>CM065598.1:24750758-25950758 GCA_033119425.1 Bufotes viridis
GTGGTCGATGGCAGTTGGAAGTGGAGGCCGGAGTCACTAAGCTAGCAATGGCATTGGAAAGATGAAGTGGAATGAAGTGGAGAGTGGGTGAAGGAGGGAGGAAAGATGCACATAGTGAAAGAGGCTGCTGCTGATGAACCTCGAGAGATTGGGTGTGGAGAGCTAGCCAGAAAGGGAGCATGTTCTGCAACTTGCACAGTAGTCAAAGGAGCTCCACATGCCCTAGGAGTAGAGACTTAGTGAGAGATATTATTCCCTCCCTGTTACCACATCCACCAATCAGTGGCAACCCACCACTGCTGTGCAAAAGAACTGTGCGAAGTGTATAAACTGTGTATGGCTGCTGCTGGGAACCATGAAGCCTGAGAAGATCCTTGTGATTTTAACTATTGAGCTTTATACCCTCTTATGAGAGACTGTAGTGTCAAGAATCACAATGTTACCACCAAGATTTTCACCTCTTTGGAGTACCAGTAAAGTTGTAGTACATCATGTATTGCATCACCTTGTGGACTGTCTTTATGTTGCATCACTTCCTTCTCCGAGACAATGCCCCATATAGTCTTTAAAGGGGTGGTCTTATCTGAGACAATGGGAGCATATCGCTCAGATATACCCCCATTGAGTGTCAGGTGCGAGTCCCACTCTATCGAGAACGGAGTGGGCCGTAGTGGTGGCTGGAGGACTCTGGCCACCACCAAGCACTCTCCCCATAGAAGTGAATAGGAGCGCACCGTGTATGACCGGCCACCGTTCCCATTCACTTGTATGGGCCCAACAGAAATAGCCGAGCCAGCGCTCGGCTTTTTCCGCCGGTCCCATAGAAATGAATGGAGGGCAGCTATGCATGCGGAGTGCACTGTCAACCACTTTCGGGGCTCCGTTTAGGAGAAAGGTCCGGGTCCCTGTGGTGGGACCCGCACCTATCAGAAAATAGTGGGATATCCTAGAGATATGCCCCCATTGTCTCAGATGAGACAACCCCTTTAACTAGAAGAAGCAGATGAACAAAACACTGCAATTGTGCAATGTGTAATTCAAGATAAGTGGAAGTTTGCGGCTGATTGCAGGCTAAAGTTAGAAACAGACAGTTATTTCTTCTGCAGGCAAAATTTAGTACTATGTGGGGGTCCTTCAGATGACTGGCCATCCAGGTAATATATGGATGGCTCAAGTCCACCAGAATAGTTCTCCACATTTGGTCATGGAGAGATTCTATGTAGGAGATCTGCCTTTATGACACCCATGTGTCCTAATAAAGCTTATGAACGAGAGTTGTCGTCGCTCGTCAAAAGACACAAAACATCTGTATTTCTTCCCTCATATAGCAATGGAAGAAGATCTAAAAAATCTTGCCTGTCATGGGTTTGTTATCATCTGTAGGGTGGCTTGCAATGATGTCAACCACCAATGAAATGTCTCTACGTTTTTGCACTAGTTATCATTTTTTTCTTCTTTCATCAAGCATGCAATCGCAGCACATGAACATATTTTTAGAAGCTATAAAGATAGCATGTGCTGGCGGATAAGAGTCACTTTTTCTATTTTAGAACTGTCTCTAAATGGTTTTACAGGAACTTTAATTATCTTCACTTCTGAAAATAGCAAGAAAAGGGTTCGGTAATGAGATCATACAAATAAAAGTTCTCTATATAGGGAAATAATAAGAAGAAAACAATATCATAATTTTAATTTCAGTGCTATGCTTGAAGGTTTTCATTTATATGACCATAGATCTAGAATAAAGCAGTTATAATACTGTAGAATGGGCCACAAACTCGCAAAACCATGGTGGTCAATGGCCGCATGACTTCAAAGGGGTGGTCCTACTTCAGCAAATGGCATTTATCATGTAGACAAAGTTAAAGGGGTTGACCCATCTCATACAGTACATTGGTGACATATCGCACCATTGGTGGCAAATACAGTACCTCCTTCACTTTATGGGCTCGTTCTAGAGATAGGTGTGGATCCCGGAGATGTCAGACATTGGAGGCCTATCATAGCGATTAGTGTTGAGCGAATGGAAGTCCACTTCGATCCGAATTTCAGGATAAATTTGATTCGCCGCAAAGCCGAATTTCCTTGTGCTTCGTAGTAGCGAATCGATTTAACCTGAAATCGTGTAAAAAACAAATGTGCTTAGTGACAAAGGCATTCATTACATAGCAAATTTTTTCATAAAATTCGGTGAAGCAGCCAAATCGAGTTTTCCAATAATTCACTCATCTCTTGTAGCGATAAGCCACCATGGTATGAGATGGGCCAACCCCTTTGCCTATATATATATATATATATATATAGAGAGAGAGAGAGAGAGAGAGAGAGGTTACTGCTGTAATTGTACTGACCAACAGAAGTTACCTTAATGGTAAATGGCATGTTCTTAAGGGGTTAAATGGGTTGTCCAAATTATATTTATTGATGACCTATCCTTAGGATAGGTCATCAATATCATTATAATTTGAAGATAGCCAGCACTCGATCCTCTTGTCACGTTGCGCGGGAAGGAGCTTTATCCACACTTCATTCACAAGATAGATCCCAGCAAACGTGTTCTTTTTATACTGCTGTTATCCTGCTGAGAAAGGCTACTTGCCGAAACGTGTCCAGGATAATGTTGTATTTGGTATGGAATAGTCCTGCTGAGAAAGGCTACTTGCCGAAACGCGTCCAGGATAATGTTGTATTTGGTACTTTTGGAATAAAACAGCAGTATGAAAAAAGAACACGTTTGCTTGGATCTATCTTGGGAATCAATATCAGATCGGCAGGGGCCCAACAGCCGGCACCCCTGCCGATCAGCTGTTTGAAGAGAAGGCGTGCGCCGTGCCAGCGCCTCCTCCTCTTCATTGTTTACCTGCTGGCCGTCGCATCTGTCGGATCCCTGACGATCTGATATTGATGACCTATCCTAAGGATAGGTCATCAATAAATATAACTTGGACAACCCTTTTAATCATATGTGTTAGCCCATGGAAACCATGCCCGGAGCTGGTGCATACATATATTTACATTCTAAGCTAAGGCCATCATATTAATATCACAGAACAATTTTCCTACCTGTGTATAAACTCCCTTTCATGCAATCCTTCATTAAATTTACAATTATGCCTTTCAGTTGAGATGGCATACAGTATCATTACAAGTTAATTATGTTTTCAGATTGCCTGTACACTTTTTCCTCAGTCAAAATAACATCATTTAAAAAGTGGAAGAATTAATTTCCTAGTGATAAATTGATCCAGATTAGACTCAATGGTGTTTAGACAGCCATTCAAAGAACATCAAGTGTGTATGTGTTGCTTCCTCATAAGTGGGTGACATATAGCGCACATAAAAGATACCGTGCGCTTGCTTCTATTAGTAATACTGCTTTGAGTTCACTGAGCTCAATGGTGTTTGAAATCCAGCTCTTATATAGAAAGATTAAGTCTGTAATTATTTAACGGATTGAAAGAATGTGTATGCAATTTGTACCAAATTCATTTCTGTGGAAATGCAGTTTATATTAGATATTAATATCATATAGTTCTTATATACAGTAATTAGTGTTGAGAAAAGCAAAGCAATCGATGCAGAATTCTCTCCAGAGTTTAGGAAAACTTCGCTTTGCAACGAATCCGAATTTCCTCATGCTCATTCGTGTTAAAAAAACAGTTTTTCCTAAAATGGCAGCTGCATGCATTAGGCTACTTTTACATCAGCGTTTTCCTTTCCGCTATTAAGATCAGTTATAGGATCTCAATACTGGAGGAAAATGCTTCAGTTTTGTCCCCATCCATTGTCAATGGGGACAAAACTGAACTGAACAGAACAGAGTGCACCAGAATGCATTCTGTTCCGTTTGGTTGCGTCCCCAGCGCAGACAGAAAAACGCTGCAAACAGTATCCTGGTGATAAAGGAATTAAGCTTCCCTTTTGGCAACAGGAAAACAGCGAAACTTGGATTAGGTTAACTGGCGACTTAAATGTTGTTGATTTTATGCGTTTTATTCCTTTAACCCCTTAAGGACCCCTTAAAGTAAAAAAAAAAGAGTAAAATTTCAAGTAAAAAGACATATTAGGTATCGCTGCGTCCATATCGACTGGCTCTATAATAAAGTCACATGATCTAACCCCTCAAGTGAACACTGTAAGAAAATAAAAATAAAAACTGTGCTAAAAAAATCATTTTTTTTTCATCTTGCATCACTGAAACCATGTCCATAACAACCTGCTCTTATACCACATGACCCAACCCCCTAACCCCTCAGGTGAACATCGTAAAAAACAAACAAAAAAGAAGTTGTCAAAAGAGCCATTTTTGTTACCTTACATCACAAAAAGTGTAAAAGCAAGTAGTGCCAATCAAACCGACATCTCATCCCTCAAAAAATGAGCCCCTACCTAAGACAATCGCCCAAGACAATCGCCCAAAAAATAAAAAAAAATTGGCTCTCAGATTATGGAGACACTAAAACATGATTTTTTTTTTAATTTCAAAAATAATATTATTGTGTAAAACTTAAATAAATTAAAAAAAGTATACATATTAGGTATTGCCATGTCCGTAAGGACTTGCTCTATAAGAAAATCACATGACCAAACCCCTCAGATGAACACCGTAAAAAATAAATTACAAAACGGTGTAAAAAAAGCAATTTTTTTGTCACCTTACATCACAAAAAGTGTAATACCAAGCGATCAAAAAATCCCCCAAAATCGTACAAATCAAACCGTCATCTCATCCCTCAAAAAATAAGACCCTACCTAGGACAATTTACCAAAAAATTAAAAAATACTATGGCTTTTAGAATATGGAGACGCTAAAACATGATTTTTTTTGTTTCAAATATGCTGTTATTGGGTAACACTTAAATAAATAAAAAAAATTATACATATTAGGTGTTGCCACATCTGTAAGAACATACTGTATGAAAATATTGCATGATCTAACCCCTCAGGTGAACACCGTAAAGAAAATAAAATAAAAAGAGTGTCAAAAAAGCCATTTTTTGTCACCTTACATCACAAAAAGTGTAACACCAATAAAACCATCATCTCATACTGAAAAAAATGAGCCCCTACATAAGATAGTCACCCAAAAACAAAAATAAACTATGGCTTTAAGAATATGAAGACAAAAATTTTTTTTTTCATAAATGCTTTATGTAAAACTGAAACAAACAATCAAAAAAAGTAGTCATATTTGGTATTGTTGCATCCATAACAACCTGCTCTATAAAAATACCACATAATCTAACCTGTCAGATGAACATTGCAAATAACAAAAAATAAAAACGGTGCCAAAACAGATATTTTTTGTTAACTTGCCTCACAAAAAGTGTAATATAGAGCAACCAAAAATCATATGTACCCTAAAATAGTACCAACAAAATTGCCACCTTATCCCGTAGTTTCCAAAATGGGGTAATTTTTGGGGAGTTTATACTCTAGGGGTGCATCAGGGGGTCTTCAAATGGGACATGGCAACTTAAAATTATCCCAGTGAAATCTGCACTCCATAAACCATTTGGCGTTCCTTTCCTTCTGCGCTCTGCCATGTGCCCGTACAGCAGTTTACGACCACATATGGGGTGTTTCTGTAAACTACAGAATCAAGGCATTAAATATTGAGTTTTGCTTGGCTGTTAACCCTTGCTTTGTTAGCAGAAAAAAATGATTAAAATGGAAAATCTGCCAAAACAGTGAAATTCTAAAATTTCATCTACATTTTCCTATAATTCTTGTGGAACACCTAAAGGGTTACCAAAGTTTGTAACATCAGTATTGAAAACCGTGAATGGTGTATATTTTTAAAAAAGGGGTCACTTTTTTGGAGTTTTCACTCTAGGGGTGCATCAGGGGGTCTTCAAATGTGACATGGCAACTTAAAATTATCCCAGTGAAATCTGCACTCCAAAAACCATATGGCATTCCTTTCCTTCTGCGCCCTGCTGTGTGTCCTTACAGCAGCTTACGACCACATATGGGGTGTTTCTGTAAACTACAGAATCAGGGCAATAAATATTGAGTTTTGTTTGGCTGTTAATCCTTGCTTTGTTACTGGAAAAAATTGATTAAGATGAAAAATCTGCCCAAAAAAGTGAAATTCTAAAATGTCATCTACATTTTTGTTTAATTCTTGTTGAACACCTAAAGGGTTACAAAAAGTTTTTTTAATCAGCTTTGAATACCTTGAGGGGTGTAGTTTCGAAAACAGGTGGTTTGTATTATGTAAGCCTCACAAAATTACTTCGGACCTGAACTGGTCCTTAAAAAGTAGGTTTGGGATATTTTCTGAAAAATTTAAAGATTTGCTTCTAATATTCTAAGCCTTCTAACGTCCCCAAAAAAAGAAAATGTAATTTACAAAATGATCCAAACATGAAGTAGACATATGGGAAATGTAAAGTAATAACTATTTTAGGAGGTATCACTATCTATTTTAAAAGCAGAGAAATTGAAATTTAGAAAATTGCGAATTTTTCAAAATTTTTGGTAAATTTGGTATTTTTTTAAATAAATAAAATGAACTATTTTGATTCAAATTTACCACGTTCATGAAACACAATATGTGACGAGAAAATAAGCTCAGAATGGCTTGGATAAGTAAAATTGTTTTAAAGTTGAAAAATGGCAGGATCCTGAAGGGGTTAAAATAAATCTTTCAGTGGCGCAGGCACGAGATTGACAGAGCAGGGGGCAATCCTTTTGAGCAACTTACTGCTCAAGAACTCTGATGAACAAATTCATTCTTATGAGTTGATTCGCTAATATCTAGCTGTGGGCATGATATGCATTTCAATGTGTTTTCCTTATGTTTCAGGGGTAGAGAATACATGAATTGTCTCCATCATGTGTTATCAGGATCAACTCATATTGCCTGGTAGGCTTGATCCTGAGGTGTGAAACAATGTCTTATATGTCTCTGTTACAACGGTCCCAATATATTTCCCCTTTTATGATATATATTAAGTATATCTTAGGTGTACTGATGGGCAGGCCCAAGCGCCTTAGCGCAACAGAGCTCCTCTGCCCGGCAACTCCCATTACTTGCACTATCCCCTTGATTAACTGGGCCAAGTATCTTGACTGGTTCCATAATTCCATGCCTACATTGTAGTCTACGCTATTGGCACATTTGCAGTCCATCTGGCCCTGCTTCCCAAGCAGCACAAATGACTACTGCGTATTAAGAATAGTGTTGAGCGGGAATATTCGAATTGAGAATTTTTATCGCGAATATCAGCACTTTGAGAATTCGTAAATATTTCGAATATAGTGATGTATATTCATCAAAACGAATATTCGGCTTTTTTTTTTTCATCTAAACCCATCACCTAGTATACCTACCTGCTTCTTGCTTGTGGGCCAATGTGAGAAGGCTGCAATATTGTAGTCTGTAGTGAATTAGAATAATCTTCATTATTCAATTTATTTTCTCTTATGCGAAAAATCGGCAATGTAATATTCGCGTAATGCGAATATTCTAAAAAAAAAGAATATATAGCACTAAAGAATATCGTCTATATATTCGTTTTTTTAGAATATTCGTCTTTTTTTCCAATTTAATGTGAACAGTCATTGGCCCACAAGCAACTTAAGCAGGGAGGAATCATGACTTCAGATGGAAAAAATGACGAATATTCTCGAATTGACCCAAAAGTCAGTAATGACTCATTACTGATTTTGAATATTCTTCCTTATTTATTACAGTTTATGTTATGTGCAAAATCTTCAATTAAATATGCACGCTAATCGAATCGTGTAAGGGCGTTAAGCAACTTTCCTATTGGGTTGGCTTGGTAGAATTGTCGGATATGTTGAATATAGCGCTATATTCTACATATTCGACAATTCTACCAAGCCTGGCCAACCCTAGGGAAAGTTGCTTAACACCCTTATGTGATTCTATTAATGCGCATATTTAATTGAAGATTTTTCTCATAACAAAAACTATATTAAATAATGAAGAATATTCAAAATCAGTAATGATTCATTACTGACTAGTGGGTCAATTCAAGAATATTCGTCATTTTTTTTCTATCTGAAGTCATGAATTCTCCCTGCTTAAAAAGTTGCTTGTGGGACAATGACTGTTCACATTAAATTGGTAAAAATCACAAATATTCTAAAAAATGAATATATTCTATAGTGCTATATATTTGTGTTTTAGAGTATTCACATTACTTGAATATTACATTGACGATTTTTCACAATCAATAGAGTAATTTCAAATACGAATATTCACAAAAATATGACGAATATTCTAATGAATATTCATGAAATATCGCGAATTTGAATATTGCCCCTGCTGCTCATCACTAATAAAGAAAAGGTTGTCAATTTTGTTCAGGTGGAGGATAGTATCATGATGCATGTGCAGTAGTCATCTGCACTGCTGGGAGTGTAGACTACAAGATTACATGGCCAGACGAGATGCCTGGCTTTGTCAATTGAGGGGACAGGGGAGGGGCGAGAGATGAAGAGCTGGGGAGCTCTGGTCATCCTTTGCATCGAAGATTGCATTGAAGACTTAATTTACATATCAATAAAAAGTTATATATCTGGAGAATAGCATATTGGAGGCAAATAAATAAGGTATGATTATTAGAATATTGGTGACTTATTCAGGACTCTATTATCCACAGCATCGAGGTCTACAAATATCATCACTCTAGCTCTAGAAGACCCAAAATGCCTGTACACTAATCAGATGTCCCATTGCTTTAATTGTATGTAATTCTTAATTTTTCCTGTGGATGTGCTGCAGGGAAGGTGAACACTTGTTGCAGCATTTCCCACAAAAAGCAAGTGATTGCAGAAAACCATGAGATCATACTATCATCTAAATAACCTTCTTTGATGTTGAACCCTTAACTACTTTAATGTTTATCCCCCACACAGTGTTCGTGCAGGCAGGAAAGGACAATATTGTTTTGAATGAAAACGTTTTAGGCCGTGTGGCTTCAGATGAGCAGGGAAGGGGCATTTCTACGGGCTATTTGATAGGTTGTCAATTGACTACAGCCACAACTTTGGTCATGTTTTAAAGCTAATAATCTACATTTTTAAAACAAGACCAAGTTTGTAGCACTAGTCCTGATCCATTGCAAGTTATAGCCATAGAAATGGATCCCAGTGAAAGCTGTATATATGCAGCTTTTATTCCCATCCTGAACTCTAATAGCTGTATCTCTCCATGTATTTCACTTAGCACTGTGATCTTGGTCTTGTTTAAAATCTTAGATTGTCAAATTGGTAGATTGGTGCTACCAAATCTGACATATGAAGGGTTAAAATAGCCTCCATCTTTCAGCTGGAGGGCAGTAGGGAAGTGCTGACAGACTGCAGGAGGAGAAAAACAAAATATTCAGCTTTTTTTTAATAAGCAATGTCGCTCTTGTCCATGGACGCAAGTATTGCAGCATATTGAGGAATCAAGTAAATGCAGTGAGCTGCAATACCAGGAATAGCCTTAGAGACCAAAGGTGTACTGTTTCTAGAAAAATCGTAACACATTTCCAATCCTAATCCTGCATCTTTAAATTTGACCTTTGTATACTCTTGCCGATGTGTGCTGATTGTTTCCCCCGCTTTTAGTATTGTCAGACTTAGGGATTTGTAGCCGCTGAATGTGTGAGGATTTGTTTTCGTTGCCGTGTTCATAGCTTTTCATTATGAACACTTTGTGTTGAAACACGTCCAAGTCTGAAAAACATAACTTTTATTTTTCTAGCGAAGGCATCTCATCCTTTTGAATCAGTCACCTATCGAATTGCGACTGTGGTATCCCCACAATGAGTTAAAGGTGTTTGTTTCATAGGAAATTGGAAGAAATTTATGTGCGCAAGTGAAATTGAAAGGTCGAATGTATGAGTCATATCTATTGACAGATGGAATGAGCATAATATAAGCAGACAGAGACTAAGAAACGAGCAGGTTGTGTGAAATTATTTTTAGAGGATAATTTCTACCCAGCTGTGTCATCTATGAATGGGAAAAGTTTCAAAAAGTTAGCTAGTAACTGTCTAATTTATACTAATTGATACATCATAAAAACGAACACATTTACAGTAGCTTATATAATTCTGCATCAGGATTGCTAATTTAATAAGAAGCAGATTGACTTTCAACATATGTTTCTGCCTCACTACGTCACAAAGTAGTAGAATCAGTGATACTGACAGTCTCTGGGAATCTACGCGGGCCTAAATACTACTTTACTATGCATATGCTGCAATTATTGTCCCTATATAGATGATAGTCATATACTAAAATACTTGGCTTGTGATTACCTGTGCAGCTGTGAGACCTGTACCATCTGTGGAGACTGCATTCTGTGTAACATCAGTTCATGTAAGAACTGTCTTGAACTGGTTGCATTTAAATTACCGTATTTTCCAGTATATAAAATGACTGGGCATATAAGACAACCCCCTACTTTTCCTGTTAAAATATGGGGTTTGGGCTATACTCACCGTATAAAACTACCCCTCTTCCAATGCACACCAAATAAAAATTAAACAGACGATCCGAACATGAGAAAACCCAACCCAATGAGAGCAGGGAGAGGGGCTGCTTCAGGAGCGACTGGCCGGGATGCAGCGCACGGTGGCTCAGCTAGAGGGTGCCTGTCCCTGAAGCTGGAGAAGGACAGCTTCTCCAGTCTGGCTTGGAAGTAAAGAGGACCTTTCACTGGTCCAACAATTGTTAGATAATTATATATACTGTATGTGTAGAGCAGCGCCCAAAGATAATAGTAAGTGCAGGGAGATCCCTGGGCGCCGCTCTACACATACATATCTAACAATCATTGGACCAATGAAAGGTCCTCTTAAGTTTCAGCACCAGTATATCGGCGTATAAGATGACCCACGACTTTTGAGAAGATTTTCATGTGTTAAAAAGTAGTCTTATACGCCAGAAAATACAGTATTCAGTTAGGAACCGTTTTGCTGCACTGATGTCTCTTCATGACTTCCTGCACTACATTTGCACCGCAAGCTGTTGGTGTCACTATAAGTGGGACCCTGCCTCACACCGTAATAACCATGAACATTAAGGGAAACCTTGATCGGCATCAGGCAGGAGGATCCCAAGAAATTGAGTGTGCCCCAAAGGGAAGAACCAGTGCACCCATCCTATCACTGCACAAGCCCAGGGAGCTTCAGAACCATCAGTACAACTACTACTACGCCCATCTGGCCACATCTGCACTCATGCATGCCCCTGCGGCCCCCTGGATAGAGTTATTTAAAAAATGGCATCTGTTCAGATTTAACCCATGTAACAAATCTAATTTTGCCCAAAGGGTTAGCAGACCATAAGCTGATAAGGAGAATACAGCCCATATAAACTTAACCACTTCCCGACTGCCCATTGACTAAAAACGTCCTGGGTGGTTGGGTTTATCTCTGATCAGACTTTTAGAACGCCTTTTCAGAGATAGCAGCTGTACGCTAATCGTGCAGCTGCGGAGCAGAGGGCCCACTGTCAGTGACAGCAGGGAACCCCAGAGAGAAGGCAGGGACCATTCCTAGGTGTCCCTGCCTTCTAGATCGCTGTATATAAAGCGCTGAATAAGTGATGTGTATAGAGCAAGGAAGCGATGTGTTGCTTCCTGTCCCGGCCAGGTGGTTATGTGACAGCCAGGGTCGGGGGAGTGCAGGAGTTGCCGGGTTTTCCATAGACCTCGATCAGCTCTGCGCTAAGGCTGTACAGTGCTGTATTCCGCTGTACAGCCTCTGTTGGGGGTTTATTACCCCTATGATAAAAAAAAAATTGAAGTTAAATGTCCCCCAGAGGTCTTGTATGACCTTATGGGGGACACAAAGTGTAAAATAAAATAATAAAAATAATAAAGTGTTTTATAAAAAAAAGTTTCACTAAAAAAAACAATTAAGTCATTTAAAAATTGGTAAAAATAGAAAAAAATAGACATATTTGGTATTGCCACGTCTGTGACGGGCCACATGATATACCTCATCGGGTGAATGCCATGAAAAACTAAATAAATAAAAATTAGCCAAAACAGCTTTTTTTAGTTACCTCACCTCCCAAAAACGTAATGTTAATTGATCAACAAGTCATATGTACCCCAAAATGGTGGCAATAAAAACGTCACCTCATCCCACAAAAAATGGGCCCCCAAACAAAAACATGATTTTTTTCTAAACATGCTCTTATTGTGTAAAACGTAAAGAAAATAAATAAAAATTTTGTATCGCCGCGTCCGTAACAACTGGCTCTACAAAAATATCACATAATTTACCCCACCCAGGGAACGGCGTAAAAAAACAAATCAAAATTACGCCAAAACAGCTTTTTTTAGTCACCTCACCTTTCAAAAAACATAATATCAATCAAACAAAAAGTTGTATGTAGCCCAAAATGGTAGCAATAAAATTTCACCTCATCCCAAGAACACAAGTTGTGTTAACAAGACCATAGCCAGAAAAATGTATAAAAAATATGGCTCTAAGAAAATGGCAACACAAAACATGATTTTTTTTTCTAAAGATGTTTTTATTGTGTAAAACGCAAAATTAAAAAATCACATATTTAGTATCATTGCTATGATTTTTGTAAAGGGTAAAATCCACCACGTTTTGGTCTCCCTAGCTAGCCTATATGCTCCTAATAGTAAACAATACAAATGGATCAAGACCACATTATCTAAGTTTCATACCTTTGCCATCCGGCTAGTGGGCGGGACTTAAATGTCTCCCTAAACCCAGCTGTAGACACCTCTACTGGAACCTCATCCACCTCGCAAAAGACTGTGGGGGACTTCCAAAAGGTTCTGAGGGAAAACTATCTAGTGGATTCATGGAGGACCCTAAAAGCCACTACTAAAAAAAATTACTTTTTTCTTACTGATACAACACACATTTTTGGATTTTGGATTACACACACAAAGATTGGATTATATATTAATTTCGGATAATCACCTGGACATGCTCCTGCGTTCTGCTATCAGCCAAGTGACTGTATCAGATCACGCCCCAGTCTCCACATCTCTATCTTTCTTCTCTATAACTGTCAGAGAATGGACTTGGCGTCTGAATCAAACCCTTTTGGACTTGGAAGAAGCCCTGACTAGCATCACACACAAACTATCCCTATACTTCCAGGAAAACATCCCGTCAGACACCTCCCAGATCATAGTATGGAAGATGCACAAAACATTTATCAGAGGAGAATTTATAGCACTAGGCACCAAGGCTAAAAGGGATAGACAGAAACTGATTAACTCTTTGTCCCAAATTGCATCACTAGAAACCATTCAGAAGCAGTCTAAGGCGGGCAAAATGCAGGATCACTGACTTGTTCTGCGACAAAGACTAAAAGAGCTACTAAATGTCCAATGTGCCAAATTATACCAATATGCGAAGTTCAAATACTACGCACTGGGAATAAGGCTAACAAATTGATGACCCACCTAGAAAAAAAGTGAAAAGAAGCCCAATATTGCTGCGGAATTTAGCAACTTTTATCACCAGTTGCATAACTTCTCGCCACATACTTTGGCAACGGCAGACCATTATCGATTGGACCAATTTCTTGCCAATCTCAAGCTACCCTCTCTCACAGAGGATTAAAGCTCTTCGCTTCTACGTCCCATTTTACCAAAATAACTATCTAAAATCATTGTTTCCCTACCCAATCGCAAAGCCCTGGGTCCTGATGGGCTACCTGCTTGGTACTACAAAAAACTCTTACGAACATTACTTCCTCATGTCACCGCCTGGTGCCAAGCATTGATGAAAGGAGAATCTCTCCCGAAACAGGCACTAGAGGCGACCATTACAGTATTGCCCAAAGAGGGCAAAGATGAAAAGGCCTGTGGCAACTACAGGCCCATTTATCTTCTCAACTTGGATGTGAAAATCTGGGCCAAACTGCTAGCGACTAGGCTGAAAAGGTTAATTCCTAAGATAATGCACTGTGGGGGGTTAGCTCACTTCCCAGGGTCACTCTCACGAGTATCCTCAGAGACAACCCGATTTAAGGTCCAAACACTGTGATTTATAGTCAAAACAAACATAAATAATAAAAAAATAAAAACCCTTCCCACCTGGGCTCTAACTAAATATCCCTACCTCGCTTAAAGCACCGTTCACACGCGGTTATAACATGCGGCTTTCCCAGACTATCAGACTATAACAAGTCCAGTACAAGTCCAGTACCTTTATTGGGGGAGTGTGGCCCAGCAGTCCTCCCAACTCCGGCCTCGTGACCCTTCATCCTAGGCGTCACGGCGTCGCCCAATGTTCCAGCTACACCTAGCCGTGTGGCCCCTCAACCAGCCTGTCTGAGAGTACACAGACAGAGCCAGTCTCAGGCCTCTGTCTACAACAAACACTGTCTCCCTGACACACACATGGAGGTGCTTTATGAGCCCTTGAGCAACTCTGCCTGGTCTCACCTGAGATGGAATAGGGGTGTGGATTGCACTATCCACCCTTTCCTTGCCTCTAACCAGTGTGAGAACTGTCACTGTCTCACAACACCCAGACCAGGCAGGTTTTGTGGCAGGAAGGGAGGGGAACTTCCACTCTTGTAGGGTCCTGAATGCAATTAAACTAGCGACTGATAAAAAAGCCCCCTCTTATCCTTCTCGGCACTGACACCGAGTAGTGATGAGGGGCATAAGCAATATTCGTTTTCACGATATTTTTTAAATTTTTCACACATAATATTCGCAATAAATTAGCAAATTCTAGAATTTGTGATCTCCAGTCATTATTTACGCGATTGCGCAAACTGGCACTAATGATGTGCATATTTTTAGCGCAATACAAGCAACTTCACATTTTATCAGGTCTGAGTAGATATTGCTGATTGGTGCACTAAGTATTGTTGTGACATCACAGCACAATGCCTGTAGCATGTATGTATGGATAGCAGAGAAACAGTAATTCCTATCACACTACCTAACACCCTACACTGGAACCTATCAGCTACACTATATCACTATCTAACCTACACTGACTATCTCCCACTAACTATCTGTATTATATATATATGACTGAGCTGACTAACTATATAATGTAATTGGATAAGAAATAGGATCCAGATGAAAGCACCGAGCACAGCAATGTCACTGCTCTCGCTCTCTCAGAACTGCAAAAACTGCTGAAAATGGCTGCTGGGGAGTCTCCTATATAGTAAGGGGTAGGCAACTTTCCTATTGGTTGCTAGGGATGTTTCTAAGCTTTGACAAAGATATTGCAGCTCTCTCAATGACCAACAAGCAAGAAGGGAGGTTACTGAAAAATCTAGAATATTCGCGATTACGAATATATAGCACTATACTCTACATCTTCGCGAATTCTCGAAGTGTTGATATTCACGATAAAAATTTGCGATTAGAATATTCACGATCAACACCAACGCCGAGAAGGCATTTGATCGAGTCAACTGGCTATTTATGCAACGTACCCTACACAGGTTCGGAATACCAGACTCTTTCATCCTAGCAATAATGTCTCTATACCATCACTCCAGCGCCAGAGTTCGTGTCTAGAGTTGAGCGAACCCCCAACTGTATAGTTTGGGTTCGTACCGAGCTTTACGGTTTTCTGCACCTGGACCCAAACCGAACTTTTCCGTAAAAGTTCATGTTCGGGTTTGTTGTTCGCCGATTTCTTCCCGCTTTTTGAAAGGCTGCAGGGCAGCCAATCAACAAGCGTTTCACTACTTTGCCCTAAGAAGCCATTACAGCCATGCCTACTTTTGATATGGCTGTGATTGGCTAAGTGCAACATGTGACCCAGCCTCTATATAAGCTGGAGTCACGTAGCGCTGCATGTCACTCTGCTGCTCTTAGTGTAGGGACAGGTTGCTGCTGCTGTGAGGGAGAGATTAGGGAAGAAATGTGTTGAACTTGGTGGTGTTAAATCTTCAAACTATGGCAATTATTGAGGGTGCTATGCTACATATTTGTACCCAGCCCTGAGCCGAGTGATACTGAAAAATAATTTTTAATCTATCTGTTACTGAGGTGGGGGTCGGCGGCCATTTTAGCAATTGCAGTGTCCTTGGAAATGGAATGTGACCTGCATGTGTCCCAGCCTGCCAGGGACATCAGTCTAATTATTTTTTGGTAGCTCAGTGGAGAAAAAAATTCCTTTTTTCTGGCAGGTCAAGTCCCCCTTCATTACCTATTTTATAATTTAGGGGTGACATAGTGCATTTCTGTAGTTGGGGGAATAAACTCGTACTGTCGTACCAAAGAGCACTTTTGCATACAACGCTAAAAAACCTGTTTTATAATTTTGCGGTGACATAGTGCATTTCTGTAGTTGTGGGAATAAACTTGTACTGTGGTATCACAGAGCACTTTTGCATACAACGCTCAAAAAACTGTTTTATAATTTTGCGGTGACATAACGCATTTTTGTATTTGGGGGAATAAACTCGTACTGTTGTGCCATAGAACACTTTTGCATAGAACACTGAAAAAGCAGTATTTAAACTTTGCAGTGAAAAACCGCATTTCTGTATTTGGGGGAATAAACCCGTACTGTCGCACCACAGAGTACTTTTGCATAGAAAGCTGAAAAAACTGTTTTAAAATTTTGGTGACATAACGCATTTTTGTATTTGGGGGCATAAACTCGTACTGTTGTGCCACAGAACACTTTTGCATAGAACACTGAAAAAACAGTATTAAAACTTTGCAGTGAAAAACCGCATTTCTGTAGTTGGGTGAATAAACCCATACTGTTGTGCCACAGAGCACTTTTGCATAGAACACTGAAAAAACAGTATTAAAACTTTGCAGTGAAAAAACGCATTTCTGTAGTTGGGTGAATAAACCCGTACTGTTGTGCCACAGAGCACTTTTGCATACAACGCTGTTTTATAATTTTTGGGGTAACATACTGCATTTCTGTAGTTTGTTGCAATAAACACTGGTTTTGTGCTACATAGCAGATCTGAGGCCTACCCTATACTTCAGTCATTTTATGTAACCTGTGGAACTCCGCATTTACATAGTTGGTTTCAAAAACACCGGTTTTGTGGAAGACAGCACATTTGCGGTGTACGCTGCATTTCTGACAGTCAAATTAAACCGTTAACCTCTGCTGTTACATTGTTGGTTTGAAAAATCAAATTTTTGTTGATTGTGAAGTAATTGTATTGAATTTCTCCGTTACACTGTTGTGTGACCTAAAGAAATTTATTCTGTTTATGACACGGGCACTGCCTTACTGTTAGTGAACTTAATTGCTGACTTTTGGCAGTTAAATTGACACCTGAGATAAACCATCTGTTAGTTTGGTGGGTGAACGCAAATAATGAGGAGAACATCAAATAAGGGACGTGGACATGGTCGTGCTGGTGTTGGTGGAGCTCCTGTTACTGGGAGAGGACATTGCCGTTCTGCGCCAGCTACAGATCCAAGTGAAACACCTTCCTCAGGTGCGAGTAGGCGACAGAACCTGTAGCGTTATTTGGTAGGCCCGAATGCCACTCTACGGATGGTGAGGCCAGAACAAGTACAGGCGATAGTAGATTGGGTGGCTGACAGTGGCTCCAGTTCCTTCACAGTATCTCCCACCCAGTCCTCTGCAGAAACCTCAGAGTTGGCACCTGCAGCCCATGCCCATCAGTCTTTCACCTCACCCCCTTGCAAATAAGCCAAGCAGTCTGAGCTCCAAGTCATGCAACAGACTCTTATGCTTTTTGATGACTCTGCCGGAAGCAGAGCACGTCTCTGATGATAACAAAACACAGGTGCCAACTGCTGCGGCTTGCGGAGGATGATGAGGTCCAGCCACCACTACTTTTCCAGGCGAGCCGTCCCTTCCCTGCACAACCAAGTGGAGGATAAAATCAAGTGTGCACTGCGCAACGCCATCTGTGGCGAGGTCCACATAACCACAGATACATGGACCAGTAATCACGGGCAGGGATGCTATATCTCCCTAACTGCACACTGGGTAAATGTAGTGGTGGCTGGGCCCGAGGTCGGATACCAGTTTGGCACATGTCCTTCCACCACTGAGGATCGCAGGGCATTATTCTTTGCCTGCTGTTGCCTCCTCTTCCTACTCCGCTTCCTCCTCCTCCTCTTCTACCACTTCCTCATCCGGTCAGCGAAAGACCTTCACCACCACCAGCTTTAGCACAGCCAGGGGTGAATGTCAGCAGGCGGTTTTAAAACTCATATGTTCAGGGGACAAACCCCACACCACACAGGAGCTGTGGAGGGGCATAGAAGAACAGACTGATGAGTGGTTGCTGCCAGTGAGCCTCAAGCACAGCCTGCTGGTGTGCAATAATGGGCGAAATCTCGTAGCAGCTCTGGGCCTAGCCGGTTTGACGCACATCCCTTGCCTGGCGCATGTGCTGAATTTGGTGGTGCAGAAATTCCTTAAAAACTACCCAGACATGTCAGTGTTGCTGCAGAAAGTGCGGTCCGTCTGTGCGCACTTTCGACGTTCTCACCCTGCCGCTTCTCTCCTGTCTGCGCAGCAGCGTAACTTCGGCCTTCCCACTCACCGCCTCATATGAAACATGACCACCAGGTGGAACTCCACTTTGCATATGCTGGAGAGACTGTGCGAGCAGCAGCAGGCTATAGTGGAGTTTCAGCTGCAGCAGACACGGGTCAGTCGCTCTGCGGAACAGCACCACTTCACCACCAATGAGTGGGCCTCCATGCAAGACCTGTGTGCCTTGTTACGTTGTTTTGAGTACTCAACCAACATTGCCAGTGCCAATGACATTCTTAGCATTACAATACCACTTCTATGTCTCCTTCAAAAAAAACACTAAGGGCGATGATGGAAGAGGATGTGGCACAGGAGGAAGAGGAGGAGGAAGAGGGGGCATTTCACAGGGTTTCAGGCCAGTCATTCGACACAGACGATACACCACCTACAGAGAACAGCTAATCCTTACCTCTGGGCAGCCTGTGCAACGACCAAAGAGTTGCCCACATTTTAACTTGTGCTGACTACTGGGTGGCCACACTATTGGATCCCCGTTACAAAGACAACATGCCTTCCTTAATTCCCTCACTGGAGCGTGATATGAAGAAGCACGACTACAAGCTGGTAGACGCTCTCCTGAGGGTATTCCCAACTGACACCGGGGGACAAGTGGAAGCACAAGGCGAAGGCAGAGGAGGAGGAGGAAGAGGTTGCCAACGCAGCTGGGTCACAGCCATCACCTCAGAAGGCAGGGTTAGCATGGCCGACATGTGGAAAAGCTTTGTCACCATGCCACAGCAACCGGCACCACCAGCTGATATGGAATGTCTTAGCAGGAGGCAGCATTTGAACAACATGGTGGAACAGTACATGTGCACACGCCTACACGTACTGACTGATGGGTCTGCCCCATTTAACTTCTGGGTCTCCAAATTGTCCACATGGCTGGAGCTTGCCCTTTATGCCTTGGAGGTGCTGGCCTGGCCTGCAGCCAGTGTATTTTCTAAACGTGTATTTAGCACGGCAGGGGGCGTTATTACAGACAATAGCAGCCGCCTGTCCACAGCCAACGTGGACAAGCTCACGTTCATTAAAATGAACCAGGCTGAGATCCCACAAGACTTGTCTGTACCTTGTGCAGAATAGACATTTATACCCACCTCAACCATACATTCTTGTACTCAAGTGCACTTATTCTTTGATTTCTTTTTTTATTTGTCACATTATTTTGGGGGCTACCCCAATTTATAAAAAAAAAAAAAAACATTAGCTATTTCCTCCTCCATCGCCGCTTTCACCTACAACACCACTTTCAACTGCCTCTCCAACCTCCGACTCTAGCCCTCTAGTCCTTTCCATTACATTTTTAGGGCCATTTTAGTGCCCAAAAGTTCGGGTCCCCATTGACCTAAATGGGGTTTGGGGTAAAGTTCGGGTAAAATTCGGATCACGAACCTGAACTTTTTTGTGAAGTTCGGCTGAACCCGTCGAACCCAAACTTCCAGGTGTCCGCTCAACTCTATTTGTGTCAATGGCACGCTGTCAAAAGCCTTTGACATACGTAATGGAACCTATCAGGGATGCCCTCTGTCAACAACCCTCTTTATTATCACCATGGAAACCCTATTACAAGCAGTCAGTGACAATCCATCTATAGGGGGCTTGAGGGTTAGAGGGGTGGAACCAGGGCCGGACTAACCCATATATTCTGGTCGTGCCCACTTATTAAAGGCTATTGGGCCCAGCTAGAAGATAAAATAAATTTCATCTGCAGCACCTCTATTCAACTTTCACCCACCTCAGTGCTATTGTGGCTCCTATCAGCGAGTTGGACCCCGAAACATTTGACCTCCCTACGTGGCTTGTCCAGACCACCAGATCCCTAATTCCCCTACACTGGCTTAGTACCGATCCTCCCTCTCTTGCCCAATGGCAGATGAAGGTAGACCAAATATGCCTTATGGAAGAACTAGCAAGCTGAGCTAACAGATCCCACTCTAAGTTTCTACGTCTGTGGGCCCCCTGGAAGGAGTATAGACGCAATGACACACAAATAATGGAAATCACTTATCCCTTCACCAACTCAAGCACCCCTCAACTTATGGAACCTCTGACATATATGCTTATTGCTGATCACCTGTGTTGTCATCATGGCACTCCATGGGATGGGGTAAATCTCCACCCTCCCACCTTAGATATATACGTTGGTGCCACCCAACAGGCACCTGCTCACCAAAAAATCCCGGGGGCGACCTTTGATTCTTAGACTTTTTTTTCTTATTACTTCTTATTACCTCTTTTTGAGTTGACTGTATCATTTGTCTCTACATCTATGTATTACATTATGTACAAAAATTACATGATGTTTCATGAGCAAAGCTCCACTGCTGTCTCCTTCTTAGCCTTAACATACCCCTCCTTCCTTCCCTTCTCCCTTTTATTTAACCATCCCCCTTCCTCTGTCCTTTTCTCTTGCCCCTTATACAGTTGTGTTCAAAATTATTCAACCCCCACTGAAATTGAGTGTTTTGGCCAGTTTGACATTGATTTTGATCCTTTCAGTCATCTTGTTTACAATTAGATCAAAGAGGCACTTGTAAGTCAGACAAATATAACATAACATTTATAATAAAATAACCACAAATGTCTTTTCTGTGCTCACATCATTATCAGTTTTATTCAACCCCCAAGTGACATTCAATCTTAGTACTTAGTACAACATCCTTTTCCAGTTATAACAGCTTTTAAACGTGAAGCATAGCTTGACACAAGTGTCTTGCAGCGATCAATGGGTATCTTCGCCCATTCTTCATTGGCAAAAGCCTCCAGTTCAGTCACATTCTTAGGCTTGCGCGCTGCAACTGCTTTCTTTAAGTCCCACCAGAGGTTCTCAATCGGATTTAAGTCTGGTGACTGCAATGGCCATTTCAAAATGTTCCAGCCTTTAATCTGTAACCATGCTCTAGTGGACTTGGAGGTATGCTTGGGATCATTGTCCTTTTTAAAGGTCCAAAGTCTCCCAAGCCTCAGGTTTGTGATGGACTGCATCACATTTTCATCCAATATCTCCTGGTACTGAAGAGAATTCATGGTACCTTGCACACGCTGAAGCTTCCCTGTACCTGTAGAAGCAAAACAGCCCCAAAGCATGATTGACCCCCACCATGCTTTACAGTAGGCAAGGTGTTCTTTTCTTAATAGGCCTTGTTCTTCCTCCTCCAAACAGCGTTGATCCATGGGCCCAAACAGTTCTAATTTTGTTTCATCAGGCCACAGAACACTATCCCAAGACTTTTGGCATACTGCAGTTGACTCTTGTTATTCTTTGGAGACAGCAAGGGGTGCGCCTGGGAGTACTGGCATGGAGGCCTTCATTACGCAGTGTGCGCCTTATTGTCTGAGCTGAAACTTCAGTACCCGCATCTGATAAATCTTTTTTCAGTTCCTCAGCAGTCACACGGGGACTCAAAGTCAGCATCTTCTTTCTGCCACGACCAGGTAGCGTTTCAACGGTGCCCTTTGCCTTGAATTTGCGAATGATGCTTCCTATGGTGTCTCTTGGTATGTTTAACATCTTTGCAATCTTCTTATAGCCATTGCCCTTCCTGTGAAGAGAAGTCACCTCTTCTCTTGTCTTCCTGGACCATTCTCTTGACTTCACCATGTTTGTAAAAACACCAGTAAATGTCTAGAAGGAGCTGAGTATCACAGTCATTTTACATCTGCCTAATTGGTGCTTATTATGCTTGATTGCTGCTCCTTGACATCCACAGGTGTTTTTAATACCTGATCAAAAACACTTGAATGAACCTCTGCTCTTAAGAGTGGTAGTCTTTAAGGGGTTGAATAATTGTGTCAAAGAAGAAATCACAAAAAAAACATTTAATACTGTATTACAAAAACAATTGGTGTCATTTTAGTTGCATTTGGTTCTTTAAAAAGTCCTTGTAAGATTTCATTTTGAACACAATTGCAAATGTACACTAAATTCCCTAAAACCCTTTACAGCATTGGGGGTTGAATAATTTTGAACACAACTGTACCTCATCTAAGGCTAATTTACTCATGATACTGCTCCATTTCTTTATTTTGTACAGTTTCTTTCCTTTTTTATGTACTGTATTAAAGATAAAAATGCCAATAAAAAGATATTTGACAAAAAAATGTATTAATCCAGTATATATAGATGATTACTTCAAGAAAAAAGGATTAGCAGAAATCTACCTGTGTTTATTAAGGAGAAATTGAGCGTCAAGCCTCAGTCGTCCAATTACGTATTTTTAGTTTCTGCACAGTTGGAATTTAAATGTTTTTTGAGACTTGTTTAATTGAATTAAACCAGCGTATACTGTAGATGATCAACATCAATACATGTGCCAGCGCACAAAAATATCTGTGAGGGATAATGAATTTAGACCTAAATCAGTTTCCCTGTCCATTTCTGTGTTCACAAACATGTTTCCAATCAATGTTTTTCTTTATTGGGGACTGATTATATTCAAACTAGCAGCATATATACTATTATATATACTGCTATTATATACAGTATATATAAATACTATCATTGATTACTAAACCAATAGACGTCATAGCACACAAAAGTATCAGGGAGTAATAATGGATTTAGACTCAAATCTGTTTCCCTATTTTACACTTATTATTATTTTTTTTTTTTTGGGGGGGTTGAATATATTAAAACTAGCAGCCATATCTATAAGTATTTACTACACCAAGACACAGGGGCGTGCACATTATCTTAGAGGCCCAAAAATGTCTGCGCTACGGAAGATTTCCAAATGAAAGACCCGAGCCAGAATGTGGCACCATCTATTCAGTAAGAAGTAGTGGTAGTAGTAGTAGGCCGCAGTTGTCCCTGCTGGCTTCAGAAAGGGGCAACATTATTGTTGCGGATGGGATAGTGGATTGGATGGCTCACGCCTCCTCTCAGTCGCAGCAGGATGACGTGGAGGTGACTTCAGAGTCTGACACCGTTCAGTGGTGCCAGAGGTAACACCTTTCTCCTGCTCCTCCTTCTTGCAGCCCCAATTAATGTTTTCAGTGGAGTCCTCCCAGTCTTCACTACCTATTCCTAGAGCTGCATTTTTCCTTTAGAGAGTCAAGAGAGTCTCCTTTCTGACGACTTGTGTGAGAGCAGTCAGTGTTTGTACTGCCCTGAGGAGGAGATGGAGGAGGAGGCTGCAGACCCCAGGAATAGCCATGTTGTTGGTGGTAGTAGTAATGGCCCCTATAGCTGTGCTATTGTTATTGGGGGAAAAGACAGTGACAGTCGGGGAAGAGCAGGGGAGGGGGCCAAAAAACCCACCATGATATCCCACAGTCTGATAGAAGCAAAAGGGAAGGTAAGGACTCCAGTAACGATTGTGTGTTGGACGGGACCTGGGAGTCAGACCAGGGTGCTGAGGAGGAGGCAACATAAGAGCAGGAGGGTGTTGGCAGCAGCAATAAATTGCAGACGCCACATACCTCCCAAAGAGCAGCCAGGGCCATGTCTGCTTCAGGGTCTGGTGATGTTGCTAAGGCAGTGATTGGGTTAGGCCCAAAACAAGTCAGAGCTAAGCCAAGCTCAGCTGCCTCTACCCCTGGGTGAGTATGTTCCATCTAGGAGTTTTTCTCTACGAAGTTGGAAGACAAAAGTATTGCATTGTGCAAGCTGTGCAAGAGCAAAATAAAGTGTGTGCAGGCAAACACAAAGGTAGGCACCACAGCTCTATTAAACCACAAGAAGAGGCATCAAATCATTCCATTGGCAAACAGAGGTGGCAGCCAGCCATGTGTCAGGAGTTCCCTCCTTCTCCCGATCCAGCTTGCGGTGACTTTCACATCGTCATCATCCCTTTCTACATCTTTCATTCAGATTTCCTCTCCTCCTCTGACCCATCATCAGCCATCAATAATTGAATACATGGCTTGTGGTGCAAGTTTCTTCCGTACCATTTAGTCCAGTCTGCTGCCTTTAGGGAGCTAATGGCGTGTGCTTAGACTCACTGGAAGATTCTGAGCCAGCAGTATTTCTCCCAAAAAGTTATCCCTGCCTTGTACTCTCACATGGCGGACAACGTTAGTGTGGCGGCTCCCTAAAACAGCTGCCCAGCAGGGGGTGCAGAGATTTGGACCCCTGCCGATATGATAGGCCATAAATAGGCTTGAGCGAATCGAGCTTTGGATCAGCATTAGCATTACATTATGAGCATAAGTGAGCCCCTTAGTTTTTATTAAAAAAAATCTTTCTTTTTGTGCAATTATTCGATGCTAAGGTCACAACAAGGAAGGTGAGCGTGTCCGACGTGATTTTTTCTTTTTTAGTCCTTATGTGGCAATATATTGCAATTTCTATAACTGTACATATATTTTTTATATCTAAAATGTATTATTTTATTAACACTTAAAGTATGCTAAAAAATAAAATTTTAATAGCAATACTGAATCGTCTTTGTTCCCCTCGGCGCACTCATGTGTTAGATATCTCTCGCACAGTTGGTGTTTAGTATTAAACACATCATGATGATATAATGAGTTTTTATCCTTGCCTCACCCCAAGACAAAGGTTGTTCCAGTTGAATAACAGCATAAACAAATTGATGGGGAGATTATAAATGCAAATTCAAAAAAAATAAAAATAAAAAGAGCAAAAAGGGTATGAGATGTATATAAATCCCTCTGATGGAACTTTTCTAGAATGTAGATGAATTTTGTTCATGGCCATAAGTCAGAAGTAAGAAGAGTTCATTATTTTTGGTCTCATGATAGACGTAGTCATTTGCACATGATAAACAATGCAAATTTTGCATGGTCAACCTTGATAGTTGCTCTGTTTTCCCATAATGCAGAAAGCAACAGTAACACAGCTAAAAGTAGCAATAGGCACGCTTTGTACTTTTATACATTGTACTATAATTTTATATTAATTCAGTAAGACAATCAGTATATGAAAGTGATGACTTTGACTGTTTAACATTTTTAATAAATTTACCTGGCAACAACGGAATCATTTTCACTGTATTTTTTTTCTGTGAATACCTTACATTTTTGTAAGAAATTGGCAATAGAAAAGATTCTCAATTTCCTTTTAAATTACTAATTAGATTAAATGATATTGTCTTTAGAGTTGAGCGAATTTCTTAAAATTTGTTTCAGGTCCGATTAGTACAGATCAGTCGTTAGATTCGATTTGAGTCTGGTCTGATAAGTTTGACCCAAATTAAAAGTGCTCCAATTGCCTTGATAAGTCCTGTATGACCAAGGGTGGACTGGCCATAGACCCTACAGGGAAACATCCGGGTAGGCCAATGCCCAGGAGGCCGCCTGAGCCCTACTCACAGCCACCAGTCAGGTATTGATTGAATGTGAGTATCAAGAGATTATACTGGGATAGTAATTTGTGCCACAATATGGTATTGTAAGTTGCTCCACTATCTGTCAGTTTGGACCCACTTACAATGTGGGGCCACTTTTAGTTTTTTCAGTCTGTTCCCAGTCGGCCCCTGTGTATGACTTTCTGTAGTCTCCTATGACTGTATTCAACCCATTTAAAGTTGTTTAACGCCAAGCCAGTGTTAGTAATGTCAAAGAGGCAATTACATATATGGCTACTGGTAAAAGTAAAAAACAATTATTTTCATAGCAGACACTTTTTTATTTCGCTAGTGCACGAGTGCCGCTGGAAGTCCGCTCTGGACCCATTTACTATAATGGGGGCGGGCAGGCCGCAGCATGGCAAACAGGTCGAGAGGCGGCCAGAATAAAACTATGACATCTCGGCATGCCATGGCCAAAACTATGTAGCCACTTGAACATGCAAATGGGTTTTCTGGATTGCTACATAGATTTATGGTAAAGTTAGAAAAAGCTTAATCTAATCCATCTTTTTTTAAACAAACATTGTCCAATATTGATGCAGAGGTAGGCAAACAACAAAACCAGACAATGGCCATTGTCCTCCTATAATGGAAAAACAAACATCCAGTCTCAGAATAAGAGAATCTAAATAAACTACCCATCAGAAATTATCTAAGGCTACTTTCACACTAGCGTTTCTCTTTTCCTATTAGTCAGGGGATCTCAATACCGGAGAAAAACATTTCCGTTTTGCCTCCATTCATTGTGAATGGGGACAAAACATAACTGAACTAAATGGAATGCTCCAAAATGCATTCTGTTCCATTTGGTTGTGTTCCCATAACGGCAAGCTGCGGTTTTCTTTCTGTCATGGGATGCGGAGCAAGACGGATCCATCAAGTCAATAGGGACGGATCCGGACGTAGGTGCTTTGCGGTCCGCAAAACACAGACACTGGCATCACCGTCACTACAATAGAAAATGCCTTTTCTTGTCCGCAGTTGCGGACAAGAATAGGACATGTTCTATTCTTTTTGGGAACGGAATTGTGTGCTGTCCGCATCCATTCCCGGCCCCATTGAAAATGAATGGGTCCGCACCCGTTCTGCAAAATTGCGGAACAGATCCGGCCCCAAGTTGCGAACTTGTAAATGGACCCTAACTCTGACACAATAGAAAACGGATCCGTCCATCATTGACTTTCAATGGAGTTCATGACGTATCCATCATGGCTTTGTTAAAGATAATACAACAGGATCCGTTCATACTGGATGCTGATGGTTGTATTATCCCTGCCGGATCCAGCAAAAATGCAAGTGTGAAAGTAGCCTAAGGCAAGCCCAATGTTATGCACCCCTATTTTGCTCTAATTTACCATGAATTATGCTCGTTTAGAATCATACCTTTTAATTCCAGCATTATTGGAGTTAAGCATTTCTGATCTTGGTTCAGTGAACCTGTTGGATTATTGACAGCTACCTCACAGCTTGCAGATATTTCTAGGCATATACGAACACCAGGACGAGTTCACAATAAGGAGCAGAGTTAATCGATGGAGGACAGTGGGGATATCATTTAAAAGTCTCATTTTCTTCACTGCACAGGACCACACGCTGGGGAGAAGAATGGAAGAAGATGATTGAACTGGAATATGAAATATGTTTCAGGGCCAGCATTGGATGTTACCACCTCCCGCGTATGTCAAATTGAAGATCATAGGCAACGCAGGCTAATTAATGCACTCCTGAATCTAACCATTGGAGTTTCTGAGAATTACCTGGCTCCAGGGAATTAAGAAAGGAGTACTTGGAATGTATTGCCTGGTATCATCTACAGTATGAAAAGCATTTGTATTGTTTTCTCATTCCAAGTGCAAAGTTTAGCTCTGTGTATAATGAGTAATCCGAAAAGCTTCTTTGTTAATTAATTTGCAGTAAATCTTACTGCAGGACACTATTATATTCTCCTAAGACGTCAATGTGTGAACACGTACGTAGATAACAGGTTTCCCTATGCAATCTCCTGGGATTTGTTACTCAGTGGATATGACTTTCAGAGCAGATAAATATGAAAGCAATCTGGATGATGCTTCACAGAATTGAATTAAAATTGCATTAGTGATCTATAAACATATACTGTATATCTGCTGTTGTTGCAGCTGACATTTTCATGAATGCTCTGTGGCCAGATCAAGAATACAAGACTTTCGAGATATAATTTTTGAAGAACTTGCAGCTTATCAAGGTAGATTTATTTCATAGGCATGACACAAAGGTGACACTGTTAGTTGTCTCCTGGCAGTGCCATTTTCAGGATGCCAAATGCTCAGCCATTGACTATATTAGGTGGCCACAAGAGCCATCAAAAAGTACCGTAGCATGGCGCCGCCATGACTTCATTCTAACGATCAGGGTATTGACATTGGTGGGACTCTGCTCTCATATGAGAACCTCTGTAACGGCTCCTTCATATTTACAGTACAATGGATTTGCTCATTCTTAAGGGCCATCTGCTTTTGCTATATTGATGACCTATTCTCAAGTGAATAGGAAGGAGCCTTGTTTCCCTAAAATGAGGAAAATTGGCTTCTACCTCATGGGATTTTTTGCCTTCCTCTGGATCAACTTGCAGGTTAACAGGCTGAACTGAATGTATGTATGTCTCTTTTCAGCCTTATAAACTATGTTACTCTGATAACAGGGGTGTAGATTTGAGCTTGGGCCCCCCTTCCCTCAGTACTTCAGGAGCTGGGAAGCACATAGCCTTCCTGCTGACTGAGGGAAAAATTGAAATGGCAGCATCCCCCACCGCCCCATGCAAAATTCTCGATCTAACCCCTTCCCTCCAGCCAGAGGTGTAACTTGACCAGCATACACTTTCTTTAATACTGGTGTCTTCTTATGTGGCACAAGGGTGTGGGTCCCCTCAGGTTCCTGGGCCCGGTAGCATCTGCTACCTCTGCACCCCTATGATGTTTTCAGTGAGGAAGTTCAGCTGAGCATTGCAGAATGGAAGGAGAAGGAGCAAGGAGCCAGTACTGGAATGCAGGTAAGTAAGCTTCCCTTTACAGGTCCGGCCAAGTGCGCAACCTCTTTATGGGTTTATTTAAAGTTTTTTTCAGGAAAAATTGGCTAAGGGGGTGAGGTAATTCTATAAAATAACAAAAGATCTATTACTTACCTGATAAATGCAACTACCCTAATGTTACAGTTCAGGTTTTCTTAGCCAGTTGTTCTTTACCTTGCTGCAGTGATGATGTGCCCATCTACCAATGTGACCTTTGCAGCCAGTCACTGACCTTAATAATCTACTGCATGAGACTGCTGACACTAGGTAGACATGCACGGGATCGCTGCAGCAAAGTATACTAAGATCAATAGGGAGAAGTAGAGCAGAGATGTAGCAACAGCTTTTATCAGGTGAGTATAGCTTCTCTTGTTTTATGGCATTTCCTGCATTTAGCCATTCTTTCTATTCTCGAAAACCACCTTTTAAGCAGCTGAAGATGAATTTGACCAAGATAATAGCCAGAGTTAAACCTGCATTTGGTGAGACCTTTTCTATTCACCTCACAACTTCCTTCTCGCCTCTCCCAGCATGCAGTTTCACAGACATAAGAAACTGCAGCTGCATCCCCCCCACCCCTTTTCAGTTCCATCTTCAATTTACTCTTTGTTTTTAGGGAGTGATGAGTTATTTTAAAGTTTACAATATATCATAGGCATCGGATGAGATACATATTTTTGTTGAAATTACCATACAAAGTAACACGAGAGCCTACAGGCATTAAAAGGGGATTGACTGCTGTAAGGTGAGGAACACAACAGTTTCCTATTATTTAAAGCTTTGTAAAGTATATTCATTTATACAACTGATTTGTGAAAAAATGTATGTTGTAATGTCTACAAAAAGTAATAAAATATATAGTAACGTAAAATGCATTGCTCATTGCCTAGAAACATAGCAGCCATTGGCTACATATAGTGTTGTAGTTCGCTCAGAGCTGTTAAAGTTTTCATTGCTGCTGGTGGAAACTTCAGCATGGAAAGATTTGAAATGCAAAGCCCTTTTGGGATTTAGTGTGAGGAGGGTAGCTTCCTACCTGAGTGTTTCGCAGATCAATAATTTGCCATAGCACAATCTTAAACACAACTCAAATAGAACATATGTACTCTAAATCTTAATGGGCATGCCCTTTTCAATATAAGATGACCACACATCTACTAGAGGAAGCCAAATGATTTCAATAAAAATGCTATTTACAGTAATAAGTCCTAAAGAAGGGCCATAGGAAACACCCCTGCAGTTTAATCAATGCACAGCACTCACACATTAGTCTAGATAGCCTAACCTGCTCCAAATGAAAAATCACTGACGTCAAGAGGTAGCTTGATTGTATTACTGGCTGCAGAATTGGCCTGCCTGCGGTGCGAAAGTAAAAACAGATTTCTTTCCCATAAGCCATAAATGTTTTGTTTCCTTCTTTATGTCTTATTTACTTTGTGTTTAGATTGTGGTATTGTCTGGAGGGAAATGGGATTGTTTGCTTATCGACACTTGAAGGAATCCCAAAAATACCTCACACGTCATAGTACAGTGGGTCCAGAACAAGAATATTGTCTGCTCCCTTACCATTAACACTATGGCATTGCTAGCACCAGGCATGCTTATCATAGGTTTTCTACCATGTAGGGATCTCTATATTCAATTCTACCTGGTGGCCTTGGATTGTAGGCTGTAAAATAGGGTTCGAGTCTTCGGAGAGCTGCACAGAGAGCTATCTGGTTTATTAAAGACTACTGCTGAATGGGAGTGGTTCTGTGAGATGAAGACATCATGAGAGCAGATTATAAGCTAACTGAGTAGCTACTTGTGAGACTGGGAGCTAGGTAGGCTAACTCTAAAACAAGGAGGTTTATGAGAGTAGAGTACTAGGCAGACCATAAGGCGGAGAGCACTGTTAGCCTGGGTTGGGGGTAGCTCTGGAGATGTCTGCTGCAGCTGTGACTAATACTTTTCACCTGGAGATTGCCAGGGTGGTGGTAAGCAGTGTTGGGAAGGCTGTTACTTGGTCTAATCTGGATTGTGTTATGTGACAGCTCTTTGGGGATGACAGTGGAGTCATCATAGAGACCTGGAGGCATGATTCGCAATCTTAGTTCAGTAGAGAGTCTTAACATAACTGAGTGAATCTGTTTCCTAGGAGGAGATAGAGTGAGTGGAGCCCTTGAGAGTTGGAGCACAGGGTTGAGTTGGCATTAATAACCATTTGATAGTCAGTGAGAGGGGAATGGATAGTTCGGCCCGTGTGAACTAATACAGTCATTAGGTGCGACTTTGGGTGAAATTAACAATAATCAGCGATAGGTGGCTATGAAATTCTTCTAGATTACATATTCAATTAAATCTTGCAACATCTTAGTACTAGGGTAATTTTGTGTGTAGTTGCAAGACCGTGAAACGGGGAGTGCTCCCCAGGATACAGTAAAGTCACAGACGAGGAAAGCAACACCGACACCAGCTTTTATGAAAACAGAAACTTTACTGAACAGAGGTATTAAACACAATCTCAAATGTAGTGAACATATAATAAAGTTACATACGCTCAGCCTGGACGCCGAGACCCCTGTGCTGCACAGCACGGCGCCCCAAGATGGCTGACAGACACCACATGCGATAATTTACCAATTGCAGGCACAACTATCACTGCCCTGCCGTACCGCTTATTACCCTAGGAAACTGGAACAATAGTGTGGATTGCAAAATACAGGCGGCCGTGGTACAGCACAAGAGCTCACAATCTTATAGGTCTATACAATGGTCTCCCTTCCCTTCTTCTTAAATGACACCATGACACGTCTCCATAATACTCCGAGTCAAGACGTTGGAGTAGCTGAAGTTTGCAGTGAAGTCTCTTGTTGATCCAGGAGCGAACTATAAACTTATAACTAGTAGGTCCTGGTGTTGGGTAATTTCAGAATCTTTGTAGCACAATCCATGCAGCCCGCCTCACACAGGATCCCTATCTAACTAACTGAATTCAGGCTTGATCACAGTCTCTAGTTTTTCCAGGCTCCCTCAATATACTGCAGTGCGTGAACAATCTGGCTTACCGACCCGGGTCCGTTCTTCATCCGATAGTGACTGTCCATCCACAGCTTTTCCAACGTTTTGGGAACTGATCCTCTCTTTCCTGGACGACATCTGGATTGCTGACAGTCATCAGTCACTTCCAGTTCAGTCATCAGTCACCTGGCCACTGCAGGTCTCACTGATGCCTGGATGCCACTGGATGCTGCCTTCCAGCTTCTGTGTCTCTGCAAAACATGTCTGCCAAGCTATTTCCTGGTTCTTCTTCAGTTAGTAATCACACCTCTCAATGCATATTCAATTACTTGCAGTATGTTAACTGTGTTGGGAAACAGTGGCCTCTTGTGGCAAAATGCAGAATGACAGTTCTAATAAAGTAATGTGTACAGAAACAGTATGAGCTGTTTCTCCATCTTACATCATTGTAACATATAATTCTGAGCCTTTTCTGAGTATTGCAACCACTAAGAGTATAATGCCTTCTCAAAGTGACCACAACTATAAAGCCTTGTGCTTTTTGTATCTGTCAACATATTCAATCTGATAGTCTTTTTAAAAGGGAACCACTGGTGTATAACCACCCTACAATCCTATTATCAGGAAGGAACTCAATTTTAAGACTTTGAAAGTCTGAATCTTTATATTTTGCTCATGATTTAATGGTACTGACCTTGGAATTGGACCTCAAACTGGATTGGGAGTTGTCTTCCATACGTGGTACTGGCTTCACAGATAATGTAATTTGACACATGCAGCAAGCTTGACAGAAAAAAAAATGTATGTAGACATGTTGCATGGCATGCTGTATCTGTTACATAAATCACATCTGTTTTGTAAAAAAAATGTGATGGAGATTCATCAAAACTTGTGCAAAAGCAAAGTAAACAATTTGCCCATGGAAATCAGGTTGCATCTTTAAAGTTTTCAGAAATAGTACAGGTGAATATAAAAGATTTTGTAATATATCTTATTAAAAAATCATGTTTTCTCATGGGCTTTTAGGGTGATGTCTTCTTTTTTCCCTTTAGTCAGCCTCTTTTCTCTAGTAGCTTCCATCTCCATCCTCACACACAAAAGTCTATGAAGAAAGGAGGAGGGATGAAGAGGCTGCTGCCAACTAGTAAGTGATTTATTACCTCAGTCTGAACAGTGGTAGAGCCTTCTCCTACTAGATATAGCAGAGTCAAAAGTGCCAAGGGAAGCAGAGCTAAGAAACTGTAGTTTGTGTGTGTCTCATCCAGCAGCCTCCTTCTCCCCCTCCTCTCTCTATAGACGCCAATGTTAAAAACAAATAAGAGCAAAGCTGCCTGATAAAAGCAAATAGAAGCATTCAGAGTTGGACTGGAGTTTCTTGGGCCCACCAGAGTAAATTATTCTCAGGGCCCAAGCCATCTATCATCAATAAAGTCCAACAGGTTTTGAATATAATAAATAGACCTTAATGACAAATGATTAGCTCCAAAGGCAGCTTCAGAGACTGGGCATCGGAAGATTCTCTTGTACTCTGATGGGCCACTCTGACCCTGGAAGTGTTTTTCTTTAACAAAATATATTACAAAGTTTCTTATATTCAGCTATACTATTCATGAAGTACACTTTAAGTTTCCAAAGGTCCTCTAAAAAATAAAAAAATGGATATCTAGTTACAATGCAGGCATATAATCCACATTTCCCTTACAATACTTTTGAGAAATATCTTCCCACCTAGTAAAATTATATTACAGTAAAAAGTGCCTAGGGCAAATGCCTAGTTTGCCTATATTATAAATAAAAGAAAAATACTATGGAAATGGAAATAGAGTATAAATATGTTTTCTTAAAATGACCTAAAATGTAAAAATATATGTTCACTGGATCAATTACCATCATATCGTCACTCCTTTATATAATCTGTAACCGGTACAATGACTACACCAGATTCCCTTCACAAGTGAAATAAAACTTTCCCCAGAAGAAATGTCATTTTCTCCTGGGCCATGGAAGTAATAAACTCCAAGAAAAAAATGTAAAGAGATGAAAATTAAAGACAACTGTGGAAGGAATAGCTTTAGGTTAGAAATGAAAGTACAAGGGAGATCCAATAACATAATAATTGAAATAAATACAAATCAAAATTCTGTACAGGTCTCAACCATATAATGTGTCAGCCACACAGAGGTGTTGAGTAGACTGTAGAGCTAATTAAACTGCCATACCAATAATCAGTTGGATGCTCGTACCATATAAAGGGCCTGTGTGTTTGTGTATGAAGCAAGTTCAAATAGACTACATGGTTCTTCAGTGTCCCACTGCAAAGTAGCGGTACACTGAAAAAGAGGATAAAAATATATTTTTGTATGGTAAATGCATTCCTGTATATATATATGCACACATTCACACAGTATCCACCACCAGCCACTAGATGATGCTGTTTCCTTTTTCCCATATGGAAAGGTGGATCATCATAGAGCTACAGTAGTTAAGTGGGAAAGCTGAAGGAAAAACCAGCCCTGGATTAGACACCAGCCAGGGCCAGACCAGAAAAGAACTTGATATACTGTACTTGGAAAAGTAGACCAGATGTAGAAGACAAGGTGAAGAGCGAAGCTTTTTGGAGAATTGCCTTCCTGAAAAGGACCACTGAGTCTGCCTGGACACATCTTAAGAGCAGATTGTCCATCTCCATAAGAATATCCACATCCCACAGAGGACATTGTGGAAGCGTACATTGGGAGCACAGCAATCTGTTCAAAAAAGGTGCTGAGTGGCATTAGGACCCACCCTGAGGTTGCACTGCAGAAAGGATAGTGTTACACTCCATGCTGCTTGTGCAAGATTCAGCTAGAGAACTACAGTGCAAGAAGAACTGCTTTAAAGAAACATCTTGGCCTATTAACTACCTGAGCAGCTGTGTCCCTTGTAAAAACTGTGAAAAGTATATTTGTGTAACATCTGCCATTTCATGCATCCTGAGAACTGGAATTGATGTGCCTGAATCTAAAGGGGTTATCCAAGACTAAAATAGATGTCCAGAGTGGCCGACCTACGCAGGTGATCACTTGACCTTTTCAGTCTGCACCCCTTGTGTTACCCGTGTCCTGTCTCATACCCCCTGCCTGGCAATAGGATGTTCATTTCAGTACAGCAGGGAGATGAAAGCGCCAGCAGTGACTCAACCCGAGAGCAGCAACCAGGTAAGTATAATCAATCCCACTAGTCGTTCACTCTTTGAGGTCTGTTATAGTACAGCTAATGTAAAAAAAATCAGCAAAGTTATTAAAAATTAGATTCGGCTGCTTCGTCGAATTTCACTAAGAAATTCAATTTGTGAGGATTTACTTTGTCATGAAGTGCATTCCTTTGCATGTAGTGGGTGTAATGATGGGGAATGGCGATTGCTCGGTCCCTCGTCATTGAAGCCCTCAGATGCAGTGTTCATCGGTGACAATGCAAATTCGAGAAAAACCAAGCGTCGAAGAGGAAACAGCTGCCTGTAGAGCTCAGCAACAGGATTTTAATGAAAGTTTGAAAAAAAACAGGACTCTTCCTAGAGCTTGCCACCCTAGCAAACTAAGTAATCAGGGAGAAGGGCCTTGGTAGGAGAGGTGAATAAGAACCCAATAGTCACTCTGAGCTCCAAATTTTGTGTGCAGATAGGAGAAACTTCCACTAGGTAAACCATCACTGTATGATTCCACTAATATGGGCTCTTTGGCAGAGTTGCCAGAATTAAGCTTCTCCTAAGTAAAAAAAAAAAACATGAAAGTTTACAAAAAAGCTCTTAAAGGACTCTTAGACTGTGAGAAACAAGATTCTAAGGTCTGATAAAACCAAGATTCTACTTTTTTTGTCTCAATTCTAAGTGTTATGTTTGGTAGAAACCAGGCACGGCTGTTTACACCTGCCCAATATCTCTACAGTGAAGCATGATGGTGGCAGCATGATGCTGTGGGTTGTTTTTCAGCGGCTGGGACAGTGAGACTGGTCAGAGTTGAGGGAATGCTGAATGGAGCAAAGAACTGTAATATTCTTAATGAAAACCTGATCCAGAGTGCTGTGAACCTCAGACTGGCCGAAGATTTATCAGTCAACAAGACAATGACCCTAAGTACAAAGCCAAGACAACACAGGAGTGGCTAAAGAACATGTCTGTCAATGTCCCTGAGTGGCCTTAACCTAATCGAACATCTCTAGAGATACTTGAAAATTGCACCAATGTCCCCATCCAACCCGATAGAGTTTGAAAGGATCTGCAGAGAAAAATGGCAGAAAAATCCCCAAATACAGCTGTGCAAACTTTGTAGCATCATACCCAAAAAGACTGGAGATTGTAATTGCTGCCAACGATGCTTCAACTAATTACTGAGTGAAGGGTCTGAATACTTATGTCAGTGCAAGATTTTAGTTTTTCCTTTTCAATAAATTAGCAAACATTTTCAAAATTCTGTTTTTACTTTGTTATTATGAGGTATTGAGTGCAGAATGATGGGGGAAAATGAACTTATTCTATCACAAGGCTGCAACATACCGAAATGTGAAAAAAGTGAAAGTGTCTGAAGACTTTCCCATTGCACTGTTCTTGTGGCCCATTACTGAGGGTCAGAGCTTTATTATTCTTGTTCAATGCTCTGATTTCCATCTGCCTGCCCCACTGACTAGAAGATATTTGCTGACCGAGCAGACCTATGTTTTGCCATACCATTCATGAGGACAGTGGACAATGGATAGGTATTGGTCAATTTAGTGTTTTGCCTTTGAGTAGGCACCTTTGAAAATCCAAAGAAGACCATGAACTATGAGGGGCATTTTTTTTATTATTACATTTTATTCATCTTGGGCTAAAAATAATTTTTTCAATTGGTCTTTGCTGAAAATTGTCAGCGACTTTTCCTATACCGCTGCCTTTTTCTCTGTATTTAATGACTAGCAGGCTCTCTCTTCACAGTGAATACTATCAAAGAAATGCTCTGACTGCTCGATGTTTAGCCCTTGTATCTGAACTTCTGACAGCTCACTCATTATAGCTAAATCCTTAACAGTTTGATAAGAAGATGGCATAAATGAGTGTTTATGATCTGTCAAGAATTCAAATATAAAGTCTACATATTCTACCATCTGATAGATTCAGATAAAACATTGCCCCCAAAAGTGTTCATAGCCTTTAAGTTAGTCACACATTTTGCAACATTCCACATAAGCTTCCAATCTTTTTGGCCAAGGGCCTACATCAAATTTCATTTGGTACCAGAGGCATGCGCAAATCTTATAGGGCCCCATAGCAAAACTTAGTATGGACCCCCATCCCCACTCAGCTTGCATGCATGCATCAAATAATTCCAGGCAACGCATAGCGCTACGTCCCAGATTTCTGACAAATTTCAGTTTTTTTTAATAAGCGGAGGAAATTTTAATAAAAAAAATTGATAAAAAAGTTGCCCACTGAATTGTACTTCTATGTCATAAAAAGTGAAACATGTGCTTCATAAATATAGCGCTTTTCCCGAACACCATATTTTGCAATGTATTTACACCACACAACTGGCATTATGACGCACCATTCAGCTGTTTCCCTAGTATACAGTATATTATAAAACTTCCTGGCTGAAGCCACCACTAGAGGGAGCTAAGTGCATATTAATTTATACAGTTACCATTGACTGAAATGGACATAGTAAAATGTCTTTGCCCTAATGGTGCCTGCATGAAAATTCTGTGTTGTTATGTTGGGAACAGAACAAGGAGTTCAGCCTCCATGGAAGGTATTCCACTGCCTTGTAACAAAAGCTTTACCAATAGACAGTCCCACCAGTGGTTTATGCAGAGTGTTGGGGATGACCAACTAACACAGTGGTGGTGAACCTATGGTGTGCGTGCCAGAGGGGGCACTCAGAGCCCTCTCTGTGGGCACGTGGCTCTGTGTGGGCCAAGCGTAGGGGTGCCACCTGTGCACTATTGCTAATGACTCTGAGCCCTTCCATTGTGGAGCGCCATTCTGCTTGTGTTAAAAACATAAATAAGTAAAACTCACCTCCATTTAATCGTGCTCCGGTGAACAGTCCCTGCTCACTGGATGCGCAGGACAAGACTGCATTTCACAGCATTACCTAGAAGCAGCAGGTCCTGGAAAACATCATCACGCTGGAGCACAGGTCTTGTCCTGCGCATCTAGTGAGCAGCAGTGTGTTCACGGCGCTGTGATCAAATGTATGAGGTGAGTTTTGTTTTTTTTCACAAGAAGATTGAGGAAGGGGGCATTGATAATACTGTGGCCTTATTAATACTGGGAGCCATTAATGGATAAAAATTAATACTAGGGGGCACTAGTGGGGGCATTATTAATAATAGGGGCCTTATTAATAATAGGGGCCACTATTGGGACATTATTAATACTGGAGAGCATTAATGGGGCCTTATTAATATTGGAAGGCCACTATTGGGGCATTATCAATACTGGGGGCCATTAATGGGGGCCTTTTTAATGCTGGAGGCCACTACTGGGGCATTCGTGATACTGGGGCCACTAATGGGACAATATAAGGGGGCGTCAACAGGGGCATTCATTTTACTGGGGCCAGTGTTAAGCCCCCCCCCCTTTATTTTAACTGGGCCGGTATTTTTCACTATTCAGGTTAAATTGCCGTGTTGGCACTTTGCGATAAATAAGTGAGTTTTGGGTTACAGTTTGGGCACTCGGTCTCTAAAAGGTTCGCCATCACTGATCTAACATAATCAGGAAGCTTTTTTCTGATGCTGGTCTTAGCAATAGTGATATATTAAAATATTATATAAAGAGTTACGGCTTTCAAGGTGTCTGTGGTGGTGGGCACCAACAAGCCACCGTGCTTTGGTTAGGGTTCTAAGATACAGGGCTAATGTAAGAAAAAAAAAAATGCACAACTTGTCAAGGGTACGCAAGGTTTTGTATACAGCAATGCAGTTCTTGATTTTTCCCTATACCCCCATATCCTTCTTCAGTTAAGGATCCCAGTCCAGGACATTGAACATTTTTGAACCAAGAGCTGAACCTTTCTCAAAGCCTTTATATTTATGCCTTTTTATTTACAGCAAAAATGTTACTCCAAAGAAATGCATTATGAAAAAAATAGCACAAAGCCTCCATAGCAGATATGGAAATGCTCCTTTTAGCCAGGATATGCAAGAATAAATCAATGTCCAACCCAATTCAATGCAAAGATGACTCACTCCCGGCTTTATTAAAGTTACAGAATTCTCTAGGCGCATCACTTGTAGTTACAACAATAAATTCATTCCTTGTGTCCTTCAGAGGAAATCCACATAGAAGAGTGCACTCCCTGGAGTACTCCAATAGGTTACTGTTATGTGCCCCCTAAATACATCTGTATTGATTGGAGATAGCTCGGCAATGTTAACATAGGCCTAACTCTAGCTGACTATTAGTCAAGGTATCTTATATTGTGCTTCGACAGATATTATACACAGTGTAAATATATGACAATGAGCAAACATATCAGGAACCTCCATCTACAGTATATATCATCTTCCCAAAATGTGTACAGGTATATGCCAGATCTATAGCAGATCAGACCTAAACTAGATGCCTTCTCATGGCCTTGAACATCACATCCCTACCATGCTTACTATACATTTTAGGTTACCAACAGGACTGGATAAACATCTAATGAGTACTGGTTTTAGATGTCATGGGAAAGAAGGATTAGGCCTATGGATGTCAACATGCTCGATCTTTTTGTTGTCAGGGGTATAAGCTACCACCAGTGTATCGCTGGGGATGCGGGTTGTCAGACTCCCGCTAATATGATATTGATGGTCTATCTTGACGATAGGCCATCAATATCTAAATCCTGGACAACCCCTTTAAACTGGCTGACCTGTTGGCAGCTAAAGGCATCTGTGTTGGTCCCATGTTCATATGTGTCCCTAATTGCTGAGAAAAATTGTGTTTTAATATATGCAAACGAGCCTCTAGGAGCAACGGGGGCGTTACCATTACACCTAGAGGCTCAGCTTTTTCTGCAACTACCATCCTCTCTGCACTTTGATTGACAGGTCCAGGCATTGACAATGTGATCATGTCTAGCCCTCACTACATGAAAAAAAAAACGATTTATTACTACGAAGTGAGAGGAAATACGGATTTGTAGCGAAACAAAGTTTTCCTGAAATTCGGATTGAAGTCAATATATTTCACTTCGATTTTCTCAAACTGGTCATCACGCCTGCCTGTCCCTGTCAATCAAAGTGCCAAAAGTGTCAAAATTGCAGAGAAAGCTGTGCCTCTAGGAGTAACAACAACGCTCCGTTGCTCCTAGAGGCTCAATTGCATATAATAAAAACTTTATCAGGTGGAGGGGGACTTGCAATCTGGATAAAGATGCTCTGTACTTGTCAAGCCAAGAAAGGGTTAAACAAGGGGCCGACTGTGACTTTGACTTCCAAGGGCCCACAACTCTTCTTGGCTCCAGCCGAGTCACAACCTTGCTTCCTTGATTGTCTCAGTAGACAGACAGCATGGTGTGCATGGCAGATAACTGACAGAGAAATGTGAGGCAATTATATCTCACAGGGGAAATTCATATAGATAGAGTATACCATTTTACTACCCTGTTGTCTCTAGACCTCCAGCATACACCTAGCACAAAATCCTTACCTTCTATTTATAATGAAATGTCTCTGCTAACTCTGTCCCAGTCGATGCAGAAAAGCTAACCGTTAGCTGCAAAACAAAAAGAAATTTCAGCTTTTATTGTGTCTTAGTGTTCATTTATGAATAGTTACCATAATATATATATTTATAATAAAAAAAACATATTTATATAATATTATTTGCTGGTGATACATTACTTTTAACTTTCTATCTCTTTCGCCATTCATATATATTCATACTATCTTTTTTCCCCAGTTCGTAATTATTTCTTGGTCTGAGAACTTATATACTTGTTTACGCTGTTGCACATTTTGATTGGCATTGTTACAGCATACTGTTGTCAATGACCAAGCATCTGTTCCTACCGTTTATTAAATGTGCATTTACAAAAAAGAAAGATGAGCAGATGTTTATTATGGAATGTAGTTGTCTCAGATTGTTGTGGGTATTAATTAGTGATCTAGATTGGAGATTAAAGAATTAGTTCCAGTGGGTGGTCACAACCGAAAAAAAGTATAAGTGGGAGATTGGCTGGTGCACAAAATAAATCCCTTGGATTGACTCACACTAATCAAAAACATTTTTGGTAAATAAAGTATGTCATATACATGGGAGCAAATGCCAAGTTAATCCTGGGCCCCTGCTGTATTCTGTTTAGCATCATGGCGCATTGGTTATATTCAGATGACAGTGACCTGGGAATCGATAATTGGGGAAAAAAAAGTACTTGGTAACCATGACAACATCTTTATTTTTTTTTCTGTATCGTTTTTCAAAAATATTATAAATATGGTCCATTGTCTTTTAGGGCTCATGCACATGTGTGCCGGCCGTACCATGCATTCATGCACGGGCCACACTTGTGCGGTTTCCGCAGGTGGATGCAGACCCATTCAACTTGAATGGTTCCCTGATCCGTCCGCACCTAAAAAAAATGCATTTTGGATGTACGGAGAAAAACCCCATGAAAGCACACTGTAGTGCTTCTTGGGATTCTATGCCTCTGTTCTGCACAGCACCTTCCAGATTCAAGTGAATGGGTCGACATCCGTGATGCGGTGCACAAACGCCCGGGGCTCGATATTGCAAACCCACTGTTTGCCGGCCGCAATTCAGGCACAGCTGGACAACGGCTGTGTGCATGAGCCCTTAAACGGTTTGAGCCAAAGTAAAGAGTTCTTTTTTTTTTTTTTTCGGGAGCAAAATATGGATGATTTATCCTCGGGAAAAGTCTTAAATATCTGATGACCCCTGCCAATCAGCTGTTTAAAGAGGCTGCCACACTCTGAGGATCTGCCATCAATCAAAAAATCCTGGCAAACCCCATTCACCTAATAGATTGTAAGCTCTTGCGAGTAGGGCCCTTATTCTTCTTGTTCTATTTATTGACTTGTCTGTTGCTATGTTATTTATGACTCTGTACATGAACCCCCCTGAATTGTAAAGCGCTGCGGAATGTTGTGGTGCTATATAAATAAAGATTATATTTATTAGGGTAGGTTTATATCACCATTTAGCTTTCTGTTCTTCTGATCCATCAGAAGATCAGAAAAAAAACAAAAAAAAAGGGATCCTTATTTTGAGCATCCGTTGTGCTTATCATGCATCTGTTTTAGTCAGTTCCGCCAGATCAGTAGAACAGAAAGCTGAATGGTGATATGAACCTACCTTAATGCCGGTAGTCTTTAGCTGGGTTTTCAATTTTTTTTGTTCTGTTTTGCGAAAACCAGCCCCCAGATGCCAGTTGTATCTACTTACACAGCATTTTAGTCAGTGGCATTTTTAGCTCAATATTTTTTAGGTTACTTTAGGCATTTTCCTCCACAGGTTTCTCAATAGATCTTCAAAAACACTCAAAAAGGCCCATCGAAAAATTGCTATGCAGTGTACCTCTGTCATACTCCATCCCCTCAAATCTTGCATGAGGTAGTGCATGATATAGGTAAGTGATGGCAAACGTTTTAGAAGTTGAGTGCCCAAACTACAACCCAAAACCCACTTAGTTATCACAAAGTGCCAACACGGCAAGATACCCTGAATACTACAGTCCAATATAGTCTATCTTCCATGTACTTGCGCTGGTGAATGGCAGTAAAAGTCTAAGGCATATTGGTACAGCATAGACTTTTTCCAGGGCGTGGGTGCCCACAGAGAGGGTTCTGAGTGCCGCCTCTGGGCCCCATGCCATAGGTTCGCCACCCCTGATATAGCGCGCACTATACATTTTGACTGGTTTGACTTTTTTATTCCTTAAACTAAGACTAGACTCACACCCACATTGGAGGCTCTGTTCAGACCTTCAATCACAGATTTCATCATGTCCTAGAAAATGCAATGAAAATTTTTGCAAAATGCCATTTGTGATTCCAACCTTTAAACCATTGTCTCATGATGACATCCCCTGTCCATACGCCCAATTGTTTCTCAGTCTTGCCTTTTTAACAGCACTCCAGACATTTGGCCATGGTGCTTTTTAATTAGCAGGTGACTGCATAAGGAGGTCATGTAGAAAGTTGGGTGTTTTATCACCTTTTCAGGCGGTTGTATTGAGTCTTCTGTTGCTGCATGCTGTAGCCTAGAGTTATGGAGGCCTAGACTGGCTGCAGGGGTACTGTTGTAGTGGCGTCAATCACAGTCCTGCAGGGCATCTAATATTACAGCAGGGACCCACTGAAACTCAAAGCGGGTTGCAATTATGAAAGCCTGCTGGAACCAAGACAAAGCCTGTAAACCGTTTTGGAGAAAAGTTTATGCAAAGTAAAGCTGCCATTGAACTTCATCTCTAGATCTGGACTCTAGTTCTTCCTTAATCCCTCAATTATTCCCTTTATTTATTTATTGTTTCGGGGCCAAAGCCTGGGTCCAGCAGTATCCAGGTAGGAGCACCGTGACACACATAAAGAGACATTTGGGCCGCACCATTACTCCACTTGGCATTTTCTACACCTGGAACACGATTTATAGTGGGACCCTGGAGGAAGGCCACCCGTTGCAATATGAGATCATGGATGGATAGATAGATATGAGATAGATAAATAGATAGATATAAGATAGATTGATAGATATGAGATAGATAGATAGATAGATAGATAGATAGATAGATAGATAGATAGATAGATAGATAGATAGACAAATATGATGGGCAGCACTGCAGTACTTAGTAGATATGGAGTGCCAGCAACTGAAGAGGCGATCCACCAACTATACAAAAATAAAAAAAGGAAACTCCACAGCACTTCCAAACAAAAAGATGTGTGTTTATTCACCAGATAGCAACATTTCTGTCCTCTCAATGGGACCTTTCACAAGTGTCACTGCTTGAGAAAGGTCCCATTGAGAGGACTGATACGTCGCTATCTGGTGAATAAACACACATCTTTTCGTTTGGAAGTGTCGTGGAGTTTTCTTTTTATTTTAGATAGATAGATAGATAAAAATAGTAACAGTAAAAAAGTAACAGTATTTTATTGTAAGCATATGATACTGTATACATTGTGTCCTACGATGTTTCTGTACTAAAAATATTTCATGTTTTTTGTTTGTTGTCTAAAAATATTTGCTTTATCATAAAAAAATAAGGATATCTGGAATAACACAAAAATACTGGTTCTTAATATCAAGGATAAAACCCGGATTCATTACTTGTAGACCGCTACGTGCAGATTCAGTGAATTATTATTTTGGTTTCTTTTTTTTTGGTTTCTTTTTTTTTTTTTACTTTTTTCCATAAGTCGGCAACAGTGAATCTCAATAGTTTCATGAGCTTGCACTCTATTTTCAGTTGTTTCCAACATGTGCTGCCCTCTTGTGGACGTAGTCCAGTTTTACATTATTTTTTTATTGATATAGTTTTTGCACACTATTATCTTGCTACTGTATTCCTGAATACTTAAATTTTTTTAAAAAGCAGTAACGCTTATTCTAAATTTATTGAAAACTTCAGCAGAATCCCAGAGCAAATGACCATCTGCGTCACAGAAGGGGTTTTTGTCATTTCGGGTTATCCCTGCCATGTGCAAAGGGTTAACGGAAGACCTGCCTTTACAAGAGCTTGCTTGGCTGGCGCTAATGAGGTGACGGATTAACCCCTCATTTGCCACTGCTTCATTAAGCCCTTTTTTTTATACAGTGATAAATTGACTCATGAGAAACGACAAATTAATCTAACATGTATTTTTATTTTTTTTACCCCGCAGTAAACCGTCTGATTGTATCTTTAATAAGAAGCAAAGAGCATCTCCTTGTCTGTCTCTATCTTGTTTATCTGCTGTTTTTTTTTTTGTTTTTTTTTCTTCTCAGAATTCTCAATGAAAAATAACAATGGGGAGAGATTTCTCTTTCTTTCTGCCTTCAGGCAAAAGAGTTTTAATTTAATCAAAACCCTGGAGATTAAATAATTAAACTTGTAGACAATCACATTTTTTACTGTTAATTAGTCATAGTAAGGTGCCATTTTCATAGGATGCACAGTCCCTAAATTTAGCTGTGGAATATTACATTGATCACACACGAAAAAAAAAAAAAAAACATCATTGATTCTCTTGGGATAAGTAAGACGTCAGCATATGCGTTTTGGCTCAGTCTACCTTTCACCTTTTTAAGGGGGTGATATACCAGCTTTTTCCTTTTTTTCTTCTTCTTAAAATCTGATGTTCCCTAGTTTCGCATAGCAACAAAATGTGATTTTCCATCCTTAACCCATTATTGTCTTACATTCTCCTGCCTGAGACAGAAAAATAGAAAAATATGCAATTCGATAGCTCTGCAGATTATCAACCATCTGCAGCTATCAGTCCTCGGATCAAAATTATCATTACCTTGTTCTTTGTTTTTTCACCAGGATTCTCGCTCCATAGACGATGTAGCCGCCACTTCATCTTTCTGATGCTCGCAAATAAATCACATTTAAGAAAGGAAGCAGGCTTATTAGTCAGGGCTTTGCTGCTGTTTTTGTTTTTCTTTAAAAAAATATATTTTATGTTTATTTTTTTAATGACATCGATGTTTCGGGGCTTTATATATTTTAGAATGCGATGCTTTACTCTGTAAATCTTATTTATTTATTTTTATATATTTTTGATACAGCGAGTAAACATTTTCCTCTATTCATGCCATACATTTAAGGTTTTCCATCTCATAAGGTTTTTTATTTTTTTATTTTTTTAAGAGGGCTGAGAGAGACGAATCGTACACATCTTATAAATATTAATAAGACATAATCGCATCACGCGTAAAGCTGAATTTAATGCTGACTTCTGTCTATATGGCGAGGCTCACAGATAGAAATTCTCCTCATGGCCACTAGTTGGCACTTTAACCCACATAGTAAACCTATGTGTAAATGTAGAAATTCTTATCAATGAACTTCTGTGCAGGGCTTTGGAAGCAGCAGTTTACAATGTGGCAGCAAAGTTGTAAATTGCAGCTGAATGTTGGCAGAGGCGAATAGGAGCTTCCTATCAACTAGAAGCGAACCATAGAAATAAATGGTATGGCTTTGAAAAAACACAGTTATTAACATTATTATTATTATTATTATTATTATTATTATAATATTTCTTCTAGACTTTCTATTACAATAAAAAAAACATTTATATCAAAATAATTGTAATAAAAAAAACATTTATATCAAAATAATTGTAACATTCTATCTATCTCTTATCTATCTATTTATATCTATCTATCTATCTATCTATCTATCTATCTATCTATCTATCTACAGATGTCGCAAAAATGAGTTCACCCCTTACATTTTTGTAAATATTTTATTATATCTTTTCATGGGACAACACTGAAGATCTGACACTTTGATACAATGTAAAGTAGTCAGTGTGCAGCTTGTATAACAGTGTAAATTTGGTGTACCCTCAACATAACTCCACACACAGCCATTACTGTCTAAACCTCTGGCAACAATACTGAGTTCACCCCTAAGTAAAAATGGCCAAATTGTGCCCAAAGTGTCAATATTTAGTGTGGTCACCATTAATTTCCAGCACTGCCTTAACTCTCTTGGGCATGGAGTTCACTAGAGCTTCACAGGTTACCACTGGCTTCCACTCCTCCATGAAGACATCACGAAACTGGTGGATGTTAGAGACCTTGCATTCCTCCACCCTCCGTTTGAGGATTCCCCACAGATGCTCAATAGTGTTTAGGTCTGGAGACATACTTGGCTAGTCCAGCACCTTTACTCTCAGTTTCTTTAGCAAGGCAGTGGTCGTCTTGGAGGAGTGTTTGGGGTCATTATCATGTTGGAATACTGCCCTGCTGCCATGTTTTCGAAGGGAGGGGATCATTTTCTGCTTCAGTATGTCACAGTATGGTTCATGGTCCCCTCAATGAACTGTAGCTCGCCACAGCCGGCAGTCCTAAACCACGACACTCCCGCCACCATGCTTGTTGTGCTATTACTTTATTATTCTTGCTAGAAGTTTGTGAATGTATTATTATCAATTTGAAATAAAGGTCCAGATGGGTGCTAATGAATGGGGGTGTGTCCCTGCACAGTCTGACACTATTCAATCAGTGCGGCCACACAGTCAGGTTTCTTGGTGCAGTTTTGGAAGCCAAAACAAGTACTGTAGTGAATTCAAAAAAGGAAGAAGTCACATCTGTCCTTTATGTTTTCTCTCCTTTTATGATCCGCTCCTGATTTTGGCTTCCAAAACTGCAACAGGAAAACTGACTGTGTGGCCATAACCTCAGACTGTGCAGGGACACATCCAGGGGCGTAACTACCGGGGAAGCAGGGGAAGCAGCTGCTTCGGGGCCCGGGCTTACAGGGGGCCTGGCAAGCACGTGTTTGTCCTCACTTCTCTCCTCCCCTGGGTAATCAGCACGTGTCCTCACTCCTCTCCCGATCGCAGTGTCCTCTCGCCCTTGTCTATTTATTTAAAACTTATTTCTTCTTTCAGAAAAGCTTGCCCTGGGGCTCGAACCTGCAACCATTAGGTTCAAAGGCAAGACACTTTACCACTAGGCTATATCTGCTGCCTAGCCAGATAGCTTAAAAAAAAAAAAATATGACCTCTAGATGTGGAGACCTCTGATAGTGTATCCATACACATTACAGCTGCACCAGCACATTGTATATGGATGTAGCAGAGCTTGGGGCAGCTGTGTTGGGGCAGCTGTAATGTGTAAAGATACACTATCAAAGTTCTCCTTATCTAGAGGTCTTATTTTTTTTTTTTAAGCTACCTGGCTATGCAGCTGATACAGCCTTGTGGATAAGTGTCTTGCCTTTCATCCTAATGGTCACAGGTTTGATTCCCCTCTCAAACTTTTTCTGAAAGACAGGATAAATGAGGCTTGCCTAACATGGAGGTAAGTATATGTGTGTTTTTTATTTTTTTATTTTTTAAATACTGGACTTTTACTTTACTGCCACAGGGGAGGAGGGGCTATTGGCACTATGATATTGGCAAATGGGGGTGGGGTGGGAGAGATAGGCACTTCATATTGGCACACACATTAGGGGGCAGGGGAGAAGATGGCACTATGATATTGGGATGGGGGAAGACAGAGGCACTTGATATTGGCACATTATAGGGGGCACTATGGGGAGAGGAGCACTATGGGGGCATCTGGTGCTATATGGCTGGCTACTGGCACATTATAGGGTGGGTTTATATGGCTGACTACTGCCACATTATAGGGGGTTATATGGCTGACTACTGGCACATTATAGGAGGGGTTATATGGCTGACTACTGGCACATTATAGGGTGGGTTTATATGGCTGACTACTGGCACATTATAGGGGGTTATATGGCTGACTACTGGCACATTATAGGGGGTTATATGGCTGACTACTGGCACATTATAGGGGGTTATATGGCTGACTACTGGCACATTATAGGGGGTTATATGGCTGACTACTGGCACATTATAGGGGGTTATATGGCTGACTACTGGCACATTATAGGGGGTTATATGGCTGACTACTGGCACATTATAGGGGGGTTATATGGCTGACTACTGGCACATTATAGGGGGGTTATATGGCTGAATACTGGCACATTATAGGGGGGGTTATATGGCTGACTACTGGCACATTATAGGGGGGTTATATGGCTGACTACTGGCACATTATAGGGGGGCTATATGGCTGACTACTGGCACATTATAGGGGGGCTATATGGCTGGCACATTATAGAGGGGGAGCGAAACGCGCGGGTAGGGGGGGGCCCAATACAAAAATTTGCTGTGGGGCCCAGTCATTTCTAGCTACGCCCCTGGACACATCCTCAACTGGTAACACCCTGATGGACCTTTATTTCAAGCAGCTGGTAATTCATTCATAACTTCTAACAGGAATAATACAGGGATGGCACAACATAGTCATAAAAAAACTGATGTTCCAGAATTGATATTACAGGGGGAATGCAAGCAGTTGCTAAAATGGACATGTCAGAAGAGGGTATAGGTCCTCTTTAAGCCTATCAGGTGTTCTCGACTGATACTTAATTGTTCTGAAATACTGAAATGTATTTTCTTCATGATCAGAATGACATTCAGGTATTCAAACAGCGGCAGACAGGAGTTTTGTATTTAGAACAAAATGTGCCTGTGCAGCTCTTGTTATAGCTAATAGAAGCTCTTCGACAGACTCCATATTGAACACAAAAACATAGGAGGTAGAGATATCTTGCTATAATTAATGGTCCTTTTTTAACATCTATTGTTTTTTAAGTCAAACTTTTGACCTTTTTTTATTTCATTACCTTTAATGGATTTAGCTTTGTTTTTCTGAAACACAGTTCCAAATCTCCTGCACAAACATAGAGTTAAATAAAAACAACAACAAAAAAAACTGGCTACCTAAAGCTACCACTAGAGGGAGCTTAGAAGCTTACTGCATACTATTTTATTATTGCATTCATTGTGCACACAGTATGCAGGAGGCTCCTGAGCTCCCTCTAGTGGTTACTGCAGCTAGGCTTTATTGGTTTTGTATTTGAGGAATTGAGCTCTGACATATAAAAATATAAGATTGGATCACACGAAATGTTTCACTAATTTAATTTGACTTTATATGCATTAATATAGTTTATTCTATACAGCTTTCATTTTTGTTTCATTGAAAGAACCAAGAGAAGGTTTCGTCATTGTTTCTGCTGAAGCAAGTATGTAGACCTACGGACCATTTTACACCTGTTCTAAAACCTCTAGAGGATCGAGAGTTATATCTGTAAAAGTGTCTTATTATCACCTTCTGAGTGCTTGCACTGTTTCATTGTTCTTATGAATGAGCTGTAAGCAGTGTTAGAAAAGCGCCTTGCACAATATTATGTGCCGATCTTTGATCCAAGTAAACTTCTTTCATGTGCTAGACCACCTGAAAGAATCCCTTTGGTGCTCTTTTCCTCAAGGAAGTTTATGTTATTCTAGACACAAAATATAAGTGTGATTCCTCCCGTTAGGCTCATGTAGCAGTATTTCTTATTTACTTTGCCGAGCCAAAAACTGACGTAGGTCAACAATATGAGTACCCTGCCATACAGCAGGTAAACAACTGATGCAGCACAATTTCTTGTAAAAGATGCTTCTGCAGGCAGAAACAATGGAAACATATTGTCAAGTACTTACTCGTCTGCCCTTCCGCAACCAGTCTGGCAGCACTATGGCGGCACCACCAGCATTGGTCTGTTGCTATGTCAATCGCTGACAGTGGGGCTGGTTAACCTATCTGGGAGCAAGGATGCTGGGCTAATCGGGCACGGTTGTCACATGCTTCTTGAGAGCGGGCTATTTAATTAGGCAGCTGCTGACCACTGGTGCCTGTGATTGGTATTTCTACCTTACTGGCTGATTTTGTTTTTGTTACTCTGGATTGCTGACCTTTTGCCTGTTTCTCTGACTTTGCCATTGTACTCTGATTTTGTTTCTGCTGTGGCTTTCTGGTATTTGTCTCCGCTTGTTTTTTGACCTTTGCTTGATGTTGTACACTGTTTCGGTATTAGGCTCTGCTAGTTTATGGCCTCACCTTTGCCTGCTAAGTTTTTCTTTGATGTTATGTCCTGGTTTCACTCTACTGTGTATTTGATTTAGCTGATCCGGTCATGGTTTTGCCTGTCTGGTTTTGATCTCTTTCTGTCTGGTTACTCTTTTACCCCCTTTCGTTTAGGCCCCTTCACTTAGTTAAGTCAAGGACCGTTGCCAAGTTGTGGGCCATCATTTTAGGTGATTCGTCCAAGTTGGTAGGGAGAGTGGTGTGGATGGAGTACAAATCTGTACTCTTTCCTACTCTTCATTACAAATATTGTATCCAAGCACAGTCCATGAGCACTGTATACTATATCTCCTTGCATGTCTTATGCAGGCAAAAGTAAAGGAGACATAGACACAGTTCGCTGTAAAGGTATTCGTAAAATTTAGATATTGGCCGATAGCTGTCCATTCTGCCCTTCTGACTTGTAGCCTATAGAGAAAGAAGAGCAACCTGCTGACAGACTCCTTATCTCCCTCTGGAAATAAGGATTGGACATGTTGAACTCCACTGTCCCCAGTCCTTCTGACATCTTCCCTAATGGAGAGTTTAATAGACAGTCAGACACTAAAATCAACAGTGCCTTTCTCTGTCTGGATGTGCCAGCTGCCTCCACAAATGAGATAAGGGTACTCTGATCTAGACAAAGGTGAGGGTCCAGCAGGTGGCAGGTTTATGGCATATCTTGTCAACATGTAAGAATATCTAAGATGGAAAACCCCATTAACACAGAATGCCCTAGTAAGGTATTTGAACAAGGTTTTCTTCCCCAGTCAACTTCTTCAATGTTCTCTAATAATACGTTCATATACCACGCACTGAAAACATATGCAACAAAGGCTTTTTACTGTATGATACAAAATACAGCAAAAACGACATCCGAGACCCATAAATGCACGAAGTAAACATTGTTTTGGTGTGCCGTTATGACCACAGCTTACTCCCCCTCCTTTACAAATTGTCATTTAGAGACGTAGCAATGATCCACCGATAAATAAGGAGGCAGAATACGGTTACACCATCTGCGAAGATGACTCAGTTCTTAGCATTAGTTCCTGTAATACATCTTTGAGAAATTCAACCCCTGATAGCAAAAGCTCGAAAACTTTTTTTTTTTCCTCTCTTTTTCAATTACATTCAATGAAGATGAGTCAGATACTGTATGTCGGCCATTTTTCAAGGCCTCTATAAGCAATCCTATTGTATTGTTTATAACATTACCGTAAATGTGATTTGAAGTTGGAGGACTGTTTTCTTTGCTGTTGCTGCTATCTGATTTTTCAATGAGTGTCATTCAGAACAAGACGTACATAGGTGTATGTGAGCTGAATAGTTTTTTTTTTTTTTGCCCTTGGTTGGTAAATGCGGCGACTCAGCCTCAATTTTAAACCCCTTAAACCCTAGCAGTTAGAAGAAATGTTTTGTTCTAGAAGCACAGTGCATTGCCAAGTGTGCGTACGCAGCACAGTTAATCCCTTAAAGGGGTATTCCTATCTCAGACACCGCTGGGACCCGCACCTACAACGAGAATGTAGCGGGGAGCGCTCCCATAGAAGTGAACAGGAGAGCACCGCACATGCTCCCATTTATTTTTATGGGGCAGACGGCTATTTTAAGCGGCCCCATAGAAATGAATGGAGGGCGGCTGCGTATGCGCATGGCGCCCTTCGTTCATTTCCCTGCTCCGTTCTCATGGTAGGTGCGGGTCTACTCAGGTTCCAATAGCCATACACTTTTAGGCCCCACTCACACGTCCGCAAATGGGTCTGCATCCGTTCAACAATTCTGCGGAACGGGTGCGGACCCATTCATTCTCAATGGGGCCGAACGTGAAGTGGAGAGCACACTATGTGCTCTCCGCTTGCGCATTTGCGGAGCGCGGCCCCGAACTTTCGGGTTTCGGCCCTGAACTTCCGGTCCGGGGCTCTGCAAAAGATAGAACATGTCCTATTCTTGTCCGCAGCTTGCGGACAAGAATAGGCATTTCTATGGGGGGTGCCGGCCAGGTGTGTTGCGGATCCGCAATTTGTGGATCCGCAAGACACCACGGACGTGTCATGGGGCCTTAAAGGGAACCTGTCATCAACTTTATGCTGACCTCACTGAGTGCAGCATGAAATAGTGACAGAAATGCTGATTTTAGCGGTGTGTTACTAATAAGCTAAAAGTAAGAGGTTGCTGAGAACCAGCATCATAATCATTACAGCACAGGCCTTGAAAAGAGTCAAATCTACCTGAGAAGAGTCCTGGTTATTCCTAATCTCCCGCTCTCTTACCCATCTGCTGATGATTGACAGTTCTCTCCTAGACAGAAAGAGAGAAAACTAGGTAGAAGCCTGTCAGTCATCAGCAGGTAGGCGGGGAGAGCAGGAATTCATGAATAACCAGGACTCTTCTCAGGTGGCCAGGACTCTTTTCCAGGCCCAGTCTGCAATGATTGTGATGTTGGTTCTCTGCAACCACTTACTTTTAACTTATAAATGACAGACCGCTGAAATCATCTCACCTGTCTCTACTTTATACTGCTGTTAGTATGAGCAGCACAAAGATGATGACAGGTTCCCTTTAACGTTTCCGTTCATATAGCCATATGAGGGCTTATTTTTTTGCAGAATAAGTTGTATTTTTTAATGGCACCATTTAATTATAACGCTGTCTTGTTTTGGAAAAAGGGAAAAAAATTCTTTGGGGGGTTTAATTGAAAAAAATCCACCATTCTGACAAGGCTTTTTGGGGTTTGATGTTATGGTGATCACTAAAAATAACATGAAATCCTCATGTTGCAGCCCAATAGGATTATGAAGATGGCAAACTTGTATAGTTTTTTGTTTTTGTTTTATTACTTTAAAAAAAACTTTTCTTTGCATCGCCATTTTTTGACAGACATAACTTTTTTGTATTTCCATTCACAGAGCTGCATGAGGGCTTGTTTTTTGCAAGGGAAAACCTAACTTTTTATTTGTATCATTTTCTCAGGCTCCTCCTGCTGCCTCTTCTGCTTCAGTCTCGGCCTCTTCCTCCCCCTCTGGAGTGACAGTGGCACCTGCAAACAGAGGATGTGGCAGCAACGCCACTACCTCCGTCACCAAGCATCTCCACAATGTCCCATGGAAGTGTTCAGCTGTCCATCTCCCAAACACTGGAGAGAAAGAGGAAGTACTCCCCTACCCACCTGCGATCCCTGGCCCTGAATGCCAGCATTTCAAAATGCTGTCATTCTGTCTGGTGGAGACGGAGACTTTTAAAAACCTTATGGCGGTAGCTGTCCCACAGAATGTGGTTCCTAGCCTCTGCTACTTTTCCAGGTGTGCCATCCCTGCTCTGCACAACCAAGTGGCAGACAAAATTAGGTGTGAACTGCACAACGCCATCTGTGGCAAGGTCCACATAACTACCGATACGTGGACCAGTAAGCACCGGCAGGAACGTTATATCTCCCTAACTGCACACTGGGTAAATGCACTGGCGGCTGAGCCTGAGGCGGATAGCAGTTTGGCGCATGTCCTTCCACCACCAAGGATTGCAGGACGTTTCTCTTTGCCTCCTGTTGCCTCCTCCTCCTACTCTGCTTCCCCCTCTATTGCCTCCTCATCCAGTCAGTGTAACACCTTCACCACCAACTTCAGCACAGCCTGGGGGAAACGACAGCAGGCTGTTGTGAAACTCATCTGTTTGGGGGAAAAGCCCCACACCGCGCAGGAGCTGTGGATGGTCATGGAACAACAGACTGATGAGTGGTTGGTGCCACTGAGCCTCAAGCCCAGAGAATCGTGTGCGATAATGGACGAAATCTCGTAGCAGCTCTGGGCCTAGCCAGTTTGATGCACACCCCTTGCCTGGCGCATGTGCTGAATTTGGTGGTGCAGAGGTTCCTGAAAAATGACCTCGATATGTCAGAGCTGCTGCAGAAAGTGCCTTCCGGCTCACCGCCTTATATGCGACGTGCCCACAGGGTGGAACTTCACCTTGCACATGCTGGAGAGACTGTGCGAGCAGTAGCAGGCCATAGGGGAGTTTCAGCTGCAGCACGCACGAATGAGTTGCTCTGCGGAACAGCACCACTTCACCACCAACGAGTGGGCCTTCATGCGGGACGTGTGTTCCATGTTGCGCTGTTTCGAGTACTCCACCAACATGGCCAGTTTCGATGACGCTGTCCTCAGCGTTACTATCGCACTTCTATGTCTCCTTGAAAAAACGCTTTGGGCGATGATGGAAGAGGATGTGGCACAGGAGGAAGAGGAGGAGGAAGAGGGATCGTTTCAACGATTATGAGCCCAGTCATTCACAAGTGGCTCGGAGGGTGGGTCCCTGCACCAACAGAGGCCAGGTACACAATTGTCCAGCCAGGGCACAGTTCTGGAGGATGATGATGAGGAGGAACCGTGTTCACAGCAGGGTGGCACCCAAAGAAGCTCATGGGCATCACTGGAGCGTAACTGGGGGGATACAGAGGACACAGACGATACACCTCCCACAGAGGACAGCTTGTCATTGCCTCTGGGCAGCCTGGCACACATGAGCGACTACATGCTGAAGTGTCTACACAACGACCGCCAAGTTGCCCACATTCTAACCCGTGCTGATTACTGGGTGGCCACCCTGCTGGATCCCCACTACAAGGACAACGTGCAATCCTTAATTCCGTCACTGGAGCGTGATTGGAAGATGCTCGAGTAGAAGCGCACGCAGGTAGACATGCTGCTGATGGCATTCCCATCTGACAGTGGGGGCTGTCAGGTGGGAGGAGGAGGAAGAAGTCGCCAATGCAGCTGGGGCACTGCCAGCACCTCAGAAGGGAGAGTTAGCATGGCCGAAATGTGGAAAAGCTTTGTCAGCACGCCACAACAACCAGCCCCACCAGCTGATATGGAATGTCTTAGCAGGAGGCAGCATTTATGCAACATGGTGGAACAGTACGTGTGCACACGCCTACACATACTGACTGCTGGGTCTGACCCATTCAACTTCTGGGTCTCCAAATTGGGCACATGACCTGAACTTTCCCTTTACGCCTTGAAGGTGCTGGCCTGCCCTGTGGCCAGTGTATTGTCCGTTTAGCATGGCAGGGGGGTGATCACAGACAAGTGCAGCCGCCTATCCACAGCCAATGTGGACAAGTTTACATTTATTAAAATGAACCAGGCATGGATCCCACAGGACTTGTCCGTACCTTGTGCTGAATAGACAAGTATACCAGCCGCACCCAGCCATTGTTATACTCCAGCGCACTTTCTGTTTGCATTCTCTTTTCTATTTCCCAATGTTTTGGGGTCTTCCCAAATTTATAAAAAATCTAAAAAATTAATAAATAAAGGAAAAAAAACTACAAAAACAGTGTTGGCTACCTCCTCCACCGCTTCCACCTACACCGCCACGTCCACCGCCTCCTCAACCTCATATTCCACTTTGACCTCCGTCTCCTAGTTCAGGATCATTATTTTTTACTTTTTTTATATTTCATTATTTTAAGTCATTTCCCTATCCACATTTGTTTGCAGGGCAAATGTCCTGTTCTTACCCACATTTTGCAGCCCTCTAGCCCTTTCTATGACTGTTTTAGAGCCATTTTAGTGCCCCAAATTTCAGGTCCCCATTGACTTCAGTGGGGTTCGGGTTTGGGGTCAAGTTCGGGTCCCGAACTTTGCGGTGAAGTTTGACCGAACTTGGCGGTAATTAATTAAATTATGTAACACACTGAAATTGCACTGTAGTAAGTCCGGGGGCCCCCGTACTTACTACAGATTTTATTTCACTGTGTTACATAATTTAATTCATTACCTAGGTAGGTCTGGCTGGCGCGGCTGCTACTGTCTTGTCTATCCAGCTGTCAAGCCTACATGTGTGCAGTCACCGGTGTATGCGCGGCCCTCCCTGAGCAGTGCGTGCGGCGCATGCGGTTCTCAGGCCAAAGGAGGCATGACTGACTCTGTCAGTGGGGCCGCGGCGGACGGCAGCGCATGCACAGTTGTCTTGAGGACTTTGGATGGATGGAGGGAGGCGAGGAGGCGGAGCTGCTCTGTCTGTTGTGGCCTGTAAAAGCTGCTTCTCCAGGCTGGCAGCAGAAGAACACAGAGAGTGACTTAGGCACGACTTGTTGGCCGACCCTTCAGGACTCTGGAGAAGACACCTTAAGGCAGAGCCAGCTGAGACTGGAGCCAGGACCCAAACGACCCCACTCCAGCCAGACCCCAGTGATATATCAGGTACTGTATTGTAATTGTAACAGAGAGGGGGAGATGGGGGACAAAATGTACAAACATGTCTGTGCCATGGAGCCTGGAGGGGAAGAGAAGAAATGTCTGTGCCACCCATGGGGGGAGGGGATGACATGATGTGGGGACCCGGGACAATGATGAAGGGAGGGACAATGTTGGAGTCTGTGCCATGGGAAAGGGGGGGGGGGTGACATCCTGTCACCGTCACCCCCCCCTTTGGCACAGACTCCAACATTGTCCCTCATCATGTCACCCCCCCCGATGGTGCAGACTCCAACATTGTCCCCCATTAGGGAGCATAATGGATGGGGGCTGACATCTGACATGGGGGGCATGATGGATGGGGGCTGACGGCTGACATGGGGGGCTGATGGCTGACATGGGGGGCTGATGGCTGACATGGGAGGCAGACATGAGGGCATGATGGCTGACATGGGGGCATGATGGCTGACATGGGAGGCATGATGGATGGGGGCTGACGGCTGACATGGGGGGCTGACGGCTGACATGGATCCCCTCATTCCAGCACACTTCCCCCGCATCTCCTCCAACTCACTGTCCTCATTTGATCCAGTCATGGAAGAAGAAGTCTCCAAGCTCCTCTCTTCTTCTTGTCCAACCACATGCACTTCTGACCCCATTCTTTCGCGCCTACTCCAGTCTCTCTCTCTCTGGCTGTCACCATGAACCTAACAAAAATCGTCAACCTCTCTCTCTCTTCTGGTATCTTCCATCCTCTTTCAAACATTCTATCGTTACTCCATTATTAAAAAAATATCTCTTGACACATCCTGCACGACTAACTACAGACCAGTCTCCAATCTTCCTTTCATCTCTAAGCTGCTGGAGCATTTAGTCTACTCTCGCCTCATCTGCAATCTCTTTGCTCACTCTCTCCTTGATCCATTACAATCTGGTCTCTGCACCCTACATTCGACAGAAACTACCGTCATCAAAGTGACAAATGACCTTCTGACAGCAAAACGCATCGGTGACTACTCTCTGCTTATTCTCCTTGACCTCTCTGCAGCTTTTGACACTATAGACCACCATCTCCTATTCACTATGCTCCAGTTTATCGGCCTAAAGGACACTGCCCTCTCCTGGTTTTCTTCATATCTCTCTGGCCGTTCTTTCAGTGTATCATTCACTGACTCCACTTCTTCTCCTTTCCCTCTCGCTGTTGGGGTTCCTCTGGATTTAGTCCTAGGCCCTCTACTCTTTTCACTCTATACAGCCCCAATTGGACAGGCCATCAGCAGATTTGGTTTCCAGTACCATTTCTATGCTGATAACACCCAACTATAAATTTCATCCCCCGACATCAGCCCTACTGTACTATAGAACACCAGTGACTGTCTGTCCTCCGTCTCTAATATCATGTCCTCTCTCTCTATTTGAAACAGAATCTTTTAAAAACTGAACTTTTTGTGTTTTCTCCATCTACTAACCTACCAAAACCTGATATGTCTCTCTGTGTGTGACACCATCATCACTAGGTGTGATATTTGACACTGATCTCTCCTTCACCACCTATATTCAGTCTCTCATCTGCTCATGTTGCCTTCACCTCAAAAACATCTATAGAAACCTGATCCTTTCTCACTATGGACACAACGAAAACTCTCATTGTCGCCCTGATCCATTACCACCTCTCCCTCACCAGACTCTCCCCTCTCCATATCTATTCTCAATGCAGCAGCCAGAGTCACCTATCTGTCTAACCACTACTCCAATGTCCCTGTGCCAGTCTTTGCACTGGTTGCCCATACAGTATAAAATCCAATTGAAACTCTCCACTGCACCCATGCACCCAGAAGTACTCTATATATCAGATGGTGACTTGCTCATGCAGCTTTATACCTGCTCCCCTATTTTCCCAACATGGCTGGACCATTGTACAAAACAAGCACTTCTACCTTTTGTGTCGCCCCTTTCTCCTCATAGATTGTAAGCTCTTGCGAGCAGGGCCCTCATTCCTCTTGTTTTATTTATTGACATGTCTGTTGCTATGTTATTGCTATGTTATTTATGACTCTTTGTACATGAACACCTGAACTGTAAAGCGCTGCTGAATATGTTGGCGCTAAATAAATAAAGATTATTATTATTATTATGAGAAAGCATAATGATTATGACAGTGCAGTGTGTTTTTAAACAGGCTGTTAAAACATTAGTTGCTATGTCATTTCATTAAAGAGATTTAAGGGGGGAGCGAAAATTCGTTAAAAAGTTTTCAAAAGATGACTAACCAAAAATAAATAATATAGATATATATATATATATATATATATATATAAAACAAAATATATATATACTAAGTCCCAGGAGGCAGCAGAGTGTCATATCATATACCAATTTTCAGAGCAATTGGAGCTAATTTGATTAGCATGTAATCGATTCAGACACAAATCTAATTTTTTGAAACAATTGCTGAATTGGACATAAAACAAATTTTAAGAAATCCTAATCTCTAAGTCAGACCAAAGAGATTTGTGTAATATCCACAGGATACGCCGTAAATACAGTATAATACCTGGGGGTGCGGTTTTACAATCCATGGTAGGCAGCGTTGGCTACAAATAGGGCAAACTACGGAGAGCTTAAATCCGGCTCCCTTCATTAAAATTTAAACTATAGAAACAGCAGAGATGGGAGTTTATCTAAACTCAATAGTGGACATGACATAGCAATGACAGCTTGGTCTGACCTTTTACCAGATATGACTCAACAGGGAAACATGATTTTGGACTGACTGTGATTTTATAACTTGTTTATAATAATATCCAAGATATCAAGCGGTGGAACTCTAAATAGTCTGATAAAATTTATGGAATTTCCATTATCTCAGAGGATGGTACGGGTGTTACATCATTTTATCCTGCATACTAAAAAACAATGTGCGTGTGCTCTGTGGAAAATCACAAAAGACCATTTATAGTCATTTTGTTGCTCTAAACAAGTAATTAGACTCACACTAGTTCACACTAGTGGTATGGTTTGAAGAGGCAAACATTCATGAAATTTGTTATAGCTCTCATGCTAATGAATCGGTCAGCAGATTCAAATCATGTATGAATAAATTCAATCAAAATCGAAATTTCCCTAAAAAGTGGTTATAAGGGAAAATAATAGAATTTTTTTAATACAGAATGCTTAGTAAAAGGACAATTAAGGGTTAAAAATAAAAAAAAATGTATTCACCTCCTCCAATTGATCGCGTAGGTGCCGGTCTCCTGTTCTCTCTTCAGCTCAGCTGTAGGTAAAGGACCTGTGGTGATGTCACTGAGCTCATCACATGGTCCATCACCATGGTGATGGATCATGTGATGGACAATGTGATGAGCTCAGTGACATCACCACAGGTCCTTTACCTACAGCTGAAGAGACAACAGGAGACCGGCACCTACGCGATCAATTGGAGGAGGTGAGTTAATTATTTTTTTTTTAACCCTCAATTTTCCTTTTACTAAGCATTCTGCATTGAGAATGCTATTATTTTCCTTTATAACCATGTTTTAAGGGAAAATAATAAAGATTGGGTCCCCATCTTGATTGTCTCCTAGCAACCATGCAGGAAAATCGCACCGCATCCGCACTTGCTCGCGGATGCTTCTGATTTTCACGCAGCCCCATTCACTTCTATGGGGCTTGCGTTGCGTGAAAAACGCACAATATAGAGTTTGCTGCGATATTTACACAACGCACAAGTGATGCGTGAAAATCACCGCTCATGTGCACAGCCCCATAGAAATTAATGGGTTCAGATTCAGTGCGGGTGCAATGCGTTCACCACCGAAAAACTCGCCCATTTGAAAGGGGCCTAATTGTTATGTTTGGAAGAAACCAGGCACTGCTCATCACCTACCCAAAACCATCCCAAAACCATCCCTACAGCAAAGCATGGTGATGGCTACATCATACTTTGGGGGTCTTTTTCAGTGGCTGGGAGAGGGAGACTGGTCAGGGTTGAGGGAAAACCTGATCCTGAGTGCTCTGGACTTCAGACTGGACCGACAGTTCACCTTCCAACAAGACAATGACCCTAAGAACACAGCCAAGACAACACAGAAGTGGATTAAGGATAACTCACAAACAGCGGAGCCGCAATATGCGGGCACTGTCCGTGTGCTCCCCGCATCATGGATGCTGACCCATTCACTTGAATGTTTCCGCAATCCGGAGCTGCGGTGTGAAACAGTGTGATATAGGCACGGAACAACATGGAAGCGCTACAGAGTGCTTCCATGGTGTTTTTGTCCATACCTCGGCACGGCAAAAAATTTCTATTTTTTTTTTGTGGTCTGGATGGATCACAGACCCTTTCAAGTTAAATGGGTCTCAATCCGTCCCGGCCGCTGCACCGATGTTGCCCGTGCATTGCACGGAATGGCCGCACAACGGCCGTGTACATGAGGCCTGTCTTTGAGAGGCCTAGCAAGAGCCCTGACTTGAACCCAAATGAACATCTCTGTAAACACCTGAAAATGACTGCCCACTGATAGTTCCCATCCAGCCTGACAGAGCTTGAGAGGATCTGCAGAAAACAAAGGCAGAAAATCCCCAAATCCAGATTTGAAAACCTTGTGGCATCATACCCAAGAAGACTAGAGGCTGAAAAAGCTGGGAAAATTGCTTCAACTATGTCCAGGTAAAGGTTTTGAAGAAGACTTATGTCAATGCAAGATTTTAGTTTTTCCTTTTCAATAAATTAGCAAAGATTTTGAACATTGTGTTTTCACTTTGTCATTATGGGGTATTGAGTGCAAAATAATGGGGGGGGGGATTTTTTATTTTTATTTTAGCACAAGGCCACAACATAACAAATTGTGAAAAAAGTGGAAGCGCCTGAAGACTTTCTAAATGCATTGCATGTAATATCCTTAATTATTATAGATTGTTCTATGATGAAAAAAAAATCTTTACCTCCTCCGAACTGGAGATGAGTGAACTTCCAGATTAGAACTTGTGTGACTATTGACTGATGTAAAATGATTTGTAAAAATAAAGAAAAGCAAGTATTACAAATTGTGGTTAATGTCATCAGTAACAACATTAATAAAACAGAAAGACATTATGTATACATATTGAGTGTCGTGAAGAAGAATGATTCAGATCACCTTGCAGACATGCACAGCTTTGCTAGGAAAGAAAAACCTTTCAGATAACACTTTGTAAAGCCTGTGTTATGCTAGCTTTATTTACCGGATCAACAGATACTGTATAAAAGACAGCTGCAATAGTATGGCATTACATAGTAACATAGTAACATAGTATATAAGGCCGAAAAAAGACATTTGTCCATCCAGTTCGACCTGTTTCCTGCAAGTTGATCCAGAGGAAGGCAAAAAAACCCTGTGAGGTAGAGCCAATTTTCCCCACTTAAGGGGAAAAAATTCCTTCCCGACTCCAATCAGGCAGTCAGAATAACTCCCTGGATCAACGACCCCTCTCTAGTAGCTATAGCCTGTAATATTATTACGCTCCAGAAATACATCCAGGCCCCTCTTGAATTCCTTTATTGTACTCACCATCACCACCTCCTCAGGCAGAGAGTTCCATAGTCTTACTGCTCTTACCGTGAAGAACCCTTTTCTATGTTTGTGTACAAACCTTCTTTCCTCCAGACGCAGAGGATGTCCCCTCGTCACAGTCACAGTCCTGGGGATAAATAGATGATGGGAGAGATCTTTGTACTGACCCCTGATATATTTATACATAGTTATTAGATCTCCCCTCAGTCGTCTTTTTCTAGAGTGAATAACCCTAATTTTGATACCCTTTCGGGGTACTGTAGTTGCCCCATTCCAGTTATTACTTTAGTTGCCCTCCTCTGAACCCTCTCTAGCTCTGCTATGTCTGCCTTGTTCACGGGAGCCCAGAACTGTACACAGTACTCCATGTGTGGTCTGACTAGTGATTTATAAAGTGGTAAGACTATATTTTCATCACGGGCATCTATGCCCCTTTGATGCAACCCATTATCTTATTGGCCTTAGCAGCAGCTGCCTGACACTGGTTTTTACAGCTTAGTTTGTTATTTATTAAAATTCCTAGATCCTTTTCCATGTCAGTGTTACTGAGTGTTTTACCATTTAGCATGTACGGGTGACTTGCATTATTCCTTCCCATGTGCATAACTTTACATTTGTCAGTGTTAAACCTCATCTGCCATTTCTCTGCCCAAGCCCCCAATCTATCCAGATCCCTCTGTAGCAGAAAACTGTCCTCTTTAGTGTTAATTACTTTACACAGTTTAGTGTCATCTGCAAAATTGATATATTACTGTGCAAGCCTTCTACAAGATCATTAATAAATATATTGAAGAGAATAGGGCCCAATACTGAACCCTGAGGTACCCCACTAGTGACCGTGACCCAATCTGAGTATGTACCGTTAATAACCACCCTCTGTTTTCTATTACTGAGCCAGTTACTTACCCACATACAGATATTTTCTCCTAGTCCAAGTGTTCTCATGTTATATACTAACCTTTTATGTGGTACAGCGTCAAATGCTTTGGAGAAGTCCAGATATACGACATCCATTGATTCGCCGCTGTCAAGTCTAGAACTTACCTCCTCATAGAAACTGATTAAATTAGTTTGACATGACCGATCCCTCATGAAGCCATGCTGATATGGTGTAATTTGCTTATTTTCATTGAGATACTCCAAGATAGCATCTCTTACAAATCCTTCAAACAGTTTACCCACAACAGATGTTAAACTTACCGGCCTATAATTTCCAGGCTCTGTTTTTGGACCCTTTTTGAATATTGGCACCACATTTGCTATACGCCAGTCTGGTGGAACATTCCCTGTCAGTATGGAGTCCGTGAATATCAAAAATAAGGGTCTGGCTAGGACATCACTTAATTCCCTTAGGATACGGGGTGTATGCCATCCGGTCCTGGCGATTTGTCTATTTTAATCTTTTTAAGTCGCTGCTGTACTTCTTCCTGGGTCAGACAGGGCACTTTTAAAGGGGAATTTACTTTTACATTTTGCATTTCATCTGACAGTTTATTTTCCTCAGTGAAAACAGTGGTGAAGAAAATATTTAATAGCTTGGCTTTATCCTCATCGCAACTCCCCCCTCATTGCTATGTAGAGGGCCGACTCCTTCAGGTTTATATTTTTTACCATTTATATAATTGAAAAACATTTTAGGGTTAGTTTTGCTCTCTTTGGCAATTAATCTCTCGGTCTCTAGTTTGGCAGTTTTTATTAGTTTTTTACATATTCTATTTTTTTCCTTATAGTTTATCAGTGCTTCCTGGCTCCCCTCCTGTTTTAGTGATTTATATGCTTTCTTTTTGTCATTTATTGCTTTTTTTACGGTTCTATTTATCCACATTGGTTTCTTCTTATTTCTTAGCCTTTTATTTCTATAAGGTATGCATCGATCACAATTTGATGTTACAATGCTTTTAAAAATCTCCCATTTTGTGGTTGTATTTTTATTTTTGAGGACTATGTGCCAGTTAATTGGGCCTATGGCCTCCCTTAGTTGGCTAAATATTTTCTCCTAGCATTGTTATGCTATTTTATAAAAGCTAAAAACATAGTAAAGAAACTATGTGCATATGGCAACTTCCTATTGTCTATTTGGTTTAAGTATGCAAAATATTCTTAATGCAAACTGAAAGTAATTATTTAAGCCCACTTTCATACAGTGAATGTGTGGTCATTGATTTTCATCAATAAACGTGAGCCAAAACCAGGAGTGAAGGATACACAGAGATAAGGTATAAAGGAAAGATCTGCACCTGTTCTGTGTTTTTCACCCCCACCTGGTTTTGGTTTACAATCACAAAGTGATCAAATACTGACTGCATGAAAGTGTCCTGAACATGTCTGTGAAGAATCCGTGTTTAGTTTGTGTGTGTGTATTTTCTCCTCCATGTGAAACTGCTAGGCTTAGAATTATTTTCCAGAGTATGTCCTAGCAATGATCCGTGTAAAACACGGACCAAACATGGATGGCATTCATGCTGTGTCTGTGGTTTTATAGGGGTTCTCCGGGCTCTCCTATATTGATGACCTATCCTCAGAATAAGTCATCAATATTATATCAGTGGGGGTCCACCGATCAGCTATACGATGAGACGGTTATCGCTGTGTGCACGTGCCGTCTCCCGTCTCTCTTCCTGCTGCTGTTATGTCTATGGCAAAGCAGGGGCGAGCAGGAAGAGAGAAGGGAGATAGCATGTTAACACTGCGGAAGCTGTCTCCTCATACAACTGATCGTTGGGGGTGCAAAGCCCCGCGATCTGATAGTGATGACCTAGCCTGAGAGCCCGGAGAACCTCTTTAAAGATAAACAAAGAGAAGCGCAGATAGGTAAGACCACTAGGACAAGAAAACGGCAATATAACCAATGGAAGGCATATTTTGGTATTACTCTAGGAGAACAACATCCAGAAGAGTAGCATATACCCCACGGTTTGCTAAGCTGGAGGATCGGTGACTTAGGCCAGGCCAACCTTAGAAGATCAGTGCAGAAGAAACAATAACTGACGTGTGTTCATATCAGTGAACAAACTTCAGCAGAAGTTGGGTAAGTATACAGTATGTGTTTATTGTTTTATTGGTAGGGAATTGCATTTTTTGGAGCCAAACAGGCCTCTTAATAAGATTAAAACTAGAGATAAGTGAAATTTTGGAAAATTTGATTCAGCTGAGGATGCATGACAGGAAGCTGCGATAGCGCCACCCCCATTCATTGTACCTCTCAGATGCCGCGTTTATACATGATCGCAGCATCAGAGAGTAATAATACAGTGTAAAATTAACTGAAAAAAAATGTAATCATGCTTACCACCTCCACTTGCTCGCGACGAGTTGAGCCGCCACCATCTTGTTTCAAGATCTTGCGCGAAATCTCGCACTTTGCCCGAGATGATGTCATACGTCGCCACGCATGGGATTTCTGCTGAGATCTTCAAAGATGGCAGCGTCCGGCCCGTCACAAGCAAATATAAGAGGTGTTCTTACACTATTTCAGGTTAAATCGATTCACTACCACGAAGCACGAGGAAATTCGGCTTTGTTGGATTCGATTCATTCATCTCTAATTAAAACCTAGGGTGTCTGTGTCAGACTCTAATGTGTTTGAGGAATCTCTTATCACAGACAACATAGTGCATGCTTCCATGGTGTTACCACGGACCCAGTGTCAGTGGAGAACCACTGATGTGTGAATATATACATTAAAGTCAATCAGGACATGAGCGGTTCTGTAGACCACAGGCAACACACATACATGATTCACTGATGGGGCAAATGAAGACTATATCAGCCATGTTAGTTTATCAGTTGAACCATTTTCCCTCTCAGATCCTGAGAATCACAGGCAGATTTAAAACTTAATTTTGCCCTGGAAAAAAAAGATGTTAAGGTGGTCCTATATTGTTGGTGGGTCTTAAATGACGATAGGTGAGACAACACAAGTAGGAGGTTAGCAATATCATTGAGCAGCATACAACAATGTCCCATCAACACCAAATACCACAGTGCAGCATAAAATACTGCCCCAGCTGCACAAAATACTTTCTTAGAAGCCACCCCTCTGTGATGGCCAGCTTTAGCTGTCATATTCTGTCCTGCTCCTCCTCCAGTTGTCTCTAATTAGATATGAGGAGGCAGCTTAGGAAGTGCGACACAGGCCACAGCATTGAGCCAGCCTAGCTTCAATCTGGTCTTTTAGCAGAACCAGACATACAGGAAAATACAGCCTACATACATTGAGTGACATCTCCTGTGATTGTTGACTTTATTTTTCCTCATCTTCTCCATTTGGCCCAGACCCCTATTACGACTTCATGGCCCAGACCGCCATGGCGATGCCGTGAAGAGGGTTGGACGGCCACTCGGGTATTGGCCCACATGGAAGTTTCCTGGTTAGGTCTATGGCTAGTCTGCCTCTGCTGAGAATAGCTTTCTCTAGGTACTTTGTAAGAAGGTGGCCAAGATGCCCCTTCTCTGCCTTCTGTAATACAGCCTTTTCTCTGTGGTATCTAGATGGCAGCTAGTGTTGAGCGAAGCAAAGCATTCGAAGCAGAGTTTGGTCCCAAGTTTAGAAAAACTTAGATTCCCAATGAAGCCAAATTTCCTTGCACTTCGTAGTAACGAATCAGGTTTTCCTAAAATGGCATTGAGGCCTTTCAGGGGTAAAAAAATATATATATTCACCCCATGCATTCGATCATGGAGAGGCCGACGCAGCCATCTTGATTGAAGAAAACGCCCTAAATCTTGAGCATGCTAATGTGATGACATCATCACACTGGCTGAGTGTGTTTAAGTCATCATTGATGACATCACCATATCAGTATGGCGCGACAGCCTCTACGTGATCAAATGGATGAGATGAGTATGTTTTTTTTAGCATGAAGCGCAAGGAAATTCGCATTCGTCGAGAATTTAATTTTTCCTGAAATTCCACTTAACACTATAGATAACAAAAAAACATAAGAAATATGTGGATTCGAATTAGACGACTGAATCAGACTAGACTTTCCTAATATAACCGCAATACTGTATAAACAGAAAAATACAAAATAAAAAAGCACGGAAATTGCATTTTCCTAAGCATGAATCAAGATTAATAACTAATGTTTTCTGTCTCAAATCCTAGTGTCACCTTGATGGAATCACTGAATGGTACTGTAAGATTGAAAATGAGTTTATCTCCCTCTTGTTGGAATAGATTCTTCAGCGCTCTGAGTAAGCAATCACTTGGTGTTAGTTGCCTTTGTACTGTTTTCAGTTGTGTTCTTGTACTTTATTTATTTCCTTTCTAAATGTCAATCCTAAAGAAGTTGTTCAGCTCAGCGTGCAGAGGAATACCTAGAAAATACACGCACTTGACATATTAATAGGTTCATAGCTTGTTAGACCTACACAGAGCTTGTTAGGACTGTCCAAGATAAGGAGGACATCAAATGTCATTTGTGTTCAGTCTGTTTCCTCACCAGTAATAGTGCCCAAAAGCTACATTTTGCAAAAGTATCAACTCTAGCAAGCTATTACCAGTCGTGCCTTACTTAAAGAGGAGATGACTGATTTTTCTACACAAGAACGTGGAATGTCCGCTTATCGTATATGTGACTAGGGCTCCTAAATACTACAATAGCATCGTTATGTGTGATAGAACCTTACAAAAAAATAAACCATTAACATCTCACTAGAAAGAAAAGGTGAGGGAACAATATTATAGATTGAAAGAGTTGTATAGCTTTCTTCAGCTCAACACCTGTCAACAGGTTGTGTGTGGTATTACAGCTTCAACCGATTTACTTTATTAAAACCGAGCTGCATTACTAAATGCTACCCGTGAAAGGTGTGGTGCAGTTTCTGGATTTAAGCAGCTAATTTTTAGAAGTCCTTTACAATTCCTGAAAGGAAAAATTTGCAGTAAATCTGTAACAAATGATTCAGACTGACCATGGTTGTCAACCTTTAGGGTATTCTGCAAAATTCTGATAGTCCATCACTATCTGATTGTCTAGGTAAGACACCTGGTACCACCGCTGATCACACTATGAACTAGCTATGAACGTGGCATCTGAGCACCCACTACTTACAAAGAAATGCGATTCGTGACAAAGTAATTCATCATGTAGTGAATTGTTTTGTAAAATTCGGCGAAGTAGTGAAATCGAATTTTCCAATACTTCTCTAAATGCAACACGAGTGTAAAAAACTTTAAGTCTTTGTTCTTTCGTGCAGGTTTTATGATTTTGTTGGTGCCCAAACCAGAAGCAGGTCTTAAACATAACTTATCATGTAGTGCAAACTGAATAATAGCATGTTAAAGAGCAGTAGGAGCGGAGTAGATTAATATATAGTTGTGTGGTGAAATACCTGTAACATTTGTAATTTATACATTTAAATATCAGTAAGTGGGTGCTCCCTGTCAGTAATTGACAGCTATTTATGTATATATAAATGATTACAGTACAGTTTTATCATTTGACTTAGAGTTCATGTTCCTCTGATTCAAGTAATTCACGTTTCCTCTCTTTTCCATCTGGCCCGACCACCATGATGATGTCTTCCAGCCACAACTTGTGTCTGCAGAGTTTGCAACGGAGATATCTTTAGCTAACCTCCCTTTTCCAGCATCCTCTCTACCTTTCTGAAAGATACACAAATTCCCCATCATGCTGATACCCCTAATGTTGTGCCCCCCTCTGCCCCAATTACTGTACTTGCTGTGTGGCACAGTACCCTCAAATATTGTACTTCAGATATAATGATGCCAGAACTACAATTATACCCCAAAATAGTGCCACATTGGCAGCTCACCTGGGGACAATGCTGCCCACAAAAATGTAAGTGCAATATACTTCTCAGTGTTCAGAAAGTAATATAGCCCCTTTTGTGCTCCTACAAAGTAGTAATGCTTACTGCTCATGACCATTATATGCCTCTAGACCAGGCATCCTCAAACTGCGGCCCTCCAGCTGTTATAAAACTACAACTCCCACAATGCCCTGCTGTAGGCTGATACCTGTAGGCTGTTCGGGCATGCTGGGAGTTGTAGTTTTGCAACAGCTGGAGGGCCGCAGTTTGAGGATGCCTGCTCTAGGCAATAAGAATGACCATTTTATACTCCTTAGAGAATAATAATGCTCCCTACGTGCTCCCCAGTAGTTACACTGCCTCATGTGAGCTTCCTAGAAAGTAATATTGACTCTTTTTGCACTTCTTACATTTTTAGGTGCTGGTGGGCAGCAGGAGCCTGCCCATTGATTACAGGTTATGTCATTGTTTACTTTATGTTGTTTGTGTTCTGTATCCCATCTGTCTGTATATGTCTTTTATCACTGTTTAGTATTTTTAGTCACTTAACCTTTGCTAAAGCCTATTTATTCCTGTACCTTACAATCCACTGTAAAACTGTTTATATTACTACCTTTCAACTCCCTTCTGAATGTTGCACCTTTTCCATTTGCACATTATTCAATATACTTTTGATCATATGCATTGGGTACATCTGATACTTCTCTCTATATTCTCTGTCTACCCTTGCGTCGGCAGTTTTGTTACTACATCCTAATCAGCAGCATGTGAAAGCAAAAGCAAGCTGAATGTTTGGGTACTCAGAGAGGGCTCAAGGGTCCATGCTTCAATAAGCCACTGGTTGTTCTGTGCCACATGCTATTTATAATTGCCACACTCTTCAGCCTACTGCCTATTCTAAAGAGTTGATTTTTAAATCTGCAGTTTACTTCCACTTACTACAGACTGATGCAACCAATGAGATATAATATCAGAGGTGACTGGATTACCTATTAAATACCTCCATTGTTAATTCATGCCAGCGACACCTCTCTGGACTAAGCAGAAATTCACATCAGATGGCAGTCATTAATTTATCAACTGCAAAAATCATCTAGTTTTTTTATGGTTGCAGATGCTCTACAGTAATGTGGTTGTGTGAGCAGGAAAACTTTATTATCGCCCAAGGTGATGATTTCAGAATGTGTTCCACCATCCTAGGGGCCTGAAGTGATAACTGTCAAATAGACAATCATTCATCATATTGTCCCCTAATGCCCTTTTCCCCACCAATCCATAGCGTTTCTAACAATGATTGGTGAAAAAAAAAAAATACAGAGAGAATAATGATTTAAATGGAATCTGTCAGCTCCAACAAGCCCTAATAAAGAGGTTGTCCGAGATAGTTAAAAATCTCAGACAAGCCCCTAAATGCAGTAAAATAAAAATGATGATGTGCTTACCTCTCTCTTTGCTGGCTGATGGTCCAGTCCTCCTGTCACTGCTTGTTTAAAGCCTGCAGTGGTAACCTGTAGATGTATGACATATGGCGCTGCAGCCAATCAGGTTATCTCCTAAGTGGACAGAATAACTACTGAAACCTCAGATATTGACTATTATATGTACAGAAAACTGTACCTCCCAAAACTATACAGCAATTCATTGACAGTTGGAGAGATACAAGCCATCATTCATAGAGTCTCCATATTCCAAATGTGGCATCCTTGCTTCCTGTTGTTCTCCTGAACCACACTTACTGCACCTAAACCCTCTATGGGGCTGCAAGTTGAGCTCAATAGAACTAGGAATTTTGGTGTGACATTTGGAATATGGACTGTTACACATGGGACAAAAACACCAGTATGAATGAAGCCTATGGTAAGAATTGAATGCAAATTTTGTACAACTTGAAACAACATGAAATAAATCTCCAGGGTGGACATTTGTAGCAAATTGGAAAGTCAAATTGGAATATCAATGGAGAAGAGATTTTCTACTCATATTTGAACAGAGATTCACTGAGGATCTTTAACTACATCTAGTAAAAAAATAAATTTTATTAACTACAGATTTATAATAAGAATAGTCAAAATGATTTTATTCCTAATGCAACTTCATTACAAAAGGTAACGTCCGTCTTCCAAGAACAATCTCGATCATCCATAGCACTGAGGTCCTCATTCTGCAGGAACATTCGTCAGCCTGACAAAATGACTAAGTAGGCCAGAAAAAGAGTGGAAGTGATGAAATATGGTTTCCTAGACTCCATTTATCCCACTATAAACTGCACAAAAAAGCAAAACGGTTGAATTACCACATAAGGAAGATATAAGTAGGGTATCTCTCAATGTTGTGAACATTTATGAACGACAGATTAGCAAGCTGTAGCCTGTGGCATTGTGATATAGGATGATATATAGCCATTTATCCATATCATTGTAACCTGCAGTATTATAGTATCTCTCATCCATTTACTGCCAAAAGCATTGAAATTCTGCTCTATATTGAAGCTGAGTGTGTGTGTGTGTGTGTGTGTATTTATATATATATAATCATAGATAAATGGAGCAAATAATAACTGTTAAAGAGTTAAGGACACTTTAATTAAATTAAACAAAGCTAAAACCAGTCCTGTTCCATACATGAACTCAGAAATCTCCCCATTCATTGCTTTATTTGCTCTACTAGATTTATATCAAGCTGGAAAATAAGGGGGCATGTCCTTTCTTTGGGGTGTGTCATTTATACTGCAGTTGGTGGCAGTTCAAGGATGAAACGCACCCACTCAAAACATAGTGAGTGCTGGCTGTGTAATACAGCACCACCTGGCCACAATGATCAGGAATGGAACAAACACTGATCCTAGTCATTTAACCCCTTAGATGCCATGGTCAATATCACATGGTTTTCTCTACACTTTATTTAGCTGCCTTCCCCCTCTCTCTCTCTCTCTCTCTCTCATTATCTCTCTCTCTCTCTCTCTCTCTCTCTCTCTCTATATATATATATATATATATATATATATATACAGATCCCAGAGAAGAGGCAGCACTCCTGAGTTAAATGGTGATGACCCAATTTATTCCAAGGCAACGTTTCAGTCAAGCTTGACAAAGGCCTCATGGAGTAGGCTGAAACATTGCCTTGGAATAAATTGGGTCATCACCATTTAACTCAGGAGTGCTGCCTCTTCTCTGGGATCTATTTATGTGTGGAGGATTGTCCGTCCTCCTGAGGATTTTGCACCCGCCAAGCCCTTTGGACGTGCTGCTGCCTATCTCCGGATTTATATATATATATATATATTTTTTTTTTTTGTACCACCAATTATCTTACTTACTTTTTCCCTTGGTTAACTACCTTGACCAAATTTCCACCACTTTTGGTGACTACGATTCTTCATCTTTGAAGGGATCTTTATCCCCGAAGATTTAATTACCTTCTCCTCCTTTTCTTCTACCGCTCTCATATCTGAAGGGTTAGACAGAGGAAGTGGGCTCATTTGTGAAATTGCCTGACTGAATCTGTTGTAATGACAGCTTGACACGTTGTAAAGGTTTCCAGACGTTATGGCTAACTGCCTTAAAAGCCTTGTTTGAGGCATAGCTTCTCAGGCAGCTTGCCAGAATCCCATAGACTGCAATAGTATTTTATTGAAATCTATGGGACAAGCGATCAGAAGATTGTACGATGTTCAACTCCCCTAAGGGGTATAAAACTTACAAAAAATGTAATTGTAAAAAAAAAAATTTTTATATAAAAAATTTAAATTTACCATTTTATTGACATATAAAAATAAATAATACAAAAATATTAACCCCTTCAGCACCAAGCTACTTTTCACCTTAAATCCCAGGCCGATTTTTGCAAATTTGACATGTCTTACTTTATGTGGTAATAACTTTGGAAAGCTTTTACTTATCCAAACCATTCTGAGAATGTTTTCTCGTGACACATTGTACTTCATGACAGTGGTGAATTTGAGTCGATATATATTTCACCATATATAAAATAATCCAAAATGTACCCAAAATTTTGGAAAAAGTCACAATTTTCTAAATGAGAATTTTTCTACTTTTAGAACAGATAGTAATTCCTCATAAAAGAGTTAATAATCAACATTCCCCATATGTCTGCTTTATGTTGGCATCATTTTGTAAATGTCATTTTATTTTTTTAGGACATTAAAAGGCTTATAAGTTTAGAAGCCATTTTTCTAATTTTCAACAAAATTTCCAAAAACATTTTTTTAAGCACCAACTCAGTTATAAAGTGATTTTGTGGGGCTTACGTAATTGAAATCACCCATAAATTACCCCATTTTAGAAACTACACCCCTCAAGTTATTCAAAACTGTTGTTACAAACTTTTTTAACCCTTGAGGTGTTCCACAAAAATTTAAGGAAAATGGAGGTGAAATTTCAAAATTTCACTTTTTTGGTAGATATTTTATGTTAATCAATTTTTTCTTCCAACACAGCAAGGGTTAACAGCAAAATACACCTCAATATATATTACTCTGATCCTGCAGTTTACAGACATAACCCATATATGGTGGTAAACTGCCCCATGGCCATGTGGCAGTGGTCCGAAGGAAAGGAGCGCCATATAGATTTTTGAGGCAGATTTTGCTAGAATGGTTTTTAGGCACCATTTTGTATTAAAGAAACCCTGACGTACCCCTACAGTGGAAACCCTCAAAAGTGACCCCACTTTGGAAACTAAACCTCTTAAAAAATATATTTAGGGTGTTACTAAGTACTTTGACCCCCTAAGCATTTTACAGAATTTGGAAACACTTGTCTGTGAAAATGAAAAGTTTCATTTCTTCCAAGAAAATGTTGTTTTAGGGGGTAACAGGAGAAAAAGCACCTGACAATGTGTTACCCATTTTCTCCTGAATATGGCAACACCCCGTATGTGGTGGTAAACTGCTGTGGGGGGCACATGGCAGGACTCAGAAGGGAAGGAGCGCCATATGGCTTTTGCAGTGCAGATTCTGATGGATTGGTTTAGGGGTACCACTGGTTTTTATTTTTTAAGTAATTGTCTTATGTGGGGGCTAATTTTTACAGGATGAGATGGTGGTTTGATTGGTACCATTTTGGGGTACATAAGACTTTTTGATTGCTTGATATTACACTTTTTGTGAGGCAAGGTGAAAAAATGGCTGTTTTGGCATAGTTTAAAAAAAAAAAATTATAGCATTCACCTGAGGGTACATATAATGTAATATTTTTATATAGCAGGTTGTTAAGGATGCGGCAATACCTAATGTGTCTATCATTTTTATTTTTGTTAAGTTTTACACAGTGAAAGCCTTTTGGAACAGAATAAAATCTTATTTTTGTGTTGCCATTTTCTGAGAGACATATTTTTTTATATTTTGGACGATTGTCTTACGTAGGGTCTCAGTTTTTGCGGGATGAGATGACGGTTTGATTGGTACCATTTTGGGCTAAATATGCCTTTTTGATCATTTGGTATTACACTTTTTGTGAGGAAAGGTGACCAGAAAATGTATGTTTTGGCACTATTTTAATTTTTTTATTTTTACGGTGTTTACCTGATGGTATGGATTATGTGATATTTTTATAGAGCCGTTCGATATGGATGTGGCAATACCTAATATGTCTACTTTTCTCTTTTTACTTTTTTTTTACAATTTTTTTTAACTTTATTTTGGGAAAAGAATGCTTTTTTTTTTACTTGAAACTTTTAATTTCTTTGTAAAACTTTATTTTTATTACTTCTTTTTGAACTGTATTTTTTGTTCCACTCTGGGACTTTTGGGGGTCTGATCCTCTTAACAATGCATTACAATACTTCTGGCTATAAGTGTATTCAAACGGATGGCAGCCACGATGCCTAAGGAAGGCATCAGACTGCAGTCCAAGCCATCGGGTCCCCATCACAACAGCGAGGGAACTGCTGTACGGCGCTGGGATTTGTGACCCTGTTTCCAGCACCGTACATGTATAGCGCTGCTATGCTACGGGTTAACATAATTGGCATTGCTGCATCCAAAAATATCCGAATTATTAAAATGTAAAATACTTTTTGCTGCATGGGGAGTGTTGTAATAGAAAAAAGTAATACTAGACAATTTGTCTCCTTACCTCAAAAAATTTTTTATAGAAAGTGATCAAAGATCATATGTACCCCAAAAAGGTACCAATAAAACTGACAGCTTGTCCTGAAAAAAAAACAAGCCCTAACACAGCTTTGTAGACAGCATTGTAAGTTATGGCGATACAAAGCAAAAAATGTTTTTTCAAAGGTTTTTATCTTTTAGTAGTAAAACATGATAAAAACTAAATAAATTTGGTATCATCACAATCGTACTGAACCAGGGAATAAGGTTGTCATGGTTTTTTTAGCGCACAGTGAATGTCATAAAAATAAAATCTAGGTGGAACTGCACTTTTTTTTTACCAAATTTACCCCACAAAGAATTTTTTTTTCCATTTTCCAATACAAGCTATGGTAAAATAAACATTAAAAAAACCATAAAAAAAAAATAAATGTTCCCTGCAAAAAGCGTGCCGTAATATAGCCTTATGAAGAGAAAGCTAAAAAAAATGATAGCTCTTGGATGGTGGGGAACGAAATGTGAAAATTAAAAAATAAAAATAAGCAGTGTCCTGAAAGAGTTAAAGAGAACAGGGTGGGATTCTTCTGTAATTGGCAGAGTGGCCCAGCTGAGCAAAGCAATGTCGCCTTCGGCAGAAGGGCGTTACTGGAAAACATCAAGATTAGGCCTCATGCACACAAACTTATTTTGTGCCCATGTCCATTCAGTTTTTTTTGCGGATAGGATGCAGACCCATTCATTTCAATGGGTCCGCAAATATGCGGATAGCACACTGTTTGCTATCCGCATCCGTATGTCCGTTTTATAGCCCCACAAAAAAAATATAACTTGTCCTATTCTTGTCCGTTTTAGGCATTGTTACAATGGATCCGCAACAACAAAAAACTGATGGCATACGGATGTTATCTGTTTTTTTTGGCGGATCCACAATTTTCAGACCACAAAACACATATGGTCGTGCCTTACAATGATGAAAACAATTGCTAATTCTCAACAAAATTTGTTTTTTTTATGATATTTTTGTTTTTCACATTGGTTTTCCATGCCACTGGCATGTTACAATGAAAACCCGGGTGAAAAGCTATTAAAAATTCCATATTCCTTATTTTATTCCATTGAAAATAGGCAATTTTCTTGATTTATTCTTCAATTCAACATTGTCAGGGCTGCTTCCATAAACCCAAATATTGGCTTTTGCATGTTGAATTTTAAATTGTACTTGCAGTGCTAATATGAAATTGCATTTCCATGTCCTAATTAAAAGATATTTAAAGAAAAGGTTAGCATACATGAGTCTATAGAAGATACGCATGTAAATTACAAATTGCCTTATTGTTTTCCGAGACCTTGCAGAAAGGTGCTGGAGAAAGCAGGGAGTGAGTCATTTTCTGATGGAGCTTGGAAAGTAATATTAAAAATAAATATACCATATGATTGAGAAGCCATTAAGCAAGGAAATGAGGCAGAAATAGGCAAGACCTGCATGTAAGTGGATAATTCCCAAGTCATTTAGTAACATGAATGATAGTAGAGTTGTGTATAGTGTTACTGAAATAAGCTTGCATCCTAAAAATAAAGGACATTTCCAGTTAAGTTCAATAGCATGGCTTATCGTGTCCATCAATGGGGATTGTGGTATAGCTTTCATGATGGATTTGCTTATAAGAGGCATCTCTGTATCCATGTCACAAAGCCTCTTGGGGTTTCTGCAGAATCGACAGGGGGTTCCTTCCAGCCATGTCAAGTGACATGTATGGATATTTGTGAGAATTTTAAAGTGAACCTGTTGTCAGAAAATGGCCTAATAGTAGATAAAGTAAGTTAGGCTTCATGATCACGACCATGTTATGGGTCTGCAACTCTGCATTTCACCCACATTTTTGTGGATAGCACACAGAACCATTCAGTTCTACGGGTCCGCAAAATCAAAAAAAATGTCATCCATGACCATGTGCTGTCTGCATCAATATTTCCATCCCGCAATTATAGATATGTCCTATTCTTGTCCGTTTTTCTGGCAATAATAGCCATTTCTATAATGTGGACTGAGGAAAATGAGGCTTGTACACAGAAGTTATCCATGTTTTGCGAATGTAGGGTTTGTAGTCCACAAAACTAATAAGGCCATGTGCGTATAGCCTCAGCAACATTTTTGTAAAAATTCTCTCTTTTTAATGTTCATGTTAATATCTAGCATAAATCCTAAAATATTGCAGTTTGACATAGTCTCACAATAGGCTTGCTTTCTGTTAGACACCCAGTAGTCATCTCATTATCATCACAAGGCATGATTACAATGATAGATGAAGGTGACACCTTAGAATGCTTGAGGCAGATAACACAGGATCAATCAGACTCCCACTTACTGCAGATGTCAAGAAGCAGAGAAGTGGCAGATGAGGTTTCACACTGACAAATGTAAGGGAATGCACATGGGAAGAAAGAGGGTGGAGAGGGTTCAGAGGAGGGCAACTAAGGTAATAACTGGAATCAGTGGACTTCAGTATCCAGAAAGATTATCAAAATTAGGGTTATTCACTATAGAAAAAAGACAAATAAGGAGAGATCTAATAACTATGTATAAATATATCAGGAGGCAGTACAGAGATCTGTCCCATCATCTATTTATCCCCAGGACTGTGACGAGGGGACATCCTCTGCGTCTGGAGGAAAGAAGGTATGTACACAAAAATAGAAGAGGAATTTTTACGGTAAGAGCAGTGAGACTATGGAACTCTCTGCCTGAGGAGGTGGTGATGGCGAATTCACTAAAAGAGTTCAAGAGGGGCCTAGATGTATTTCTGGAGTGTAATAATATTACAAGTTATATCTACTTGAGAGGGGTTGTTAATCCAGGGAGTTATTCTCATTGCCTGATTGGAGTCAGGAAGGAATTACTTCCCCTAAAGTGAGAAAATTGGCTTCTACCTCACAGTTTTTGTTTTTTTTTTTGCCTTCCTCTGAATCAACTTGCAGGATAACAGGTTGAATTGGATGGACAAATGTCTTTTTTCAGCCTTATAAAGTATGTTACTATGTTACTTTGTTACTAATGCTGTGCACTCCTGCAAGACAAGAAGTGTCCAGAACGTAGGATCATGTTCACACATGGAGTGTGATTTCCAGACTGCACATGCTCGTGTGAAACTGTTAGACAGTGATTACTTTTTGATGGAAGGGTCAGTAGCCATCTCATTATCCTTACAAGGCAGGATTACAAAGATAGATGAAGGTGACACCTCAGAATGCTAGATCAATCAGGAACAGCTCCTCCACTCTTCCCCCACTTGCTGCAGTTGTCAATAGGCGTGCTCAAATCATATCTCCATTAGTGATGAGCGGCAGGGGCAATATTCATATTCGAGATTATTCTATTGATTGCGAAAAAACGGCAATGTAATATTCGCATAATGCGAATATTCTAAAACACGAATATATAGCACTATAGAATATAGTGCTATACATTAGTTTTTTTGAATATTCTTAATTTTTTTTCCATCTGATGTCATGATTCCTCCCTGCTTAAGTTGCTCTTGGGCCAATGACTGTTCACATTAAATTGGAAAAAAATGACGAATATTCTAAAATTTTTATATATAACACTTTTCGCATAAGAGAAAATAAATAAATAATGTAGAATATTCTAATTCACTACAGACTACAGTATTGCAGCCTTCTCACATTGGCCCACAAGCAAGAATCAGGTAGATATACTAGGTAATGGTTTAGATGAAAAAAACAACAACAACAAAGATTCGTTTTTACGAATATATATCACTATATTCGAAATATTTGTGAGTATACTCAAAATATTTGCAATTTGAATATTCGCGCTCAACACTAATCTCCATAATGTAGTCATTGGGGAAAATGTGCAGTGAGTCCCAGGTGAAGAGAACAGGAGTTGTAGTGACCCTGATAAGATGTTGTGTCAAGGTGTTCTACCTGAGACCGTTGGTCCCTGGGGTTCCGTGCAGTGTGCAAGTGATCTAAAAGAACTAGGCAGAGATTATAGAATAAAGCACATCTTTCTTTACTGAGTGCAATAACAGATAGCAGCACATCCAGCAGCAGTGGATACAACGTGCAATTTCTCCTTTCAGATAATGAGGTATGGTGGCAGAAGATGAGACTCAGGGGTTTGCTAGTTGACAATGTCTATCTCTCTCCTGATTCCTTCCCCTATGGCTGTTCTCTGGCACCTGTGACTGTAGATGTATGATGCAGTCTTCTGCGGTGGTGGTGTCTTAATGTGTTTCCCTCCACCTTAGAGCAGAGTCTCTATAGCTTAATTGCTTGCTCACTGTGCTGACAATAATACGCTGTGGTCTTCAAGATTTCTGTGGCCAGGAACCCTGCAGGCTCTCAGGAGTAATTGTCCTCCCATATAAGCCGACTCTGCGGTCCTCATGGCCTCGAGATACGGAAGCTGGATTGCATGCTCCCTCACGCCTCGCTCTATTCCTTCTAACTCTCCACTAACTATCTCTTCACCTCCCTTGATAGGATGTCAGACCAGCCCACTCCTATCAAGAAGCGGGGAATGGGCTGGTGAGTCCCATTCCTGTTACAAAACACTGCCAACTGTACCCCATTTGCTGGTGTACAAGGTGTATAGTATGAAGTGTAACATAACACGAACATTACAAAGAATTACACTTACTGCCCCATCGTAGTATCCCCAGGTCTGTGGCACTTCAAATACACCCCAATTCTGATTTAAATGACATTTCAGAGGGGCCCCCTTTTGGTGTGTCTGCTTGGTTTAAAGCCCTTTTTGCAAAACAAAATTTTCAAACCTTTGTCTCACAAAATACAGTAGCTATGGAATTTTAAGTCTAATCAAATTTATTACAAAGGATCTGTCAGTTCATATACCACCAGGGGACCTTTCTTTTTTTGTACAAAAAGTCACTAAATCTGGCTAAAAATGTAGCTCTGCCCACAAAATATTCGTTCACCCTTTAGTAAACACTTCACTTTTCTGGTTCAGCAAATTAAATAAACTACCAATTAGTGCTCTAGTGAAGTGGGCAAGTGGATATACTATACATGGCTTGGCAGAAAGGGTGAGTGGCTTAAGCCATCTTTAAACTGTGTAAGTGGAATTTTATGATGATCCAATATGTCATTTTCTGACTTTACTAATGTTCAAATACCTAAAACTGCTACACTGTGATATTTTCCTATCCAAAAAATTTAAGCCTGCAATAGCAGACACAGCCCATGGACCAAGTTGGTGCTATTTAGAAAAAAAAACAAAACTATTTTTGTTCTAAACCCCTTTAATTAATATGTTTGGTCTTGTATCCAATGAGCCTCTCAATCTTATCTCTCACACAGGGCTATTTAAATAGAAAGCCAATCTGTAGAGTGAAGTTGGTCTTAAAGGGAATGTGTCATCAGAAAAATTAGCTATTTATTAACTCACATTTTTATGTCTATCATATTTTAAATAATTTTTTAGATTTTTAATGTTCTTGTCAATATCTATGTATAAACAAAAACCATAAAATCCTGCAGTTTTCACACTGCCCACTAAGTCTAATAATAGGCCCAACTTCTTGGTCTGTACAGATCCTGTTACCACAGTTACCTGCTCATCTGTCATTCTAATCATGCCTGTAATGATATCACCTCTGTTTATAGATAAGACATGATCCACCATTCACAATAGTTAATATCACAGCTTATTAGCTCCCCCTGACCTCTGCATGTGACAGAACATGTTCAGAAAACTCTCCCATAGAAGTCAAGGAGGTCCAGTTTTGTTTATTATGTCTATGGACCATGTGGCTGATGTAAAGCATTTTTTTTTAATTCAATCTTTATTTAAGATCATGACAAACAAATAAAAGTGTGGGAGCACCAACACTCAGAACACAAATCAAAAGAATATATACAAAACTAAAAGTTCAAGTATGTCAGTTTTACAGGTGCAACGGATAAAATGTCTGACATTTTAGACAATGTCTCTATCTAGGGGACAGTCCTACTGTCACGCCCGTGTGTGGGAGGGAGACACCACCCTGGCATAGAAGGAGAGGGAACAAGGCAACAAAGCAAGGGAAGAAAGAAGGACACCTCCTAGTCAAATCCCTAGTCACAGTCCTGACTAGCTGACCAGTTAAGTTCACATGTCCTGATGAAGGTGGCACTCCGCCCTTGAAACGCGTTGACTGTAAATAAATTACTATCTGCTTTTACCAATGTTTACCTGGTACTGCATCTCTGCTGATTATGTCCAACCACATCTTAATTGTGTGTGTGGGAGATGGGGAGTAGGGCTCAACTAGTCTAGTGGTATTAATAATTTGGCCACTATGATAAAGTGGGGAGGTGGGGAGGTTTTGGAAAGCCTACATGTAGCAGAAGGTAAATTCAGAAGATCCAACTGAGGTGTTAGGGTGACTTTTGGGCATATGGAGTTTATCAAGGTTTCATCTCTTTTCCAAAATGTGGTATTACAAAGGAATGTCAACAAGATATATAATAACAAGCCTGGGCTATGTTGACATTGCTAACACACATTGGGTGATGTACTGAAGAGTACATTATGGCCACAATGTCCAGGGATTTATATCATCTAGTAATGATCTTGTATGAGTACTCCTTCGTGCAGACATATCTAGAAAAACCATGTGAGTGGGTGAGGATAGATTTAACCTCAGAATCAGAGAGAAAGATACTTACAGTGATTCTTTTTCCCAAGTATGTACATACATGGGTTGGTAACCGATACCAACTTCTTATACAGTGCAGATAATAAATGTCTAGGAGCCAATGGAAGTCCCACCATGTTCTCAAGCCAGGACCCATCTTGCTTCCCATAAACCAACAAGAAGGATTTGCAGATAGTAGAAAAATGAGTGTAATGAATGTAGACCATGAATGCAGACCTAATGCAGTTTGAAGGTTACCTGTAAGGGTAGAGAAGAGCACACGCCTAGTTCCCAGAATGTCTTTGTACCAGGACTCTAAAACATAAGGGTTGAGGTTGGCTGGCATGAAAGGGGATGGGGTATCCCACAAAAGACCTGAGTCCTGGACCTGAGTAAGGGATCTAGTAATTAAATGATAAACTGAGAAAGAAGAGCGTAAAGTGGCTTTTTGGTAAAACCAAAGATTTGCTAATTCAGGGAGACTGAGGTTGGATTTTGCTATCTGGGCTCCCAGTTTAGGTTGTTGGGGAGATAATAACTATATCAAATAAGTGTAACTGTACAGCCCTATGATATGGAAATCCAAAGCAACTCAATGCTTTAGGCCAGACAAGGACAGTATATGCAAGTCTTAGTTTACATGCTTTCCACAAAAAGCGGGAAAACATTATTTTGGATGTGGAAACATCAATAGGTGCCACCTGAATTACATAGAGTAATTTCCAGATGTTAAAAGTTTGTAATAAGCGCTTTCTACCAATTCAGGACATCCTAGGAATGTCCAGGAAGTGGAGATATAGGAAAATATTGTTGAGTAAGGAAATGTAGTTTAGCTTATAAACATTTAAGGAATTGTACAAAAGCTCAATGCCTAGATAAGTTAGATATTGAGAAGACCATGTGCAAGGGTATAAGGCTTGCAATCGCAGCTTTTCTTGGTTAAGGGACGTTTATCCTCAGGACTTCAAATTTGGACATATTGACTTTGAAATTTGATCTATTGAAAAATGATGGGATAGCCTGAGAGGGGTCAGATATGACCATCATCAGTGAAAGCAGAGACTTGGTACTCTACTTCACATAATCGTAGGCCTCTGATTTGGGGTCCTGATGTATTTCTTGTATAAGTGGCTCAAGGGCCAAAATAAATGAGGTGGGTGAAAGGGGTACCCCTACCTAGTGCCATTGCTGATGGTAAAGAAGGCTGAAAAGCAACCATTAACTCTAACCTTGGATGTCTGGGCAGAATATAGGGCAAACATAGGAGCTACAAAGGAAGTAGGAATGCCAAACTTAGAGAGAGCCAATCTCATATACAGCCAGTTAACTCTATCAAAGGCCTTCTCGGCATCAGTGCCGAGTAGGACCAGGGGTACTTTTGCCTGATGGGCATAATGGATAGCCTGGATGATCCTGAAAGAGTTGACCCTGCCTCTAACAAAGCCAGTCTACTCCAGTCTGACCAGTTTTCATAGAAAAGCAGATAATCTGTTTGCAAGACGTTTAGCCCACAGTTTAATGCCATGGTTAAGATGCGAGATGGGTCTGTAGCTACAGCAAACCACCAGATCCTTTCTCTCCTTGTGTAGGATATTTATATATGGCTTCCAGAGATTGGAGCGCAGGGGTCCCTCCAGTAAGGTTCCAATTAAAGTAGTTAATAAGCAGGGTAACTAAAACTGGCAAAAACTTCTTGTAATATATAATATTGGGATAACATAATCATCTGGACCCGGAGCTTTCCGTTTAGGAACAGAGGCTAGGGTTAGTTTAATCTTATCTGTTGAGAATGGTACAGTAAACTTCTCGATAAACTAGGCAGGGATAGGAAATCACGGAAAGCATGAATGTCCTCCTCCCAGTGGACCTGTCTAGTGAGGATTCTTGATGGCGGATGTTATAAAGTTGACTATAGAAGTGTGTGAATTATGACACTGTCCTTGGTAGTGGTCAAAAGCTGGTTCTGTGAGGATCAGATTTGTTCAGCGTAAGCACGCTGCCTAGCTTTCTTAACGAGGCTATAACCGTACTTCATTTCTGCTGAGGTGCATAATGTTTATGTTTGACTCTAAGGTATGCATAGGTAGACTGGACATTGAGATGGTCTTTTAAATCATTGCAGTAGTGAAATCAACAATTGCTGATCCTTCTGCACCAGGGACCTCTTATAAACACATTCCAATCTTACAATGGAGGCGACCAATCCCGACACACGCCGCAAAGGTTGCTTCTAATATAAGAGCCCAAATATATCAGTTCACCATGCATGTAAGCATTATGGGCTTGGCTAGAAGCAGAGAGAGACTATTAAGGTTTAAAATAGGAATAAAGTTTAGATGCTAGATTGTCAATAGTCGGCTTAGAATCCAGCAGTGATGGGTTTAGTTGCCAGATCCAGTCCCATTAGGGAGCATTCTTTAAGGGTATCTTCAAAAATATAGGACAGTGATCAGAAATTGTGATATTCCCAATTGTTGTTTCCACAACCCGAGGTAGGTGCCTGACACTGAGGAAGAAATAATCTAATCCATGATAACTATAATGGAGGTTTGAGAAAAAAGTGTAATCCTGGAGTTGTGGATGTAATAGCTACCAAATTTCAATGAGATTATGGCTTCTAAGTGCCTTGTATGAGAAAGGCAATCTAGTGGAAGAAATATCTATTAGAGCGCCCATTCTGACAATAGTGACAGTGCCAGCAAAGCAAAGTCCATCCAGCAACAGTGTCTTATAGGCTACCTGCAAGCCTCTAGGACATTTTTTATGAATGCATTTTACTCATTTTGGGATAAAAATTATTCTTTCAAATGGTGTTTATTACAATATTGAGCCATTCTATCACAAAGGGTTAACTGTTTTTCTAGTTGTGTGAATGGTACTTTCAGTTTCACCTTATCTGCACATTACTAAAAGGTTATAAGCACTTATTTAAGACCACATTCTTACCAGTAAGATAAGAAATGAGGAGGTGGCCTGACAAAGCGCAGTGTTGCGCAAAACGGCCGTCACCACTTTACCGTCTTGCGAAGGTCTGGAAGTCCGCCCCCCCCACCCGGTTGTTGTATTACTGGATGCTGGGAATAAAGGACTAGTTTTATCACGTGGACGAGTGCCGCTACTTTCACTTCTTTAATACAAGGTATCTATGGACTATTTCTATTTTGGCTGAGCACCGTACACACCGTGATCCTGACCGGAGGAGTGTCTATTGGCACAGCATGGGTTTTCGCCAAACACAGACCTCTGTAGTGCCGCCCGCACTTTCTGTTCTACTGCATACTAAGAATTGAGTTATAATGAGTGTTTATAAGGTCAGAGATCAGAGATAAGGAGCCCTCAGTTCCTTGCTTGACAGAGCAGAGAGAAAATTTAGAACCAGCAATTAAATAAACTCAAAGCTGTGCAGGAAAAATGGCATCAATATATTTTTAATAAAGACCAATTTAAAAAATTGATTTAATGGTCAAAATGAGTACAATGCAATAATAAAAAAGCCACCAAAGGTGTATGTTCTGTTTCAGTATCTTGCATGGTGTATTGGTATGCTCCTCTCTTCTCCCCCCCCCCCCTCTGTTTCAGCTTCTAGTTGGTTCAGTCTAGCCACTTCCTGTTTTCCCTGTCATGCATTGCTGTTTGTGTGTGCTGTAATTCTGAGGAGAATCTGAGGAGAATATTAGTAGTATTTCATTTTCTTGTCAAGGAGAATATTAGAGGCATAATTCTTTTACCATCTGGATTCCCTGCATATCTTGTAATACAATCTCCGGATTAAAGACTACTTGATTAACTCCTGGGTGTCTGATGCGTAAACTGTAAGTGGAGAATGTCTGATTCAACAAGTCACCTCACAGATGCGTGATTTGTATAAGGCTGACATTTCGAAATGCCACAGTGTATATAGTGTATATATTGGTCTTCTGTAAAGTCCCTTTAAGCCAAGAGATTGCCGGAGTTCGGAGCATAGGCATTGCATATTGTTAAAGGAGTATTGCCAATTAGGTCCTTGAGGAGGAGGAACCTACCCCCTGTGTCCACCAAGGAATACCTTAAAGTAAAATCAATGTCATTCTGAAAGCCTATTCTGACTCTGTGAGACACTGAGTCTGGGCTCGGTGCATAATACCATGTGTTATAGCAGTGGTGTGATAGTGAGGGGACAAGCCTTGTGCTAAAATGTATCTCTTGGAGTAATATAATGTCAACCTTATCTTTTTTTCATAAAGGAAATATTCTGACTCCATTTAGTCAGTGCATTGCACCCTTTAACATTATAAGAAGAAAAACAGTAAAGCAGTTTTCTTAATGTTTTTAAATGCTGTTAGGAACAGCTCAGGCAAGATGGCTGCCCCCATTATCATGTTCAGGAAATAGAATTAAAAAATTTGCAATCAAAAAATAAAAATAGATTAGAAAAAAAAAGGATATGTGTCGCTATCTGACTTTAACTGGCAGATAACATTTTTGGTTTCCTTTAAAGGGAATGTGTCATCAGAAAATGGCCTGCTGTTCAAATCAAGTTTTAATGTTGAAAGTATTTATTCTTTAAGAACTTTTGGCCATGTTATTTTTCTGATAAGGGCTTTTGTCATTGTTTCTATTATATCACTATATGAGAAAGTCATTTATAGTGCTGTTTACAGCACTTTTGTAGAAATTTTGATAAAGTGTTCAATTCCTTGAAGATGTTGCCCCGATTGGATTTGAACCCATAACACCACGGCCTTCTGTTTTGTCCTCAATCTTCTTTTGAAGATGTGGGAACTTTATGAGAAGGACCCATTTTTTTTATAGGTTTATATATAAGATCAAGTCTATTTTTAATGTTTTGCAAATACCTTGTACTTCCTCACATTTTCTTGCTGTAAATGTGTATTATGCTTTCTGCTGTAGTCTATGTTTATATTATTGACGATGAATATAGTGTATTGTAGATGCCTACAAAGTGTTAGTGGTTAAATACTGCTACAGACTAAACACAAAATTCTTTCCTCTCCCGGTTTTGACATGCAAATGACACATACATGGTTTATTATCATGGTAAACAGCAGAAGGCTCTATATAAGACCCTTTTACCCATTTTTGTTCATATTAAATATGAATAAGGTTCCGCTCTGACTCATATGCGACTTAATGAATGGATACATTTTTATAGAAACTAAATAAACAATGTCTTGAATAGGTAATCCGGAACTAACATTCAGGCTAAAATAGCAAAACAGGAACATGCCATTTTAAAAAATGCATTAGCTGTAGTAAGTAGCTGAACTGTAATATTTTGATCCTGACTCAAATATAATGGGATAAAGAAAAATAATTTTCATTGAATTGTAACTTCTTGATTTGAAAATCGACTTACTTCTTTTCATTAAAGTGAAGAGTTGTAGACTGTCGTCACATTACTTGAATGGGGATTATTTTGAATGGGGAAGGCACTCAATGCACATTAAACTCACATTACTTTAGGCTTAATAATTAAAGAGCACTAAAGTAATATTTATATAAGGGTCATTCATTTATAAATATAGAGTCATTTTTATAAAGCCAAATTATTATATTAAAGGGGCTTCCCATGATTAATGTAAAAAAATAAAGGAAATCATACATTATATAGTTTAATCAAATGCATTTACAAAAGTATTCAGATCCAGGTGTCAGTTTAAAAAATGCTGGATATTTTTTGTGGGACAGCCTTTTTAAGGCCTAAAATAATAGGGTTTTCATTCAGTTCAGTGGAAGGATTAGACAGGCAGAGAGTAGCCATGATGACATCATTAGTTGCAATGTGCAGCCCCCCAGGGCCGATCGTGTCCCAGGTTTTTAGGTATGCCGAGTGGTAATGCATCCTTAGTAGTTTCTGTGTCACAGTGCTCCTACCTGGATACCATCCCTCCCCAGGGTTAGGCTCTATGGCAACAAAGGGGAGAGTTGTAGGAGGTGAAGAAGAAGTAGAGTCTAGACTTGATAAAGGTTGAGCAGCTTTACTTGAATAAACGTGAGCTAAGAAAATTAGTGGTCTTTCTCTGGCTCCAGCAGGTTTTGGGGTAAGCCGGCAGGCAAACATGGATACCTTGCTTTATTTTCTCTGCCATGCTAGACTCTGGCTTCGGTCTGGTAGCTGGACTTTCTGACAGTTCTGGTATCTTTGAGCTGGGTGCCTTTGGCTGTTGACCCCCTCATAATACTCTGTCTGTAAACGGTAAGGAGTCATGTTGCTCTATGAGCTGCTTCATTTGGGAGACTCCTACTGCAGGAGATGGGGGGGGCATTCCCCTCACTGCGCCATGACTTGCCTCATCACCTTCCAACTCAAGACTCCACTATAGCTTCCTGAAACCCCTTCCTTGGTAGAAAGCAGGACTAGCCCACTTCTGCCCAAAAGGGTGAGAATGGAATGGTAAGTTCCATTCTATCTAAATGTACTCTGTCAGATACACTGCCATCCGCAGGACAACGAGGCACATTACATGCAATAAAATACATAAGTTACAATGTTATTAATGCACAGTAAAAGAGGACCTGAAAAAAATAAACAGATTACATTATTTGTTAGCCATTAGAGACAGTAGCAGGGTAAAGGAATGGTTGTGCCTGCTCTGGGGTACAACATAGTGACGTCACCACTCACCAGTTCAAAAACTTGAAACAAAAAATAATGTTTTTTTAAAAAAATAGCAGGCACTCTCTTATTTGGGGTCAAGTATATAAATTTTATTATGATAATAGTGTATCTGGTGGTCTGTGTTGGGGAGTGAGTGGGTGATGGAGGTGGTAATTGGTGGATATAAAACACAATGGTAAAAATGACAAATGGTCTATATAGAATTGGTCTTCAGAGATGTAAAATTCATATGTAGTTATGATGATTCATCATATGTAAAGTCCATAAGTATTTAAAAAATAGTCTATAAAAGATAAAAAATAATTTTTCAAAAGATAGTCCATAAAAGGTGAAAATTCAAAATTAAATGCTCATAAAAAATGAATATGAATAGTCATGATCTATTACATGTATAATTGAATGCAAAGTGAAGGGTAATATGAATATTCCTTTGTAGCGGCAGGGTATAATACAGATGTATTATACCCTGCCGCTACAAAGGAATATTCCTACTACCCCTCACTTTGCATTCAATTATACATGTAATAGATCATAACTATTCATATTCATTTTTTATGACCATTTAATTTATAATTTTCACCTTTTATGGACTATTTTTTTTAAATTAATTTTTATCTTTTATGGACTATTTTTAAAATACTTATGGACTTTACATATGATGAATCATCATAACTACATATGAATTTTACATCACTGAAGACCAATTCTATATAGACCATTTGTCATTTTTACCATTGTGTTTTATATCCACCAATTACCACCTCCCTCACCCACTCACTCCCCAACACAGACCACCAGATACACTATTATAATAAAATTATTAATAAAATTTATATACTTGACCCCAAATAAGAGAGTGCCTGCTATTTTTTTTTTTTTAAATTTGCAAATCTAACTGACCGGGTGAGTCAGACATAAGCAGTTTCTGCACCTCTGTCATCAGACTGAACCAGTGGAGCCGTCTATATTTCACTACATAAAAAATAAAAAATATACTTTAAAGTTATGTGAGGAATGGGACTGTAAAGTTTTCTGACCACTATATTGACTCAGGACACTTTTTCAGACCCCTAGCCTTGACCAACCCCATCATTTTAAATGATGTTAAGTTAATACAGAAGGACACTTTAATGTTTGCTTGACACGAAAAGGACTTAAAATAACCATTGCAGCTTCTTATAAAAAGTTAAACTGCTACCAATGAGACATTAAACTTCATTCATGTATTTATAGGCGTGATAATTAAAATGATCATCAGCCGATATAAAGACTGTATAAATAGGACCCTGAGTACTATCAGGTGCTATTTTAAGAATGTGTAAAAGTGAACGTGACGCATTTCAGTCATGGCTCTCCTGCTTTCTTAATTATTAAGAGCACTTTTGTCTGTAAATAGATCTGAGTTCTCACATATAAAAATTACCTCACTGATGTGTTGTGTATTTCGGAACACAGTAAAAAAAATGTGTGTGTGTAATATACACTGAACAAAAATATAAAGGCAGCACTTAGTTTTTCTCCCACTTTGCATGAGCTGAACTCAAAGATCTGAAACATTTTCTACATACACAAAAGACCCATTACTCTCAAATATTGTTCACAAATCTGTCTAAATCTGTGTTAGTGAGCACTTCTCCTTTGCTGAGGCGTATTTTATTGATGGTATTTTGAATGCACAGAGACACCGTGACCAGATCCTGAGGCTCATTGTTGTGCCATTCATCCACGACCATCACCTCATGTTGCAGCATGATAATGCACGGCCCCATATTGCAAGGATCTGTACACAATTCCTGGAAGCCGAAAACATCCCAGTTCTTGCATGTCCAGGATTCTTAACAGACATGTCACCCATTGAGCATGTTTAGGATGCTCTAGATCTGCGTATACGACAGCGTGTTCCAGTTCCTTCGCACAGCTATTGAAGAGGAGTGGACTAACATTCCACAGGCCATAATTAACAACCTGATCAACTCTATGCGACGGAGATGTGTTGCACTGCGTTAGGCAAATAGTGGCCACACCAGATACTGACTGGTTTTCTGACCCCCCCCCCCCCAGTAAGGCAAAACTGTGCACATTTCAGAGTTGTCTTTTATTGTGGGCAGTCTAAGGTACACCTGTGCAATATTTATGCTGTCCCCTCAGCACCTTGATATGCCACACCTGTGAGGTGGGGGATTATCTCGGCAAAGGAGAAGTGCTTACTAACACAGATTTAGACAGATTTGTGAACAATATTTGAGAGTAATTGGTCTTTTGTGTATGTAGAAAATGTTTCAGAGTGTCTAGAGTGTCTAGAGTGGAGAGCGAAGACAAGTCTTCCCACAGAAGGCCTACTGTAGCACAAATTGCTAAAAAATTTACTGTTGGCTATGATAGAACAAAATGAACCAGAGACACACACCTGTGGACAGAATACTCTAGGATCAGTCAGAGAGCCCATGCTGAGCCTTGTTTACCACTAGTGTTGTGCGCGAATATTTGAATATCGAATTTTTTTAGCGAATATCGGCACTTTGCTAATTCGCTAATATTTCGAATATAGCGCTATAAATTCGCTATTTCGAATATTCATTTTTTTTTATTGTTATATTATTTTCTTTCCCACTTCCCAAAAGTAGTTCTTACCTGTCCTTAGGATTCCTGGCTGCTCCAGTCAGTGCCCGTTGCCGCTTCTGCCGACTTCCGTGCTCGTGAAGGGCGTCCCCATCACCATGCGAATGTCTCCATACTAGAATGTACTGCCGGATTTGAGAAAACTACGTTAAAATCCCCATGACACAGACTCCAACATTGTCCATCCCTTCATCATTGTCCCCTCATCATGTCATCCCCCTTCCCCCATGGCACATGATAGGGGACAATGTTGGAGTCTGTGCCATGATGTCACCCACCCCCTATGACACAGACTCCAACATTGTCCATCCCTTCATCATTGTCCCCTCATCATGTCATCCCCCTGGCCATGGCACATTTCTTCCCCCTTCCCCCCCCGATTTAGGTCAGGGTGTCCTCATGTCTGAATTGTATTCTCTTAACCTGCAGTTTTGCAGGCAGCAGCAGAGCCGTTCCTTCCTAGGGTGAGGTCCTCAGCTCTGCAGTCTCCAGCCATAGTCTCCAGTCGGCCCACCCGACTCCTCACTCCTTAGCAGTGCCTGCTCTTCCTGCTGCTATGTGATGTGCCACTACAGCCTGGTGAGGCACTGAGACAGCTTTCACAGCCCAGCGAGGCCGCACACACAGTCAGCACTGCAGCTCCTGCGCCTCCCCTGGGCCTTGACCAACTTCTTGCTGCTGCTGCCGTTCGCCGCGGCACCCGCCACTGGCAAGTCACGCCTCCCTGCCCTGAGCCGAGCAGAGCTGCGCATAGATAATTCAATTTTTAACACATTCAGCAGGTGCGGGTATATTTTCACGTCGCAAATAGGTGGTGGAGCGCTGTTCCGGTGCGTTCCGCCACAAAAAAAGCCCTGAGTAGGGATGAGCAAAAATCAAGTTTTGAAGTTTGAATTTGGGTTTGGGTATATTGTAAATTGTGTTATAGATTTGGTTACCACGGACCATAATGCAATTCAAGGACAGAATGCATAAAGGAATGCCTTTAGAGGCATTCTGTTATGGATTTCATCATAATAGAAGTCTATGGCCAGTATAATAGATACATCCGGCTTCTGTTATGCAGGAGAAGATGCTCATCCCTATTCAGTAGATCATATTCGTTCATGTTTAGTTTTCTTTTTGGTTGGATGGTCTTGCTGTAGTGATCTTTCCTATTGGAGATAATTAGCTTATTAGCTTCCTGAGAGTATTCACTTAACCCTTTCAGTACCAGTAAACCAGTATCCTTGCAGTGCAGAAAACATGGAGCTCATGGAATATCTCTATTGATTTATCACCTTTGCGTCCCGGCATTCATTCTATTACTTAAAGGGGTTGTCTCACCTCAGTAAGTGCCATTTTTTATGTAGAGAAAGTTAATACAAGGTACTTACTAATGTATTGTGATTGTCCATATTGCCTCCTTTGTTGGCTGGATTCATTTTTCCATCACATTATTCACTGCTCATTCCCATGGTAACGACCACCCTGGAATCCAGAAACGGTTGCCCTGCTTGCACACTATAGGAAAAAATGCCAGTGCTAGAGTGCATTGATTCCACAGAATCGATTTGTCCAATCAGCAGGACTTCTTCATTTGCATAATCCAAGACAAATCAATTCTAACAGCCCTGCTGATTGGACAAATCGATTCTGTCGAATCATTTTGCTCATCTCAAGCGCCAACCTATGCACACTCCAATGGTCCCAGCCACCAGAGAGGCTGGTGCCTTTCCCTATAGTGTTCAAGCACGGCAACCGCTGCTGGATTGTATAATGTGATTGAAAAATAACTCAGGGGAACCTTCAAGGGGACCTACATCATAGTCAATTGGTTTAGTTTTTAGCTGTTCTTGGAAAGACCAATGTCTCCATGGTTACAGACTACAAATAATCTTTGTGTAGTCTGATCCTGCAGTAGCCAGCCTCCAGCGATAGTATGACAAGATGAATGAGCAAGTGGATTGTTTTTTTTTATTTAGCCACAAGACAAGTGGTCCCCGTTCAGGTTTCTGCATCTTTGGGCACGTCGGATTATGTTGGCTGACTCTGCTTGCAGCTCTTCAACAGTGATGCTGCAGAAGAACAAATGTCCTGCTTTTTTCAACAAGATGGGGCAACATGCCGCTCCTTATGGAACTCACTGGACAGGTTCATAAACTGGTCACAGAGGAGCGAACTCTGAGCAGGGGTTATGGCCACCACATTCCCCAGACTTGTCCACATGCAATTTTTATCTGTGGGGAAATTTAAACCAGAAAGTGTTCACTAACAATCCACAAACCATGGATGAACTCAAGGGGAACATCACAGACATCTGCAGCATCAAAAGAAGTATCAGCCAACATAATCCAATCTGCTCAAAGATAATGAGACGTGAACGGGGACTGCTTTCAGCATTTTTTGTGACTTGTGGGTACCTAATTTAAAAAAACAATCCATTTGCTCGTTCATTTTGTCCTACTATCGCTGGAGGCAGACTACTTTTTCTTGGGCCACCCTGTATTACTTTCCTCTGTTCCCCTTCTTGCTAATCTACAGATGACAAAGGGAGAGCCAGTTGGAAGGGAGTGGCACAGCACTACAAAATTGGAAAACACACATTGTTTGTACTTGTTTCCCATGGAGACAAATATATCGGCACAGAACCTGTATACACAAACCAATAGGAACAATTTTTTTGTCTAAACAATTAGTAAAGTTATTTAATTTTGGTTCTTTTGCTGATGTGGAGCAGTAACAAAAACTGATTTCAGAAGCCTACCTCCCATTTATGTAATATCTAAGAACGTTTAAGAATGAAGTAGCTTGAAAATAGCTTTTTCACTGGTGATAATAGCGTCCCAGGCTAAATTGCTTGGAGATATGAGAATTCTGTGAAAGGAGAACAGCTTTCTCCGAATTTATTGTGAAAGGGTTTAATTGCTATTGATGCTTACGAAGAAAGATGGATGGACCACAGGAGGCTTCATGTCATGGAAAAAAGTCAGATGTTGTACACAATGTCCTCAGTGATAAGAGTAGTAGACATTTCTAGTCAGGCCACTGGGAAACATACACTGCCTAAATGTGTATTTCCTCAGTTAAGATAATGCCTATATTTCCAGATCCAGAAAGATTTATCATTACAGTAGTTATAGTTTTTTCTTTTCTTCTCTTTTACACTAGAACACAAGCTATCCCTGCACTGGAATGCTTATTTCCCATTGGCACAGTAAGGAGGTGAGAAAAAATATTGGGTGAATATATCATTCAAAGATACAGGTTCAGTTATCTTAGTAAATTGTATTACCACTATATTTACTATAAATTGAAGGTTCTTAGCAAACATTTTGATCAAATTGTATGAGCACGCCTGCCACAACAAGGTGACACTCAGATCCGTTCTTATGCTATACATTGTACCTGTAGAATAGGAGATATACCTTTCTATCTAGAATCTACCTAGGTGCCATCTGAACCAGAAGTGGGAGGGATGCATGATCAAAATTGACTACTACAGTTTACTACAGTTTCATTGTATATTTTTTTGTAATACTATATTGGATGTCACACGATAGGTCATCAATATCTGATTATTGGGGGGTACAACTCCTGACAGCCCCATCGATCAGTTGTTTGAAGAGGTCTGTTGAGCCCCTGGGCCTCTTTCAAGGCCAGTGACATCACGTTCATCGGTCACTTGGCCTATGTGCAGCTCAGTCCCATTCAAATGAACATGCCTGAGCTGTAATACCAAGAACAGCCACTATACAATGTACAGCGCTGTTCTTGGTAAGCTGTGAGGAGGGCTCAACACTCGTCTGAATGCTGCGACCCTTTCTAAAAGCTGATTATTGGAGGGTGTTCGAATCGCCACCGATCTGATATTATCCTGAGGATAGGTATATCAATACTGTACTCCTGGGAAAACCATTACATTTTTACACCATATGGATTTGCTTCTTCTATGCATTGCCCTGATTTGTCTGCTTATGCTATAATCTTGCAGTTTTGAGGTGCATTTAGGTTTGCAGACTGGCTCAGATATTTGTGTGCCCATCCATTCTTCCTTGCAGTGGTTTCAAAATGGAGGCACTCATCATGTATAGTACGAAAGCCAAAGATAGTTGGCACCTTTTAACAAATCTGCTCTGACTTCAATGCTATGACTAAGGGCGATCCACTTTGTCTAAAATGCAGAAGCATCTTTTTAGAATGTTACACAATTTTTTGTATTAGTATGTAAATAAATGACTTCTAAAAGCAAGTGCAATCTGTGGCTTGTTCCAGAGCACTGTGAAGGTGTGCAATGCAGTGAGCCACCCACATTTATTATCTCTTTATTTTGGACATTATTTACAATGCACTCAGAAAGTCTTCAGACCCATTCACTGTTTTCACATTTTGTTATGTTGTGGTCTTGTACTAAAATTTTTGCCCCATCATTCTGCACTCAGTACCCGATAATGACAAAGGGAAAACAGAATTTTAAAAATGTTTATAAATTTATTAAAAAGGAAAAACTAAGTATTTTTCAGACCCTATGCTATGATACTTGAAATTTAGCTCTGGGGTCCACCCATTTCTCTTGATTATCTTTGAGTTGTTTCTACACCTTGATTGGAGTCTACCAGTGTCCAAAGTTGATTGGACATGATTTGGAAAGACATGCTGGTATATGTGGTCTCACAGCTGAAAATGCATATCTGAGCAAAAAACAAGCCATGAGGAGGAAAGAACTGCATGTAGAGTTCAGAGACATAATTGTGTGAATGTACAGATGCGGAGAAGGAAAATTTCTGCTGCACTGAAAGTTCCCGAGAGCACAGTGGCCTCCATAATTATTCAATGGAAGAAATTTGGAATAACCAGGACTCTTCCTAGAGCTGGCCACACCAATAAACTAAGTAATCAGGGGACAAGGACCTTGGTAAGAGAGGAGACCAAGAACCCAATGGTTACCCATTGTGCAGATAGGAGAAACTTCAAAGAAGGTAAACCATCACTGCAGCACTCCACCACTCTGGGCTTTATGGCAGGCTGGCCAGAAAGAATCCTCTTCTCAGTAAAAGACATAGGAAAGCCCACCAGGACTTTGCAAAAAAACACCTGAAGGACTCTCAGACTGTTAGAAACAAGATTCTCTAGTCTGATGAAACCAAAATAGACTTCTAATGGTTGGAAAATGGTGGGCAAACCCTTTTCAGTTGAGAGGAGGTTTCGTCCAATTGCTACCTCTGAATCCCCTATAGCAGTGATGGCTAACCTTCAGCACTCCAGCTGTGGAGAAACTACAACTCCCAGCATGCTCTATTAATTTCTATGGAGTTTTGAAAAACAGCCGGGCAAGAGTTCATGCTGGGAGTCGTTTTACCAGAGCTAGAGTGCCGGAGGTTAGACATCATGGCATAGCAATGCCCCTGGTAAACTTCTAAACACACAAGCAAGAATTTATCATATCCTCTACTTCAGAATTCTGCCTTAAAAAAGTTGCAAAATAGGAGCTTGCTCAAAATGACTTTTTAATGTTGTGACTCCAGTTTGCAAATTTATGTGGTAAAATGGACATGGTTAGCTATATTAATGAATTTCTCTCCAGATTTATAGCTGACGCACTTTAAAAAGTTACAAAAAAGCTGCAAACTTACACAAGTACAAAGGTAGCAAAGCTGGAGTAGCATTTCTAGACATAAGTATTCAGTTTAAAGATGCACAAAATTTAATAAATACCATGTAATATTTGATAAATCTGGTGCAAAGTACTCCAATGCAGACTACTGCAAAACTGACTTAAAAAATGATCCTTGTAATAAATTCCCCCCACAGTAGTTTTCATACAATTTTTCAGAAACTGAGTAATTGTACTTTCATACTAGCATTAAAGTTTTCCGGTATTGAGTTCCATCCTAGGGGCTAAATACCGGAAAAATACTGATCAGTTTTGTACCAGTGCATTCTGAATGGAAAGCAATCCGTTCAGTATGCATCAGAATGTCTTCAGTACAGTCACTTTCACGGTATTTGGCCGGAGAAAATACTGCAGCATGCAGCATTTTTTCCTCCGGACAAAATTCGGAACACTTGCCTGAATGCCGGATCTGGCATACATTTTCATTGAAATGTATTACTGCCAGATCCAGTATGAAGTGCTCCAGTAAAACGGATCCGGATTTCGAGTCTGAGCATGCGCAGACCTTTAAAAATGTGAAGAAAATAAAAACCTGATCAGTTTTTCTAGATGACACCTGAAAAACGGATCAGGTATTTCAATGCATTTGTCAGACTGATCAGGATCTTGATCAGTCTGCAAGTGACATGCGTTTGCATACAGTTTTCCTGATCAGGCAGCCAGTTCAGGCAACGGAACTGCCTGCCGGAATCCAACAACGCAAATGTGAAAGTACCCTAAGAAATTAGAGCAGGAAAGTCTGCTGACAGGCTGGTAAATTAATTCTATTTTTGGGTCAATCTTAAGGGCTGTTAACAATGTAACCCTATTGTGATGGATGCCAGTGTCTGACATCCATTTGAGGCATCTATTTAACATATATGTCATGTGTATATGTTGAACATGGGACAAAAAAACTGATGTGAACACAGCCATTCTATGATTAAAGCAAAAAATGAAAATCAGACATCATATACCACACAGTCATCTCTTTCTAATGAAGTTAGAACTTGCCCTGTACCTCACATGGATCCAGAGAGCTCCACATTTAGGCTCCATGCACATGTCCGCAAAATGGGTTCACATCTATTATGCAATTTTGCGGAACGGGAGCAGACCCATTCATTTCCAATAGGGATGGAAAAGTTGTGAAATATGTGCTGTCCGCATCCGCATTTCCGGACCCTCACTTGCGCATCTGCACTTCCGTTTCCGGACAAGATTAGGCATTTTCTATTATAGTGCTGGCGATGTGCAGTCCGCAAATTGCGGAACCCACATTGCCGGTGTCCGTCTTATGCGGACGCGTGAATGGACCCTTACTGCTTCAGTTGCTAAATTTATTACAAACTGACTGCTAAGGTGCGAGTCCTTTCTCCTGCAGTTCAGGGGTGTATCTTTTTTGCAACATCTCTCTCCTTCTAACGGTTGCAGCTTCTAATAATAGGAAAAGCTGTTGGCAGTTTAACAGATGGAACTGAGCTTGTTCGACCACCTCACTGGGGTGGCCTCAGCATTGGTACTGAGGTGAACAGAGAAATAAGAAAAATAACAAACAGCAGGTGGCACTGTATGGATACATTTTATCAAATAACTCTATAGCTATTCTAAATTTTTCAATTACAGTACATGTGATTAAAAAAGTATTCAGATACAGGTGCTGGTCTGAAAAATGTATAATAATTTTTCATGGGGCAAGCCCTTTAATGTCAGTGGAAGCAGGTCCATTCGTAAGAGTGTAGTGTGCTGTGTAGGTTAACCCCAGCGCCATACATGTACAGCTCTGGAGCGATGGGCAAACATAGTGTCCGTTTCAAACAGCAGAGACCCGCAGCTAATGACTGCGACTGGCAATAATGCAGATCGCTGTCAAGTGTGATCGCTGTCAAGTGTGATCACACAGCATTTAAACGGTGAAAAACCCAGAAACTCGGGCTTCTTATTGGCATCTCCTGCGGTCAATGGGGATGTCAATAATTGATTTCAATATGCTGGGTCTCTCTGAAGAGAACCAGGGCTGAAGAGACCCAGGGTATTGAAGCTACAATTCTTATTTTGGACCATAGGTGGCAGCCCAACATAAGAAATTAGCAAATCTGTACCAATATGGATATGTAATAAACATAATGGTACAGAATTGAAAAAAAAATGCAGAGTTTTGTAGGCTCAAACATGAGCTACAAACCCATAAAAAAGGGAAAAAAATTAATGTTTAAATCACCCCCATTTCTGTAGAATAAAAAAATAAATACATAAATAACAAAAAATATAAACATAATGGGCATCACCATGTCCAAAAACTCCCATACTATTAACATATAAAAATATTTTTCCAATACAGCGAATGGCGTAACAGAAAAAAGGGTCAACATGGCCATTTTTTCATTGCTTCTCCCAAAAAATGTAATAAAATGTGATCAAAAAGTCACACACACTCCAAAATGGTATCAATAAAAACTACATATTGTCCCACAAAAAAAGAGCCCCCAGACAACAATTTAGACATAAAAAGCCTATACATATGTGGTATCATTGTAATCGTACTGATCCAAAGAATAAAGGGCACAGTTTAGTTTTGCTGCAAAGTTAACTCCGTACGAACAAACATGTAAAACGGTGGAGGAATCTTTTTTTTTTTTCCAATTCCACCCCATTTGGAATTTCTTTTCCACTTCCACTACATTGTATGCCATACTAAATGGTGGCATTAGAAAGTTCAACTTTTTCCGCAAAACACAAGCCCTCATATGGATATGTCACATGAACGGAAAAATAAAAAAGTTATGGGTGAAAGATAGGGAAGAAATATTAAAATGCAAAAATAAAAAACTCTGGGTTAAAAGAAATTACATTTATTATGACTTAATAACATCCTGACTATATGAGTCTATTTTACATTTCATTGCTGCAAAAATATATCTTATGGGATGAATTCCATTAATATCACTGATGACTGAATCTCTTATAATGAGTTCATTCTTGTGATTTAGATGTACATGATGCACATAAAGTTAGCAAGGTCATGTGCTTCTCAATGGAAGGTCACCAGTAGGGATGATTGAATCACCTTCGAAGTCGTTTTGCATAAAACTTTTTTCTAATACTGTACAGAGCAGGAGCTTCGTACAGTATTAGAATGTATTGGCTCCGATGAGCCGAAGTTATTGCTTTGCGAAGTCTCGCGAGACTTCAGTTATAACTTCATAAATTAATTTGTACTGTAAAAAAACATTTCCCGAACTCTAGTTCGGTTCCAAGTGGTACTCATCGGAGCCAATACATACTAATACTGTACGGAGCTACTGCTCCGTACATTGTTAGAATGAAGTTTTATGAGAATCGAGTTCTGATGTTTCATTCAAAGCTCATCCCTAGTCGCCAGCATCATCTATGAAGAGCAGAAATGCAATTCAGATTACAACTATGTCATCCTTGGTCATTCAAAATGCAAGTGTAGGCTGAAAATTTATCTGAGAAATTCTGCTGTCCAAAGAAGAAGACGACTATCTTTTCATCTTGTATAGTTGTTGAGGCAACCATACCGCCCACTCTTCTCACTTTGTCTCCACCCATTACCCGCATTCATAGCTGGAACTGCCCTTTAAAGTCAGTTTAGTGAAACTGATCACGTAGGAAATTACTAATTGCAATTTCGGCAACGTTCCTGTTATGTTTGGATGTGACCCAAGAGGCCTTACATTTAAAGGAAATGATATCTTAAATGTAAAGAAATGGATACAATTTTTACTGTAACAATATCATTTTAATTTCCAATTTCTAGGGTAAATTGTATTAAAAATGTATTGTTGTGCTACCCTGCTCCCTAGCCTTATCTGTAGCTCAATATAAATGTTACGTCCAGTTTACCTAAGGGCAATTCTATATTGTTTGTCTAATTTAGAGTTCTCGTGATTCATAATGTCTCATGTTCAACCTTTTCCAATTGTAGCAGATCTTGTGACCTGTCCATCAACACAACCTAATTAAATTTATCCATAAAGCCACAAAACAAGGGTTGGCATCACTGATTCGGCTTTAGATGGACACAAATGTATTGTGCATGACACGTGGTAAAAAACACTAGTGATTTCCGATCAATATTGGGCTTTGGGAGTTGATGGGAATATTCTAAGGCTAGTTTTATTATTTATTTCCTTCAAATACAACAGTTTTGCTAACCGTCACTGAGATGAGTATTGACCTTTGATGTCTTAGGTCTTTTGAAATGAGAGCTCTGTATTTTGACCTCAATTAAACTAAGTAGAAGTCATGAATACAAAATGCAGTTTCTCCATTGGAACGTGAATGTAGTCTGCATAGGATGGCTCTTTCATTGTCGATAGAGAAGGTTTTAAACCCACTGCCCAAAACAGTGCAATGAAAATGAATGTTAAATGTCCTGAAAAACACTGTATTATGTGCATGTACTATAAATCCCATAAGGTTGTATAGGGAGAGGGAGGTCCCATAAGGCTAGTCAGGGCTGGCTTCACACTCCCTCTAAAGAAGGAAGATTTTGGAGCTAAGGAGTGAATACCTCAGAGCAGCAAGGTATCGCTCCTTTAGGGAGATCCAGTTCCTCTATAGCCCACAGGCAACTTATGTATCAGCCCTCAGGAGGGAAAAGATCTACAGAAGGCTTAGCCAACAGAAAGGGATTGTGGACTTTAGCAAAGAAGGTAATCGCCGCTAATCTGGCTATAGCCTCTTCTGCATGTGGTAGAAACATTGTAGGCTACAAGCTGCCCACCATAACCAAACGACAGAAGGGCCCCCTGTTCAGAGATTGCATTCCTCTGAGGATACTGTGGATATCATAATATAAATATATGTATATATATATATATATATATATATCCTATGATAAAGAAAGTGCATCCCTTTAGGCCGGGAAAAGGAGAGATTGACAAGTCTGATAAAAATAGAGAAGCTAGTGTAGCCTCCATATACAACTTTTGGGAACTTCATGTGAATAATGCTTATGTGAATCACCTGCTGAAGTACTGTGATTTGATATATCAACAATGGTCTCATCATTATACTACACTACATTTGCACCAGAAGGTGCTGGCATCACGACAACTGGAACTCTGCCCCACACCATAAAACAGCAACATCAAGGGCAACTTAACCGCAATCATGCAGGAGAATCCCATCACCTGGCTTGTTTTTGTATCATTGCCCATTGACTTTTTTTAGATCTGATTTCATGGCTCACCCATAGCTCTACACTTAAAGGAACACTTCTATTGATTTTGTTTATTGCATAAAAGCAGCCTATGTGTGAGTATTATATGGTTTTCTGGATATAAATATTTTGATGTCATTCTATGTATTCCACTTCCTGCCCTGGCTCATTAACTTCCTCCATTGTTTGAACATTTAGCACAGCAAACATTCTCAGTCAGATCATCACTGTGCCCAGAGATGAGGGGGAGAGGGCAACTAAAATATTAAACGTTTTTCTGTAGGCCTTTTCATCTAGACCAATCAAAAGGACAATAATTCTGTCATGCTGTTATCCTAATTCTACTATCTACTATTATATCAACAAAAAACATTTTTCCCTAACAGCGGAAGTAAACTAAGAAAGGGTTACTTTCCTAAATTGACGATTTATCTCCCTGTGCTCACTGCTACAGAATAACAATATTTTTATTTCACTGCCTATGGTATAATACTGCCAAAATGAAAATTGAATGAATATTGAGTTTCAAGGGGTTTTCCAAGTGTTTTATTACTGATGTGCTATCCTCTAGATAGGTCATCAGTATCTTATTGGTGGGAATCTGTCACCTGGGACCCCTGTTAATCAGCTGTTTGAGAAGGCACCAGCACTCGAAGTAACACCATGGCATTCTCTCTGCTTATCCAGCACAACACTGTAAATTGTATAGAGGCTGTGCTTGGTATTGCAGCTCAACCCCATTCACTTCAATGGGGCTGAGCTATGCCTAGGCTACATAACCGATTAATGTAACATCACATGGTCTAGGAAAAGCTTATAAGCTGTACGGAATTGTGCTTGGTAAGCAGAGTAAAGGGCACAGTGCTACTGCGAGTGTCACTTTCGTTTCAAAAAGCTGATCAGCAGGGTTCCTTTTAAAGGGTTTTTCCAAAATATTTTTACAATGACCTATCCTCTAGAAAGGTCCTCAGTGTCTGATCGGTTGGGATTCAACACCTGCAGTGCCGCTTACCAAGCACCTAGGCCAGTGACGTTATGTTCATCGGTCACATAGCCTAGCCTAAGCTCTGCCCCATTGAAGTGAATTGGGTTGAGCTGCGATACCAAGCACAGCCGCTATACAATGTACAATGTTGTGCTTGGTAAGCAGAGAGAAGGCCATGGTGCTGCTGTGAATGATGGTGCCTTCTCAAACAGCTCATTAAAGGGGTGGGGGTTTTGCTCTTTATCATTAGGCAGACCAAAAAATTTGTATGATGAGTGTAAACATATGTGTTTTTCTTTTAATGCAAACAAAGAAATTAAGGATGCATTCAAACTATCACCACCACCAGAGGCATCTTAGCAGCTCAGTGAAGACAGATTTGAGTTTAGCTGTATAAATCCATAATGAGTAAGCTCCCCCTAGTGGTGGCTGAACGCAGCAAGAATTTTAATGTTTAAAGGGGTTTCCCCCACAAGCAACTTATATCCACATCCACAAGATTAGGGATAAGTGCCTGATCAGTGGGAGTCCAACTGTTGAAACCCCCACCGATCATGACATTGGAGATCCTTGTCTAAATGGAGTGGTTGCCCTGAATGTCAATCATCAGGTTTAGGTAAATAGATTGTGTATGTGCAGAGGTTAAATCAAAGTCAATGTCTCCTCCTTGTCCCAAAGTATAGAACTGCACATGAGTGGCTGCATTAGTTCCCATACAGTAAGATAAGTAATAGTTACTTCGTTAATTACCAACATAAAACCTAAGGTCTAGTGCACGGAATAATTGCTGACATCCTGCCATGGATTGCAAGGGGACTTATTACAGTATATTATTCTTGATGTTCATGTGAGGAGTGCACCCAGCTAATGAAGACACCTTGACCTTTATTTATTACGTGCCATCAACACAATATGTATCCCATGTTCTATATCCATTTCCAGTTCAGAACAGTCATGTATTGTGCGGCTTTCTATCCATGATGGACGATGTGCCTAAAACACAAACATTATTAATGACTTTCATTTGTTAAAATGAGAAGTGACCTTGTTATTTTGTGCAGCATCAGGCTCTTATATAACAATGAAGCTTGCTCTCTTTACCCTTGGAGCTGATTTAATGCATCCCTTCCTGTATGTTGTATGGGAACATTTGCACCTTTAAATGAAAGAGGCTGGATTCTCCTGGGAAGAGCTGCCTTTTTGCCCCTTTTTTTTTTACTACTTAATTACCAGGGTATTTTCTCCCATTAAGGCCTCATGCACACAAACGTATTCTGGGTCCGCATGCGGCTCAGACGCGGACCCAAAATACGTTTGTGTGCATGAGGCCTAAAGGGAATGGGTCATCAGAAAATAATTCTGTAGTTCAGTACGATTACAATGATACCACATTGATATAGTTTTTCATATATTTTCTATGTTTTAATACCGAAAGAAATAAAAAACTTTGAAAAATAATTACTTTTTTTCTTTGCATTGCCATTTTTTATTTTGCCCTCTACGGAGCTTTGTGAGGACTCATTTTTGGCTGACCGATCTGTAGTTTTAATTGATGCCATTTTAGAGTGTATATGAATTTTTTTTTCAGTTTGGGAGGTTACGTGATAAAAAAAACAGCAAATCGTCCATTTTCAGTTCCGTTATTAAGTATGGGTATTTTGGGGAGTTACGTTGCAAATTATCTTTATTATCTTTTTTTATTTTTAATATTGGATAAACTGTATGGGATAAATATTTTCATATTTTAATAGTATTGGCATTTTCAGACATAGCAATACCTTTGATTTTTATTTTCTTATTGTTTATTTTTATTTTAATCTTGGGTCTTTAAAAATGGTGCCCGCTCAAGAGCATATCAGGTGCCATTGCTGCCAAATGTGGTTAAATTAAGGTATGTTAAGCATATTTAAAAAAAAATGTTTGTGAAGTAATATTTAATTTTACACATCACTATCTATATTTAAAAAAATCCTAAAACCCATGCAGTTTTTGCACTGGCCTATAATTCTTATAATGGACCCATCTTCATTGTCTGTTCACATCACTCTTTAGCAGTCATCTCATTATCATCACAGGCAGGATATTAAATACAGATATCAGCTCAGGGCAAATTGCCGTCCCCATAATCATGCTCAGGAAATTAAATAAAAATCTACAATCATAAAGTTAAGAACAGAAAATGATATGTGTCACTATCTGGTTTTAACTGTGGGTTACAAATTCCCTTTAAAGAAGATCTGTCAGCTGTCTTGAAGTGTCTGTCTTAATAACTAGTTGTATTCCTTAAAATGTTACGATTCTGGATCACCTTTTTCTTATAATTCTGTCTCGTGACCAGGGGCTGATTAAGTGCATGATAGGCCCGGGGCTGTCTACCCAACTTGGGCCCCTTCCTCCATTTTAGTTTAGTTATTTATTTATTTTTGTATGAAGAGGCTGCAGTGCTTCGTGAGCGCCACAGTCTCTTCCTAGACCATATGACATATCCAGGCTAAAAAAAATACCACAAATTACCGCAAATTGGCTCCTAAGCTGAAAAATTTGTTTGCCAAATTTAAAATATATATAATTATAATAAAAAAGACTTGGAGGTGAATACAGAACCACATACCTCTTACATCCAGGGACATCTCCTGTCATGTGGACCTTCTCTTTCCTCCTCTCCTTCGTTTGACCCAGACCACCATGACTAATTCTTTCAACCGCATCTCGTCTCTACAGAGTTTGTAACACAGACACGTTAGAATTCTCAATTTTTCCATCAACCTCTCCATCCTGGTGTCCTGACAGTGTTATCCTGCTGCCACTCCCAATACTGTGCCCGTTGTGCTCCCCAATGTCTCAGGTACTAAACTGCTGAAAAAATAGTGACCCTAATAGACATAATTCGGGTAATTTATCAAACTGCTTTAAAGTAGAACTGGATTTTCAAAAGAGCTGTCAAAAATTAAAGGTGGAATCTGGCGGCTAAGCCTACAGCGGTTTTATAAATTACCCCAAATGTCCCTATAGTGTCCACAGCAGTTATAATGTCCCCTAGAGTGCCCCCACTAATAATAACACCCTTGATTGTGCTCCACGCAATAATCCCTGTATAGTGTCCCCAAAAATAATAGAATTGCCCCTAAAGTGCCTCCCCAATAGCAACGCCTCCCATGTTACCATAGTTATCCCCCCATAGTAATTTACCCACCACACAGTAATTTCCCTCACACAGTAATTTGCCCCACACTGTCCCACATAGTAATTTCCACCACATTGCCCCCACACGGTAATTTCCCCCACACTGCCCCATATAGTTATTTCCCCCACACTGCCCCCACACAGTAATTTCCCCGACACTGCTCCCACATAGTAATTTCCCCCACACTGCCCGCACACAGTAATTTCCCCCACACTGCCCCCACATAGTAATTTCTCCCACACTGCCCCCACACAGTAATTTTCCCCACACATTAGTTTCCCCCACACTGTCCCCCACAGTAATTTCGCCCTCACTGCCCCGACATATTAATTACCCCTCACACTTTCTTCACACAGTAATTTCCCCCACACAGCCCTCACATAGTAGTTTTCCCCCACACTGGCCCCAGGCAGTAGTTTCCCCCAAATTGCTCCACACAGTAATTTCCCCCACACTGCCCCCATATAGTAGTTTCCCCCACACTGCCCCCATATAGTAGTTTCCCCCACACTGCCAAATATAGTAATTTGCCCCCCCACATAGTAATCCCTCTCATAAGAATTTCCCCACACAGCCCCCACATAGTAATCCCTCCCATAATAATTTTCCCCCACATAGTAATTTGCTGCCATACAGCCATCCCCAATATAGTAATTCCCCCCCCAATGCACTCATGTTTCTTCCCCAAAGTTGGCACATAAAATAAAAAACAAAAAACATAAAAAACTAAAAGCTAAATACTCAGCTATGTCCAGGCGTGTGATGGCAGGCGCGTACACATCACTGTGCTGCGTCCCAACACAGGCGCGTGACGACATCACGCCTGCCTGCACCGGGATTTCACTATCGCATAGGACTCAGGCCTACTAAACCTGAAGCCTATGACATTGATCGGTGGCTGGGCAGGGAACTATGTGCTCCCATGCCTCGCTGTGGTATGTGGGCATTTGGGTTGGCGTTGGACCCCCCAGCGAAGCTGGCCCAAGGGTTGCCTATCTGAACGCCCCTATTGTAATCCGGGGCATTCAGGTAGTTGACGTTCTTCTATTAATCCTTCTAGAAATCTATTTAAGTGGCAATTGGGTGTTACCTGATGTGTGTGTGTCCCCACACACACTGTCCACTCAGTGCTAAAAGTATCAGGCAGGGCAGGGACACTTACCTTTGACAAGAGGAGTGATAAGACCCAGATGTCCATTTATTCATACATTTCTAAGACTAATAACTTAAGGATGACACAACACACAATTGTAAGAAAAGTTGTTATTTTGTGAAGAATGTAAGATTTTATTTAAAAAGACCTGTCAGGAGGGGTGACACATCCTCTTTGCCGGCTAGACATAGGTGAGTGCTGTTTAGTACATGTAGATGTGATAGAAATAACAGAAGCCTTAACAGTAATGTGAAAGAAGCCTGCAATATTTTGGAGGAAAGATGTTAAAGATCTAATCTTTGATTTTGAGGTGTCCGCACAAATTGTGAAATCTGGATTATTTTTCTGATATTCCAGAAGTATCCTCAAATTTTGCAAGTTTTAAAGTAAATGTATCGTTAATGTTTACCTTCAGCGTCATGATTAATGTAAAACATAAGTGGCACTTAATGAATGTTCCCACTACGCTAAATGATCTACACAGGAAAGAAGGAAATGGTGACAAAGCCACTCTAATAAGCCTTTCCCCTGAAGGGCTACATTTATAATCCAGGGGACCTGTTAAAAATTTTAACACTATCATTTTCAAGTTGGTCATCAGTTTAAAAGAATCAGCTGAATAAAAAAAAAAAAAAAGTTTTTCCACAGAAAAATAGACTAAAAGAATAAGTCTTAAATATTTAGATGGAGGTTAGGATACATTTAATTATTCATAAATTTTAAGGGATTTTCCAGGATTATATATAGTTGGCCTATCCACATAATAAAGCAGTGTCTTTCTAAGGCCTCTTAAACACTTGCGTTGTGAGGATCCGGCGTGCACTTCCATCGCCAGAAATGCCCGCCGGATCAGTCAAAGCGCAAGACAACTGAAAGCATTTGAAGACTGATCAGTCTTCAAAATGCTTTCAGTGTTACTATGGCAGCCAGGACGCTACTAAAGTCCTGGTTGCCATAGTAAGTAGTGGGGAGCCAGGGGAGCAGATACTTACAGTCCGTGCGCTCCCGGGGCGCTCCACAATGACGTCAGAGTGCCCCATGCACATGGATCACATAATCCATGCGATCATGTGATCCAAGCTCATGGGGCGCTCTGACGTCATTGTGGAGCGCCCCAGGACTCGGGAGCCACACGGACGGTAAGTATTCTTCTCCCCATCCTCCCCACTACACTGTACCATGGCAGCAGGGACTTTAGCGTCCTGGCTGCCATGGTAACCATTCACAAACGCTAAACGTCGGGTCGATGCGCCGAAACGACGTTTAGCTTAATGCCGGATCCGGATTAATGCACTTCAATGGGCATTAATTCCGGATCCGGCGTTACGACATGTCTTCCGGATTTTTGGACGGAGACAAATCCGCAGCATGCTACGGTTTTGTCAACGTCCAAAAAACGTTCACATACTGAACGGAAGACATCCTGATGCATCTTGAACGGATTTCTCTCCATTCAGAATGCATTAGGATAAATCCTGGTCAGTATCTTTCCATCCTAAAGCCCCGAGGACAGAACTCTAGGACGGAAAGATAAAACGCAAGTGTGAAAGAGCCCTAAGCTTTTAAAAAACTACAACTTCCATCCTCACAGCATATGGGGAGCTGTAGTTTTGCAACTCTCCGAGAGCCACAGGTTGAGGAATACTGGAATAGACCATTGATTGAATTATTCGTAGTCCAATCCCTGGTAACCCCCTCAACCACCAGAATAAAATTCTAGCGAATGGGGCTGAGCCACAGTACCAAACATGGTCACATGGCCAGCTGTGTCTAGCGCAATAGTGATGATTAAAAATGCATGAAGTTTTTAGAAGCAGGGAGAAAATGATCCTAAAAATGGTCACTTAAAAAAATGGTTCCTTAAAAAATAAATTTATGTTTAAAACAAAAACATGATTTAAACCAGAAATGCCCAACTGTGGCCCTATAGCTGTTGCAAAACTACAACTTCCATCATGCCTGGACAGCCTACAGCTATCAGGGCATGCTGGAAGTTATAGTTTTGCAACAGCTGGAGGACGGCAGGTTGGGGATCCCTGGTTTAAACAATAGGATACTTTCTAGAATAATGTGCAAAAATAAAACATTGTCTGAAAGACATTATAGGTTAAAAAAAGAGCTTTTCCAAAAAGTTAGAGGTGTTGCCCAACCCCAAAAATAATTCAGTGAGTGTCGAGAATATAGTTAAAATGCCCACTCAACTTTTGAAAGCTGGTAATTTCCAGGTTTGATGCTCCCATCTCCACTCTTTCCAATTCGAGTAGTGTTGAACTGCAATGTCAGACACAATCTGTGGACAGGTGTGCCATGGTTTTTGGAAGAAAATTGTAATTTCTGTCTAATTATGGACAATTATGGACAACCCCTGTAAAGATCCAACACTTTAACTAAAAAGTTAAAAGAGCTGTCCCATGAAAATGTCCCATGGATCTGAATACTTTTATAATTGCATATTATTAAAAATTCAGTCTAGCCACTGAGTTACTCAATAAAATCTATATGTATAGCGCCACCTGCTGTTTGTCATTTTCCTTATTTCTCTGTCCACCTCGGTAACATTGCTGATTGGGTCGCACATGCTCAGTTCCATCTTTCAACTGCCATCAGCCTTATCTATTAGAAGCTGCGACAGTTACAGGGAGATAGCTGCAGTAGAAAGGACTCATCTCCTGAGCTGTGAAAGCAAGTGAGATGTGCTGCGAGCCCCAGAGGAGCCAGTGAAGAGGATGGGAGTGGCCCTGATGAGATGTTCTGTCACTGTGTACTCCCTCAGATCATTGCTCCCTGGGGATCAGTGCACGGCAAAATGTAGTTTGAAGAATCAGCCCAGAAGTAAATGTAGAACAGTCTATTTTAGGACAAAATATGAATTGTAGTACATCAAGCAGCAATAAATACAAAAGAGCTGTTTCTGGCACCAAATGAGGTAGTATGGTGGCTAGTTAGATGGCAATAGACAGAAACAGAAGACACTTGTGGGTTTAGGTGTCCACTGTAAGATTCAGACTTGAGCATTGTCTGGCCTAGTGGTATAGGTGATGGGTGTCTGAGTTGTAGGCCCTCACCTTGCAGCAGTGTCTGTAAAGCTGTATTTTGCTGATCACTCTGCTGGCTTGTCTCTAAAAAGTGCATTCTGGAAGCAGAATTTACTGATCTCTCTGAAGTGTTGGTCTCACAAGAGAAGAATATATGGTTCTTATAAGTTGGAGCTCTAGCATGTGCTTCCTCACCTGTCCAGCACTACTCTGGAACTCCCCCTCTTGGCAGGAAGCAGGACCAGCTCACTCCTACCAAGAGGGGAGGAACAGGGTGGTTATACCTGTTCCTGACAATTTTTGTCATTCTTTTCTTGCTCTTACTGGTACACAATGCCAAACAATGAAACTTACAATACATAAAAAAAAAAAAAACATTTGCAGCTGCATCAGAAAGGACACATTCCCTGGGAAAATAGACATTCACTGATATATTCCCTGATATATATCCCCTGAGCTGTGATAGGGAGAGAGATACAGCAGATAAAACCCCCCCCCCCCCCCGAGAAAGGATATGCCCACTAACCTACTGTACCAGCTTCAAATAAATATAGCAGAGCAAGTGGAGTAATGAATGGGGAGATCTCTGGATCCATGTGAGGTACAGAGCTGGTTCTAGCTTCAAGATATTGTCCTGTACTATATGAACTCATATGATTTCATTGTTCATAGGATAACACCTTTAGGGTCCAAGAAAGAGTTCTCAAAAACAATAAAATTGTGGATTTTTGTTATTACTACTGATTAGGGTTGAGTGAACCCGAACTGAAAAGTTCGGATTTGTACAGAACTTTGCGAGTTTGGGTACCCGGACTCGAACCCGGACTTTTTCACTGAAGTTCGGGTTCGGGTGATTTTATTATTTTCCAGTATAGCATGGTTATAACGGAAAATAATAGCATTTTTAAGACGGAATGCTAAATTAAATGGGCATTGAAGGGTTTAAAATTAAAAAAAATGTAACTCATCTCATTTACTTGATCGCGCAGCAAAGCTCCTCTTCTTTCTTCTTCTTCTTCTTGCAGAACCTGGCTGGAAAAGGACCTTTGGTGACGTCATCGTGCTCACCATGTGGTGAGTGTGGTGACATCACCGCAGGTCCTGCTGAGTGAAGATAGAAGGTTTTTCTATCTTCATTCAGCAGGACCTGCAGTGATGTCACCATGCTCACAACGTAGTGAGCGCGATGAAGTCACCAAAGGTCCTTTTCCAGCCAGGTCCTACAAGAAAAAAGAAGATGAGTCCAGGTGCAAGAGTGGATGAGGTGAGTTAAAAGGAAAAAAAATTAACCCCTCAATGCCCATTTTAGTTAACATTCTGTCTTAAGAATGCTATTATTTTATGTTATAACCATGTTATAACGGAAAATAACAAAGTAAAGTTCGGGTCCCCATTGACTTTAATGGGGTCCAGGTTCAGGGTCAAGTTCAGGTCAAGTTTTGGTCCCGAACCCGAACTTTGACCTGAAGTTTGCCCAAAGCCGGTAAACCCGAACTTCACCGGGTTCTCTCAACACTACTACTGATGATCAGTTGAGCTACATTTTTCAAAGGATCTAAGGATCTTAGCAAAAAAAATTCTAAGAATAAGAGCCTTACGAAAAGCAAATAGCTTCTTGAGAGCTCTCTGCAGCTGTTAAGCTGCAACCCTCAAACATACTCTTCCAGTCCGCATATCTTCAACATATCTGGGTGTTTTGTTTCACTGCACGTTTACAAGTGTTCCATCCTAACCTACCCAGCACTAATATGTTATTAGAAGCGATTAGTATTCTTAACACAATTTATGTTGATGAGATAATGCATCCTCGTAAGAAAATTATTATGAAGACTGAAAATTAAGCATGTAAAACGTCTCCAGGATTACATTATAATTAAATACAATTAAAAATTTAAAGGTTATGTCTACAGGGATGGTCTAAGAGTACCCCACTCACTTGTGTAAAGAAATATTTAATTACATTAATTTCCCCAGTCAACTGTTGCTATCTTTACTTTCTAGAAAATTAAGAAAAAAAACATCTTCAGGCTTGGGATGGATTGGATATTTTATAAGAGATGCGGGTGTAAATGTTAGTAACAGTTTATAATCTCTAATCATCTTAAAATATTGAAATTCCAATATATGAGTATGAATCAATGAATCAGTATTCAACATGTGCATGTGGTAGAGTGTCAGTAATAGACATGGACAAGGAGTAAAAATGGGGATATTTCTGTAAAACAAAAAGGGGAACAGCTAAACAGCTGTGAGCACTAGGTAGGGGCGGAAATAGCAGTGCAAACATACTTTTTGTGGATCTTTAATTATCTGGACTAATGTGAATCTGAAGTTTTATTCTGACAGATTCTGTTCCTTAACCCGTAAGATACCAGCGTCGTACCTGTACCGTGCTGCAGGATGTGACTTGAGTCCAAGCTCAGTACAGGTGCACAAGCTGCGCCCGCCCGATCAGCGGCAGGGGCCTGGGTGCTCCTGCTGTATACAGTGGCATCAGTGTGAATACACTGATGATGGCGTATTAACACCTTGTATCCTGCGGTCAGCACTGACCGTGACATACACAGAGTTTGCAGAGGGTATAAGCTTCCTACCCGTCTCCATTAGGTCCCTGTGCTGCAGTGACGAGGACCCGATGGCTGAGAAGGCAGCCCAATTCCTTGCACAGTCATCGGGGCTTGCCCTCTACAGAAGCCTATGAGATCCAGCCCCCAGGCTGGTTCTCAAAGGCACTCTGTCAGTGTATAGGCTAACAGGCAATGCATTGCAATACAGGATGTATTGCAATGCATTGCAGAGGGGATCAGACCCCCAAAGGTTGAAGTCCCACAGTGACAAAAAAGTCAAAAAAGTGAAAATGTGGTTTTCACAATAAAAAATAAAAGTATAAAGTAAAAAAAAACTTTCCCATAATAAAGACATAAGTGTAAAAAATAAAAACATACACAAATGTAAAAAATAAATCGAAAAAAAAGAAAAACAAAAATATTAGGTATCTTCGCATCCGTAATGACCAGCTAAATGGCTCGTCATCCTGCAAAAAATGAGCCCCTACACAAGACAATCAGCAGACAAAAAAAATAATTTGGCATTCAGAAAATTGCACCACAAAAACAAGATTTTTTCTTTTCACAAATGTTTTTAATGTGTAAAACTTAAAACAAAAATAAAAAAGACATATTAGGTTTTGCTGCTTCTGTAATGACCTGCTCTATGAAAATATCACATGATCTACCCCCTCGGAGTAAAACTGCCAAAACAGTCAATTTTTGTCACCTTGCCAAAAAAGAAAAGTGTAATACTGAATAATCAAAAAATAATATGTACCAAAAAATGTCAACAAAATATGGCTTTCAGAAAATGGAGATACAAAAACATGATTTTTTTCAAACATACTTTTATTGTGTAAAACTGAAATACATTTCAAAAAGTAGACATATTAGGTATATCTGCATCCACAATTACCTGCTCTATAAAAATATCACATGATCTACCCCCTCAGGTGAATGTCCTAAAAAAATAAAAATAAAAACTGTGCCAAAACAGCCATTTTCTCTCGCCTTGCTCCAAAAAGTGTAATATTGAACGATCAAAAAATCATATGTACCCAAAAACAGTACCAATAAAAACATCTACTCTCCCCACAAATAACAAGCCTCTACACTAGACAATTAGCAAAAAAAAAAAAAAGATTTCTTTTAAAAAATGCTTTACTAGGTAAAACTGAGACAAAAAAATTAAAATATACATATTTGGTATTGTTGCATTTGTAACGACCTGCTCAATAAAAATAACACATGATCTACCCTGTCAGGTGAACCCTGTAAAAACACAAAAATAAAAACTGTGCCAGAACAACCATTTTCCGTTACCTTGTCTCATAAAAAGTGCAATATTGAGTGATTAAGAATCATAGGTACCCCAAAATAGTACCAATAAAACTGTCACCTTATCCTGTAGTTTCCAAAATAAGGTTACTTTTTGAGGGTTTCTACTAAAGGGGTGTATCAGGGGGTCTTCAAATGTGACATGGCAACATAAAATTATCCCACTGAAATCTGCGCTCCAAAAAAAACATATTCTGCTCTTTCCTTTCTGAGCCCTGTGTTGAACCCATACATCAGTTAATGACCACATATGGGGTGTTTCTGTAAGCTGCAGAATCAGAGTAATAAATATTGAGTTTTGTTTGGCTGTTAACACTTGCTGTGCTACAGGAAAAAAAATGGATTAAAATAGAAAATCTGCAAAAAAAAGGGCATTTTCAAATTTCACCTCCATTTTCCTTTCATTTTTGCTGAACTCCTAAAGTTACTAACAAAGTTCGTAAAAGCAGTTTAAAAAAAATTGAGTGTAGTTTATAAAAATGGATCATTTATGATTGGTTTCTACTATGTAAGCCCCACAAAGTGGCTGTATAACTGAACTGGTCCTTAAAAAAGTGGGTTTGGGAAACTTTCTTAAAAAAAAAAAATTCTAAACCTTCTAACATCCTAAAAAAACTAAAATGACATTAAAATTGCCAACATAAAGTAGACATATGGGGAATGTAAAATAACTATTTATGAGGTATCATAAGAGCAGAGAAATTCAAATTTAAAAAAATTGCAAATGTTTCCAAATTTTCTTAAAATTTTGGATTTTAGTAATAAAAAAAGATAAAACATATTGCCCCAAATTTAAGAACAATGTGTCACGACTCACGAGAAAACAGTCTCACAATGGATTGGATAAGTAAAAGCATTCCGGAGTTATTACCACATAAAGTGACACGTCAGATTTTGCAAAAATTGGCCTGGGAATCAAGGTGAAAAGTGGCTTGGTACTGAAGAGGTTAAAGTGCTATCCCCTATCCCCAAACATAGGGGATAACTGTAAGCATTGTGTGGGTCCCAATTATGAGAATGGGTACTATGTACTCCTTGGAGACCCCCTCTCCCCCAAATTAACTAAGCAGCAGGTCGAGTATGTGAACTGCTTCTCCATTCATAGAACCTCCCTTCCGAATCATACAGACTTCATTGGATATGGGAAAGCATTCAGGTCACTTGGATTCAATTTCCCTTCTCCTTTATGAACCTCTGTGAAAGATCAAGGTAGCCACAAATAGTGAAGCACAGTCACATGACTTGAGCAGCGATGGTTTTATTGTACTTACAGGATAAAAGAAGTTAACATGTTTTCCCATATCCAAGGAAGTCTGTGTGATTCGGAAGGGGGATCTTTCTGTTTGCTTTGGAGCAGCGCTGTCCATTTGAACAATTGCACCTGTATATGTGAACAGTACCCACTTCACAACTTGAACTCGCGACCCACTATAAAAAGGCAACGTACTAACGTCTGTATATCTTTATTTTTATCTTTGCCTCTCAATTCATCTCTACATGAGTTCTAGAGACAGCCAAGTACAGGACTCAGCTTTTTCCGGAACTCCCATAAAGATGAATGGAGTGTAAGTTTACATGCCTGACCTGCCACTCCATTTATTTCTGGGAGCTGTGAGGGGTACAGGGATAACTTTTAACTAGGGTTGAGTGAACCCAAACTGTAAAGTTCGGGTTTATACCGAACTTTAGGGTTTTTGGTACCTGGACCCGAACCCGGACATTTCCGTAAAAGTTCGGGTTCGAGTTCAGTATTCGGCGATTTCTTGGCGCTTTTTGAAAGGCTGCAGGGCAGCCAATCAACAAGCGTTTCACTAGTCTGCCCTTAGATGCCATCACAGCCATGCCTACTAATGGCATGGCTGTGATTGGCCAAGAGCAGCATGTGACCCAGCCTCTATATAGGCTGGAGCCACGTAGTGCAGCACGTCACTCTGCTCTTCTCAGTGTAGGGATAGGATGCGCTGCTGCTGCTGTGAGGGAGAAATTAGGGAAGAATTTTGTTGAACTTGGTGGTGTAGTGTCCAATCTTCAAAATACAGAGATTATTGATGGTGCTAGCCTATGAGCCCAGTGACACTGATAAGTTTAATCCATCATGCGGTGCTCTTGCAACTGCATGTGAACTGCATGTGTGCCAGGGACATTACTTAAATTCTGTTATGGTAGCACAGATGAGGACAAGTTCCCTTTTTTGTCCGTTCAAGTACCCCTGCGGCCTGCAGTGCATACCTGGCAGTGAAAATTATTCAATTACATTAGTCTGTCATACTTTTTTGTGCCCTAAAGCGATTTATTATCTGTCTGCCACAGGCACTGCATATCTGCAATAAAACCGCTAAATACTGCAGTAACCTTGCTGATATAAAAAAGCACACTTTTTTTGCAGGATAGTAAATTTAAGGGCTATGCTGCATTTCTGACAGTCCAATTAAAACGTTACATACTGCATTTACATTGGTGCTATAAAAAAGCACACTTGTTGTGCTAGAAAGGTGACAGGGACGTAATAAATTTGTAAAAATTATCTGTTACATTGGTGGGTGACATATTACCAGTTTTGCAGTATACAAACTCCTGCTCCGCATAGGTGACAGGGAGGAAAAAGAAAAAAAATCATCTGTTACATTGGTGGGTGACATTTTGCCAGTTTTGCCATATACAAACCACAGCTATGCATAAGTGACAGGGAGGTAAATTTCAAAAAATCATCTGTTACATTGGTGGGTGACATTTTGCCAGTTTTGCCCTATACAAACCCCTGCTCTGCATAGGTGACAGGGCGGTAAATTTCAAAAAATCATATGTTACATTGGTGGGTGACATTTTGCCAGTTTTGCCCTATACAAACCCCTGCTCGGCATAGGTGACAGGGAGGTAAATTTGTAAAAATCGTATGTTGCAGTCTTGGGCCATAAAGTACCCCTGCACTGCATACCTGACTTGGAAATATATGCTGTAAATTAGGTGGCCTTCAGATTGTTGGGTGATATGTACCCCTTCTTTCTTTCAAAGTACCCCTGCACTTCATAACAGACAGGGAACTTAGTTCATTACAATTGGCGGTTACATTGTGACATAAAGCCTTTTTTGGCTGTGAAGCCAAAGGTAGTCGCCAACAACAATGTGTTTTGTTTTCTTTTTTTTTTATAAATTGGGGCAGACCCATTGGGACCCATTGGGAAATATAAAAAAGAAAACAAAGAGTAAGTGCGCTGTAGTATAACAATGGTTGGGTGAGACCGGAATACATGTCTATTCTGCATAAGGTATGAACAAGTCCTGTGGCATCCATGCCTGGTTCTTTTTAATGAACGTGAGATTGTCCAAGTTGGCTGTGGACAGGCAGCTGCGCTTGTCTGTGATAACGCCCCCAGCCGTGCTAAACACACGTTCAGATAATACACTGGCTGCAGGGCAGGCCAGCACATAAAGGTGAAGCTGAGGCCATGTCCCCAGTTTGGAGACCCAGAAGTTGAATGCAGCAGACCCAGTGGCATAGCTAGAAATGACTGGGCCCAACAGTAAATTTTTGAATGGGGCCCCCTCCCCCAGTAATTTTTTTGCAACCCCATTCTTTCATGCTGCCCCCATTCCGCTGGCTACTAAAGATCGCTCTCTCAGACCAGGCAGCTGTTCCATCTGTTTTCAACACTGTCTATACTGCCTCTGTATATAATTTCATTGTATAATACTGTTGAGGGGGCCCTGACAAAGTCTTTTAGTCCTCTTCCTCCTGGATGGCCCCTTCTTGGTCAGGGCCCCAAAGCAGCCGCTTTCACTGCTTCCCCTGTAGCTACGACCCTGGGCGGACCCATCAGTCAGTACGTGTAGGCGTGTGCACAGATACTATTTCACCATTTTGCTGAAATGCTGCCTCTTGCTAAGATGTTCCATATCTGCTGGTGGTGCTAGTTGTTGTTGCGTGGTGACAAAGCTTTTTCACATTTTGCCCATGATAACCCTGCCTTCTGAGGTGCGGGCGGTGACCCAGCTGCGTTGGCGACTTCTTCCTCCTCCTCCTCCGCTTTAGCCTTGTGCTTCCACAGAGCCCCCGGTGTCAGGTGTCAATGCCATCAGCAGCGCTTCTACCAGAATTGGCTTCTTCCGATCACGCTTCAGTGATGGAATTAAGGATGGAATGTTGTCCTTGTAACGGGGATCCAGCAGGGTGGCCACCCAGTAATCTGCACAAGTTAGAATGTGGGAAACTCGGCAGTCGTTGCGCAGGCACTGCAGCATGTAGTCGCTCATGTTTGCCAGTGTGCCCAGAGGCAATGACAAGCTGTCCTCTGTGGGAGGTGTATCATCTGTGTTCTCTGTATCCCCCCAGCCATGATCGAGTGATGGCTGTGAGCTGCTTTGGGTGCCACCCTGCTGTGAACACAGTTTCTTCTCCTCCTACCCCTCCTCCTCCAGAACAGTGCCCTGGCTGGACAATTGTGTACCTGGCCTATGTTGGTGCAGGAACCCACCCTCTGAGCCACTTGTATATGACTGGCCTGATAAGTTAAGGGTAAGGCATGTATATAGTTTTGTTTGTTTATTTAGTTTATCTGACTTATAGTTATATAAATATGTTTATAAGTAAATTTTGTAAATAGTTTGTGAATGGGCATTAATAAGTGGTTTGAGTGAAGGGGGGGGGGGGGTAGGATGGGAGTCTGGTTGGGTTAATTTTCTCTTTTTGAAATGTTCCTTGTATAGTTTTTGTTACGATTTATAATAAAAAGTCCTGCTAACTGTGGAAATGTTACCCAACAATCTAACCGACAAATTTAATAAAATATTTTGCCTGTCACATCTGTGGCTCAGGCCGCAGGGGTCCTTGAGCACCAATAAAAGTGAATTTGTCCCACCAGAATCTAAGAGCTGGATTAACAGAATTGATTTTTACTGTTAGGTGTTCAGGAATTTCTGCACCACCAAATTCAGCACATGCGCCAGACAAGGGATGTGTGTCAAACTGGGTAGGCCCAGAGCTGCTATGAGATTTCGCCCATTATCGCACACCACCAGGCCGGGCTTGAGGCTCAGTGACACCAACCACTCATCGGTCTGTTGTTCCATGCCCGTCCACAGCTCCTACGCAGTGTGGGGTTTGTCCCCCAAACAGATGAGTTTCAGAACAGCATGCTGTCGTTTCCCCCTGGCTGTGCTGATGTTGGTGGTGAAGTTGATGGAAGGACATGCGCCAAACTGCTATCCGCCTCTGTCCCAGCCACCACTACATTTACCCAGTGTGCTGTTCAGGAGATATAACTTCCCTGCCCGTGCTTACCGGTCCACGTATTGGTGGTTATGTGGACCTTGCCACAGATGGCGTTGCGCAGTGCACACCTGATTTTGTCCGCCACTTGGTTGTGCAGGGAGGAGATGGCTCGCCTGGAAAAGTAGTGGCGGCTGGGAACCACGTACTGTCGGACAGCCACCGCCATAAGTTTTTTAAAAGTCTCCATTCATCTCCACCAGACAGAATGACAGCTTTCAAAAGACCAGGAATTTTGAAATCCTTCAGTAGCCCCACAAAAAAAGAGCATGTCTTATTCTTGTCCATTTTGCAGACAAGGATAGGCATTTATTACAATGAATCCGCAAAAAAAAGAAAACGGATGCCATACGGACGTCATCCGTTTTTTTGCGGATCCGCAATTTGCGGACAGCAAAACACATACGGTCGTGTGCATGTAGCCTTACTCTTGTTCAGTGGTTTAGTGTAGTATTTCAGGTTAATAACATTAAAGTGAATAGGGCTGTCTTGAGATACCACACCCATAAACAAGAGTGGCACAGTCTTAGGAGGTTTTTCTAGTATCACACTGCCACATTAACTCTGGCTTGGTGTCATGAGTAAGGATCAAGATATGTTGATCCGAAACGCGTAGACAAGTACCTCCTTGCTTTTTAACCGGTACCGCACCATGTGAATAAAGCTCTTCACGTTTGCTACGGAAGCTGGACCTTCTTTTCTTTATTTTGTGGATTTCTGGCGCCTGTGGTTCCTCGGCGTGGTCCTGTGCCTCCAGGGATTTGGGTGAGCTCACCACACCTATATATTTAACTCTGGCTATCTTCCAATATTACAATCAACAAATGTAATTAATGTAAAAAAAAAATATTAAATCAGATAACATATAGTACATTCTAACACATTTAGAACCAGCCCTGTACCTCACATGTTTTCAGAGATCTCCCCATTCACTGCTCAAATTGCTCTGAGAGCTTTACACCAAGCTGCCAGCTAAGAGGGTGTTTTCTTTCTCAGGAGGTGTGTCTTTTATGCTGCTTTCTCCCTGTAACTGTCACAACTTACAATAGATAGAACCGGTGGCAGTTGAAGGACAGAACTGAGCATGTGCGACCACCTCAGTAATGTTACTAGGGGGACAGAGAAATAAGAAAAAAAAACAGCAGGTGGCACTAAAAAGGTAGATTTTATTGAACACCTCTGTGGCTATAATGCATTTTTTTTATTACATTCATTTATCAAAGTATTTAGATGCAGGTGCTGGTTTGAAAAAAATCTATTTTGTGGGAAAACCTTTTAACTGGAGAAGGGCGGGGGGACATGTCCTTTCTACTGTAGCTCTCTCCCTATCACAGCTCAAGGGATGCATCCTTCCTGCTGCAGCTCTCTCCTTATAACAGCTCAGAGTTTTTGTTTTATGCTGCAGCTCTCTCTCTATAACTGTCACAGCTTCTAACAATGGATAGAACCGGTGGCAGTTGAAGGATGGAACTGAGCTTATGCGACCACCTCAGCAATTTTACTGAGGTGGACAGAGAAATAAGTAGAAAAAAAAGCAGGTGACGCTAAAAAGGTAGAGTTTATTGAACACCTCTGTGGCAATAACGATAATACATTTTTTATTACATTCAATTCTAAAAGTATTCAGATCCAGGTGCTGGCTTAAAAAAATCTATTTCGTGGGACAACTCCTGTAACTGGAGGTAGCACATCTCTTTTTTGGACTCCAGTCGTATCACTGTAGGTTTATCTTCTGATTATAATTAATTTGTATTTACTACAAAAACAACCGCTTCGCCCGCCATAATTAGTTGCAGAAAGACTAGGACAAGCCTTTGAAGGCAGAGGCTCAAACTGTGCCTCAGACCAATGATGTCCTTGGATGAAATACATCCAACACAGAAAGAAAAAAATCAGCAATAGAATTATTTACTAGTTGGCGCATTAAAATCAACCTGAAATGGTGTAAGTACTGTACCATCGCTGAGAAATACAATGCCGCCACTGAAGCTCATTATATCTAACAAGGGCTGTGACATTTTTAAATGCCATTTTCATACAATTTAGCCAATTATCTTGAAGTAAAAAAAAATAAAAAATGTTGAAATAATTGAATGTCCATATTTCTCACCATCATCTAAATTTGTATAGCCGGGGTAAATGTTCTTCAAAGTATTCCACATTGTGAATCTGAAGTACAAGAAGAAAAAAAAATCCAGCTGTGGTCTACCGGCTGTGATAATGGGAAACTTTTTTTTTTTCATATTTAAAATGATTAGTTTTATACATCATTCTTTCTGCAAATGATATCAAATTCCAACTTTGATCTCATAGTTAATGTTTGTGTCATGGGCTAAATATGACATTTTAGAATTAATAGATGGTAATTTATTTCATAGCTCTTCAGTCTAAGCAGAAAGCCGTTCATTTTCAATCGGCATCGGGAAAATCTGATTTGCCTGCAGATGTGATATGAATTTCTTTTAACGCAGTTTTCATTGGTTAATGTTTTTTCTTTTAAATGGATGATTATACATTGGGTATCTCTGCTCTTTAGGAGGATAGTCAATTATGAAAACTGTAGACACAATTAAAAGTATGATGCAAATTCCATCATCATCCATGTTTAATTAAATCCTTAAAGAGGTAGTGCCTATATTTATCAAACCAGCACCTGGATCTGAATATTTTAGTAATTGCATGTAATTAAAAAATTTGTATAGCCACTGAGTTATTTGATAACATGTATCTGTATAGCGCCACCTGCTATTTGTTCTTTTCTTTATTTCTTGTCCACTTCGGTGAGGTGGTCGCAGTTTAAATCCTCAACTGTCACCAGCCATATCTAATGTTAGAAGCTGTGGCAGCTACAGGGAGAGAGATGCAGATGAAAGGGCACACCCTCTGAGCTGCCAGCCTGAAGAGAATCTAGTAGAGCAATTGGTGCAATGAATTGGGAGATCTCTGGACCCATGTGAGGTACAGAGCTGGTATTAGCTTTGTTAGATATAGATCGCCATTACTGTTTTTTGTACGAATTTTCTCTTGCTTCATGGTAGCAAATCGATTTAACCTGAAATAGTGTAAAAACAAAAAAAAACATTCTTAACGTATTCATTTGCTCGCAACAGGGCGGCCGACGCCATCTTGCTTGAAGAGCTCGCATGAAATATGACGTCATCACACCGGCCAGTGTGATGATGTTGTCATGGCCCGTGGGAGATTTCACACCAGATCTTCAAGCAAGATGGTGGCGGCCGGCCCATCGCGAGCAAATGGATTGGGTAAGTATTTTTTTAATTAATTTTTTTACACTTTGTCATTTATATCAGATGCCACAATCACTTCCTGTCCCTGCACCCACTACTTACAAAGAAATGCGCTTCGTGACGAAGTAATTCGTCACAAAGCAATTTTGTTTGTACAATTTGGCGAAGCAGCCAAATTAAGTCTTTTAATAATTCGCTCATCTGTAATTGCCATTTACTATATGATGTATGATTTAAAGGCTATGGACACCTTTGGGTCTATATTTTATGATTGCTTTTTACTCATTTTGGGCCAAAAATATATTTTTTCAATTGGTCTTTATTAAAAATGCTCAGTCAAAATCAGTCTGTTAACAGATTATCATTTGCAATCTGCGGGCAGCACGTTATAGAGCAGGAGGAGTTGAGCAGATTTATATATAGTTTTGCGATAAAATATTCAGTTCTTCATTTGTTTAAATTGCTGCTTGTTCTATGCTTAGGAGTCCAGTGGGCGGTCCTCTGCAGCAATCAATTGCTTACCCTGTATAGGTACATTAGCTAATAGCTTTCAATCACTGGGTAGGTCTCCTAAGCATAGAAAGATCAGGGATTTATGTGAATAAAGTAAAAATTCTACTGAATCTCTTCTTTCAAAACTATTTATGAATCTGCTCAGCTCCTCTTTCTCTATAAGATGCTGCCCAAGATTAGACAACTTGTTCAACGTGAGAGATTTGGAGCTCAGTATTAAAATAAAAATAGGGCTCCGACAGCTATAAAGGTGCAGCATATTAAGACATTTTTCAGCACAGAATTTTTACCCTGGTATGGTATTCAAGAATGGAATTTCATGTTTAGAATAGGTGACGCTGAGTTTTTTGGAGGAGGTTTTGAGGCAGATTTTTCTGCAAGTTTTTCAGTTAAAGCCAGAAGTAGATTTGAAAAGAATTTGAAGTATAAAGGAAGGACTTCTAGTTCTCCTTCATGTTGAGTCCACTTCTGTCTTTGGCTGAATAACCTGCAGTAAAATCTGCCTCAAAACCACCTCTAAAAACCCTCTGTATGAACTTAACCATACGGTGTAAGCGCATGAACATATTGGTTATTTCCCGTATTACGGACCACAAACAGTGGGTTCGCGGTATACGGGCACTGCCCGTGTGCACTAAGTGCTTGCGATGCGGACCGATAGACTTGAATGGATCCCCGATCTGCACGAAACAGACAAAGATAGGACATGTCATATCTTTTGGGGAGGGAAGGCACGGATCGGAAACCCACAGAAACACTGCAAAGTGGTTCCATGGGCTTTTGAGTCCGTGCCTCTGCACCACAAAAGATAAGACATGTCCTATCTGTGGCCATATCTTGCAGATTGCAGACCCATTCAAGTCAATGAGTCCATATCCGCAGCACGGAGTGCACACGACCAGTGCAGGCCACTATTTACGGTCCACAGCATGGTCACTAAACCCTTAAGTTCGTGTGCATGAGCTCTTTAAAGCAATTTTCTGTATTGTTCAAATGGGCCAAACATGTTTTATCAATGATGTTCCATCTACAGTATAACAATACAACTAGAGATGAGTGAATCGAAGTTGGCGAAGTGGAATTTGATCCGAATTTCAGGAAAAATGTAGTTCAGGAGTATCTGTGTTACAATCACAGGGACATGCACTGCATGACAGTTTTAAGATGTAAGCTCCAAATAGAGATGAGCCAAATGATTTTGAAATTCGAAAATTCGACCTGATTTTTTTTTTTATTATTATTGTTTTGTTATAATCAGAATTTTGTGTTATTTGATTCAGGAGAATCAAGGAGGGAAAGGAAGGAGGCGAGGAGGGAGAGTGAGAGAGCAATTTTGATGCCGGTAGAATTTATTCAGACCCGAACAAAATTGGACTGGTGATGCGACTGATTCAGACTAGAGTCAAATTTTAAGAAATGTGCTCATCTCTAGTGGTAGCCCCTTGCAATATTCAGAAGTGCAGGCAAATAGTAGAAGCACATTAATACAATCAATAGAGAATAGCCCTTGCCAATGAGTTCAGCTAACAGAATTATCCATAAAATTGTGCTCTACATAGCGGGAATCCTAAAACGATCACATGAAAGTGCTTACAGAGTATTTCCTGCCATAGCAATTCCTATACAAATATGCCATGCACAGTGATGGGTATTGTGTGCCAATATTAATAAATCACCCCCATTGTGAAGAAACACCGCTTATATGGCAGCAGCAGTTCAAAATGTTCAAATTCTGAATAAGGGCCAAACACCTGAATGTTGAGGACGGTTAGTTCTTGTGTGTTGCCTTTAGAGATAAGTGAATCGACGCTGACAAAGTGGAATTCGATCCGAATTTCAGGAAAAATTCGATTTGCACCGAATCCGAATTTTCTCACGCTTCGTGGTAACAAATCGCATTTTTTCCTATAATGGCTGCTGCACGTGTGAGGACATGGAGCAAGGAACTCTGGGAAGGTGGGATCACCCATACTGACATGCATGCAGCCAATCAGCAGCCAGCCAGCCCTGTGATGTCACAGCCCTATAAATAGCCTCAGCCATCTTGGATTCTGCCATTTTCCAGTGCACTTAGTGCAGGAAGAGACATCAGCAGGCACTAGGGAAAGTGCTAAAAAAATGTAATTTTGCTAAAAAAAATGATTTACAAGTTTAGGGAAAGAATAAGGTGTAGGGAAAGGATAGGGAGGAATCATTCACAGTATTTATGTTGAACAGGGTTCAGTAGGGGAGGAACAATCCTATTACACCTTGCTGCACTGACTGGGGACCCAAATTGCCATTATACAGCTCTGTAATTCCAGCAAACCGTTCTTATTATTGGTGTGCAAGTGCTGTTTGATAGAGCCATTAAGAGGTTTTTCTTACAAGGAAAAATTTATATGTCTTATTTGCCGTTTAGTGGTGCAGTTATATGTTCTAAAGCATTTTTTGGCTTGTATTAGTGGGATAAAAGGGCTTATTAGCCATTGTGTTTTGAAGTGCGAAGAAAAATATATTTGCCGATAAGCTGTGCAGTTATATGTTCTAAAGCCTTGTGTGGTGTGTATAAGTGGAAAAAAGATAAATATATTTGCCATTCAGCAGTGCAGTTATATATTTTCTTAAGCCTTTTGTGTCGTATATAAGTGGAAAAAAGAAAAATATATTTGCCGTTCAGTGATGCAGTTATATAATTTAAAGCCTTTTGTGGAGTGTATAAATGGAAAAAAGATAAATATATTTGCTGTTCAGCGGTGCAGTTATATGTTATAAAGCCTTTTGTGGCGTGTATAAGTGGATAAAAGAAAAATATATTTTCCGTTCAGGGGTGCAGTTATATGTTCTAAAGCCCTTTTGGGCATGTATTAGTGGCAAAAAAATATATACAGTGGATATAAAAAGTCTACACAAATGTCAGGTTTCTGTGCAGTAAAAAAGTGAGACAAAGATAAATCATTTCAGAACTTTTTCCACCTTTAATGTGACCTATAAACTGTACCACTCAATTGAAAAACAAACTGAAATATTTTAGGTGGAGGGAAGAAAACCAAAAAAACTAAAATAATGTGGTTGCATAAGTGTGCACACCCTCTTATAACTGAGGATGTAGCTGTGTTCAGATTTTAAGGGAACCTGTCACCAGGAAATTCACTGATGTACCAGGCATGCTGCCTTGTAGGGCTCACTCTGCTGAATATAAAGATATTTTTCACTTAGTGATCTGTTGCTTTATTGTGGAGAAATAGTACTTTAAATCTATATTCTAATGTATTGATTTGAGTCCAGTAATTGATATGAGTCCAGCATTTTTTCTATTCAGAGCTGTAGCCACTCTCCTATTCACTTCTATAGATCAATATATAAATAAACCACGCCCCTTTTACAACTGAAGAAGTGAATAGGGGAGTGGCTACAGCTCTGAATAGAAAACATTTTGAACTCATATTAACTACTGGACTCAAATCAGCTCATTAGCATATGGATTAAAAGTACTTTTTCTCCACAATAAAGCACCAGATCACTAAGTGAAAAGTATTATTATATTCAACAAAGTGCCCTACAAGGCAGTAGGCCTGGATTATCAGTGAATTTCCTGGTGACAGGTTCCCTTTAAGCAATCACATTCAAAACTCTGTTGAATAGGAGTCAGCATACACCTGCCATCATTTACAGTGCCTCTAATTAACCCCAAATAAAGTTCAGCTGCTCTAGTTGGTCTTTCCAGGTCCACAGAGAGCTTCCAAAGCATCAGAGGGATCTCATTGTTAAAAGCTATCAGTCAAGAGAAGGGTACAAAAGAATTTCCAAGGCATTAGATAAACCATGGAACACAGTGAAGACAGTCATCATCAAGTGTAGAAAATATGGCACAACAGTGACATTACCAAGAACTGGATGTCCCTCCAAAATTGATGAAAAGACGAGAAGAAAACTGGTCTGGGAGACGACCAAGAGGCCTACAGCAACATTAAAGGAGCTGCAAGAATATCTGGCAGGTACTGGCTGTGTGGTACATGTAACAACTATCTCACTGTATTCTTCATATGTCTGGGCTATGAGGTAGAGTGGCAAGATGAAAGCCTTTTCTTACGAAGAAAAACATCCAAGCCAGGCTTCATTTTGCAAAAACACATCTGAAGTCTCCCAAAAGCATGTGGGAAAAGGTGTTATGGTCTGATGAAACCAAGGTTGAACATTTTGGCCATAATTCCAAAAGATATGTTTGGCACAAAGACAACACTGCACCTCACCAAAAGAACACCATACCCACAGTGAAGCATGGTGGTGGCAGCATCATGGTTTGGGGCTGTTTTTCTTCAGCTGGAACTGGGGCCTTAGTTAAGAGAGGGAATTATCAACAGTTCCAAATACCAGTCAATATTGGCACAAAACCTCCAGGCTTCTGCTAGAAAGCTAAACATGAGGAGGAACTTCAACTTTCCGACCAAAACGACCCAAAGCATACATCCAAATCAACAAAGGAATGGCTTCACCAGAAGAAGATTAAAGTTTTGGAATGGCCCAGCCAGAGCCCAGACCTGAATCCAATTGAAAATCTGTGGGGTGATCTGAAGAAGGCTGTGCACAGGAGATGCCCTCGCAATCTGACAGATTTGGAGTGTTTTTGCAAAGAAGAGTGGGCAAATGTTTCCAAGTCAAAATGTGCCATACTCATACCCAAAAAGACTGAGTGCTATAATAAAATCAAAAGGTGCTTCAACAAAGCATTAGTTTAAGGGTGTGCACACTTGTGCAACCATCTTATTTTATTTTTATATTTTTTCTTCCCTCTACCTAAAAGATTTCAGTTTGTTTTTCAATTGAGTTGTACAGTTTATAGGCCACATTCAAGGTGGAAAAAGTTCTGAAATGATTTATCTTTGTCTCATTTTTTTTACAGCATTAAAACCTGACATTTTAACAGTGGTGTGTAGACTTTTTATATCCACTGTATATTTGCCTTTCAGCGGATATGTTCTAAAGCCCTTTTTGGCATGTATTAGTGGAAAAGAAAAATGTATTTGCCATTTAGCGGTGCAGTTATATGTTCTAAAGCCTTTTGTGGCGTGTATAACTGGATAAAAGAAAAACATATTTTCCGTTCAGGGTGCAGTTATTTATTATAAAGCCCTTTTGGGCATGTAATGATGGCAAAAAAATAAAAATATATATATATATATATTTGGCATTCGGCAGATATGTTTGGCGTGTATTAGTGGGGAAAAAGAAAAATGTCTTATTAGCCGTTTTGTGTTGAACCTTTTTGATGTGTATTAGTGGCACAACAAAAAATATTTTCCGTTCAGCGGTGAAGTTCTATTGTACTACAGGATAGATACGTACGTCCTCTTAGCCGTTGTGATTGTTATATTTATTTTTTTGGAATGTATTAATAGGAAAAAGAATAATGGAAAATTGATGGGTTCTTGTAGACTTTCTTCGGTATGAACTGAATTGCGTCGATCAGCCATTCATTGGTGAAATTTATTTGTGAAACAGCCTTTTTTAGGAAAATTGCTCAGTTGCTATAACTATGGTCAAGGACAATATATGTCCTTTACAGCCCATTGGGTAAATGTGGTTCCTGCCCATCCACACCAGCAACTTGGCCAGGTGACACCGCTTCCGCCTCCATGATCTCACACCATTGGTCATGCGACAATGTTCACCTCTGCCTCCTCATCCTCCACCGTGTCCTTAGCCTCCACTGCAGGGACAATTCACAGTGCCCCTCCAGCATACTACATGTGCAGGGCACGGCTGTGTCACGCTGTTCTGCACCTCGTTTGTAGTGATGGACGAACATCTCTGAAGCTAGGAAATAGCAGTTTTTTAACCTCATTCGCCTCGAATAAATTCGTATCGAACCAAATGTTTTAAAAAAATCGGCCAACCAGCCGAATTTTTGGAAAATTTGCTCATCTCTAAATACAACCAGTGATTGGTGGCAGTGTGTTCTTATGTAAGACATCATGCCAACACTCCCAGAAGAGAAATAAAAGTGCTACAGGTCATACAAGATGGGAGAGATTCCTTCATATTTTTGTTTTTCGAAAGTGATCATCTTTTATCATTCATATCAAGATACAGTATGTTAAGCCAAATGAAAAGTTAAGAAAGGACACATCTGGATGAGCATGTTGGATCTCAGGACCGGAAGACAGGTTTAAAATGGTTTGATTTTTTGAAGAATGGACTATTGTTTGTATTAATCAGCTCGGTTACAATTTATTTTACGCTTATACGGTATACTGTTTACTTACAATAGATTATATTGTCAGTACACAGTACATTTAAATGGTTAAAAAAAGAAAAGATTACTCACTTAGAAGACATAAAAATGCAACTGAGATGTAATATGTGCAACAGCTACATAACAGACAAGCGCTCTAAATTATTATAAATATGTTGACAGCAATGATAACCATCTGCATTCTCTGCAGAAACATGACTGTGAATTGCTATGAAATACCAATCCTCCTGACTAATATTCAGAAGTAATACACGCTAATTATTGCTCTCAGAGAAGCAACTTATACATCATCAACTGATGACATTGGTGGATTTTTTTGCCCTATTGTTTTATTTAAATGGTTTGTCCCATAACAACAATTTAACATCTATCTATAGGATAAGGGGACAAGTATCTGAATGTCAGGGGTCTGATTGTTCGGGCCCCTGGCGATCGCTAGAACAGGGTCCTGTGTTCCCTTGTTTGAATGCAGCAGTTGATCCCTGTGTAATGTTCAGCCTCTATTCAACTCTATAGCCGATTACTAGCCATATCTGACAGAACCAGAAAGTTGAATGGAGTGGCGGATACAAGTGTGCATATGCAACGGGCTGCCCCCAGGGCCATCGTGTCCCAGTATTTAGGAATGCCGAGTGGTATGTTTCTGTAAAAGTGTTTGTATTTGGATACTGTTGGTTCCTCTTTGTTGCAGAGATTGAGTTGAAGAATAAAGTGAAGTCCAGACTTGGGAATGTTTTAATCATGTTTACGTGAATAACTTGAACTTGACAATATAATCAGTTTCAAAAAGTTTAGTGCAATTCTCCTTTACTTGGTTCCAGCAGGATACAGTATGGGGGCAGGCTTCTTGATGCTGCTTTCATTCTTAACTGGCTTTGGCTTCAAAATAGTTTGCTGAGAAGGGTGTCTTTGGCTATTGACCCCCTCATAATACTCAGAGGGGGTGCTTTCCAAGCTGCTTCCCGGGGCTCCTGCAGCAGTGAGGGGAAAACACTCCCGCCATGTCTTGTCCCTTTGTACTCCAAACTTTAACAACCTACAGATTCCTGAAACCCTTCCCTTTTCCCGGATGGTTTTCTCGGACACAAAACTAAACTTGACTTACAATGGTTTTAGTGCTGGCTCCATCATGGCTATTTTAAGAATAATCCAATCAGATCCATTCATAAAGGATGTAGCTGCTAGTATTATCATGACGGAAGCGTTTTTGCTGATCCATGATGGATGGATCAGCAAAAATGCAGATGTGAAAGTAGCCTTAGATAGGAGCATCTGCCAGGACCTGTGATTACAGTAAAGGAACTGCACGGAACATCAACACAGGTCTTTCAACCCCCAACAGCAAGGAGAAGAATTGCAGGATGAGTGCTCCACGGAGACTAGAATTGAGTGGTAAGAGGAGGTCCTCTTTCTATTCATTTGCAGTCCATTCCCTCTTTTTACTCATATCTATATATATATATATATATATACTACAAATATATACGGTAACTCTCACATAACATAATTCTCATATAATTCTCACATTAATACACTGCTCTATATACTCTCTTTCTCTCTCTCTCTCTCTCTCTCTCTCTCTCTCTCTATATATATATATATATATATATATATATACAGCAGTGTACTAACATGTGAGGTATGAGGTATAATAGATGCAGTGTGTTAAGATATATTGTATAAACACCAGTGTACTGATGTGCGAGGTACAAGTTGTAATAAATCATACCTCACATAACAGTACACTGCTGTATATACTGGCCAGGAACAGGTAGTGGGAGGGGCTATTAATGCGGCATGGGGCCTTAATTTAGTCTCTTGCTATGGAGCCTTGTGATTTGTTTGTACATCACTGTTCTGAAGTACACATTTAAGCTAAATATACCTGTTTTCATGTCATCACTTTCCTTCCCTTGTCAGCATCATTGCATTCTGGCAGGATGTTTACAAGCAAAACTTCCTGTTGTCCACCACTTCCTGCTGGGTTTGATGAACAAACCCAGCATGCGTTGCTATGTAATGGATCATATGGCTTGCTCTCCCTTACTAACATGGAGAGGTGAGGTGTAAGGGATGTGAAAGCTGAAAACAGAACAGTATAGCAGGTAGAGCAATCCCTGTGAAACATTACAGAGCAAAGAACACTGAATTTGGTAAACTAAACAGGAAGTTAAGGAAAACAGGAAGTTCTGCTTGTAAACGTCGTGCCCAGATGAAATGATGCTGAGAACAGGGGAAGGAAAATAGTTACATGAAAAACAGGGGCTTAGGATATAAATATGCAGTGTTTGCAATACTTAATGGCGATAAAAAAATTATGGGACCGAAAAACCCTTTAAGTGTGGTTTTACACAAAGGCCCAGATTTAATATTGTGTCTGCACTTAGAAACTATATAAAAGGTTGTCACAAATTGGTGCAGTTTTGGCATTATTTGACACAACTAAGGTTCTATAATTTTTAACTAATTCGACAAAGGGGCAGGAGCAATGAATGACACCCCAGCTGGAAGTGGGATGTGATCTAAGATGTGACAAAATATGCCACAATAAAATGCTAAATGAATACCGTTGCTTTGCAAAAAAAATAAAAAATGCAATCCTTTAAATGTAGCAAGGTAGGCGCCCTATACAGTAATAAATCATCTTTCAGGAGTCTGGGTATAGAAATGATTAATGAGATAACATCTTAAGGGCAATTAAGAAAAATGTTTGTTCTACACTAAGGTATTCCATAGACTTCCATGGGAATGACTGGCCAAAGGGCTATCATCAAATGGTTTCTGTGTCTTTGGCCTAGAGGAAAACTGCTCTTTAGTTAAAAAAAATGCACCTAACAGTTGCTATATGTAATATGTAAGTTATATGTAAGGATTTTTGGGGTCATTTATTAAGAGCGGCATTTTAGACAACGGTCTTGATAACCCTTCACTGGCGCTTGATTAGCCTACGTTATGTACAAGTAACAATCTCTTAGGCACATCCACCGGCGGCCTGAATCTATGACAGCTCCCTTGCTCGCATAGATTTAGATAATTTTCTCCGCCTAAAACAAGCGTAGAAAATGATGAATGAGACTGGCTGGCTGGCTGGCTCCCTTTCCCACCCACACCACACCCTCTTTATTTTAACTGGTATATGTGGCATGAGTGGGGAAGAAGACGCAGATTTGACCACAAATCCCCTTTCTGACCGAATTTGCAACATATATAAGCCAAAAATTTGTGTATATCTTCATTTCTAGAAACGACTTGTCGCACCACTCTTGCCCTTGGACTGTGTGTGAAATTTCAGCCTCATTCACTTCAATAGTAGGTTAGGGAGAGTTCACATTTCCGCTGCATTTTCCATTCTTCTGATCCATCAGAAGAACAGAAAAAAAAAACAGGATGCACAGTTATGCACGTTTAGCATCCGTTTGAGAGATCTCCGTCTGAGCTTAGTTCTTTTTTTTTAGATGGAAAAAAAGTACTGCATGCAGGACTTCGCTTTTTGTCTGAACAAAAACAGATCTCAGACAGAAGCCAAATATGCAACAGGAACGTTTTTTTTACAGGATGCTGTGGTTTTTTTCCTGTTCTTCTGACGCATCATAAGAACGGAAAATGAAATGAGGATATAAACTCTCCCTTAGCAAAAAGTGAGGGACCAAATTGTGATTGCTGGATCAGGCCTAGTTCATACTTCAGTGATTAGATCAGTGATTTCCATCAGTGATTGTGAGCCAAAGACAGAAGTAGATGCCCCACAGAGATAAGGTATAAGAGTAAGATCTGCACCTGTTTTGTTTTTGACCTGCACCTGGTTTTGGCTGACTGAAGCGTGAACTAGGCCTCAGTCTTCAAGGGGATTGTCTGTAGACTATAATCATAGAGTTGCATGGATAGAGCTGATCCATTGGTGAAAAAAAGTAAAAAAAAAAATAAATTGGGTGCAAAAAATGAATATACCCTTTAAAGAAGACCTGTCACCCCTCCTGACAGGGGAATGCAAGTAGTTTTAGCATCTGTTCTTATGACTCTATGTTGTGCTATTCCTTCCTACTAGTTGTTATGAACGAATTGCCAGCATTTTGTAATGAAGGTTCATTCAGGTGTTACCAGTTTGGGTCAGACTATTCAGGAACACACCTCCAGCCGGTAACAACCATCTGGACCTGCATTGCAGACTGTCGCCAATTGCAACATAGAGTCATAAGAATAGATGCTCCAGAATTGTTATTGGATGGGGAGTGCAAGTAGTTACTAAGGCCAAGTTCACACATCAGATATTTGGTCAGCTATTTCCATGAGTTATTGTGAGCCAAAACCAGTTGCGGGACAAAAACACAGAACAGGAGCCGATCTTTCCATTATACCTTATCTGAGTAGGCTTCACTGCGGGTTTTGACTCACAATAACTGATGGAAATAACTGAACTATGAACTTGGCGTTAAACAGACCTGTCCCGTTCAAGCTCTACTCCCACTGACTATAGCATGCACAGAAGACAGCGAAAAGACCCAGCTCGCTGAATTTACAGCTCCTGGCTGAATTTCTCTTTAATAAAAACAATGGCAATGAAGGTGTTAAGTTGTAAGCCCAGGTGTATGAACTAACATTTGGAGTATTCCTGCAATGCTGTCCAGATGATGGAAATTACAGAAGACTCATTTTAAAGCAATTAAGAAGTAAACAGCAGCAACGTTAATTAGCGTTATCATCACATTTTCACGGAAGGCTATACAACACACGCAGGCAACAACTAACGAGAATCTTTGTAGCTGTATTCAAAGGTAGCTTCACTCCTCCGTTTGATGTATAATGCATGCGGATAATTTCTAACTAAGCCAAAGAGTTGCAGGGCAATGAGTCATAGACGCTGCATTAAGTCAAAGGGTTAAACTCAAAAACGTATTTTTTTTTCTGTAACCTTTTCCATAGTTTCACTTTGACTGTTTGTGCTTCTAAAAGTAATACGGGAGGGCGAATAACATTTTCGAGTACTGTAAAAAATAAAATCATTAACGTAAAGTTGGGATTATTAGGACGTCTCATAAGTCTTTGGCGGTGTTGATGTTAGACGCATCATTACAATCTCTTCCAGACATAAATTACATCAAGTAACCTTTTTGTTCGCTTTAATAAATCCAGCCCACAGACAGCATGTGTAGATGTCTGTAGACATTAGAGGCAATAACGGCAGGATCTCGAAGGCTTCCACAGACATAAGTCACCCTGTTAAACCGTGGGTGGTCTTGGTTATGTCCCACTGCTTGCAGTTCTAATCTGATTAGATGCACGGTGTGGTCATCAAAAAGATGCTGGTAGATGATTTAACTGGAAGAGTGTTACAACAGATAGATATACAAGGCGGTTTGTGCTTGCTGTATACATCATTCATTTGGCCAAAAAGGTGAATTCGGGAAGTGTCATGCAGAAGATAGACTTGCGTTCATTTTTTAGAACTATTAAAGGGCATCTGTCAGCAGTTCTGTACCTATGACACTGGCTGACCTCTTACATGTGCACTTGGCAGCTGGAAACATCTGTGTTTGTCCCATGTTCATATGTACCCGCATTGCTGAGAAAAATTATGTTTTATTATATGCAAATGAGCCTCTAGGAGCAACGGGGGCATTGTCCTTACACCTAGAGGCTCCACTTTCTCTGCAACTGCCGATCCCTCTGCACCTTGATTGACTGGGTCAGGCAGTGAGAATATCCTAACTAATTTTGGGAATTCTGGAGATCCCTTTTAAATGTGAAAGGGTAAGGCTGGTTGGCCATATACTTTAGATAGCTGGCGAGCTCATGAGAGCTCATTTCACTGAGCACAGTGCATGTGTTATGATTAGAGATGAGCAAAGTTCTCAAAACCTTCAATCCCCCTGCTTCGCCCGCTTCACAAAAAATTTGCTTTGTGTGGAATTACTTCCATCATGGTCATCTTGATTGAAGATCCAACATGAAATCTAGCGTGGTGGCGTCATACTTCACCGCACACAAGATTTTGCATAGGAACTTCAATCAAGATGGTCGTTGCAGACTCTTCACGCGAAAATAGATGAGGTGAGTATGATTTATTTAATTTTTTTACCACCATTTTAGAGAAAATTGATTTGTTACCACGAAGCACAAGGAAACTTGGTTTTGCAGCAAATCAACTTTTCCCTGAAATTCAGATCGAAGTGCGCTTTGTGAACATCGATTCGCTCAACACTAGTTATGATTGTGGAGAGGGGAGTATGCCAAAGACACCTCTGAAAACCAAAGGATCAGGCATGTTAAAACCCCTAAACCCAATCCTTCTTTTCATCTGCTGTAAGGGAAAAGTGGAGAGTTCTTAGGGTCCTTTTACACCATGCAATTCTCAAAGTCCACATTTCATTGTAATTGCTCTGTTTGTTGCAAAGGGCCATTTCCGTCTGAAATCTGTTGTTTTAGACTGAAGAAAACGTCCTTTGTGAAGGACTTGTTCTCTTTAGAGATGTCGCGAACATAAAATTTTCTGTTCGGGAACGGCGAACGCGAATTTATGCAAATCGCCATAGACTTCAATAGACAGGCAAATTTTAAAACCCACAGGGATTATTTCTGGCCACAATAGTGATGGAAAAGTTGTTTCAAGGGGACTAACACCTGGACTGTGGCATGCCGGAGGGGGATCCATTGCAAAACTCCCATGGAAAATTACGTAGTTGACGCAGAGTGTGGTAAGTTGAATTTGCAATGCGATTAATATAACCTGCATTAATCGCATTGCGAATTCAACTTAGAGCTGGGTTCCTAATGGTTGTATTGCTAGAATATAACGAAGATTGAGAATATAGCGCTATATTCTCAATCTTCGTTATATAATTCTAGCAATACAACCATTAGGAACCCAGCTCTAAGTTGAATTTACAATGCGATTAATATTACCTGCATTAATCGCATTGCGAATTTAACTTAAAGCTGGGTTCCTAATGGTTGTATTGCTGGAATATAACGAAAATTGAGAATATAGCGCTATATTCATTATATTCGTCAATTCTAGCAATACAACCATTAGGAACTCAGATCTAAGTTGTAATCGCAATGCAATTAATATAACCTGTATCCTAATGGTTGTATTCCTAGAATTGACGAATATAACGAATATAGCACTATACTCTAAATCTTCGTTATATTCTAGCAATACAACCATTAGAAACCCAGCTCTAAGTTAAATTCGCAATGCGATTAATACAGGTTATATTAATCGCATTGTGATTACAACTCCTAACACTGCAGCTTCAGAATGAATCTAAGATGGATGCCATCCTTGCTTTTTGATAGGAGGTAGGAGGGTCTGGGAGGGAGGGTGCTGATTGGCTGGAATGTGTCTGCTGACTGTGAGGTACAGGGTCAAAGTTTGCTCAATGATAAAGTATAAGGGTAAACGCGAAAATCGCATATGTTCGCCCGCCTCGGCGGACGCGAACAAGCTATGTTCACCAGGAACCGTTCGCCGGCGAATAGTTCGGGACATCTCTAGTTCTCTTGTTTTAAATAACGGATCTCAGACGGAAATGCTAAAACCAATACAAAATGAGCATAACAGATGCTCAACAGAAAGAATCAATTTTTTTGTTGTTTTGTCTTCTGTTCTTCTGATGGATTAAAAGAACAGTAAACTAAATAATGATGGAAATATATCCTTAAAGTGGAAGAACCACTAAATGAACCCTTCAATACACAATAGTGTGCACCAAAATTTGGCCATCTATGGCTCTGTCCACACATGGCAGCTTTGGTGAGGTTTTATTGTGGTATTCCAAATTCACTTGCATTTCTGCTGTGATTTTCTAGGTCAATTTTTGTTTTATATTTCTGCTGAAAGTTTTTGAAATAGTGGCAAAAAGTCGCAAATGGTTTCACAAAAATATTACTTTTGGCACACTTTTTCAAAACCACTATGTTGCAATATGTTTTCTTCAGCATTCATTTTTGGAAAAAGGTTGCCAATTTAGATATATCCATTGCTCTATATTTTAAAGGGATTTTTTGCATAGAGCTGAGGACATGGGCCGCTAGATGGCTGCTAGCACATCCGCAATACCCAGTCCCCATAGCTCTGTGTGCTTTTATTGTGTAAAAAAACGGATTTTATCCATATGCAAATTAACCAGAGATGAGTCCTGTCCCTGAGATGAGTCATGGACAGGACTCATCTCAGGTTAATTTGCATATGGATCAAATCTTTTTTTTACACAATAAAAGCACACAGAGCTACAGGGACTGGATATTGTGGATGTGCTAGCGGTCATCTAGCAGCCCATGTCCTCAGATCTGTACACAAAATCCTGGTGACAGGTTCCCTTTAATTGGTTATGCAGTACTAGAAAAACATATTTTTCTTTTAGAAACCACACCACACTTGTCCATGGGTTGCTGATATTGCAGTATGACTCCACTAAAATGAACAGGACTGAGCTACAATATAACCCATCCTGTAAACAGGTGTGCCACTATTTCTGGAAGCCATGTTTTTTTTTTTTTTTACCCTTGGTCAATCCCTTTAAATCCTGCTATAGTATGTGTCCATGTATTTATGCATAAAACATAATGATGAATACATAACTCGTACCTTCTTATGAAAAAAATTTATTTAGCCTCCATATACATTTCACGGTGAAGTTTTTTCTTTGTTTCTTGTATTTTTCTTTTAATAGGCTCCGTTCTTCAGATTACATTCCATCAACCCATTCTGTCCATGGGATTTATTTGAAAGTGAAATAATAGTTGAGGAATGTTGATATACATCAGGAAAAGTGAAAGGTACAAAAAGAATAAGGTTCGTTGCAAAAAAAAAAATGTACAAAAGACTCAAGTTACATGGAACAGAAGCTAAAAGCACATCAAAAGTATATAAATATAGAGGCAGAAATAAAGTCAGAACAGGTGCTTAGAAGTGAATTTCAATAGAGGTGGGATAATGGTGGAGACAGAAAGAAACATTTGAGATAAATAGGTGAATAGGAATTAGATAAAGCACATAAAATGTGAAGATGGTTTCCAAAGATAAGAACCGCTAAAAGTGCTATTGTGCAGGATTTGACACAGATGTTGTACCTGCTATTTTTGTGTTCATTTTTTGCATTGTATTTAAAGGAAAACAAGTTGAATGTATGTAAGTACATAAAAATACACTGTCTAACAAATTGTACAAAGTGATCAAAAACTAATAAACACACAACGTGTATACAAAAAATATATATATGTATAGTATGGATGGATAGATTGATAGATAGATAGATAGAATCCAAAAAGGCAAGGTCGCACTCCAAAATGCAAACGAAAAGTGTTTATTCAACCCAGTATAGCAACGTTTCAATTGCTCAATGCAATCTTTCTCAAGCCTTCTGACATAAGTGCTTAGTGAACAATTTATACACAAGTCACATGATCATATGCAAATTCAATCAATAATATAATCAAAACTGTGCATTATCACAATATAGTTTTCTTCATTCAATAGTGTACCGTATTGATGCAAGCCAATGCTACTGGTTATATTAGAATTGTGCGCATAAACTTTCAAGTTATAAGTGAAAAATAATAAACATTCATAAGTGTCCCCAGGTGTTACATACTTAGTGTAATTACAATCATCTAAGGAGTTAAAAACATATAGGGCATTCTCACATGGACTCCGGTACCACAGGCCCCAAAGCGGCGTCTTCATCGCGCTACTGCGCAACTGCGAAAATCGCATTCATCGCGATATCAAGATACACCATAAACTATCGAGAGGACCACATTAAAGATGGCTGCCCAAGGTGCGCGCCTCTAGTGCGCATGTTCGAGTTTCCTTCCTCATGTTCCGCTCATCCATAGATTCCTACGCTCGGTTAAACTGAAGGTATGGTTCGCAGAACAACAAATAAGAGTCCAAGGTGACAGAGAAAATCCAGCTGAATTGAGTCTAGCAAGTGTGGGACTTTTCGTTAAAAGTAATTTGACTCCGGCCATTGACCATCCGGCAATTAAGGCATTCCAATTGGCCATGAAACGAGACATTGAGGCCTTGAAAAACACTACTTTTAGGACACCACTTAGACATGGTAATATCACCACACGGGAGATTCAAGCTCTGAGATCCTTGGCCAGTGACCACAATCTCACCATCAAATCAGCTGGCAAGGGTGGTGGGATTGTGGTCTTGGACACAAGTTCTTATGTAAAAGAAATTGAGGGACAATTAAGGGATGGGCAGGTGTACAGAAAGGTGTCACATGATCCCAAGTTCATTTTCCTGAGAGAACTAAAAATGATATTAACTAGGGTGCAGGATAAGGGAATCATTGATGATAAACTTTTTCAATTTTTATATTGTGACAAGCCGGTGACACCTATACTGTACACCCTGCCGAAGATCCATAAAGATTTGACTAACCCTCCGGGACGCCCCATAGTGTCCGGGAGGGGGTCTTTGTTTTGTAATTTGGCAATCTTTTTAGAGAAAGTGCTACGTCTGTATGCAACTGGTGCCAGATCATATATCCGTGATACATCTGATTTTCTGGGTAAAATAGAAGATTTGTGGATTCCGGATGGAGTGCTGCTGGCCTCTTTTGATGTCAGCAGCCTCTATACCTCGATAGACCATACAAGGGGTATTAAAGCCGTAGAGAAGTGTTTGGTGACCAGCGAATACACCAATGAATGTAAAGCATTTTTGATTGAATTGTTGGAGTTTATACTGACGAGAAATTATTTCCTGTTTAGGGATGATTATTATGTTCAATTACGGGGAACCGCGATGGGGTCCAATCTGGCGCCCACCTACGCCAACATCTATATGACTCACCTGAAGGACACTTTTGTGTACAGGAGCCACCACTTCAGCCAAGTGCTGGGGGGGTGGCGTTATATAGATGATGTGTTTTTGGTATGGGTGGGCGCCGCAGAGGACCTCAAAGCGTTCCACTGTTACTTAAATGAGATTGATTTGAGTGTAAAATTCACACTAGTGTATTCACCTGACAAGATCCAGTTTTTGGATACTGAGGTCACAATAAGGGACAACCACCTGTCCACTGATTTGTTTATAAAACCAACTGATAAGAACACTCTTCTCCGTTTTGAGAGTCATCACCCTCCCTCTATGAAAAAATCTTTACCTTATAGCCAGCTTGTAAGGGTAGATAGGATTGTCAAGGATGAGGTAATCAAATTGCAGCGTTTCCAACAGATGGGAGATAGATTCCATAACAGGGGATACCCAAGACAATTAATTTCACAGAGTATTTCAAAAATCAATAAGAGAGAGGATGATGGACGCAGGTCTAAAACTACTAGGATCCCTTTTGTATCAGAATTCAATGTTGAAAGTGGCAACATTGAGAAAATAATTAAAAAACATTGGGGGATCCTAAAGACAAGTTTTCCAAATATACAGGAATTCCAAGTACCTCCCTTATTCTCCTATCGAAGGAGTCGAAATATAGGGGACAGGATAATTAAATCGGATGTAGGGTCCAGCAAAAAGAAACAAGTTGGCCTTTTCGGCTACAATAAAACAGGCTGTTACCCCTGCTTTAACTGTGTCAACTGCCCCCTGATGATCAGAGGCAAAACGTTTAATAATCCCAGTACAGGGGAGGAGGTGATAATCAAACATTTACTAACATGTGATTCAACCCATGTGGTCTATGTCCTGACGTGTCCATGTGGTTTATGGTACGTTGGGGAGACCACATGGGATTTGAAGACCCGTCTTAACCAACATAGGTATTCTATTTGGGTACAAAAAATGGACCTCCCAGTATCAAGACACTTTAAGGAGGCAGACCATAATGAGAAAGAGTTAAAATTTAGGATCATAGATCATGTTCCCGTAGCCCGCAGGGGCGGTGATCGGGTGAAGACCTTAAAAAAACGTGAGTTTTTCTGGATATACACATTGGGGACCCTAAAGCTTAGGGGGCTCAATGTGGACTTTCAAGTAGTTTAGGTGTGTTGACCAGCGCCTCCTGTGGGGTTCGACCTCATCCTCCTGAGAATGGGGAGGTGGTCAGTGTATGATTTGATGAGAATTATAAAATAACCTTTATTAATTCTTTATTTTTTATTAATTCTATTATTTTATGTTTATTTTGTCTAGAATGAATTTCCAAGCAATGGACACACTCACATGGGACGATTGGAATTCACAGACCTAACTGCGGTATTTAATTGTTACCATTACCATTTTTTTGTGCTGTATGAAGAGAAGGATCCACTTTAAGATATGACTGCCAGAGTATATAATTATTTTCCGAGACCCTTGATGAGGGCCATGGCTATGAGCCTACATGATCCGCATGTATGTGGTATGAGTTGTATAACCCATATAGGAGTGGTTGGGGTGATAAGAGTCGAGTGGTTTTATCCACTTAACTACAATACCCCTATACTCCAGTTGGTTACCGGAGCGCCCGACCAACCAGGGGGCGGGGGTGTCACGTGCTCTTTGGTCATGACTATGGAGCGGTGACGCGGCCGGGTGGAGCCTGCGTTGTCAGGCGGCCCGGTTACCCAGCAACCAGGAATGAAGGGACGCCGGAAATACCAGGGTTGAGTCACGTGAGTGGATGGATGAGCGGAACATGAGGAAGGAAACTCGGACATGCGCACTAGAGGCGCGCACCTTGGGCAGCCATCTTTACTGTGGTCCTCTCGATAGTTTATGGTGTATCTTAATATCGCAATGAATGCGGTTTTCGCAGTTGCGCAGTAGCGCGATGAAGACGCCGCTTTGGGGCCTGTGGTACCGGAGTCCATGTGAGAATGCCCTATATGTTTTTAACTCCTTAGATGATTGTAATTACACTAAGTATGTAACACCTGGGGACACTTATGAATGTTTATTATTTTTCACTTATAACTTGAAAGTTTATGCGCACAATTCTAATATAACCAGTAGCATTGGCTTGCATCAATACGGTACACTATTGATTGAAGAAAACTATATTGTGATAATGCACAGTTTTGATTATATTATTGATTGAATTTGCATATGATCATGTGACTTGTGTATAAATTGTTCACTGAGCACTTATGTCAGAAGGCTTGAGAAAGATTGCATTGAGCAATTGAAACGTTGCTATACTGGGTTGAATAAACACTTTTCGTTTGCATTTTGGAGTGCGACCTTGCCTTTTTGGATTCTACGTACTGGATCAAGTTGCTGGTTCTGAGCACGGTTTTGCACCCGTTCACAGTGTGCTGCTCTTCACTTTCCGTTTTTTAGATAGTTAGATAGATAGATAGATAGATAGATAGATAGATAGATAGATAATAAATAGATAGATAGATAGATAGATAGATGGAAAGTTACAGTTATATTATATCATGAAAGTAGAGCATTTAAGTAGAAGCAGCTGGTGATTTCCTCATCTCAATCTATTTATTGAAACAAAAGCCAACACCAGTGCTGGGTATACCCCACAAAAATGTCAGTGGTTCAATAACTTGTCATGTGGTCTTGAGCATCAATTACAGCTTGACAATGACGTATCATGCTGTTCACCAGTCCACTTATTGGATGAAATATAAACTATATAATAAAAAATATTTTTGTATTTTTGCAATAGAATTTTTTTTGCATTATTTTTGAGTGCACAAATAAAAATGTGTTTTCAGAATAGTATGCAAGTAGTTGTTAAATTAAAATTGTTATGTTCTCCTCAAGTTCTTGACGTCTGTGATGTTCCTTGATCGTTAAAACAAGCAGTTATAAGTGCTCAGAGCATTGTCCTTCCTTGCTGTTGAAGATGGGTGCAATAGAAAGTCTATGAACCTGCCTCCAGTCTACCATCAGTGGCAAGAAGAGTTACTGGGGCTCTGTCTGAGTGCAACAGTCTTCCCAGTCTTTAATGGTCTGTGGGGATCTCAGCTAGAGATGAGCGAATTTTTCAAAATTTCGATTCGGCCGGTTTGTCGAATTTTCAGAAAAAAATAGTTTTCATCTGAATGTATTTGTGGCGAATTGCGTTAAAAAACTGCTATTTCCTAGCTGTAGAGAGCCTTTTTAGTGGTGTAGAACACCATGCCTTGCAGTAACACGCAAAGGGAGTCTGCTGTGGTAGTGAAACAATTCTGTGAGTCAGTATGACATGCAGATAACAGGCGTCGCTCTTAGAATGACTGCACACTTCACTTATTTAGGCAGTCACAGGGCCAAAACCGACCAAATAACTAAAGTGTGAACTTACCCTTACAGGTCGATGTTAGCGCTAGGTATAAAGAACTGTGCAGAGGCCCAAGATCCTACTATAGCGTGAAAGAGTACACTCCTTTTACAACAATTTACTGATTCCACATAGATTTCTACAGAACCTGTTCTATTAAACGCTTATACAAGTAGAGCCCCCCGACAGAGTGGAGAGGGTGTCAGCAGTAAGTTTGTGTGGATGTTACTGATTATTTTGCCCTTCCTCTGATCCATCAGAACAATAACCCACAAAAAACGAATTCTGTCTATGGAGCATCCGCCTTCACTCAGTCAGCATTTGGTCAGTAATCCATCAGTATTGCTAACCCAAATAAATGGGAGTGGATCCAAAACAGAGATGACATATTAATTGAATATTTGCATGTCTTCTGTGTTTTCTACCCACTCCTGCTTTTGACTACTAAATCATAACATAAGCCAATTCTGATGCAAAATAGGGACCATGTCATGCAGGCCTTACAGCTGTTATATAGACAGGATCCGTTGTGCGTCTCATTTTTCCTTCCTTCTGACAGATCAGAAGAAGGGTCAAATAAATGACGATGACTGGCCCAGTCATTAGTGATGAGCGGCAGGGGCAATATTCAAATTCATGATATTTTGCATATATTTGGGCGAATATTCATCATAAATTTGCGAATTCGCTATTATTTTCTTGATTGCGAAAATCAGCAATGTGATATGCGCGTATTGTGTGCGCAATACAGGCGTGGGTCCCTATTGCTACATTTTTCAAGCTGCTAGAAGTTTCCTGAGACTGGAGAAAATGGTTGGCATGACAGAACATTACAATATCTTTACATGCAGATAGAGTGCAACAATATATTTGCGATTGCGCAAATCTGCAATTAATGATGCGCACATTTTTGCACAATATGTGAAATTTTTTTCACATTTTAGCAGGTCTGACTACATATTAATAATTGGTGCACTAAGTATTGTTGTGAACTTGTAACATCACAGCACGATGTCTATAGCATGTATGTATGGACAGCAGAATCACACTACCTAACACCCTGCACTGGAACCTATCAGCTACACTATATAACTACCTAAGCTACACTACTCTACCGAGCACCCGAGCAAAATGGAAGTTAATGGGAGAACCCGAGAATTAAACCAAGCACCCTCTGCTCTGAAGAGGGGATGGTGTCAGGACTCTAGTTCGGCTTAGGAGTCCCTGCTCTGACTCCTATATAGCTATGTCCATACATGAAGGCAGTGCTTGGGGACACCCCAGTGTACTTAAATCTAATTTAGCCTCTATTTCTATGCAGTAGATTGCTGTACAGTGTGAGTCCGCGGCTTAGGAGTCCCTGCTCTGACTCCATATATAGAGTCAGTGCTTGGGAACACTTAGTGTATTGAAATCTAATTTAGCCTGTATTTCAGAAAAGTTTCTGCTGGGATTCAAACTCATGACCTTCTGCATTAGAGGCAAGGACATAACCACTCAGCTAAAATAGCTGCATAGCCAGTTACAATTCTACTGTAGAGGGATACTTACTACTTCTATTACTTACGATATTTTTATTTATTTATTTTTAATAAGTAACTAGCTATGCAGCTATTATAGCTGAGGTTGCGAGTTTGAATCCCGGCAGAAACTTTTCTGAAATAAAGTCAGAGCAGGGACTCCTAAGCCAAACTAGAGTCCCGACACCCTCTCCTTTTCAGAGCAGGGGGTGCCTGGTTTAATGCTTGGGTTCTCCCATTGACTTCCATTGTGCTCGGGTGCTCGGTAGAGCACCAGAGCATCGCGAAGTGTTCTACTCGAGCACACAAGCACTTGGGTGCTCGATCAACACTATAAATAACTAACTATACTCAAGGATCCCACTTTAAGAAATTAAGCTTTCCATTGTCAATGTTGGGGACTTAGTGAGGAGTGAACTATGATAAATGACGTCAAATGTGGTCTTTTGAAGGTCAACGTTCATTTAATCCATAATATCCGAAGTTTGGATGAATTTATATTATCTAATCTACATAACATGTCCATAAATTATTTTTGACCTTTCAAGATAATTATTTAAAAAAAAAAAACATACCTTAGCCTTGCTTGTAGATTGTGTACTAGGTGCCTGCTCAGGCTGAGGTTTCTTTTTTGCTTGCTAACTAAAATAAAACGTGGTAGATATTCAGAAATTTTGTGATGTAATTTAAATTGGCTCTTACAGAATAATGTATTCTATAAGACTGGTGGATACACTGTCATATCAACAGCTCTGGCCTCTATAATTAAAGGGGTTGGCTCCACTTAGACATTGATGGCATATTACTAGGTTATACCATCAATGTCAGATCGATGCTGACCTGCTCCTACCTCCAGAACGGTGTGCTCAAAGTGAACAAGAGTTACATGTTGTCCATTCAATACTATTGGCGTAAAAAAAAATAACAAAGCAAGCGGACTTAACAGTTTTTAAAAGTTCTATAGTGGTAAATGGAGAGTGCACCTAGCATGCATGGCCAACTCTCCATTCACATATATGCCAGCACTTGGACATTCATGGAACTCTCGTAGCAGTAAACGTAGGTTGGCAGCACATGTTTGGCTGCTTTCTGTTCACTTTATTGGCCCTATTCTGTAGAAAGGAATGTGTCTATCTGACATTGATTGCATATCCTCACGATATGCTATCAATGTCCCAGATGGGCCAACCACTTTAATACAATTATTAAGTAAAATAGAATACTTGAATTCTTGATGGGCATAATCATTGGATGCAACTATTGCATAAAACATTGAAAAAAATTATTTAGGCTGTTTCACACTGTTGCTATTCAAACGTCTCATTGGCAGTTGTGTCTCATTTGACAGTGCTATTATAGCTGTCAAAATGATGGACACCACCCGGGTCAGACTGGGACTAAAAAGCACACAAACCCCACCAGGCCAGATGTTAAAAAATGAAAAAATAGTAATGCACTTTGTGGCAAATTTTGCTTTACCTTGTCAGGACAGGGCTCTGTTAAATCGCGAATATTCATTTTTTTTTAAATACCAGTCTATGCAAATTTTTATGCAAACAGCAACTAAACTGTTCCATGTAAAATGCCCTCAAAAGACAAGGGGGCACTGCCTCTAACTGGAGAAGAAGAAGTTCAGTCTTCAGAAGCGTCAAAGCCTCTTTACTGTAAGAAATGTGAATCTGTGGAATAGACTTCCTCAGGACGTGGTCACAGCAGGAACAGTGGACAATTTTAAAAAGGGTTTAGATTAGTGTTGATCGAGCACCAAAGTGCTCGGGTGCTCGGGTAGAACACTTCGTCATGGTCGGGTGCTCGAGCACAATACAAGTCAAAGGGAGAACCAAAGCATTAAACTAGGCACCCCCTGCTCTGAAGAGGGGAGGGTGTCTGCTTCACAGTAAAAGGTCAGAAATTGATGGAAACACCACTGAAATGGTTTGGGAACAGCATGGGGAGGATGTCTGGATGCATCTTGGACTCCTAAGTCGCTGCTGGGAACGATGTTGTCCGAGTATTACGCCACTTTTACCCTCTAACACATTAAGAACAAGGGCCTGCTGGTGACCCTCTAAAACATTATAGACGAGGGCTTGCTGGTGACCCTCTAAAACATTATGGGTGAGGGCCTGCTGGTGACCCTCAAATACTTTATGGTTGAGGGCCTGCTGGTGAACTTCAAAAACATTATGGTTGAGGGCCTGCTGGTGACCCTCAAAAACATTATGGGTGAGGGCCTGCTAGTGACCCTCTAAAACATGGGTGAGGGCCCGCTGCTGAGCTGACCCTCTAAAACATTGAGCGAGGGCAGTGTAATAAGCATGTTGATATGATGGAGGAGGGCATAGAGAAAAGGGAGATTGAATCATATACCCTTTTTAGTGGTGAAAGGGGTGCATGGGAATACAGTGTATTCAATATACCATAAAAGCAACATTTAGAGTGCTTTTATGTTCAGTCACTTTCCTCTGGTGGAGTAGAGAAGTCAGGGGCAATCCAGGCCTTGTTCATTTTGATAAGAGTCAACCTGTCAGCATTTTCAGTTGACAGGCGGATGCGCTTATCGGTTATTATGCCTCCAGCATCACTAAATACACGCTCTGACAAAACGCTGGTGGCAGATTAGGTCAGCACCTCCAAGGCGTAGAGCGCCAGTTTGTGCCATGTGTCCAGCTTGGACACCCAATAGTTGTAAAGCACAGAGGGATCACCAAGGACGCTGACACGGTCTGCTACGTACTCCTTCACCATCTTCCAAAATGTTTCCTTCCTTGTGACACTAGGCCGCGCATTAGGTTGAGGGTGCTGGTGGGGTGGCATAAAACTCTCCCAGGCCTTGGAGAGTGTTGCTCTGCCTCTATTGGAACTGCTGTGTGTTCCCCTCTTCTCCCCTCCTCGGTTGCCCAAGTAACTACGTATTCTGCCAACAGTGTTGTCAGCTGGAAATTTTTGTAGCAATTTTTCCACAAAGACCTTCTGTATTGCACCATATTGCTAGTCCTCTCCACCACAGGAATGAAAGATGAGAAGTTCTCTTTGTAGCGAGGGTCGAGAAGGGTGAACAACCAGTAATCCATGTTGGCCAAAATGCGTACAACGCTAGGGTCACGGAAAAGGTAGCCTAACATAAAGTTAGCCATGTGTGCCAGAGTCCCAATAGACAAGACTTCGCTGTCCTCATCAGGAAGATGACTCTCAATCTCCTCATCCTCTTCCTTCTTTTCTACCCATCCACACTGAACAGATGGAATAAAACTTCCATGGGTACTACCCTCTGTAGCGGAGGCAACCATCTCCTGCTCCTCCTTCTCCTCATCATCATCCAATTTGCGCTGAGAAGACGAAATGAGGGTGGTCTGGCTATCACCCTGTGTACTGTCTTCCCCCATTTCTCTTCCCCATGCAAAGCATCCGCCTAATTGTGAGCAGCGAGCATTTGAGTAGACACAGAAGTGGGATGGTTACGGTGATAATAGCATTATCGCGGCTCACCATCTGTGTTGATTCCTCAAAGTTGCATAAAACCTCACAGAGGTCAGACATCAATGCCCACTTGTCGCTTGTGAAGAGCGAAAGCTGACTGGAAAGGCGACGACCATGTGGCATCTGGTCTTCCACTACTAACCTCTGCTGCTCACAAAGCCTGGCCAACATGTGGAACATCGAGTTCCAGGGCGTGCTCATGTTGCAAAACAGTCAGTGAGCTGGCAATTACAAGTGCTGCTACAGTGTTGCCAGACCTGCGGAAGCTGTCAATGACTTGTGATAATGGGCACAAATGCGGCGCACCTTCACCAGTAGCTCATACAAATTGGGGCTGGTTTTGAGATACCGCTGAACCACTAATTTGAACACGTGGGCTAGGCATGGTATGTGTGTGAACTTTCCAAGCTCCAAAGCCACCACCAAGTTACGGCCATTATCAGACACAACCATGCCTGGTTGTAGGTTGAGTGGCAAGAGCCACAGCTCAGTCTGGTCCCTTATACCCTGCCATAGCTCTGCAGTGGTGTGCTGTTTGTCACCTAAGCAGATCAGTTTAAGGAAGGCCTGTTGCCCCTTCCCCACTGCAGTGCTACACTGCTTCCAGCTACGGACTGATGACTGACTGGTGCTGCAAAATGATAATTCAGAGGTGGAAGTGGAGGAGGAGGAGGAGGAGGGGGCTGCAGCCACTAAAGTAGGTGGCGGCGGAAACCCTGATAGAAGTAGGGCCCGCAATCCTTGGAGTCAGTAGCACCTGTGCCAACCCAGGGTACGACTCGCTCCAGGCCTCCACAACGTTCATCCAGAGTGCCATCAGGGAACTGTAAAATCCCTGGCCAAAAGCACTTGTATATGTGTCAGTTGTTAAGTGGACCTTCCCAATAATTGCATTGGTCAGGGCACCAGTGATGTTAAGGGACACATTCTGGTGTAAGGCTGGGACTGCACACCATGAAAAATATTGGCGGCTGGGGACAGAGTAACACAGGACGGCTGCCGACATCAAGCTGTGGAAAGCCTCAGTGTCCACAAGCCTAAATGGCAACATTTCCAGGGCCAGCAATTTTGAAAGGTGTGCATTTAGTGCTATGGCCTGTTGGTGGGTTGCTGGGTATTTGCGCTTTCGTTCAAAGGCCTGGGGTATAGACATCTGTACGCTGCGCTGGGACACAGAAGTGGATGTGCTAGCTGATGGTGCTTGCTAAGGTCAAGGTGCATGGCAAAAGGCATCTGGGCCTGTGTCTAGGACAGGGAATTGGCCACCATGTAACACAGGGGAAGAGGAGGCAGTAGTGTGACCCGCAGACACTGATTGTGGACCCAGGTGTTCGGCCCACCTATTAGGGTGCCGTGATGCCATGTGGCAAATCATGCTAGTGGTGAGGTTGCTAGTGTTCATGCCCCTGCTCATTTTGGTACGTCACAGGTTGCAAATGACAATTCTTTTGTCCGCACTTTCCTCAAAAAAGTGACAGACCGGGGAACAGATGCAGGCAGGTTTGGTATGGCCCACCTTTTCCCTTTTGCCACCCCACTTCCTCTTCCAGCCTGTTGCAGTGCTGCGGATCCCTCCCCCTCTGTACTGCTGTCCTTGCTCGGCTTGCCACCTTCCCAGGTTGGGTCAGTGACTTCATGGTCCACCACCTTCTCTTCCACTTCCTCACTCTGGTCATCCTCCTGACTTGTTGACCTAACAACAACCTCAGTTATTGACAACTGTGTCTCATCCTCATCATGAACCTCTTGAGACACTAATTGCGGTTGACTTATTGGCAACTGTGTCTCATCATTATCATCCACCTCGTGAAACACTAATTGCCATTCCCCCCTGTCATCTTCTTCTGACTGTGGATGCTCAAGAGTTTGGGAATTAGGGCACAAGATCTCCTCATGTCCCTCTTCAAACATGCTTAGCGAGAGGCCCAATTTAAGGAATGGCGATGAAAAGACCTCATCGGAATATCAAGTGTGGGATCACTTGTTTGCCAAGACTCCCCATGGTGGGAGGAAGTAGTATCATGGTGAGGATTCTGTTGACCAAACTCTTGACTAAGACTGGACTTTGTGGAAGATATGGTGGTGCTTAACCGACTGGAAGCATTATCTGCTGCAATCCAACCGACCACCTGGTCACTCTGGTCTGACTTAGAGAGTGGTGTGCTGCGCCGTACTGCAAACTGGGACATGAAGCTAGGTATCGTGGATGAGTGTGTTTCTTGGGCTCTGGCAGCAGGCACAGTTTTACAGCGCCCAGGGCCACGGCCTCTGCAAGCACCATCAGCAGCATGGCCACTTCCCAGTCCCTTACTGCTTGCCTTGCAAATATCAAATGGTATATATGCTTGCAAGTATGTAACACGTACAGTAGCATAGGTTTTGTAAGTGTATGCGCAAATAAAGTACACAGAATGTCTCAGATATTTTTAGGATGTGCACACGTTAAACAGGAGATGTAGCACAGATAATGTCTCTGTCCGCGGCATCTACAAAAAAGTACACTGAATGTCATAGATAATTTTAGGATGCGCAACCGTTATACAGGAGGTATAGCGCAAGTAATGTCACTGTCACCACCGGTTAATAAAAAATTTACACTGAATAAATGTCACTGATATTTAGGATGCACAAACGTTATACAGGAGGTATAGTGCAAGTAATGTCGCTGTAACCGCCGGCTAATGAAAAATTACACTGAATGAATGTGACTGATATTTAGGATGCACAAACGTTATACAGGAGGTATAGCGCAAGTAATGTAGCTGTCAACACCGGCTAATAAAACATAACACTGAATGAATGTCACTGTTGTTTAGGATGCACAAACGTTATACAGGAGGTATAGTGCAAGTAATGTCGCGGTCACCACCGGCTTTTAAAATATTACGGTGAATGAATGTCACTGATATTGACGATGCACAAATGGTGTACAGGAGATGTGGGGCTGGTAATGTCGCTGTCACCAGCGGTCAAACTATTGCACTGAATGTCACAGATATTTAGGCTGCACAAATGTAAAATAAAAGATGTAGCAGAGGTTGTGTCACTATCAGAAGCGGCACTAACAATTGCACGCAATTTAGCGCAGGTTGCGCTAATAATTATATTACAGCCAGATACAACAATAGTCCTTAAAAGGACTTTTAGGTCTCTCTAACAATTCAACACAATTTTGCGCAGGTTGCGCTAATAATTATATTACTGCCAGATACAACAATAGTCCTTAAAAGGACTTTTGGGTCTCTAAATATTTTTCCCTAAAATATTATGATTTCACTCCCTACACTATCTGTCCCTTCTGCAGCACAGCTCTCCCTGACTAAGACTGAGCCAATCACGTGTCATCGGGTGCTATGAAGCACCCAATGACGCGTTTTGCCCAGCCAAATCACTGTAATTCCAGTAACCAACATGGCTACAGCATTACAGTGAGTGCCAGTACTTCCCCGCATGTTTATTGGCAACAAACGTGCAGGGAGGAGACTCGAGCATCGCGCTCAAACACACGCTGAGTATGGCCGATCACCGCGATGTGCCGAGCCGAGCCTGCTCGCTCAACACTAGTTTAGTTGAATCCTTGAAAGTAAATGACATTAATGCTTATGAAAATGTGTAGAAATCTGAATCTCACTTCCTTCTGGGATTCACATCCCCCACCTATCCCTTGGTTGAACTTAATGGACTTATGTCTTTTTTTCAACCCAATTAACTATGTAACTATGTAACATAAGTAAAGTAACAAAACCAGGGGTCCTGCATACAATAGATACAGTAACAGAGCCAAGCTTTCTGCCTAGACACAATGACAGAACCAAGCTAAGTGCTGAGATACAGTAACAGAATCAATTTTACTACATAGATATGGTAATAGAACCAAGCTTACTGCAAAGATAGAACAACAAAACCAAGCTACATAGATATAGCTGCAGAACCAAACATACTAAATACAATCAACAACAGAACCAAGCTTACTACAAAGTCACAGAAACAGATCCTAGCTTATTACAAAAATACAGAAACAGAACCAAGCTTACTACATAGATACAGTAACTGAACGAGGCTTACTACATACTTGTGTATACATTAACAGAACCGAGCTTACCACACAGATACAGTATTAGGGCCAGGCACAAATTAATGCTGGAGCTTAAGGTGATGACATAGCAGGTTGTCATTTACTGCACGGGCAACCTTTCTTTTAAGGGCCTAGTCCAGTTCCCACCAGAATATTATCCAGTTTGGAAAAGCTATGTGACAACCTACAGTATAAGAATGCCTCGTTCTTCCAAAGAACTGGGAAATCCAAGTGCTACCTATAATATTCCTACAAGAACTGTAATCAGTGGCTGCACAAAGTCACTCAGAAGCTCATGATAGTAGGGTTGTGACCGATCCAACAGAGTGGGTCTGGTTGCCTGAAGGAGAGCCTAAGAGACAGAAGTAAGCTGGGGACCTTTGGTCAGAGGTTGGATCTGTCAGGTCTTCTTTCAAGAGATGAGGCAATGGAGAGCCAGACTTGAGAAAGAGATGGGAGGATTCAGAACATCCTGATCCTGGCCAGTAGGCAGTTTTCAGATGAGAATTTTTTTTCTGTACTTTATGCGCTGAAGCATTGACTGGTACAGCCCAGCCAATACAGAGAGTCAATTAAAGACTTTAAAAGGGCTGGATTGTGTAGCGCAGCCTACTGGTAGGGCATATTCTTAGTCCTGAGCCTAGACACCACAGTGGAACCGCAACAGATCATGGTGTACATAATTCAGTGGAACCAGCATATTTAATTCATATTCCATTTTCATTAAAATCATATTTATTATAGTTTATCAGTCAGTATGAATATAAATCTGAATATGATACCTTCCATTCTATAGTACACAGAGGAAAAATCGGAAGAATTATGAAAACTTTTGCCTTTCTTTTGGCTCAACACCTTAGAGAAAGAAAAGCGTCTCAAATTATTCAGTGTGCTTTTGTATGTAGTCTTTACATCAAGGCTATCTATTTCACACACAAAAAGTTCTTTGTTAGAACTTAGTTATTTTTCAGACAAAGCTTTGGGGTTGAAATAATTTGATAATGATGAAGCAGGGAGAGTTGGTGACTCATAGGTCATATGTGGGTGGCAGGTGAAACAAGGGTTGGCCTAAAGCAGTGGTCTTTAATGAGACTTGCTGTGCAAGTTTTCAAGTTGGTTATATTCATTTATTCCCCTTTACTATATATCAGAATTCTCTTTTCAATGGAGTGCAACTAAGGACATGTTCAAGAATGCAATTTAGATATATTAGTGTTTGACAGACTTAAATGGTGTGAATACTGGAATAAACAAGTGTGATATAATGTGTATTCTTCTCATTAATGTCTACTGATGTCACCAGTTTATATTTGGTCACAGTGATGTCACTGAGTAACAGTGTTAAAGAGACATTTCACTATGGTTTGAAAGTTCAGTCTTTAGCAGTGTTGAATAGAATTTGTTAGCAGGAAAACTCTTAAATATACAATCTAACGGGGAATGGATTGAGGCAAAATAAGTATGGCATCCCAACACTCAGTGAAAAATATTAAAAGGGGTCATAGGTTAGGGTGGTCGTGTGTCTTAGACTTATCATGAGTAGGAATGATCCAAAAAGTAAAAAGTAATTTTCCCATATTTAACCATTGCCACATGAGCTCTTAAAGGGGTTATCCCATGAAAAATATTTAACATTTTTAAAACCAGCACCTGGATCTGAATACTTACATGTAATTAAAAATGTAATTGAGCAACTGAGTTATTTACTGAAAACTATCTGTATAGCCCCACCTGCTCTTTAGTATTTTTCTAATTTCTCTGTCCCGGTGACAGAGGTGGATGCACATGCTCAGTTCTATCCTTCAACTGCCACCAGCTGCAGTATAATGGACACACCCCTGAGAAAGTATATGCCCCCTGAGCTGCTATCTTAAAATAAATCTTTTTGAAAGCCATATTCATTTCAATTAGATTCATATTCAATATTCGATCATTTTGTCTAGGGGCTCATTTTTTGCAAGAAGAATAGACATTTTTATTGGTACCATCTTTGGGTACATATGAATTTTTGGTCATTCAATACTACACTTTTTTGAACAAGGTGACCAAAAATGGCTGTTCTGGCAGTTTTTATTTATTCTTTATGGAATATATATTTCTCTGAGGGGGGAGATCATGTGATATTTTTATAGAGCAGGTCATTTTAGATGCAATGATACCTAATATGTTTACCTTTTTAAAGTTATTTCACACAATTAATAGAATAAAAGCATTTAAAAAAAAATATTTTTGTGTCTCCATTTTCTGAAATCCATATATTTTTTCTGCTGATTCTCTAGGGGCTTGTTTTCTGCAGGAAGAGTTGACGTTTTTATCGTTACCATTTTTGAGTACATATGAGTTTTTTTGATCATTCAATCGCACACTTTTTGGGGCAAGGTGACAAAAAATAGCTGTTTTGGCACAATTTTTAGGAAAAACTTTTTACAGCATTCATCTGAAGGGGTAGATCATGTAATACTTTTATAGGGCAGGTTGTTACGTATTCAGAAAACCTAATATGTTTTTTTTTGTTAAGTTTTACACAGTAAAAGCATTTTTTTAAAGAAAAGATCTTGTTTTTGTGTTGGGAGTTTTTGAAAGACACATTTTATTTTCCGGGCGATTGTCTAATGTAGGGGCTCATTTTTTGTGGGATGTGGTGATGGTTTGATGGCATACAAGTTAATACGCCAGCATAGATGTATTCACAGATGCTGCTATACAGCAGGGGCTTCGCTGTCAGGAACAGCTGGACACCTGCTGCTGATCTAGCGGGCACAGCTCCTGCACGAACCCAATCAGTCATGTCCTGCTGGTATCCTACGGTATCCTACAGGTTAAATGTACTTTCGAGGATTGATAAAGATGTGTGCATTTTCATATTATATGGCAATGTCTTGTGTTTTTCATTATAATAGTTAATAGTCACTGTACTATCACACAATTTAATTTAATGGATATTAAATGGATATCAGCATCAATCGATTGCTGGTCAGCAATAACATTAAGCCAGTGTGGGTTAAGTTTAAAGGTTCTACCTGGGCCTGGCGGGTCCACCCCCTAAGCAACAGCAGAACCGGAGAGTGGTCAGAAACTCAGTGTGGTTCATATTTCATTTTCCAATCATTTTCCATATTTGACCAATCATATCACAGCTTGCAAAAGCAAGATCGATATGAGACATTGATCTATAAGTCTGACTAAAGAAAAAAAAAGACTTTCCTGTCACCATAGATATAGCGCCAGACATCAACCAGCGCCAGCTCTTGGCAAATGTTAAACAAAGGAGAATGAGTCCGGCTTCGCTCAGAGGAAGTGGATCCAAATCAGGATCAAGAACAGAATTAAAATCTCCTGCCACTAATAACGAGCATTGATTTTTCGTAGCTATAAATTTAGATAGTATGGAAAACATGATAGGGAGGTATAGGATCTGCACACCTAGTGTGGGGTGGGTGCTCATAGAGAATAGAACAATTTTAGGTAGAAATCTATGGCACACCACACAATGTGATATTTAAAGTTGTATTTTTAATTCATAAATGTGTAAATATCTTCTTTACAACATTTTAGTCTTATTCCATATCCAGATTTTACATATTACCATAGCATAGGGTCGAATTACAGTGGTCCCGACGTTTCGGTCAATTGTGACCTTTATGAAGGGATCTGTGGCCTATGGAGTCGTGTGAGGCTGGATATGGAAAACATGGCAGATCTGAAGGGAGGGGGGATATAAATGAAGGCTAAGATGGTCTCCTGTCCACTCCAAATACCATGAAGAATAAAGAAAGATGAATCATCCTTCTTTATCTACGATAACATATATATAGGTTAAAACTCCACCCCACAATGTATGAATACACTGACACCTCTTGCATATAAAGAGGGGTATGAGTGATATTCCAAGGTTGCCCATTGTCTTTTCATTAGATGGAGCCTATCAGCTCATGCATGAGTCTCCAATAACGCCACTATTGCAGGGAGGTGACGCGCTACTAAATCAAACACCAATGTCCTCTTAACTCTATCTCCAAACCCTCTCACATTCCAAATCAAAACATACGTAGCATAACAGTTCCCAGAGTTTAGAACCTCGCAAAAAGGAAAGCGGCTACGGGGACGCACAAACCCAGTGATGGCAGCCAACCCCACCCTTAATCCCACCCCCAAGAACACCTCACCATGGCTAACAGGGATACCTTTCCCCATCAACCTCATTTAAAATGCCTACCCCACCCCCCATCAAACCCCTCTCCACAGTCCCACCTTCCGAATTATCTCGGCCTAGTTACAAACAAAAATCCATACAAAAAATATACATTACAAACCGGCCGAATCCAGCCACTGGGCAGCATCGGCAGATGACATAAAAAAGTGTACAGAACCATTATAAACAACCCTGAGTTTAGCTGGGCACAGCATCTAATATTAAACATCTACCACAGCTAATCTTTTTTTACCTCATAGCACGCTCTTCTTTTAGTTTGAGTTTCACAAGAAAAGTCAGGGTATATTTAAATTTCGTTTCCGTCAAATTGTAATTTGGGCAATTCTCTTTTGTGTCTAAGCACCCAATCCCGGTCCTTTAAACACACTAATTTTGCAAGTAAAGATCTAGAGGGAGCACCTGGAGGGGGATTTTTGGCGGGAACTCTATGGGCCCGCTCTACACAAAAAGTGGAAGAATCATGGTCCGATCCAAGATTTTTGATCAACCACTTTTGAACAAAATTCAAAGTTCAATGTTCTGCCCCCTCTGGGAACCCAATCAATCTTAAGTTATATCTGCGTGATCTATCCTCTAGATCTGTTAGTTTATTTCTCAGCCATTCATGATCTTGATCAAACTCCTCTAACCACTTTTTTAGATGGCCTATCTCTTGAATAACAGGTTTCTGACTCTTTAACTCTCAATCTTAATTTTGACATTTTATCTCTGATTATAGTGACATCTCCCTGTAAAGCTGAAACGGAGGCTGTTAAATCTGCTACTAAGCTATTGGTGATATTTACTGCTCCCAAAATGTCTGTTAGTTTTTTGTTAATTGCATCAAAGCTTTCAATATGTTTGATGATATCTTAGCTTTCTGATTGTCCTGCTCTACCGAGACAGAACTATTGTCTCCCAATTCAACTCGAGGGCCTATTTTTTGTGTTCCTCCCCTGGTTTTAGGTGTTGGTGACCTCAAAAATTTATCTAAACAAGCCTGAGGGCTTCCCCCTAACCTTAGGGGACGAAAACCCACCCAACTTCCGATATTTAGGGGCTTCTTATAATGCAAAGATGAACAGCTCAAATAGAGAAAAAAAAAAGGGGGGGGGGAACAATCGTAGCTCAAATAAATAAAATAACAAATGGTTAGATGAGAATAGGCGACCAAAGGTAGGATCCCAACTTGCTCTATAGCAGATCTGTGGATAAATCAAATCAAGTACAGTAGACCAAGTTAAAAAAAAAAAAAAAACACAGTTCTGTTGATCGATCTTCGCAACATTCAAAGTTCCCAGAGAGCCAAGAGCGGGTACATTAGCTGAGAAAAAAAGTACATTAGCTGAGAGTTAGTAAAATAAGCAAGTTAAGTAATCACATATGGCTGCACGGTTGAGTTGAGTTAGTGCAGTAAGCTAATTTCAGTGGTCAGTAATCACACATGGCAACGTGAATAAGTTAGTAAAGTAGGGAGAATTCAATAATCACACATAACTGCATGGTTACATGTATTCCAAAGAAACACAACAATAGCTGATCTCAGGGAGACCAGCTACAAAAAACACCAAATTTGTATTCCAAAGAGTCAGATAACCCCTTCAAGAGTTAGTCAATTAGTATTGCTTAGTGGTGGTAAACAAGTTAGTATATATGCTATATGGTATTCACCATGCAGGACAGAGATGGAGAGGAGACCAGTCTTCAGTTCCTCACACCGGGGTCAGATGAAAGAAAAAGCCAACCAACTGGTATAACTACAGACACATCACGGACGCAGCACATGGCACATGACATAGAGCTATCTTGACGCAAAGTTTTCTCATTGTCTGTAGCTACTAGAGGCCTGTTAATGCCAGGCAGGCCTGTTCAGAGTGGCACAGTCTTTGTACCGCTCGGTGGCCTCCTCATATTGCCGCCACCTCCATACTCTGTCATTGTGCCGCTCTGTAGCCTACTTATGCTGCCACCACCTCCAGACTCTCTCATTGTGCCGCTCTGTGGTCTCCTCATGCTGCTGCCACCTTCAGATTCTGTCATTGTGCCACTCTGTGGTCTCCTCATGCTGCTGCCACCTCCAGACTCTGTTATTGTGCCGCTCTGTGGTCTCCTCATGCTGCTGCCACCTTCAGACTCGTCATTGTGCCGCTCTGTGGTCTCCTCATGCTGTCGCCACCTACAGACTCGGTCATTTTGCCACTCGGTTGCCTCCTCATACTGCCGGCACCTCCAGACTCTGTCATTGTGCCATTCTCTGACCTACTCATGCTGCTACCACCTCCAGACTCCGTCATTGTGCCACTCTGTGGCCTACTCATGCTGTTGCCACCTCCAAACTCTGTCATTGTGCCGCTCTGTGGTCTCCTCATGCTGCTGCCACCTTCATACTCGTCATTGTGCTGCTCTGTGGTCTCCTCATGCTGCTGCCTTCTCCAGACTCCGTCATTGTGCCTCTCTGTGGTCTCCTCATGCTGCTGCCACCTCCGGACTCTGTCATTGTGCCACTCTCTGACCTACTCATGCTGCTGCCACCTCCACACTCTGTCATTGTGCTGCTCTGTGGTCTCCTCATGCTGCTGCCTCCTCCAGAATCTGTCATTGTGCCACTCTGTGGCCTACTCATGCAGCTGCCACCTCCACACTCTGTCATTGTGCTACTCTATGGCCTACTCATGCTGTTGCCACCTCCATACTCTGTCATTGTGCCATTCTCTGGCCTACTCATGCTGCTGCCACCTCCAGACTCTGTCATTGTGCTGCTCTGTGGTCTCTTCATGCTGCTGCCACCTCCAGACTCGGTCATTGTGCCACCCTCTGGCCTACTCATGCTACTGCCACCTCCACACTCTGTCATTGTGCCACTCTGTGGCCTACTCATGCTGCCGCCACCTTCAGACTCGGTCATTGTGCCACTCGGTGGCCACCTCATACTGACGCCATCCCCAGACCCTGTCATTATGCCACTTGGTGGCCCTCTCCTAATGCTGCTGCAGCCGCCACCTACAGAATCTGTCATTGTGTCACTTGGTGGCCTCCTCATACTGCTTCCACCTTCAGACCCTGTTATTGGGCCACTCTGTGGTCTCCTCATGCTGCCTCCACCTCACCACTATGTCATAGTTCCACTCTGTGGACTTCTCATGCTGTTCCCACCCTCCCCACTTCATGACTGGTCCACTATTTTGCCTTCGGCCTGGCTGACATCATCATTTATTTGACACTTCTTATGATCTGCCAGAAGGAAGGAAAAATGAGACGCACATCGGATACTGTTTGGTCCAATCAGAATTGGCTTGTGATTCGGTAGCCAAAAGCAAGAGTGGACCGAGTGAAGGCGTATGCTCCATAGACAGGATCCGTTTTTTCTGGGTAATTGTTCTGATGGATCAGAGAATGGGGAAAATTATTCAGTGACATCAACCCAAATTGCTTACACCCTCTCCACTCTGTCAGGAGGGCTCTACTTGTATAAGCGTTTAATAGAACAGGTTCTGTAGACATCTATGTGGAATCAGCTAACGAGGGTGTAAAAGGAGTGCACTTCTTCTTGATGCTACCATCTACCTGTAATGCTGAGTTGATACTTGAGTTATTTGGTCAGTTTTGGCCCCGTAACTGCCCAAATAAGTGAAGTATCCAGTGATTCTAAGAGCGACCCCTGTCGTCTGCATGAAAAATTCGCTCATCTCTAGTAGCAACCTTGGTTTTGATACTGTCCCTATGTACTAAGCTTTGTTATTTTAATGGAGCTAAACAGTAGTTTTGGCTGATATATTTACAATGCTTGGTTCTTGCACTTCAACATATGTAGTGTATGCCCGTCCTTGACTATGTAATTTAGCATTTATTTTCTACTTTCCATTTATTTTGTTTCTTGTTTTGATGGTATAGTTTAAATATTTAACCTCTTGAGGTCCTGATGATTTTCCATTTTTCTGTTTTCGTTTTCATCTCCCTGCCTTCTGGAAGCCATAACTTTATATTTTTTCATTCACATCGGCATATATCTGTTTGTTTTATGTGGGACAAATTGCACTTTCTAATATGATGAATATTTTGCATATGATGCAGTGGGAAGCTTGAAAAATACCAATTTGGGAAAAAAATGCAATTGTGTCATAGTTTTATCTGTTCTGTTTTCTTGTAGTTCCCTATGCAATACTTTTAAAGTAATTCCGCATTTATGCAGTTTTTTCTTGTGTGTTAATACAAAAAAAACATTTAAACTTTGGGAAAATTTGTGTTTTTCTTTGCATCACCATTCTGATCCCCATAACTTTTTTATTTTTCCCTCTATGGAGCTGTTTGTGTGCTTAATTTTTGCAGATCGATTTTGTTTTTTATTGTTTATTATTATTTATTGAAATGGGGGTTGATTTGAATTAAAAAATGTAGAAAATGTAGGACTCAATTGACTACTGGGTCAATGTTCCTAAACAGTCTAAAACGGTTTAATCAGTGCTGACTGTGTACGTACACACCCCCTGGAGAAGAGAAATATTAAACCCAGTTGTCAGTTTATTCATAGGCTTGTAGGAGGAATAGTAGTGGAACAAAGAGCTGCCAGAAAAATGTTCCAGAATTATTATTTCATAGGGAATACAAATATTTACTAAAATAGGCTTGTTGGGAATGGTAACCGGACCTATTAAATAATGGTAAAGGGTCTGAGCAAATAAAGTACATTTTGCCACAACCACTATTTTCCATGTTATTGTGGACTGTAGAGTTTATATGTCAGGGCTGTTTTTTAGTCCGAGTCCAATTGTGGTTTTTTCAGTTTGCTAAAAGATTACACACATTTAAGGATTTTATATTTTTGCTGGTCTGTTTCATTCAGAGTGCAACAAATCTCTTGCAATCCAATTAATTTAAAAACTTTGATTTATTTTCAACACACATGTTAAAATGCAAAGAGTATAGCTATGTGCACCTACGGACAGACTTTTAGTAATGTCTGGTGTGCATGTTCCCTTCATGCTTGTTAAAGTGGAGGCCCATGGCCAGCACTGCTCTGCTCACCTGCCTCTGTTCTGGCAGAGCGATAACACTCCCATCCTCTTCCTGGCTCACATACATACATACAGTAGTGTACAGTAGCATAGGAATTGGAAGTGTATGAGCAAAAAAGTGTAAAAAGGTATTTGGTATGTGGAAATGTAACACAGGAGATATCCTGCAGATAATGTCAATGCTTTCACCAGAGGCTAATAAAAAATTACAGGGAATGGCACAGGTATTTGGGATGAGGAAACGTTATACAGGAGAGGTACCACTGGTAATGTCACTATCCGTAGCATCTACGGTAAAAGTACACTGGATGTCACAGATAAAAAATTTATACGCACACGTTACACTGGAAAATTGTTGCGCAACTAATGTCAATGTCCGCAGCGGACACCGTCTACGAAAAAAGTACACTGGATGTCACAGATAGTTTTTGGATCCGCACACTTTACACTAGAGATGTTGCGCATCTAATGTCACTGTCCGCAGCGGACACCATCTACAGAAAATTACACTGGATGTCACAGATAATTTTTGGATGCGCACACTTTACACTGGAGATGTGGCGCAACTAATGTCACTGTCCGCAGCAAACACCGGCTATGGAAAAAATACACTGGATCTCACAGATATAATTTGGATGTGCACACTTTACACTGGACATGTGGCGCAACTAATGTCACTGTCCGCAGCGGACACCTTCTACGGAAAAAGTAAACTGGATGTCACAGATATTTTTTGGATGGGTACACTTTACACTGGAGATGTGGCACAACTAATGTCACTCTCCGCTGCAGACACCATTTACGGAAAAAGTACACTGGATGTCACAGATATTTTTTGGATGCGCACACTTTACACTGGAGATGTTGCGCAACTAATGTCGCTGTCTGTAGCTGCCTAACTATTGCAGGATGCGCTAAAAATAGATATTGCTGCCATACAAAATAGTCCTTAAAAGGACTTTTGGGTTTGTAAAGTTTTAGTTATTTAGCACAGGTTGCACTAAAAATACATATTGCTGCTGCCACACACAATAGTACTTAAAAGGACTTTTGGGTCTCTGAAAAGTTTTTCTAATAAAAATATTCCTATATCACTCCCTACACTGTCTGTCCCTTCCTCAGCACAGCTCTCCCTGACTAAGGCTGAGCTGAGCACTCGTCATCGGCTCAGAAACGTGCGGGGAGGAGACTCGAGCATTGTGCTCCAGCACCTGAGGTGTTCGGACGAGCATGCTCGCTCAACACTAGTCCAGATCCCTGTACAGCAGTTATATGAAAAAAACCAGGGGACTCCCAGGATAATGCCTTTAGGATTAGCTCCAAATCCAATCTGTTGGTTGACCTAGTAGTTGCACACCCTCTGCATATGAATGCTTTCTATTATTTATTCTCTCTCCTTACTGGCAGCAATGGTGTTACTGGATAGACAACCAGGGAGCATATTATTATAATAAGCTAATATGTAGTGTTGATCGAGCACCAAAGTGCTTGTGTGCTTTGGGATGCTCGGGTGCTCTGCAGAGCACCCGAGCACAATGAAAGTCAATAAGAGAACCAGAGCATTAAACCAGGCACCCCCTGCTCTGAAGAGGGGAAGTTGTCCGGTTAACAGGTAAAGGTCAGAAATTGATGGAAACACCACTGAAATGGTTCAGGAACAGCATGGGGGGGGGAGGTCTGGATGCATCTTGGACTCCCCGGTTGTATTCAAGGAGATATATAACTTATGCCAGCTGTATATGTATAATTATATACAGGAGATACCCAGATTATACCAGCCTGGTCGATATCACTATATACAAGAAGATGTCTAACTTACCAGCATGGTCCCTAAAAATAGATATTATGTAAAAGGCTGAGATGTACCTTTTCTTCACCTCATGCTTTGCTGTTTGGACGGACAGTTGACTACCTGAGATATCTAGTAGTCCTTTACTGCTCGCCTTCATCATATTAAATGGTATATATGCTTCGTACAGTAGGTTTTGTAAGTGTATGCGCAAATAAAATACAGTGAAGGTCACAGATATTTGGGATACGGAAACGTTATGCAAGAGTAGTAGTGCAGGTAAAGTCGCTGCTGTCACCAGTGGCTAATAAAAAATTGCAGTGAATGTCACAGCTATTTGGGATGCGCAAACGTTATACAGGAGATGTAGCGCAGGTAATTTTGCTGCTGTCATCAGCGGCTAATAAAAAATTGCAGTGAATGTCACAGCTATTTGGGATGCGAAAACGTTATACAGGAGATGTAGCGCAGGTAATTTCGCTGCTGTCACCAGTGGCTAAGAAAAGATTACAGTGAATGTCACAGCTATTTGGGATGCGCATATGTTATACAGGAGATGTAGCGCAGGTAATGTCGCTGCTGTCACCAGTGGCTAATAAAAAATTACAGGGAATGTCATAGCTATTTGGGATGCGCAAACGTTATACTGGAGACTTAGCGCATGTAATGTCGCTGCTGTCACCAGCGGCTAAGAATATGTAATATGTAATCTATTATACAATATAAAGCCAGAAAGCCACTGTTGGGCAATGAAGAGATAGCAGCCAAATGCAGCCCTGGTACCATATAAAATTACTCCTACATTTTAACAGCCAAATTAAAGATCTAGCTGGACCCTGTTAGTGTCTATTCAAAAATTCTATATTTGCGAATATTGGCAGTTCTAGAATTTGCAAATATCTAGAATATAGTGCTATATGTTCATAATCGCAAATATTCTAGATTTTTTTCATCAGTAACCATGCTACCTCACTGCTTCTTGCTTGTGGGCCAATGAGAAGGCTACAATATTTTTGACTTTAGGAGTAGTGTTGATCGCAAATTTTTGTATTGCGAATTTTATCACGAATTTTCCAATTGCCGTTTTTCGCAATCAAGAAAATAATGACTGGAGATCACAAATTCTCGAATTTGTGAATATATGAAGAATATTCGCCCAAATATTCGTGAAATATCGAGAATTCGAATATTGCCCTGCCGCTCACCACTGGACCCTGTGAGCATCCATCTACACCCGAGTACCATGAAATATGCACAATGCCTTGTTACATTTTTCATGGTAAACTTGGTAAATTTTAATAATTTCGTAATGGGCTAAGTATATGAATTCATATATGAAATGCTTTCTTAAAATAGATATTTCTAGCCTACAAAATGGGCAACAGAAATCACACAAGTATGATGTAAATGACACAACACAGCTATTTATGTTTCAGTTGTGGGTTTTTTCTAAGTTTCTCAATTTGAAAGTGCCAGTTCCCAGAACTGTGCACGGAATCTAATTTAAGATCTGAGGTGCCTACGTGCTAGCACTTTGTGTGCCTCATTGTATGTTTTAGCACCTCACGCATTTCACTTAATAGTCCCATATCTATAAATCAACAGAGTAATTTTAGATGTGAAATTTAGTGACACCTCTGACACCGCTGATTTAATTGGCTTTCAGCTCGTTAGACTTTGTGTGATTCAGACTGAAACACTCTTAGTTGAAGAAGAGCCTTGGATCGAACACATTAATCTTTAAAAGATACTGGTTAATAGAAACCAAAACATGGAAAGTTAAAAAGTCAAAAACTCTTGTCAATTGAACCTTATTATACAGTGCCTTGCAAAAGTATTAACCCCCCCCCCCTTGACTTTTTTTTATGTTTTGTGCCTCACAACCTATAATTGACATGGATTGTTTGAGGATATAACAGAAAAAGTCAATGTGCATAACTATTCACCCCCCTAAAGTCAATACTTTGTAGAGCCACCTTTTGCAGCAATCACAGCTTCAAGTTGCTTTGGATAAGTCTCTATGAGCTTGCCACATCCTACCACTGGGATTTTTGCCCATCCCTCCTTTCAAAACTGCTTCAGCTCCAGATCTTTAAGTCTGACCACAGATTTTCTTTTGGATTGAGGCTAGGCCATTCCAACACTATTACATGTTTCATCTTAACCCCTTAGTGACCACCTATACACTTTTTTACGGCGGCCCAGTCTAAGTGCTGCATGGGTACACCGTGCAGCGGGGAGCGCGGAACCAGCTCTCAAATGAGAGCCGGTGCCCTGCTCTAACAGCCCTGACCGGCAGAAGTGCCGATCCGGGCTGTTTAACCCTTTACATTCCGCGGGCAAAGACGCCCCTACCGCATGTAAAGTGGTGACAGAGGGAGCGGACTCCCTCTGTCTCCCATCAGCACCCCGAAAATGCGATCGCGGGGTGCTGATGTGTTGGGAAGCTTACCTTGCTTCCGGTCAGGGCCCCGAGCCTGTTTTTAGTAATTTCCAGCAGGCTGTGCCTTATACTGTATGTTATAGTCCCCTTATGGGACTATTAAGTAGTAAAAAAAATAGAAAAAAAAACACATTTATTAAATAAATAAAAATTCAATAAAATAAAAAATATGTTTTTTTTCCATTGAAAATATGCTTTTCAATGAAAAAAATTGCAAAAAAAAAAAATCCCCCCATATGTTTAGTATTGACGTGTCCGTAATGACCCGGACTACATAAATATCACATAAATTACGCCGTAAAAAAAATGCTAAATAATTTTTTTGGGTTAAAAAAGGGGGTTTTATTGCGAAAAAAGTTGTAAAACATAAAAAAACTATATGTATTTAGTATCACTGTAATCATACTGACCCAGAGAATAAAGATATTATGTTTTTTGTACCGAAAAATGAATTCCCCATCTCCCTCCCAGAAAGAGTTAATAAAAGTGAACCAGAAAGTTATGAGTACCCCAAAATGGCGCCATTAAAAACTACAACTTGTCCCGCAAAAAACAAACCTTTATAAAGCTATATAGATGGAAAAATAAAAAAGTTATAGCTCTTAGAACGAGACAATGAAAAAAGGAAGAAAAACGCTTGGTCATAAAGGCCCAAACAGGCTTGGTTACTAAGGGGGTAAACCACTCAAGTGTTGCTTTACCACTGTGTTTGGGGTCATTGTCCTGCTGGAAGGTGAACCTCCGTCCTAGCCTCAAATCACACACAGAGTGGTACAGGTTTTGCTAAAGAATATCCCTGTATTTAGCACCATCCATCTTTCTCTCAACTCTGACCAGTTTCCCAGTCCCATCCCCACAACATGATGCTGCCACCATCATGTTTCACTGTGGGGATGGTGTGCTTCGGGTGATGTGTTGTGTCGGGTTGGTACCAGATATAGCGTTTTCTTTGATGGCCGAAAAGTTCAATTTCAGTCTCATCAGACCTTCCTCCATACATTTAGGGAGTCTTCCACATGCCTTTTCGCAAAAACTCACAACGTGCCTTTTTGCTAAAAGTAATGGCTTTTTTCTGTCCACTCTGCCATAAAGCCCAACTCTATGGAGTGTACGGGCTTATTGTCGTCTTATGTACAGATACTCCAGTCTCTGCTCTGGAACTCTGCAGCTCCTCCAGGGTTACCTTAGGTCTCTATGCTGCCTCTCTGATTAATGCCTTTCTTGTCTGGTCCGGGAGTTTTGGTGGGCGGCTGTCTCTTGGCAGGTTTGCTGTTGTGCCATATTCTTTCCATTTGGTTATGATAGATTTGATGGTGCTCCTGGGGATCATCAAAGATTTTGATTTTTTTTTATAACATAGCCCTGACTTTTATTTCTCAACAACATTGTCTCTTACTTGTTTGGAGAGTTCTTTGGTCTTCATGGCAGTGTTTGGTTAGTGATGCCTCTTGCTTAGGTGTTACAGCCTCTGGGGCCTTTCAAAAAAGGTATGTATATGTAATGGCAGATCATGTGACACTTAGATTGAACACAGGTGGACATCATTTTACTAATTATGTGACTTCTGAAGGTAATTTTTATGGGCTTTCTAACAAAGGGGGTGAATACATACGCACATGACAATTTTTTGCTTTCTATTTCTAAACAATAGTTTTAGTTATATGTTTTTCTCATTTCACTTCACCAACTTAGACTATCGTGTTCTGATCCATCACATAAAATTCAGATTGACAAAACATTGAACTTAAGGCTGTAATGTAACAAAGCATGAAAAAAGTCAAGGTTAGTTAATACTTTTGAAAGGCACTGTATATCTTTAGCTTAGAAATAAGTCTTAGAACTTTCCATGATATTGAATATCTTTTTCAAAACCTATATGATTTGTTTTGAGATGTTGCTCAGTAATACCAGGATAGTGGTTGGTGTTGCTTATTCTGCAGTAATTTTTGGTGGTCCAGTTTTTGTTTTATTGGAGACAGAACCTGTTATTTGAATTTGGCAAGAATTTCTGCCACTGCATTGTGGGTAATGGTAAGCCTGGTTGGGTGAAATTAGTTGAAATCTTCTGCAATGACACATGTGCTTTGTTCACAGAACATGTTCTGCCATTCTTCACATGATTTTAACAGAAGAAAAATCTCTGTTTTTATTAGAAAGTGAATAAATATATGTTAAGATGAAGCACATCATTGTTTTTCTGGCGAAATTCTATATTAGTTTAATGTGTCACAGATCTACTTTCCCAGTTCAAAAACTGGAGTTAAATCCAAGATTCATTCAAGGCGGTCACCATGTTGGTGACATGTCTAACGAGTTCCCTCTTCCCCCACAGCTTGTAGCTCAAAATTAGATCCCAGTTTGCCAGTTTTCATTTTATGTGTGTGTTTCCTTACTTTTGATACAAAGTATGTACAGTATCCATTATTAGGGGAACAGATAAGGCGATCTGTCACATAGATCGTGATCGCCGAACAGTGTGCTGTCTTCCCGGTGCTAGAGTTCAACACATTGCGGATCGGTTGACATATTACTGGGAGGGGCTGGAGAAGATCCAGCGGTCGTGGTCCATATCAGAACCAATGACAAAGTTAAAGGAAGGTGGAGAGTCCTTAAAATGATTTCAGGGATTTAGGTCAAAAGCTTAGGGCAAGGACCTCAAAAGTAGTATTTTCTGAAATACTGCCTGTACCACGAGCCACACAAGAAAGGCAGCGGGAGATAAGGGAGGTTAACAAGTGGCTCAAGAACTGGTATAGGAAGGAGGGGTTCGGGTTCCTGGAGAACTGGGCCGACTTCTCTGTCGGCTACAGGCTCTATCGCAGGGACGGGCTGCACCTCAATGGGGAAGGGGCAGCTGTGTTGGGGAGAAAGATGGCTAGAAGGTTGGAGGAGTGTTTAAACTAGGGACTGGGGGGGAGGGTAATTACATTATAGGAGGGGAAGATAGTGTGCAGATAGAGACCGGGGGCGAGGTAGTGTGACTGGGGGAGGAATGGAAGGGGGGAGTAGAACAGTTCAGAATGGAAGGTGCAGGGTGAAAAATACACATAAACCTCTCAAATATATGTATACTAATGCCACAAGCCTGACTAACAAGACTGGTGAACTGGAATTAGTGATGTGTGAGGAGGACTATGATATAGTGGGAATGACTGAGACATGGCTGGATGATAGCTATGACTGGGCAGTTAATATAAAAGGTTACAATCTGTTTAGAAAGGATCATCAAAACTGGAGAGGGGGATGGGTCTGCCTCTATGTAAAGTCCTGTCTAAAGCCCACAATCCGAGAATACATCTGTGAGGGACATGAACATGTGGCGTCACTGTGGGTAGAAATACATGGAGTAAAAAAAATATAATAAATTACTAATAGGAGTTTATTATAAACCACCTAATATACCAGAGACCACAGAAAATCTACTGCTGAACAAGATAGACGAGGCGGCAAATCATAATGAAGTCGTTAATATGGGGGACTTCAACTACCCAGATATAGACTGGGAAACTGAAAGCTGTACATCGCATAAAGGAAACAGGTTCTTGGCAATAGCCAAAGACAATTACCTTTCCCAACTGGTTCAGGACCCCACTAGAGGGATGGCCATACTGGATTTAGTATTAACCAATAGACCTGACAGAACAACAGATGTGAAGGTTGGGGGACACCTAGGAAATAGTGACCATAAAGTAATAACCTTCAAATTATTCTTCATACGAGAGTTTCTGAAGGGAGGAACAAAGATACCAAACTTCAAAAAAGCTAAATTTAGCCAACTAAGCGAGGGCATAGGCCTAACTAACTGGGACAAAGTCCTCAAAAATAAAAGAGATTTTTAAAGCATTGTAACATCTAATTGTGAGAGGTACATACCTTATAGGAATAAAAGGCTAAGAAACAATAAGAAACCAATGTGGATAAATAGAATCATAAAGAAAGCAATAAATTACAAAAAGAAAGCATATAAATCACTAAAACAGGAGGGGAGCCAGGAAGCACTGATAAACTATAAGGAAAAAAATAGAATATGTAAAAAACTAATAAAAATTGCCAAACTAGAGACCGAGAGATTAATTGCCAAAGAGAGTAAAACTAACCCTAAAATGTTCTTCAATTATATAAATGGTAAAAAATATAAATCTGTAAAGAGTTGGCCCTCTACATGGCAATGAGGGGGTGTTGCAGAGAGCGACGAGGATAAAGGAAAACTATTAATTTTTAAAAGTGCCATTAAAAGTGCCCTGTCTGACCTAGGAAGAAGTACAACAGCGACTTAAAAAGATTAAAATAGACAAATCGCCAGGACCAGATGGCATACACCCCCGTATCCTGAGGGAATTAAGTGATGTCATAGCCAGACCTTTATTTCTGATATTTACGGACTTTATACTGGCAGGGAATGTTCCACAGGATTGGTGCATAGCAAATATGGTGCCAATATTCAAAAAGGGTCCAAAAACAGAGCCTGGAAATTATACGCCGGTAAGTTTAACATCTGTCGTTGGTAAACTGTTTGAAGGGTTTCTAAGAGATGCTATCTTGGAGTACCTCAATGAAAATAAGCAAATAACGCCATATCAGCATGGCTTCATGAGGGATCGGTCATGCCAAACAAATTTAATCAGTTTCTAAGAGGAGGTAAGTTCTAGACTTGACAGCGGCGAATCAATGGATGTCGTATATCTGGACTTCTCCAAAGCATTTGACACTGTACCTCATAAAAGGTTGGTATATAAAATGAGGATGTTCGGACTGGGAGAAAATGTCTGTAAGTGGGTAAGTAACTGGCTGAGTGTCAGAAAATAGAGGGTGGTTATTAATAGTACACACTCAGATTGGGTCACTGTCAATAGTGGGGTACCTCAGGGGTCAGTATTGGGCCCTATTCTCTTCAATATATTTATTAATGATCTTGTAGAAGGCTTGCACAGTAAAATATTATTTTTTGCAGATGACACTAAACTGTGTAAAGTAATTAACACTGAAGAGGACAGTTTTCTCCTACAGAGGGATCTGGATAGATTGGAGGCTTGGGCAGAGAAATGGCAGATGAGGTTTAACACAGACAAATGTAAAATTATGCACATGTGAAGGAATAATGCAAGTCACCCGTACATACTAAATGGTAAAACACTCGGTAACACTGACATGGGAAAGGATCTAGGAATTTTAATAAACCTCAAACTAAGCTGTAAAAAACAGTGTCAGGCTGCTACTGCCAAGGCCAATAAGATATTGGTTTGCATCAAAAGGGGCATAGATGCCCGTGATGAGAACATAGTCCTACCACTTTACAAATCTCTAGTCAGACCACACATGGAGTACTGCGTACAGTTCTGGGCTCCTGTGAACAAGGCAGACATAGCAGAGCTGGAGAGGGTTCAGAGGAGGGCAACTAAAGTAATAACTGGAACAGGGCAAATACAGTACCCTGAAAGGTTATTAAAATTAGGGTTATTCACCTGAGAAAAAAGACGACTGAAGGGAGATCTAATATCTATGCAGTGGTGTATCTTGGTTTTGTGCTGCCCTAGGCGAGACTAAACTCAGGCACCCCCCTAATATAAATTTGACCAATCCCTCCCTTCCGCACACACGGGATCTCAAAGCGGGAGGAGGGGGACAGAGGGAGAGGCAGTGCAGAGGTGAAGTAGGCAGCGCTGAACGCAGGGAAGGCGGCACTGGGCACCGAATGGCCAGGCATCATGGATCCACGGACCTCTCCTTGGGCACCTTAATTCAGTGATTGACAGGTTAATAAAACCTGTTTTTTTAGCAGAATAAAGCCGCAAATAGATTTTATAAGGCCACCTTAGGAATCCTAATATAACCCTGGACATGAGCATATGTTTAGCTCACAGGGGTTATATCATATCATTCAGACACTCCAACAAATAGTAGGAAATTGGAACAATATACCAGTGACATGTACATTGCATCTGCATGATATTAAAGAGATTCTGTCACCACATATAACTTATATGTGGTGACAGAATTCCTTTAATATCATGCAGATGCAATGTGCATGTCACTGGTATATTGTTCCAATTTCCTAGCGTGTCTCTGAATAATTTATAACCCATTCCCAATACTTATTTAATCGTCCTCCAGGCTCCAGACTGTGACAGTAATTTGAGGTTACTAACATTTTAAATGGGTTTATAGTCAGCATACGCTGCGTAGGCCCAGCCGCCCTAGCATTGCAGCAGGCCCGTGACTCCACCTCCGTGTGACGTCACGGGACTCACGACGGCAACGTGCGGACACAGCAGGGGATGTCATGTCGGGGTGAAGTAGTCAGGACGGACTCAGGAGAGCAGGAGGAAGTAAGTAATCAAATCCTGAGGGGCCTGGATGTATTTCTGGAGTCTAATAATATTACAGGCTATAGCTACTAGAGATGGGTCGTTGATCCAGGGGAAGTGGGGAAAAATGGCTTTTGCCTCACAGGTTTTTTTTTCCTTCCTCTGGATCAACTTGTAGGAAACACGCCGAACTGGATTGACAAATGTCTTTTTTCGGTCTTATATACTATGTTACTATGTTACTATGTTACTATATGCATTCAATACTTGGTTGGGGCTCCTTTTGCATGAATCATTGCATCATTGTGGTGTGGTATGGAGGTGATCAACCTGTGGCACTGCTAAGATGTTCTGGAAGCCCAGTTTGCTCCCTTCAACTTGTCTGCATTGTTGGGTCTGGTTTCTCTCATCTTCCTCTTGACAATAACTAATAGATTCTCTATGGGGTTTAGGTCAGGCAAGTTTACTGGCCATAGTTATTAAACCAGGTATTGGTACTTTTGGCAGTATGGACTGGTGCCTAATCTTTCTAGAAAATTAAATCGGCATTTTCATAAGTCTTCTCAACAGAGGGAAGCATAAAAAATTGCTCTAAAATTTACTGTGCTGACTTTGGACTTGATATAACACAGTGGACCAACACCAGCAGATGACATGATTCTCCAAACTACCACTGAATGGGGAAAAATCACAATGGAGCTCAAGCAAAACTTGGATTGTCTGTCTTTCTACTCTTCCTCTAGACTCCGGGACCTTGATTTCCAAATGAAATGCAAAATTTACTTTCATCTGAAAACAAGACTTTGAACTATTGAGCAACAATCCAGTCCTTTTACTGCTTAACCCAGGCAAGATGCTTCTGACGTTATCTCTGGGTCATGAGTGGCTTGACAAAAGGAATGTGACAGTTGTAGACCATGTCCGGTATATGTATGTGGTTTTTGAAGCACTGACTCCAGCAGTGGTCCACTCCTTGTGAATCTCCCCAACATTCTTGAATGGCCTTTTCTTGACAATCCTTTCAAGGCTGTGGTGTTGCTTGTGTACCTTTTTCTATAACAGATTTTCCTTCCACTTAGCTTTCCATTAATATTGTTGGAAACAGCACTCTGTGAACAGCCAGCTTCTTTAGCAATTACTTTTTGTGGCTTATCCTTCTTGTGTAAAGTGTCAAGTCAGTAATTCTCCCCATGATTGTGTATCCCATTGAACCAGACTGAGAGACTATTTAAAGGTTTTGGAAACCTTTGCAGGTGTTTTGTCTTGATAAGCTGATTACAGTGTGACACCACGAGTCTACATTTTTGAACTTTTTACCAATATGCATATTTTCTGAGATACTGACTTATGGATTTTCATTAGCTTAAAGCCATAATCATCAACATAGAAAAAAAACATGTTTTAAATAGATCACTCTGTATGTAATAAATCTATATATGTTTTACTTTTGGAATTGACTTATCAAAATAAATTAATTTTTTGATGATATTCTAATTTATTGAGATGCACCTATATATACTATATAAATACAGACAAGTCCGGTATATTTTGTCTTGACTATCGTGATCCTTAGGCCTTTTTAAAGGAGGCTACCTGACCTCTCAGCATGGCCATCAGCTCTATGAACTATGTTACTCTTCTCATATATACAGTATTTTGAACCACTCACTTTTATTGAGAGCAATGGCATAAAATATACCTTGGTTGCATCTTGGCCGAAAGAGATTTCCCAAATTGCAATTTTATGGTCTTCTGGGTCAACAAACCAAAGCAGTGTTCAAAATTTGCCAAAACTTTTTTTTAGGGTGTCCTGTGTGTAATCATTTCAGAGTAAAGAGTAGTGAATCAATTCAGAAATTGTCTTGACTTTCCCCCGAAAAATTGGATTCTAACAAACTTCCTGTTATTCTTTTCAGTGAATGAGAGAAACAGTCTATTATATTTTTCTGTGTTTCAGGGAAATATATATATTCATTGTCCTTTGGGTACTTTTTCTCATTATGGACTGACTAATTTGCATGAAGAGTATTGCAGTGTAGGTAATGCCTCACTTTTCCTTCCAAAAAGCAAAGAATACTGAGTGTCTATCTTCAGCCTGTGTAGCATAGCCATCCAAAATTCATGGTTGACTCTTTAAGTAGGCCTCCAAGGATAACAGCTAAATTGTCTACAAATAACTCTTTCCAGACAAATGTCCTTTATCAGAGCTAAGTTGTCCTCTGGACAGGTACTATTTTTAGTTTCGAGACCACCTAGTATATGTGAGGTGTATCTCTCTCTGTCTCTCTCATCAAATTTATTTGAAAACAACATTTTCAAGAAATTGGCTCCTCTATATTTCGGAGCATTTCACTTTGAGCTTCAAAGTATATTATTAAAGTATATATTTAGATATTTTGCCCATTAATATAAGGGCTGCCAGGTCACTGACAATCAAAATTGTACATGGACTATCGAGACAAAAAGTTTAGACCTACCTAAAGATATTTGTCTCTTCATTTACAGTACACAGCCTTAAATACTAGCAAGTACAAACATTATTAAAAATTCTATTGAAGAACAAAAAGAGTGGGTGATTTTAGGTGTCAGTACATAAAAGATTTAAGTGTCCTTTAAAATGAAAGCGAAATGAAGATGAAGCGAATTGCCTATTGAATATGCAAATTATTTTAGTTTGTTAAATATAAATGATAGTACACGGGGGCCAGGGTGTTTCTTGTAAATTAACACAAAATTAGTGTACAAGGGACCTCATGTTACTTAAAAACAAAACTAATTTAGGGAATATGATGCAAATAAGCATTGTTTTTCATTTTATTGCACATTCTATAGCTTTTGATGTAGAACATTCTATAAAAATAAAAGTTTTATTGCAAAAATGCCAGAAGATATTTCTAAATATAGAAAAAGCTAACTAAACTGGAAATATACATCTGCTCATTGATTATTGCATTCCCTTTTAAGAGAAATCCTCCCCAGCAATCTACTGATCCCAAGGGTCCACCTGCAGAAACTCCTGATTATCAAAAATAATGAAATAAAATGCTTAACACTTTCATATCTACTAGAGCCATTAGACATATGATGTTCTCCACCTGTTACATGTAATGTATGTGGTTATGGAGATAGTGGTGCTTGATAACACCATAAATCCCCTGGTATTCACCAATACCGGCACCTATATTTAGTTGCTGTGCAGGGGAGCTTCTAGGTAGCAGGTCTCAGAAAAGTCTCAGATTGGCAGTAGGGTGCAGAAACTGAAGACATAGTCATAAGGACAGAAGGAGGAGGTCAAGAATAAGCTGAGGTCAAGGTAAGATCCAATGAGCACAATAAAAAGTCACTAAGCCATAAAAAGAATTACCTCAATCACCAGGAGGTCTATTTGCTGAGATCACATTTAACCCCTTCAGGACCCTGCCATTTGTCACCTTTACACCTAAAGTGTTTTATATCATACTATTGGTCTTAATGTGCTTAACCTAATCATACTATTATTCCCCCTGTCTGCCTTTCCTATACTTTTAAAAAACGTTTTTATTGATATGTAAATGATCAGACTTTGTGCCTAAGGGCGGTCCCTCTTCCAGCTTTGTGCCCAGCCGCGCCCCAACTGCCATCTCCTAGTGCCGCCCAGCTCATTAATATTCACTGCACTGGACGGCTTTTCATGCTCCCGACCTGGCCGAAATACTGCGCATGCCTAGTACTGTCTTACTGGCATCGGCCTCACATGTTAGCTGTGCACCTGCGCCGGATACGGTCCCCGGCACCCTTCAGCTCCAGTACCTGAGTGCGCCTGCACCACAAAGAGTAGTCGGCCGCACTCAGGTACTGGAGCTGGAGGGTTTATATGGGGACTGTATTCGGTGCAGGCACACAGCTAACATATGAGGTCAGTAAGACAGTACTGGGCATGCGCAAGATTTTGGCCGTGTCGGGAGCATGAAAAGCCGCCCAGTGCAGTGAATATTAATGAGGTGGGCGGCACTAGGAGATGGCGGTTGGGGCGTGGCTGGGCACAAAGCTGGAAGAGGAACCGCCCCTTGGGCACAAAGTCATGTAATTTACATATCAAGAAAAACGTTTTATACGGCAGACAGGGGGGATAATAGTATGATTGTGTTAAGCACATTAAGACCGATAGTATGATATAAAACACTTTATATGCTGTACCGGCCTGTCAGTGTCCCTTTTAGGACCAGGCCATTTTTTGTAAATCTGACATGCATCATTTTATGTGGTGATAACTTTAAAACGGTTTCACATATCCAAGATATTCTGAGATTGTTTTATTATCACATATTGCACTTCATGACAGTGGTAAATTTGAGACAAAATATTTCATTTTTATTTATAAAAAAAAATACTAAATATACCAAAAAATTGAAAAATTTGCAACTTTCCAAATTTCAATTTCTCTACTTTTAAAATAGATAGTGATACCTCCTAAAATAGTTATTACTTTACATTTCCCATATGTCTACTTCATATTTGGATCATTCTATAAATGACATTTGCTTTTTTTGGGACTTTAAAAGTTTAGAAGCAAATCTTAAAATTTTTAAGAAAATTTACAAAACCCAATTTTTTAAGGACCAGTTCAGTTATGAAGTCACTTTGTAGGGCTTACATATTGAAAACTTACCATAAATTACCCCATTTTAGAAACTACACCCCTCAAGCTATTCAATATTAATTTTACAAACTTAGTTAACCCTTTAGGTGTCCCACAAGAATTAAAGGAAAATGGGGATGAAATTTAAAAATTTCACTTTTTTTTTAGCAGATTTTCAATTTTAATCCATTTGTCCTGCAACACATCAAGAGTTAACAGCTAATCAAAACATAATGTTTATTACCCTGATTCTGTAGTTTACAGAAACAATCCATATGTTGTCAGAAACTGATGTATGAGTGCACAGCGGGGTTCAGATTGGAAGGAGCACCATATGGCTTTTGGAGAGCGGATTTAGCTGGAACAGTAATAGGGAACTTTGTCGCATATGAAGACACCCTGAGGTAGCCCTGCAGTGGAAACCCCCAAAAATTGACCCTCTTTTGGAAACTACATCCCTCAAGGAATCTTTCAAGGTGTGTAGTGAGCACTTTGACCTCAAAGGTGTTTCCTAGAATTGGGAAACACTTGGCAGTGAAAATGAAAAATTGCATTTTTTTTCCAAGAAAAAGTTGCTTTACACCAACATTTTTCACTTTCACAAAGGGTAACAGATCAAAATGAACCCCACATTTTGTTCCCCATTTCCCCCCTGAATATGGCAACACCCCATATGTGCTCAAAAACTGATGCATGGGCGCACAGCAAAGTTCAGAGTGGAAGGAGCACCATATGGCTTTTGGAGAGCGGATTTAGCTAGAATGGTAACTGGGAGCTATTTCGCATATGAAGACAACCTGAGGTGGCCTGCAGTGGAAACCCCCAAAAAGTTTACCCATTTTAGAAACTATACCACTCAAGGAACCCTTCAAGATGTGTAGTGAGCACTTTGACCTCAAAGGTGTTTCCTAGAATTAGGAAACACTTGGCAGTGAAAATGAAAAATTGCAATTTTTTAAAGAAAAAGTTGCTTTAACGCCACATTTTTCACTTTCCTGAAGGGTAACAGGACAAAATTCACCCCATATTTTGTTCCCCATTTTCCCCCGAATATGGCAACACCCCAAATGTGGTCAAAAATTGATGTATGGGCGCACAGCAGGCAAAATGCAAAATATGGATTTTGCAGGCAGGCTTGAATTGGCAGACATGGATTTTAGGTGCCAGGTCGCATTTAAAAAATTTCCCAGAAATGAAAACCCCAAGAAGTGACCCATTTTGTCCCTTTTGACCTAACAGGTGTTTCACAGAAATGAATATGTAGTGGTTGGTAAAAAGTGGATATGTAATTATTTGGACTAAATCAGAGATATAAGGTGGTAAAACTACAGAGTACATAAAGGATGAAATTAAATTAATACTCCATGGAGGAGTGGTAGATTTTGAAACAATCCTGCATGCACGGGCCAGGTTTTTCAGAGCAGGTTTCACAGATGTTAATGGTGTCTTTCCTTATCCCCCTTTTGGAACACACCCTGCATCTTTTTGGGGTCCTTCCCTTACTTGCTGTCTGGGGGACTTGACCTGGAAAATGTTGTCCTGGTACAACACAGGCAACATGACTTTCTCAAGTACTGGGACCCTCCTCGGTCTGGCTTTGAAAAATCTGGCCTTGATAAACACCTCTTGGAACTGAAGGAAAGTTCCTGTGTGGCCTGCAGATTGAAATAGTAATATGGACTCTTCTACATAGACATTTTTATCAGGGGACTACACCTCAGAAAACCTGGTGCTAAAGTGGTCGAGGACGGGCCTAACTTTCAACAGGCGGTCAAACGTCGGGTCGTTATGGGGTGGGCACTGCTTTGTCGTTGTAGTGTAGAAATTTCTGAATTCCCTCAAATTGCTTCCGGGTCATCATGGTAATACTGTAAATTGGAGTCTAGGAGAAAATGTCCAAACTCCAATATTGTCTAACGTTTGGCTTCTTAATAAGGCCCATATGCAGCACAAGTCCCCAAAACTTCACAATCATTGCTGCATTTACTGGGGTCCAACCTAGAGGGTTCACTCTGGGGTGCTGCCTATGCTGCTACCCTAGGGCGACTTCTAGAGGGTCTCTCATCATCGGATAATGATGAGGGGGTAGAGGAGTAGAGGAATGTGGCATCCTCTTCTCCCTCACTAGCAGACTCGTATGCCTCTTAAGCTGAGTTTGTCCGTTCAGATGCACGGGCCATTTTTATTTTATTGGAGTGTTACATGTGAAATGTGTAAACCTTTATTTATTGTAATAGGTGTGAATTTTGTGTTTTTACACGTGAAGGGGCTTGTAATAGATTTGAAATACAAAGAAAAGGAGTAGAAAAAAGTATATAAAAAAATACAGGTACAGGATGCAGGATGTACAAAGATGTTGTGTTCGTGCAAAAATGTACACTAACACTACCTTACTAAAATTGATTTCTATATATATGAATATGGAGATTTATATATATATATATATATATATATATATATAACTACATGAAAAAAATATATACACACAGTGGCTTACTAACGTGGGGGGGGGGGATCTGGGGGGTGCTCTGCCCCGTGTGCAGGCTCTCAGGGGGGTGCCAGAAGCAATGAGCTATTCCATCAATACAGACGGAAACGCTCATTGCTTAGAGCTGGGTCTTGCCACTCATTGCTCAGCTCCCTGCACTCCTCCCAGCTCCACCATTCAGCCTGCAAGCACAGATCATGCTGCCAGCCTGAGATCTACATAATCTTCACCCACACAGTGCTGCAGAGCAATCTGTGCCTGCAGGGAAGATAGGTATGTGTGCTTCAGGAATGGAACAAGGTGAGTAGTTACTGTGTTTTTTTGTTTTTAATACAGAGGGGGCACAGAGAACTGTATTACTATGGAGGGGTCACAGAGAGAGGACTTTATTACTATGGAGGGGGCACAGAGGACTTTATTATTATGGAGGGGCACAAAGGACTTTATTATTATGGAGGGGGCACAGAGGGCTTTATTACTATGGAGGGGGCACAGAGGGCTTTATTACTATGGAGGGGGCACAGAGGTCTTTATTACTATGGAGGGGGCACAGAGGACTTAATACTATGGAGGGGGCGCAGAGGACTTTATTACTATGGAGGGGGTAAAGAGGGCATTAATAATGTGAAGGGGGCACAATGGGCATTTCTGCTATGGAGGGGGCACAGAGCCAGAGGGCATTACTACAATTAAGGGGGCATTGAGGGCATTTTTACTGTGAAGGGGACACAGTGGGCATTATTACTGTGAAAGGGGCACAATGGGGATTTCTACTATGAGGGGGGGCACAGAGGGCATTGCAAGCACAGTGAGCATTACTACTATTAAGGGGGCACAATGGACTTATTTCTGTGAAGGGGGCACTCCACAGGACACCCTTCCCCCCGGTCTCCCCTGCAGCTCCATACTACTTCCAGCCCTGGGATGTGCCAGTCTTCATTGACCGGCTAATTGCAGCATTTGGAGCTGCAGGGGACTGAAATACCTCATGCTGCCCTTAGCCGGCATGGATGCCTGCCTGTAGGAACAGCTATCCCGCCCCAATTCCCCCGCAATCCTCTCCCAGAACTCGGTGGACTTTGCGCTGTACATGTACAGTGCTGGTCCTTAAGTTACGTCCATCAGGTCCTCTATGGGTTAAAAAGCCTCTCTGGTGATGTCATTGAGAGGTGCCAGCAAACTTTAAGTACAGGGATTGATAGTACTGGACCTGTAAACTGGAACCTTAGAGCCACTGTCACATGATGTAAACACAATAGGGAAAAAGAGACCAATCGCCCCACTGTGCAAAGGTTTGATTTATCAGGGAAAATTGTATGCATCTGTGGACATCCCAAATTAAAGGGGCTTTCTGGGTTTTTAATATCAGGGTCCGACTCCTGGAACCCCCGCTAATTAGCTGGTTGAAGACTTGAATAGGAACTAGCTATCCCATTAAAATGAATGGAACTGCTTGTAGTTACACCTGCTCACCATTGTGATGTTGACGGCCGGCAGGTAAAAAATAAAGGGAAGGCTGCGCTCGCACGTAGTGTGGCCTTCTCTTCAACCAGCTGATTGGTGGGGGTGCCAGGAGTCTTTCCCCACTACAGATATGAAGTCCAGATCACAATTTTGTTTTTTTTCCGACTGCCCCTGGTTCCTATGCTGTCATCAATCAAAGCTGCACTGAAATGCACAGTCAGGGCTCCTTTGCTGTTCTAACATAATGAAGAGGACTCATGCACATACACAGCAGTTCTGACAATGTATTTCAATGCAGTTCTGAGTGCTGACAGTGGGGAAATGGGGGCAATAGGAAAGTAAAAAATAATGAGTGCAAGTGGTCAGTGCAAAAGTGACATGCAGTGACTTGAAGACCAACCATAACTTATAACACTGGGCATTAGAACACTATATCTTATTTTATTACATCTTTATTCAAGGACATTGTCCCCAATATCCCCCCCCCCCCCAAAAAAAAAAAAAAAGTCTCTATCAACATCAGCCAAGATACTGTCCTCCAAACTCATTTATTCATTGCCAGACTCACTTATATGTGATGTGTAAACTGTTCCTAGTTTCAGACTTTTCGATATGTCGCTAGTAGTAATATATGTTGGTTTGAAATCTGTGCATCCAGGATGCTGCTACCGTCACTAGTCCTCATGTATAGGAATAACTTCATTCCTGGACTGAATGCTCCCTCTACAGCCTATCAAGTATCTGCTCTCTGTTGCGCTGACAGAAACTGAAGAGGAGTATGCATTTGCCCCTACTTCAGAATCTGCTCTATGTGCTCTCCTTACTCTTTACACTTATACACAGCATGTGTGATTCTCCCCCCGTGTGTGAGCTTTAGTCCGTATCCACAGGCTGTGTGATCTGCTGCTCCCCCACTTTATGATCTCTCAAATGCAACCAACTTTGAACTCTTTGTAGCTATCTATAATACTGAGAGAAGGATGTGGCAGAGTAAAGAGAGCTAACACAGTAAGTAGCAGTGTGCTGTCTGATCTATGTTAGAAACAACTGGACTACCAGCTATGTGAAGGTGTTACAAACACTCTGTAGCTGTTTAGGAAATTGTCTAAAGGGGTTGTCCGATCTGGACATTTATGGCATTTAAATAAGATATGCCATACATGTCTGACAGGTGTGGGTCCCCCCTTCAGTCTCAAGAATGACACCTAACAATGAATGTGGAGGATGACTACACTATAGGTCATATATGGCATATCATATCAATATGCCCAGATGGAACCATCCAATAAACTTTGCAATTTGGAAGCAAATGATCGATAAAAAGAATTACAGTAACATTTATTTACAGAAGTAAGTTATGTGTCTACCTTTACATGTTTGTAGGTATATAAATCATACACAAACTCTTTCCTTGGGATTTTATACTTTTTAAATATAAAGCTAATATAATCTTCCGGTAATAAAAATATCTTGTAAGCATTCTTCTTTCTCTCCTCTAGTGTCGTAATTTACCTCTTTAAATGTTATTCTGTGCTTTAATGAAGTAAATGACATTTATACACATCCGCATTACTAGTCAAAGAAAAATCAGCAAATTTGGATAATAAAAATAATTAATCTGTGCTGTTTGTCGTTGCGTGTGAGTCATCCCATACCACCTACTTGGAAGTGAAGACACAGAAGTCATTAATGAGGATTTTCTACATAGTGACATGGTATAACCAATAGCAGATGAGGCCAATTAGTGCAATTGTTAAAAAGATAGAATGTTCTAATTATTCTATCATGACAGACAAGGCAGAAATCTAACGTAGTAGAAATAAAAAAAAAGGTAACAAAACATTGTCCACCTTCTAAGTGAATATCATAAATAATGTTGTCAGTCATTGACTTAAAACTGAAATTGTGGATTAGAGATTTCAAAAGTTTTGATTTTAAAAAATTGATTTCTGATTTGAAAAACATCGGGAATATTATATAGGGATTTTGAGTGTTTATTTTCCCTAAAGTCAATATATAAAATAAGGGGGATGTAACAGCAGTTGATAGGGAAGACTTGGACAGTGAGCAGTGCAAGCCATAGGCGGTAAGTCTGCTACTGGCTGATTTTCCCTACTCTACTAAGGTGCAAGACAGATCTCACACAGAGACAAAAACAACACAAAAACTGAGTCATACAGAAATGGGTGTGAAGCAGGTGGGTGATACAGTACCAAAATGAGAGATGGTGTAGAAGTAGTAGGCCGGGTCCCTTTGTACCGTCGAATCCTGATTCTTGTGAAGTGCTATTAGCTCTTTTAGATATAAGGAGACTTGCAATTGTAAGCAACCAGCACCGATGAAAGAAGACTTGCGTACAGTCTGCTTAGTTTCCAATAAATTCTGTGTCTCTGATAACATGTCTCAGACCTTTTACTGGGCTGACCCGCCCTCCATGGCACATAGCCGCCCAATAATATGACAGATAGGCAGGTACAATTTAACTCATGCCTTAACCAATAGGAATACATTTCCGAACTGGAAGGGACAGATTTGGACACTTCCTGAGAGTGCCGGTGGGTGGAGCTCAAACATACTCATATGGCCTGCTGATCACAATCCACCACCACTCCCAGGACATGTGCAAATGCTTCCAAATGAATCAGCCTGTCCTTTAAATGGATATTGCCCTCCAATCGGACAACATCCATTTAGTCCAGTGCAAGTCTCCTACTGACCCAAAGTGAACCTTTGTTAGACATGGTTCCTCAGTCCCTGAGGAAGATCTTTTAAAACAGGGTCGACCCAGAAAGGTGATATAGCATTCACATGGACACCAGTCCCACCAACCAATGTTTTGCAGCATGTTGGGGCCCCCATGGTTCAGTCTCCCTCAAACCAACGGGAGCGGCTTCCACATGGGGGAGTAGGAACCCGAGTGCTGATCTATAGAATTTCCCTGGTACCGTCCTGACCCCATCATGCTCTCTTATAACTGTAATCCGGTCAGACTTTACACAGGGAGGCATATACAAAATAAACCTACATAACATTACTAAGCTTAAGAGAAAGTCCACTAGTCATCCTATGCTAAAAAAAATTTCCACGACAATGAAGGGTAGTCAAGCCGAGATCAGAACCAGAGGGTAAACACAGTACCAAATCACTAGGCAGAGAGTGGTCAAAATCAAGCCGAGGTCAAATATATACGAATAATCCAAAAGCACACACAGAATCGGAACCGGGAGCACAGCTAGGAGGGAGTCAAGGACTATCACAATTTGACAGACAGGGAATGGAAGACCTGGAAAGAGAGTCAGGTAGCTGGTACAGAATAGCGGGGAGCAGGTGGGTATCATAGGTAGAAAAAAGAAAGAAGAAGAAGATGGAAATCCCATTTAAAGTAGCATCCTTAAAGGGTTAATAACAGAATTTTTTCATAATGTGTAAACAAGTAAACATACATGTCAGATATTAGTGCCATATACTGTTTCAATTATTAAACAGATTGCCATATTACAGTAATTGATGCATATTACTGTATTAAGTTATAAAAATCTAGAATCATTTATTGTAATCAAATGTATTGAGAATAATCTACTTTTAATGTAGTTGTAGTCTATTTCTTTTTCTAATTAGTTTCCAACTTCATTTTAAATGTAAATTTTTCAGATATATTTGTATTAATTATATTAGTTAACAAACATGTTGCTCATCATTTCAACATCTTGCGAAATGACTTGCATCCATGGGGGATTACATTCAATGGTTGGTGATGGGTCAGATTAATTTTAGCTTTGTGTTTGTTTGTTGGATGGGATTTCTATATTGACAATTTTAAAGGTGTTATGCAGGAATACTCTAACATTCGGCATGGTGCACCATGGTGCACCAAGCGGACAGTTGTTAAAGCAACAATCTGACACCCAATGTGTATCATGCGTGAGAACCAATAATTAGAATAGGAGCCCTGCACCAGGCTTTATGCCCACAATGGTTTTCTCAGCAACTGTACTGTCCAAGCATGTAGATATGTCTTCCCTGAGTGCCTGGCCAGCCTATTTAAAGTTACACTAAACGCAGAATTCAAAGGGGAAAAAAAAGAACAACTAACAAAATCTAACAATTTCTTTATGTGTCTTTGTTATCTGCTCTTGTTTCATAAGATATCACAATCACAGACCATAGAGAATAAAACAGTTCATTGTTCTCTAAGGCTGCAGCCAAGTCTTCTTCCCCTCCATCTCTCTCTCTGATGCTAGTGTACGAGGCAGGAAGTTTAGGAGGAGGGGCTGGGTTAAGTCTAGATAATTTTTGTCTACACAGTGAGTATAGCCATTTTATTGCAAGAATCCTCCTAGTTAGTAATAACACAAAATAGATTTGGTAATGGTGCCAACCATATATACTGTGCATAATGCGAGCCATAGTACATGCAGCTGAATAGCTAATCTGCCTAATTATATTGGTTAATTATACAGTCATAATTCTTCTCTTCACTGCATAATTGTGTAAATTTGCATTTTAGCTGCTTTAGAATGCTGGGAAGGGCTGAGTGAATGGGGTTCGGATTGCTGTATGCGAACTCCATTCTTTTAAAAATTACTTTAAGAATATTGGCTCCGTCCTACTGTAAAATGTATTGCCTCCGTGGAGGTCTTTGCAAAGTTTCAGCAAATATCGCAAGACTTCCTTCATTTTGCCTCTATAATGTGTCACTTCATTTATTCGTATAAACTACTGTAGCAAAATAGGAACGAAGCCGAGTTTGGCTGAGTAACAGCCATGTAGAACTGTAATAGACTGCAGAATACTAAATTTAACAGGAAAATTCCCCTTCTCACTCCTAAATAGTGTCATAACTAGTTAGATTTGTAAGCGTTTCTGTATTTCCAAAATTGGTGAATATACAGTAACAGCAAAGCTGAATTTACATTCACATTGGTGTACACATAAATTTACAGGGCACGTGTACAAAAAAATTATTCCTCCAAAAATCACAGGCTGTCACGTGGTTTTTATTGAAGTGAAACACATTGACTTTGATACAAATTTCTGGAAAAATTTGATTCACCATGAATCCGAATTTTCTTGCAATTCGTGGTAACAAATCTTTTTTTTTCCTAAAATGGTGTCTACATGTGTTACTAAGTGAAAAAAAGAAGCCCAGGAACACAATATGACCCAACATTTTTCCACCTGCACTGTGAATGTTTACATGGTGTGTTCAATAAAAACATGGTAACATTTAATTCTTTGTGTGTTATTAGTTTAAGCAGACTGTGATTGTCTATTGTCGTGACTTAGAGGAAGATCAGATCACATTTTATGACCAATTTGTGCAGAAATTCATATCATTCCAAAGGGTTCACATACATTTTCTTGCAACTGTACATAAAATGTTAATCAAAACGTGTAAACACATTATATTACTTATATAGTACTGATCCTGAGTTATATATTGTAAACCATCAGCAAGTTATAAAGCACTATCACAAGAGCTAAGTTGAGCTACTATAATGCAGTGACACTGTTTTTTGAGCAGAGTTAGCTTTTCAGCTGACTGTACATGCCTGGTGGAAAGATGGCATTTTTCAAAATGCTAAATATCAGAGATGGACAAGCAGAGAATGCTGAGCTGATTTCAGTTCTGAAGTCTGAAGAATTGTGTATGCAACTCTGAACTATAATACAGGTGTAACTAAGTGGATGTAGATCCGGTGCCTATTTCTGACATGGGAGCTACTGAAAAACAGCTGATGGGCAGGGGTGCTGGGAAATGGTTGACTTGTCTTAAGGATAGGCCAACAATATACAAAATACTGGAGAACCCCTTTAAGGCTAAAATTAAAGGCTATTTACACCTTCAGGGGAAATTTTTGTTTATGTTTTCATTTTACTCATTTTTGGCTAAAAATCATATTTTCAATTGGCCTTTATTAAAAATATTGAGCCATTCTGTCATAAGGGGTAACTTTTCTAGCTGTGTGACTGCTACTTTCACTTTGTGCCGGTCATCTAATAACCATTCTCTCTAAACTTCTGAGAGGTCATAAACACTTAATTAAGCCACATTTTTATCAGTAAGAAAAGAAATGACCTTTAATGAGTTGCTTATAATGTCAGAAAGCAGAGATAAGGAGCCCCTCAGCTCCCACACTGACCGAAAAAAAAGAGAAAAGCCGAAGGCTGCTACTAGAGCATATCAGCTCTGTAAAGAAAAAAGGGCTCCAAATTTTTAATAAAGAATACTTGAAAAAATGATTTTTAGCTCCCAAAAATGGTTCCCAAATGTGTACATAGCCTTTAACTTGATCATAAATTGGTTAAAGAAAATGTCTTTGAAACTTTTGATGAATATAACAGAGTGAAAAAAACAACTTCCTTGTTTTTCATTTTGCTATATGAGTCATTAGTTTATGTTCTTGGACTAATCTGATGCCTTTGGGAAATTCAGTGTGGTAGCTCCTGTAAGTCCTGCAAATTCCGTGATTAATGGTAATTCTTTAGTACGTGAACTCTCTATGTCTAACGCCAACACTTTATGTTTTCAGTGATTTAAAGCCTTACATTTCTTTCTTTAATGCCAACTGTTTATTGAAATAGGATTTTATGTTCTAATTAAACCGGCATCTTATAAAGGCAAAACGGGATTAAATGCTTACAGTATTTGACTGAAAAACTGGCTATATGCTGCATGATATATATTATTCGCTGATATATATTTCAGAGAGACAACTTGTTATTCAGGAAGGGGATTTTAACAATATCTCATAAATAGTGATAGTCCAATACTTTATATCCCCGACCATTTTCAACATAATAACAGTATAAAAACAAAAAAATTCTTGCCTTCAGCTGCGCTTATTGCTCCATGTTTCTGCTTTCTCAGTAATGGCAAATGTAATTTAGCTTTCTCTCCAATGACACTGACTTACAATACACATGGACCTTCTACCATGCACATATTTACATTTTTTAAGTGGTTACCCTATGATTAATGTAAAAAATAACATCATATAGTACATGGCAATTTGTTTCTAACAAAGTTAGAACCAGCCCTGTACCTCACATGGATCCAGAGAGATCTCTATTCATTGCTTCAATTGCTCTGTTGGTTTATTTTCAGCTGGCAGCTGTGCCGTTCTGCTGTAGCTCTGTCCCTATCACAGCTCAGTGGGTGTTTCCTTTCTGCTGCACCTCCCTCTCTATCATAGCTCAGGTGATGTGTCCTTTTCACTTTAACTCTGTGCCTATCACTGCTTAATGTGTGTATCCTTTTGCTACAGCTTTCTTTCCATAACCGTTGCAGCTTCTAACAACAAGTATGGCTGGTGGTAGAGAAGAGCAAATCAGTCAAGTTTCATTTCAGGTCCAGTTCGCTGATTTAAAAAGAAAAGTTTGGTTCGTCCCCAAATCGATTCTGGCCAAACCAAATATGCTCCAATTGCCCTGAAAGTTGGTATATGACCCCCTCTAGCCTCCTAGGAATTTTTAGGAAAACTTGTTATCTCTTTTTGTTTATTTTTTATAATTTTTTCCCCCCTCCCCAAGCTCTAGCACGCAATGACATACATAGCTGTGGGTAAATGTACAATTGACAGTGCCGGCACATGGGGTGTCCCTAACGCTACGCTGGGTCCCTCGGATACCCTTGAGGTGTCACCACTTGTTGCTGCTCTCCGAAAGGGATGGTAAGGCATGGTGCACCCCAATGGGAAATAAGTCCAGAGAGTCAGGGTCTGCAGTAAACCAGGATGCTTCTTTACTGGAGAAATTCAGGTACAAATTAGTGCCGGCGAGGCATTGGGCTAGCTTCTCCAGTCTCCTCCCTGGCAGAAGAAGGGTTTGATGCTGAGAAAAGGCCTGAGCTAGTTGTCTTTCTTTCTTTTCAGAAGGCTGGTACCCTGGTCCAAGGCTAAAGATCCAGGGTCTGTGGCAGCGTATCCCAGTTTTAGCATCTTCTTCTGCTCACTCAATAGTCTGGCATAGTCTCCTCTTCCAAGCACTAGTCCCTAACTGCAGCACACTAGGGTCTCTGACTTCTTTTTTTTTATACAGTTTTTGCTAGACTAGAGGCCTCTAGTGGGAGGGGTGGAGTGGAGAAACAGCACAAACAGATACATTGTTTCAGCTCTCATCTGGTATAGACTTACATTAGAGCTTCAATGATACTCAATAGCAATGACACAGCAGGTTGTCCACACAAAAACAAGTTTCCAGACATAACAACATAGCTAAAACCAGACATTTAAAAGGTCAGGCTGTCTGCTTCTTGGTGGTAAACAAGTCTGGGTTTTTCCCTCCAAAACAGGGTGCTAAACAAGTCTGAGTCCCCCAAAAAAAAAAAAAAAAAAAAACAAACATGATATTCTTTAAACCCTATGGCAGCTGTGAAAAATTACCAGGTTCTCATTTAAAGCCCTAACAGTCTCTCAGTAATTATTAACCTTTTCCACAGAGCCATGTAAATACAGTGATAATGAACAGGATATACATGACAGCATATAAAATGCAGGTACACAGTATTAAACAGTACTGATGAGCGGCATAGGTAATATTCGAACTTGCGATATTTGCAAATTTTGGGCAGAATATTCACCATAAATTCGCCAATTCGTGAATTTATGATCTCCAGTCATTATTTACTTGATTGCAAAATCGGCAAGGTAATATATTCACTATAAAAATTCGCAATTAGCATATTCGCGATCAACACTAAGGGGGAGGGAACCTCAGTATTGGTTGCTAGGGATGTTGCTAAGTGCCAATTCAGTATAAATTCAAGATTAGAATATTCGCCATCTACATTATTCGCGAATACGAATATATAGCACTATATTCTAAATATCAGCAAATTCTCGAAGTGGCGATATTCACGATAAAAAATTCGCAATTTGAATATTTGCGCTCAACACTATTAAACAGTATAAGTTAAACCTTTCAAGAGAAATAAAGTAAGAAGTTTTAACTTTGCATAGGGGATATAGGCAAATGTCTAAGTACTCCCTGCTCCAGGGCACTACAAACGTGATGGTTGGCAATTGGCATTAGTGGCAGGATGCAGGCTGCAGCAGCCATACACAACGTGATGGTAGGTAGGCAGACAGACAGCAAGAGTGTCAAGATGGGGCATCGGAAGTAAGGAGAGATCTATTAATCGCATTCAGCCTGTCTGGACTGTGAGAAAATGTCTGTACTAATACAGTAATCACGTACATATGCCATCAGGAAATGTAACCCCTCTCCCACAATATATACATTTCATCTGTGTGAAAAGTAAGTACACATAAACTGATCCTCAGGCATTAGTGGTGGTGGCATGATGCATTGCAGGCCCCAGCATTGCATTGACTGTCAGAAAATGTCGATATTGATGCAGTAAACAGATGCATTTATGTTGCACCTTAAAGCAATTTAACCACCCCCACCATTCATTTATTTATAGTTTTTTTTTTCCTTTGATCTGAAAGCAATGACATACAGAATTTTAAAATTTCAACCGCGTGGAAAATGAATACACGTAAACTGACGACTGAGGGGCATTGGAAGCACGATGAAGGCCACAGCCTCAGCAGCCATACAGAACATGATAATAGACAGACAGATAGTAGACAGACATCAACAGTGGCAAGATGGGTCACCGCCAGCAAGGCCAGGTGGGTGAGGTCTATATAACGTAATCAGCCAGAGGAGTGTGTAAAAGCTTGGTTCATTTTAATAAAAGTCATGTTTTGGACACTGGAGGCAGGGCAAGAAAGAAGATAGAGAGCGTACTGTGCCAGTTCGGGCCACTGTTCCAATCTGCCTGCCCAGAAATCCATGGGGTCAGGGAACTGGATATGCAACAGAGACTGGCCATAGTTTAGGTCAACCTGAAACTAGACATTGAGGCAAAAGCTGTAGGCTTACTGACTGGCCTCAGCTGGGCGTGGGATGTGGAAAAACTGCTCATCATGTTAAGGAGACTAAAATGCGGGGTGGAGGGGGACCTCCCTTTCAGATACACTGGTGGCAGACGTTTGCTCGCCATAAGTTGCGGCAAGCTGCGTACACAATCTTTCCTGGTAGTAAAGTAATTTGTCCTTCCTTTCTGCCAGAGGAAAACATTCCTCCATTTTGCCTTGGTAGCGAGTCTAAAAGCAAATCTATCTAGTAATCATTAGACTACTTGATGTCAACGATATACCTGTCAGCAGAAAAAATAAATATTGAAAACGTGTTTGTGAACACAGAAATAAAGGGAAAATAATTTAGGCCTAAATTAGCCAACCCTCACAGATACTTTTGTGTGCTAGCCTTTGTATTGGTGGTATTGGAAACTGAAAATACATAAATTGAGTTTGACTATTGAGGTGTGACGCTCAATTTCAACTTAACAAACACAGGTAGATTACTGCCACACCGTGGGTATTACTGCAGTATATATATATATATATATATATATATACACTCACCTAAAGAATTATTAGGAACACCATACTAATGCGGTGTTGGACCCCCTTTTGCCTTCAGAACTGCCTTAATTCTACGTGGCATTGATTCGACAAGGTGCTGATAGCATTCTTTAGAAATGTTGGCCCATATTGATAGGATAGCATCTCGCAGTTGATAGAGATTTGAGGGATGCACATCCAGGGCACGAAGCTCCCGTTCCACCACATCCCAAAGATGCTCTATTGGGTTGAGATCTGGTGACTGTGGGGGCCATTTTAGTACAGTGAACTCATTGTCATGTTCAAGAAACCAATTTGAAATGATTCGAGCTTTGTGACATGGTGCATTATCCTGCTGGATGTAGCCATCAGAGGATGGGTACATGGTGGTCATGAAGGAATGGACATGGTCAGAAACAATGCTTAGGTAGCCCGTGGCATTTAAACAATGCCCAATTGGCACTAAGGGGCCTAAAGTGTGCCCAGAAAACATCCCTCACACCATTACACCACCACCACCAGCCTGCACAGTGGTAACAAGGCATGATGGATACATGTTCTCATTCTGTTTATGCCAAATTTGGACTCTACCATTTGAATGTCTCAACAGAAATCGAGACTCATCAGACCAGGCAACATTTTTCCAATCTTCAACAGTCCAATTTTGGTGAGCTTGTGCAAATTGTAGCCTCTTTTTCCTATTTGTAGTGTAGATGAGTAGTACCCGGTGGGGTCTTCTGCTGTTGTAGCCCATCCGCCTCAAGGTTGTGCGTGTTGTGGCTTCACAAATACTTTGCTGCATACCTCGGTTGTAACGAGTGATTAGTTCAGTCAACGTTGCTCTTCTATCAGCTTGAATCAGTTGGCCCATTCTCCTCTGACCTCTAGCATCAACAAGGCATTTTCGCCCACAGGACTGCCTTATACTGGACGTTTTAACATTTTCACACCATTCTTTGTAAACCCTAGAAATGTTTGTGCGTGAAAATCCCAGTAACTGAGAAGATTGTGAAATACTCAGACCGGCCCGTCTGGCACCAACAACCATTGGAGTTCAGGAGGTTGTCTTGACCAGGACCACACCATTAAATGCATTGAAGCAACTGCCATGTGATTGGTTGACTAGATAATTGCATTAATGAGAAATAGAACAGGTGTTCCTAATAATTCTTTAGGTGAGTGTATATATTTGTGTAAATAGATCAGCACTCACAAATACAGGGGTCACGCAGATAAAATTTAAATGTAAAAATTTTTCGCACTGCTAAAATCACATAAACACAAAATGTTACACAATACGTATTGGCCAATACTCAATAAACTAAAAACAATTGTTTAAAGGAAAAAATACAAAAAAGATTCCGGATAAGCAGTTCCTCAGACAGCTTCCAAAATCAAAAGAAACACATGTGCAAAAACACAGGCTTGATCCAAAGTGTGCACACTATATTGTAAATCTGAGGATTAGTTCTAATGTTGGAATATATATATCAGTTGATATCAATTCTTATATCCCTTTGCGCAAACAAAGTAACTGGGTGGTTTCCAGAAAATCACAATACATTCGCTGTAAGGACTTGGTAAAACGAAAGTTCAATGAGAGCTTAGATAAAGTGGAAGTTCAATATACGTACTTACTAAACTGCACCTATGGAAATTGTTCGCAGTTCTTTTAGCACTGTCGCACTTGTTTTACACTCTAAACTCGAGCGATATATTTATGCCAACTTTTTGCGGTAGAGGTTCAGTATAAGTGCTTAATTAAGCGATTTTTTATCAAAAGTGTGTCGGGACCATCTACCTGCGTCAAGGTGGTCTTTGCAGATCGGTACCTAACACTATAGTACCACTTTAAGACAGAATAATCCCTAATCCTTGGTTCTATTAGCATGTGCAATGGTGTGCTGCCATACTTTTTTTGTTTGCTATCTGCATGCTAGCTTTATGGATGAGCACCTGTGACTTTGGATGTGGTATTCTAAATTTTCTTGTAGTATGTTTGGAGGGTAGCTGCCTCTTTTAGATTGAGCACTTCCCGTCCATCTGCCCAGGGCTTCTGAGCAGAGTATAAATATAGTTGGTTCCTACACCACCCTGAACATTGTAGACTTAGGTTAGGCTCAGGAGAGGCAGTTCTGTTAGTGTTAGGTATCCAACTGCAGAAGCCACCTTGACGTCAGTAGATGGGCTTGACACACGTTTGATCAAAAATGTGCGCAAAGAGCTTTCATTTTTCATATATAGTAGGTATAGTTATTGTTATGTATACTGCTTAATTATATTTTGAACCCCACAAAAAAAGTATTTCTGTGAAAATGTGGAAACAAAATGAAAGTATTTGCTTGCTGGTTGCTGCTTTTGAGGTGCACCTGCACTTCTGACAGCAGGCACAGCCATAGGTCCTGTCTCATCTTTTCCTTTCTGTCAACTGCCCTGCTTTTCTCTATTGTACACAACACACACAATTATTCATTGGAATCCTAGACTTTCCCTTTACATTTCCTGTCAATAAGCTTGATTGATTTCTGACAGTCCCTGAAAGATTTTTCACTGTTCCTGACTCCCTAAGGTCATTTTCCTTGCAGACACTGTGACACCCAACCAGCTTCTCACAGCCCAGCTCAAAATGACATTCTGCTAAGTCTGCTAAAGCACCTCCCTGCCTGCTGCACCACTCTTTGGCTCATCCATTCTGTCTGTCAGACTGGGAGCCAATTAGGGCAAGCCCTCTCACCCACTTCCTCTCACGGTCATGGGAGAACCATTCTCCTTCCTTCCTAGTACTTTTTTCCCCAACGACATGTGCACTAAAATGGTGCTACATGCCATTTTAATGGATTCCTCTGAAAAAAAAAACAGAGAGATTCAGGTTTGTCTGACTTTTGAAAAATTGCAAAGTTTGGATCAAACTTGTTCGGTCTGAACTGGTTTGCTCATCCATAGCTGCGAAGGATTGAACTGAGCATGTGTGGCCACCTTAGTGAGGTGGACAGAGAACTAAGGAAAATAATAAATTGCAGGCTGAACTATATAGATAGATTATTTTAAATAACTCGGTGGCTATACACGTTTTTTTTTTTAATTACATGCAATTACAAAAGTGTTCAGATCCAGGAGCTTGTTTGAAAAATGCATAATATTTATAATATATATAATATAATATAGTTTACATATTTACAAATATGTTGTGACATATTCCTGAATCAGACCAATTCAAGCAAAATAGCGCCCAGATTATCATTCTTTCTCCATGAATGCTATTCTAGAAGAAATCATTCTCCTGCCATCCATCATTCTCAGATAAATTGGTAAAACTGATAGATGATTACATTTGAATTGTTCCTCAGTCTGGTGTATACCGAGCTAACCAAAGCCTGGCACTACTGTGATGACCTCAGTTTCAGCTGCACATCCATGGAGACCCAACCTATCGAGCATCCTATTCATAATTATTATGCAAAATAACTGTGGAGCCCCAGTTATGGGTCTTTAACACAGTGAAAGCCAAATATCTGTCTGTCACTGTGTTGAAGACCCGTAACTGGGGCTCCACAGTTTTTTTGCATATTACTGTTTCCCAGGGAGCTTTGCACTTTGGATTACTGTTTTCAGACTCTTAAATGAGGCTCCACAGCGTTTTCTGTAGCTGGTCTCCCTAAGATCGGCTATTGTCTTGTTTGTTTAGTCATAATTATTGGGCTACTGCTACTTTTACAGACAGTTTATAATTAGTGTTAACATATGCTATTCCTAGAAATATAATCATTATCAAGTTACCCTTAATTTGGTCATTCTAAGTGTTTTAAGTTCTGCAAAATGACTGATGTATCATTGGTTGATGCGTTCATTTATGTTATCTACAAGTATGTGTTTCCCAAGCTAAAAAGTTTTATTTCTTTCTGTACTTTTTAATCACTACCACATCTGCACTTGATTTAGCCTGCCACATTCATATTAATTTTCATGGCTACAAGCTGCAATGTCAGCGTACATTAACACCTGATCTATAAAGAGAACACTAAGACCTCACTAGTAGCATTAGTCATTGCTCCTTGGGAATGCAGTTCTGTTTCCATCTCTAGATCAAATATACGAGAGGCACATGACTTGGGTTTCAATGAAACCTGGCGCCATACTGCTAAAGCTTGAATCCACTGAAATTTTCCATTACTGTTTTTTTTTATTTTTTATTTGGGTCCACTAACTCTTATCACATTACCTCTTGTAATTAGACAACGTATAATTCAGATGTCATGGCATGAGGTACAGGAGACACGAGGCAATCTCAAATGAATTCACTTTGCTCAAGAGCAATCAAAACAGCTAAGTTAACAAGCAAGTAGGACAGACAGTTACTCGCTAACTATCAACAAAATACTATAAGTGTATATGTACAACAAAAGCACAACCAAATTTAAGTGAACACACTATTAAAAATTATATACAATGGGAGAAATATACTAAGCCAAATATGCCAGAATTCTGGCTCAATTTGTTCCAAGTCTGCCTTGTGCCATAATTTATATGATGGGTGGCTTAGTGAAGAGAAGAGTGACTTGGCAGAAAGGGGCACAGATAAAAGTGATATGTACACCAAAACTGCACCAAAATTTTGCATCAACCAATAGGTGGTGTAAAGTTAGACAAACCTGTCTACATTCTACAAAAAGTCGAAACTCAAAGTTATCATACAGCTCACGCCACTTGATAAAGTTGTTGGATTTTTTAGATTGGTTTAAGGTTTTGAGAAATGAGTTAATTTGTTCACTATGTCATGCCTGGTGCCATGACCTCTATCTTTGGTGTTACACATGACGAAGGTTGTGGAAGCACTCTGTAACTATTCCACCAATTTAACATTGTATCACACCTAAAACTATTATTTTATCTGAAAGGGGTCCTTTAAGGCATTCTCTTTTAAGGTAAATACCATAACTATTATGTTTTTGTCTGACTTGAAGGAACCTTGTTACGCTGAATAGCCATAATATTAAAACCACCTGCAGTATGGCAAGGTTTATTTATATTGGTTCTTTCCCTATAAATATTGACTTTAATTGTTACCTTTAATTGGTACTCTTTAAAATTAGTGATATTCCTTGGTAATGTAGTTAGCTAGCAAGCATATACAGACCCTAATAGTTCAACAGTTATCAGTAGTTTATTTGTGAAATTCGGTGAAGGAGGCAAATAGAATTTTTCATAACTTTGCTCATCTCTAGTGATCAGGACTAGTATCTGGTACCGCAGTATGAAGGGCTGCGGTAACTGTACATGAGTTAATTGTACATGCGTACTGCACAATAAAGACATTTAGGAAAGGCTAGGAAGGGTAAAGAAGCTACAAAGTATACATTTCTATGCATATAACATTGACATTGATGACATTGATTGATTAAGATGTATTGTTAAGATGTCTTGTTACTCTGTATGCAATCTGTATATTCACAGGTGTATATGTGTGTACATACAGTGCCTTGCAAAAGTATTTACCCCCTTGACTTTTTTTGTATTTTGGTGCCTCACAACCTGGAATTAATATGCATTTTTTGAGGATCTGCATCATTTAATTTACAGGACATGCCCACAACTTTGAAGATGTTTTTTTTTTTTTAATTGTAAAGCAAACAACAAATAGGAAAAAATAACAGAAAAAGTCAATGTGCATAACTATTCACATTGTAGAGCCATCTTTTGCGGCAATTACAGCTCCAAGTCGCTTTGGATAAGTCTTTATGAGCTTGCCACATCTTACCACTGGGATTTCTGCCTATTCCTCCTTGCAAAACTGCTCCAGCTCCTTTAAGTTGGATGGTTTGCTCTTGTAAACAGCAATCTTTAAGTCTGACCACAGATTTTCTATTGGATTGAGATCTGGGCAATGACTCGGCCATTCCAACACATTTACATGTTCCCCTTAAACCACTCAAGTGTTGCTTTCGCAGTGTGTTTGGGGTCAGTCTGCTGGAAGGTGACCCTCTGTCCTAGCCTTTAGATCACGCACAGAGTGGTACAGGTTTTGCTCAAGAATATCCCTGTATTTAGCACCATCCATCTTTCCCTCAACTCTGACCAGTTTCTCAGTCCCGGCTGTTGAAAAACATCCCCACAGCATGATACTGCTACCACCATGTTTCACTGTGGGGATAGTGTTCTTTGGGTGATGTGATGTGTTGGGCTTGTGCCAAACATAGCGTTTTCTTTGATAGCCAAAAAGTTCAATTTTAGTCTCATCAGACCAGTGCACCTTCCTTCATACATTTTGGGAGTCTCCCACAAATTTAGAATGTGCATTTTTGTTTTTAGCTGAAAGTAATGGTTTTCTTCTTGCCACTCTGCCATAAAGCCCAACTCTATGGAGTGTACGGCTTATTGTCGTCTTATGTACAGATATTCCAGTCTCTGCTGTGGAACTCTGCAGCTCCTCCCGGGTTACCTTAGGTCTCTGTGTTGCCTCTCTGATTAATGCCCTCCTTACCCAGTCTGTGAGTTTTGGTGGGCGGCCGTCTCTTGGCAGGTTTGCTGTTGTGCCATGTTCTTTTCATTTGGTTATGAAAGATTTGATGGTGCTCCTGGGGATCATCAAAGATTTGGATTTTTTTATAACCTAACCCTGACTTATACTTCTCACCAACATTGTCCCTTACTTGTTTGGAGAGTTCCTTGGTCTTCATGGCAGTGTTTTGTTAGTGATGCCTCTTGCTTAGGTGTTGCAGCCTCTGGTGTGTATATGTAATGACAGATGATGTGACACTTAGATTGCACACAGGTGGACATCATTTCACTAATTATGTGACTTCTGAAGCTAATTGGTTGCAGCAGAGCTTTTTATGAGCTTCCTAACAAAGGGGGTGAATACATACGCACATGCCAATTTTCTGTTTTCTATTTCTAAACAATAGATTTATTTATATATTTTTCTTATTTCAATTCACCATAGCTTAGACTATTGTGTTCTGATCCATCACATATAATTCAGATTAACAAAACATTGAAAAAAAGGGAAGGCGGGTGAATACTATTGCATGGCACTGTATATATATATATATATATATATATATATACAGTATATGTGTGTGTGTGTGTGTGTGTTTTATCACTGTTTAGTTTATTATGCACCTAAACCTTGTCCAACCTACTTTATTCCTGGATCTCCAAATTCATAGTAAAATACCTGTTGTCTATTAGGTCTGTCTCATGCCACCAAAACAGCTCTGACCCTTTGAGGCATAGACTCCATAAGACCTCTGAAGATGTTCTGTAATTTCTGGGACCAAGACATTAGCCGCAGATCCCTTAACTGTTGTCAGGGCCTCCATGGATAGGACTTGTTTTTGTATAATATGCCTCTGATCCTCGATCAGATAGAGATATTGGAAATTTGGGAGCCAAATCAACACCTTGAAGTCTTTCTCATGTTCCACAAACGATTTCTAAAAATTGTTTTTCAGTTTGGCAGAGTGGATTATCCTATTCAAAGAAATCACTGTATTAGGGAATACTGTTGCCATGAAGGTGTGTACTTGTTAAGCAATAATGTTTAGGTAGGTGGTATGTGTTAAATTAGCCTCCACATAAATGCCAGGATCTCAAGGCTTACCATGAGAACATTGTGAAGAGCATCACACTGACTCTGATAGCTTGTCCTCTTCCCATAGTGAATGTCTTCTAAAGTAAGTGAAGCATATACACTTGGCCATCCTTATTATGTAAAAGAAAACATGATTCATCAGACCAGACCACCTTCTTCCATTGATCCACACATGGTTTTGATGCTCACCTGGTCACTATAGATACTTTTTTGGGAATGAGCAGAGGTTTGCATGGACACTGGTCTGCAAGCTGTGACTGTGTGCTTTCCTGCTTTCTATCATTGCCAGCATTTACTTTTTCTGCAAATTTTGCTACAGTAGATCAGTACACAAGACCTACTGTTTTGGAGATGCTCTCTCTTGCCCATTTTCCCTGCTTCTGTGAATAGGTGATAACTTCAAACAACCCGAATAGCCCTTTAAGTTAAGTGTAACAAATATCTGACTAGTGATGATCCTAAGGGAAGGTAAACAGGAAAACCCTTATACAATGTAAGGGCAGCTACTGCTTCTTTCGGCAATGGCTGCCAGGTATGTTTTTCATGAAAATCAACTGCTTACAGGTGTAAAGCTGTACCAGCTTTACTTTTCATTAGAAAAATTTGTATTGCTTCAATGCCTAGCCTCTCAATGTCTTCAAAGCCTAATGATCCAGAGACTCTGGAGATTGACATCAGTAAGAAAAGTGGGGCACATTCAAAACCCAGGCCAAAACCGTTAATGAATGTGGTGTCTGCTGGAGATAGCTCCATAGGCCCCCTAAAGTTGAATGGAGCATTGGACACACATGCCTGCCTGCCACTTCATTCAAACTGAGGAACACAGGCTCCAGGTTTGGTGAATAGTGGGGGGGCCCAGTTGTCGGATCCGAACTTATAAGATAAGTGTCCTCTTTCCTGGATAAGGGAAACGTTTTTGTCATGGGACAACCCCTTTAAGCTGGTTAGTGGTAAACCTGAAGCTACTTTTAATAATGTTTAGGGGATACTTTATGTCTATAGATATATTTCCAGTACATAAAATGTAACTTTCAAATAAAGCCAATAATAAATGCTAGTTTAAACCCAAATTAAATGAGTTGTGTGCTTTTTCCCATAGGATGAGTCTTGTTGTGAAATTGCTAAGACGTGCATTTGGTTTTGACTTATATGTGGGTGTCTTATCTATTTTTACCAATGATATTTTCACCACTAGTTGACAAGCTACTTTAACCTTTTGTTATCATATACTTTTTAAACAAGGCAAATTCCAGGAAAATATAATGACCTACACAAATACAAGTCACCTGGTTGCCTAGCGCTTAGAGAATCAAGTCGAGCATTTATGGTTTAATTCTAATTGATATATACATAAAGTATCTATGTCTTTCTCTTCTAACTTCTATATTTATGTCACTGTACAGGTGGGGCGGATTTTCTTCCAATCTTGCAATTTACCAGATGCAGACATTACAGATTCATAACTAACAGTAACTTTTTAGGTTTGTTATGTTCTCACCTGGTGAGGTGGATCCACTAAGTGGCACTGATGCAGTAAGGCCAAAGAACAGATATGGCATAGGCAGTGATATAGCAGAACTGGAAATGTAGCAGAGCTGATGAGGTAAAAGGGCTATAGATCTAGCAGGGCTGGTGATGTAGCGGAACTGGAGATGCATCAAAGCTAGTGATGTTACAGAATTAGTGGTGAAGGAGTGCTGAAGAGGTTGCTGAGTTGGCCTTGATGCAGAGTAGTTGTGGTGTAGCATAGCTGGTGATGTGACGGAGTTGGTGGTATATGTTGCACAGTTAGTGATGCAGCAGATCTAGCAATGCTGCAGAGCAAGTGATGTAGTAGAGTTGACAATGGTGCAGAATTGATTGTGGCTGAACAATGATGCAGAGTGAAACAGTCCACAAGCAAGAAACAAAACGTTCCTATCTGAGAACTGGAGATGCAGAACACCGGGAACTATCCTGAATAGAGATGAGCGAATCAATTTTAAAATTTTACAAATTTAAATTTCCACAGAATGCAAATTCAAATTGATTCAGTTCAGGAGAATCATGGGGAGAGAAATAGAGCGAGAGATTTAGACCTTTCCAGGCTATTAGAGTAATTTTGATTCAGGTAGAATCTATTCAGGCCTCAATCGAATCAGAATTAAATTTTGAGACATTCGCTCATCTCCAATCCCTAATGCCACCAGAGCTGGTTTATGTGACCCAGCAGCACAATATCACCGGTGTACACCAGGTACAGAGTTATCCTACTGAAGAATAAGATATAGCCTACTTTACATCAGGTACTTTTCAGCAATCTACAACAATTAAACCTAGCAAAATCTCAAAAGTCAGCTTTGGCCGATTATATGTGTTGCATCTTAAGACCACTACAAGTTCATGAATGCAAAGAAGGGGCATGGAGATTTTACTACCAAGCAAGCGATAGTAAAGTGTGCATCGCTCAAACAGCAAAAACTCAGGTAATGATGCCGTGCAGTTTTCAAATAATATACCTATTCAGAGTTTAAATAATACCCAAATACAATAACACTGCCCTACAGTGCCCATTTAATATTGCCATTAATTATCAAAATAATATCAAAAAAGTAATTATTACTTAGATTTCAACAGAATCTGCAGCTATTTCTTTCATTATAAAGCAAGAAAACTTAAAAGGTGTTCTCCAACACCAGGAACCCCTTTTCAGATAGTGGGGGGCAAGAGGTAATTAAAAAAAAGACTCACCTGTCTTTGGTGCTCTGGACTCCAGCACCAAGCCCTCCTCTTTGCCTGTTGCTATCCCTGCTGAACCAAAAGTGTGACATGCATTCTACGTGCACATCATTGCTACCAGCCAGTCAACGGACTCAGTGGCGAGATGTGCAGACATGGCCCGTCGTGACAACTGAGCCTCAGCAGGGCATGGAAGAAGGGAGCTCGGCAAAAGACCTAGAGCTTGGGTGACTTTTGTAATGGTTGCACCCTGCCTGGCCATCTGAAAAAGGGTTAGAGTCGCCCATTATGGCTCCTTAAAGGAACTGGATCTTTACAAGGAAACCAATTAGTTATAGGAGATTCCTAATCTGCTTCCTTACTCATCCTGACATCTTGCTACTCCCCTCCAGTGGTTCCAAGTGCAGGAGTAAAGCTGCTCTGCCCACTCCATGCCGCTGAGGCCTGCGTCTTGCCAGTTTTCCCTTTCACTGCCCATAGGGCCTCCCTTTGGCTCTTAAAGGGCTAGTGTTCATGCCATAATCTTCCTGAGCCCATTACTAGCCCCTAGGAAGCCACTAGGGCATTTAAGACACCTTCCCCTATGGGAGGGTGCCTGAGCAATAGGTTTAAGTTGGTTTCCTGCAAAGGTGTGTCATTATTTTAGCTACCTGCTTGCTCCTGTACTGATCTCTGCCTGTTTATGAACTTGACCCTCACCTGATCTCTGCTTGTTTTTTTAACCTGTGATGCCCACCCCCCTGATCTTTGCTCATATGCTGCATGCCCTTTCCTTGGCATGTATCCTTACTAGGGTTTTGCCTGATCCTTTGTTACTCAACACTGGTGGCTCTTGACCTCTGTAGGTCAGCAGCCAATGAACAGAAACTACTCCAAGAGGGAGCAGTCTGGTGGTCCCCCTGCAACGGAGTCCAGATGCCTGTATGGGTTAAAGGATGAAGACCAAATGGGCTGCTTAATTCCCTTAGGAATAGCCCTAAGTCAAATATGTTAAGTGGCACCATGGGTCCACATCCCCTTTCGATACACAATTCTTTTCAAGGGTTCCATTGTAAGGGAAATGCTAATTGAAAGACTGAATATATCTTTCACAGAAATGCACAATTTTCTGAAGATTATGCCACTTTTTATATCCCCCTGAAGAGCTCCAAGGGAAAGTAAATACCTACTCCTGTCCAACCCTGCTTCCTTGCAAATACTCCTATGCAACAATAGCATAACACCCATACTAGAGTGTTACCCCTCACACTCCATGATAATATACAATAGAAGTATATAAAGAATCCCAAGTTATTTCTTGCAGCTGAGATAAGATGCAGCCAAAAAAAAAAAAACTTCACAGAAGGTTGAAAGCTTATTTGTGATGTGAACTGTCTTTTTGCAAGTCTTTGCCTCTGTAGTGATGACAATCAGAAAGACAATCACAATTGGAAGGGGAATTTCACAGATGCAAAAAGCACATTGTGAATGTGTCACAATAAAAGTCAGGAAACCACATAGTGACAGATTATATTATGCTGAAAGAAAATAAAATAACACTAAACTTTTCAATGTTATGACACTCCTGCGGATCTGCCTATTATAAGATTTAAGTAACCCGACCAAGACTTGGAAATGCAGATTTTTTTGTATGGTAAGTATTCCTTAGCACCTGTGGATTTATGTTAAAGGAGTTACTCACTTTGGACAACCCTTTTCTCATTACAAGAGTAGTGAGTTGTTGGAAATCCTAGTGATCAGATGTAATCTGTAAGGGAACCTGGTAGGAAGAAAGTGTTTAATGGGTTATACCCATCTCAGACAATGGTGACTTATGGCTAGGATATGCTACCAATATTAGATAGATGCGGTTCTCAATTCTGGAACCCGCTTCTATCTCCAGAAAAGGGCCCTTGAAGTGAAAAAGAATGTGGTGAGTGTGGTGTGCTCTCTATTCCCTTCTATGGAACTTCCGCAAGCTTGCTCAGCTATTTTCGGAAGTCCCATGGTTGTGAATGGAGAGCTCTTAGTTATTTTCGGAACTACCATTGCGGTGAATAGAGAGTGGTTGCAATTGCGCGGTATGCTCTCTTTCTGGAGATAGGAGCGGGTCCCAGAGGTGAGACCTGCACCTATCTGCCATTGTTGACATATCCTAGCAATGTGCCACCAGTTTCTGAGATGGGAATCCTCCTTTAATTTCCTTGCAGGACCACCATAGGAGAAATGATGCATTACATAATTACCAGTGAAAAAATTGTCTGTCACGGATATGCTGGGTCCTCCAGAGCAAGATATAGCTACTCTCTACCTTGGCATCTAAATAATTGTCCTTAGCTCCCCCGTACACAGCCAACATGGACAAGCTCACATTCATTAAAATGAACCAGGCATGGATCCCACATGACTTGTCCGTAGCTTGGGCAGAGTAGAGAACTATGCCCATAAAAAAAAAAAACGGGTCGGCACTGCTGAGTGTGACAAATATCAAAATATTAGTTCATGGTGAGTGCGGCTATTCATTTTTTCTTCATTTGTTGAGAGTAGAGAAGTATACCTGCTGCACCCAGCCATTGTTATACTCCAGCGCACTTTGTGCATTCTGTTTGCCATTACCCAATGTTTTGGTGCCTCCCTAAATAAAAAAAACTAAAAAAAAAAACACAAAAACAGTGTTAGCTACCTCCTCTGCCTCCTTCATCTCTTCCACCTATACCGCCATGTCCGCCTCCTCCTCCACTCAGACCTCCCCCTCCTGGCTCAAGATTATTATTTGTTATATTAACATATACAATTGCCACAAGGCACTAATCCCTTTATTTAACTTGGGTATTAAAACATAACTTTTATTATAATAAGTGTATTAATAAGAGAACCCAATGGTTACATATTAAAAACGCTGCGATGCTTACTGTAGAAACAGAAAAAGAGCTATGGGAAACACGGGGCTGTGCACTGCTACCCGTGAGTCCCAGATACAGGAGCTTGGAGTGGGGTGACAATGCTAAGTATAGTTCGTGCAGGGTTGTGAATATATCACAGGGAGCGTCCGCTCCTGGAACAGTAATACTGTATATTGTATAGATCCACCTAGCAATTGATCGGAGCAGCAGCTCCCGATTTAACACCTCAGCCCAAAGCTCCTATAATGTAGGAGCTTTGGGCTGAGGTGTTAAATCGGGAGCTGCTGCTCCGATCAATTGCTAGGTGGATCTATACAATATACAGTATTACTGTTCCAGGAGCGGACGCTCCCTGTGATATATTCACAACCCTGCACAAACTATACTTAGCATTGTCACCCCACTCCAAGCTCCTGTATCTGGGACTCACGGGTAGCAGTGCACAGCCCCGTGTTTCCCATAGCTCTTTTTCTGTTTCTACAGTAAGCATCGCAGCGTTTTTAATATGTAACCATTGGGTTCTCTTATTAATACACTTATTATAATAAAAGTTATGTTTTAATACCCAAGTTAAATAAAGGGATTAGTGCCTTGTGGCAATTGTATATGTTAAATTAATCACCCTTCTTGGGTTAGGTCCCTGTTTTTTGGTAATTATTTGTTATATTGACAGAGTAAAGAAGTATACCGGCCACACCCAGCCATTGTTATACTCCAGCGCAGATTGTTCTGTTTGCCATTCCCCAATGTTTTGGGGCCTCCCCAAGTTAAAATAAATAAATAAATACAAATTTAATGAAAAAACACAAAAAGAGTGTTGGCTATGTCCTCCGCCTCCTCCTCCTCTTCTTCCTACACTGCCATGTCCACCTCCTCCTCCACTCAGACCTCCTGGTTCAAGATTATTATTTGTTATATTGGCAGAGTAGAGAAATATACCAGCCGTACCCCAAAAAACGGCTATAGGTCACACAGAATTAACAGAAAAAAAAAAAATAACCACACCCCACAAAAACAGTGTTGGCTACCTCCTCTGCCTCTTCCACCTACACTGCCACATCCACAGCCTCCTCAACTTCCTACTACAGTTGGACCTCTGCCTCCTGGTTCAAGATTATTTTTTTGTTTTTATGTTTTTTATGTAATTTTAAGTCATTTCCCTATCCACATATGTTTGCAGGGCAATTTTCCTGCTCTTATGTGAGATTGTGAAACAGCTCTTATTGCATGAACACTGTTATTTTGCTGTTTTGCCACAAGAGGCCGCTGTTTACCCACACAGCTAAACATACTACTCAGATTTAAATATTCATAGGAGGGTGGAGCTGTGTGTCTTGAGAAAGGAAGCTGGCGTCCATCTTAGTTGCAGACCGGAAAAGTGTGTGAGAGAAGAAATCCATTAATATCCTAGTGTGGAATCACCCTTTTGCGACCAGGGCTGCAGCCAAGTGAAGCTGATCGTGTAAGAAGGAGTACAGCTGCCAGGATCGCTGATGAGAGCTGGAGAGCAAAGCAACAGACCATGCGGTACTGCACGTGTGTTGGATCAGCCTTTGTTCAGTTAGCAGTCACCAGCTGAGGCAGAGCAGACCCAGGTCAGTAAGACAGGGCGTGCACGCACCTCAATATAAGATTGGCGCCTAAATACTAGAGACTGAGATCAAATCTGCCGGTAGTTAGGTAGTTAGTGTTGCTGAGTGGCAGGCTACCAAGATCTGCTGCTTGTTTATCACAAAGACTCGTCAGTTAAAGTTTTGGTTCACTCCGGAGAACATAGAGGACTTCACCATAATCTTCAGTTACCTCAGCGTGTTTATCGGGAGTGAGATATATTAGGCATGTGCCACAGTAAATTTTTAGAAAAGGGAGGGGGATAGTACTGTATAGGCCGGTAAGATTGTAAGCTGCTGTGTCGCACCGCGGGCTAGCCTGTATCTCACACACACACGATTGTTCCTGTTCTTCAGGGTAATAACAGGTATGGCGAGTCAGAATTAACTCTGCTCACAGTAGGTAAATTGCACAAGTGTTTTCCGGCTACCGTCATAGGGTGCCATGCTGTACGACACAGAGGTCTCAGCCCCTGGGCTGAGTGTATGTAATCTGATTTAATGTTCAATGCATTTGGGAGTGTGTTTGATATCCTGTAGCGGTAAAACAAAGTCTGTTCTACAAGAGCTGGTATCATAGTCATTTTCCTTGTTCGTGACTTTGTTGTATCCTGGGGAGCCCACCCCGGTACACAGCTTACACTTATCCCCTTATGGTTCCTTTTGCAGTGCTTTCTTTGACTTTTTTTACAGCCATTTTTCAGCCCCATTGTTCTGGTCCCCATTGACTTCTATGGGGTTCTGGTCCAGGGTTAAGTTCAGGTCAAGTTCGGGTACCTGAACTGAACTTTAAACCAAAGTTCGGCTTAACCCGTCGAACCCAACATCCGCGGGTCCGCTCATCCCTATTTGTAAGTGCTTTGTCAATCATTTTGTATTTTAAACCAGGCATGGCCAACCTGCGGCCCTCCAGCTGTTGCAAAATTACAACTCCCAGCATGCCTGGATAGCCTAAAGCTATTAGGGCATGCTGGGAGTTGTAGTTTTGCAACAGCTGGAGGGCCGCAGGTTGAGCATCCCTGTTTTAGACTATTTTTACAGGAATTTTGGTTGTTCATCTCGAAAAGGTTTCACTGTAGCTACGCCCCTCTGAACTTCATAGAAATCTAAAAGAGGACTCGGGGACGAAAATGAATGTGCTCATGAAGGGGTTAAAAACTTCTGCATTCTCAAGCTTACCTGTACAATTTATGACAAGGTTATAGCATGAACTCTTTTGCTAAAGAAAATGTCAAGGCATAATGTAGCTTTTGGCTTATTTACTCACCACATGACGAGCATGCAACATTTAGTTCAGTTCAATTATTTCTTCCTGCAGGAAAATGTTAAGGCTAAACAGAATACATTTCATGGTCATTATTGTCTTCACGGAGTATTGATCTTTATGCAATAACTCAGCGTGGTGCATGGCTTTTTATTTGATTTAGCATGTAATGGGTCATCGCCTTGCAAAATAGTGTTCTTACATAAATCTAGTGTTAAATTGTATGTATCCTGGTGCCATTTTGACAATAAGGGAGCCAAGGGTTTGCCAAGGGTGAATGATTGAAATAATTGGTTGCAACTCAGTATCTACTCAGCAAACCATCGCAATCAATGCTGTGCACTTGTAGGAGGGTGACATCTCGCTAGAATGTTGCCGAGGCTTTTAGTTCAGCAAGTGACTCTATTACTTTACCTAGCAGAGGTACAGCATGCTTGACAGGTACAGGTACTATCAGGTACCCATCCCCTCTCCTGACATGTCAGTTTTAGTAATTGCATTCCCCATGTAATAACAACTCTGGGGTATCTATTCTTATGAGTCTATGTTGTTCTGAGCCTCTGAAACTGGTTGCATTGTTTGGACAGTGGTAGATTGTGCATGAAGACACAGCTAACTGTTAACACCCAGCTGTACATATATTCATAAACTTAAACTAGCAGGAATAATAGAGGAATGGAGTAACACAGAGCCGCAAAAATAGATGTTCCAGAATTGTCATTACATAGGAAATACAAGTATCTACTAAAACAAATGTGTCAGGAGAGGCGACAGATTTGGTTGCATGCTATTTTGCAGAAAAATCTTCAACTTTTCTACCCTCATGCCACTTTTTGGAAGTGGCGAGAAAAGGGGGCATAGTGTGGGCAGGGAAGCAGGTAGGCTGGCAGGCCCAGGTGATTTATCATTTTCCACACCGTTTTTGGACTGGAAAATAGTTTAAATTTGCATCAGCAAGGGAGCTGGTGTTTATTGAAGTCTGTCACACGACCTGCTAGAGGTAGCGCCAAACTTATCTAGAGGCCTGTGCCTCCACATAACTTTAGTGGTTGCTCCAGCAGCACAGAGGGACATAAGACCAGCATAAAAAAAGCTGTTCTTAAAGGCTATATACACCTTTGGGACAATTTTTTTCAGTTAGTCTTTATTAAAAATATTAAAAAAGGGATAACTGTTTTACTAGCTGTAAGAATTCGTACTTTCACTTTGCAATGGTCATCTAATAAATCTTATCTCTAAACTACTAAAAGGTCATAAACAATTATTTAAGCCACATTCTTATAAGTAAGATAAGAATTGAGCTATAATGAGAGCAGTTGAGCTGCTTGACGGAGTGAAAATTCAGATCCTGTTACCAGAGAAACTTAAGGCTGCAAAAAGACAGTGGTTCAACATTTTTAATAAAGACCAATTGAAAAAAAATATTTTTAGCTTAAAATGAGTACACTGCAATATTTTAAAAAAAATATCCCCCAAAGGTGTACATAGCCTTTAATAAATGTTTCCCTTCTGTCTTTAAGAAAATCATTCACTCACAAACTGGAACAACATAGTTCAGTAAGGCCGGGTTATCATCACTTCATGTAGGACTTTTTTTTTTGCATCTAAAATAATGGATCTCAGATGGAAATGGCTAAAATGGGCAGAATGAATACTTAAAACACAGGATCTGTTTTTCCCAGCCTGGTAATCTGGTAATTTGAACTTGTACTTGCCACAGAACTTGTATATCTTTTCATAATTCAGATTTGAGATTATGTGGCAACATACAAGATTACTTAAAAGGAGGACTGTCTTCAGTTCAGTCTTTTTTACATTTCAGGACCGTGAAAGATGCGGTTTTATCTCCGTCCAAAATTCCAGAACACTTGCCAGAATGCCGGATCTGGCATTTTCTCCTATTGGAATGTATTAGTGTCGGATCCGGCATTCAAAATACCGCAATGCTGGATCCGTCCTTCCGGTAAAAATGTGGAAAAAAATATATAACGGATCCGTCTCTCCAAATGACAAGCGAAGAGACAAATCCGTTCTTGCCATGCATTTGTAAGATGGATCCGTAGCTGGATCAGTCTTCAAATGCTTTCCATTTGCAGGCAGATTGACGGAACTGCTTGCCTAATCACTCTACCGCAAGTGTGAAAGTACCCTTAGACATTGATGGCATATCTCAATGCCAGATAAGTGCAGGTCCCACCTCTGACACCTGCTGCTACCTCCAGAATGGGTCCCAGAAGTAAAGAAGAGCGCACCCCACAATCACGGCCACCCTCCAAGTGCACTCGCTCATTTATTTTCAGCATTTTGCTATCAAAGTCTGAGATGGGAAAATCCTTTTAACTTTCCTTTTCACTCAGCATTTACTAAGTTGTGAAATGAGATGAGCAGTTTAATTAAAAAAAACATGATTTTGTGATACTCTGTCAGGAGATGTCTATCCTATATGGGTCTTTTTCTGGCCATCCAGTGGTTGTATTCTAAATTTCAGCAATTTCAGCTTGTAATGGTTTTTGCTAGCAATTCAAGCAAAGGTAAAGGATGGCCATAACTATATCTGTACAGTTTCTTTATAATATGTTAAAGAGATATGTCATAAAGGTTAGATTATTGGGTTCTCTGCATCTAGAAACTCACCCAGTTCCAAAGACTGGGTGGTCCTTGCTTCCCTGTCTCAGTGGCAGCACATACACAGCCCCCACCCAAATGACACTATGTAGCAAATGTACCACATGCATTGGTCAGGTGATGATTTCGATGAGGGATTCTTTTAATCAAATTTAGAGAGAAATCATCAGAGGTAAACCCCAAACTGCTAAATTTGTAACAAAAGTACTTGACAATCTGCAGCATCTGGATTTTTAATCCACAGGCCGAGGAAATGTAGGGGTGCATGGACACAGGAATGCCGGATTACAATAGTACTAGAATCCAAGAACATTAGATGGACAAGTGTTGAAGTACAGTAATGCTGAATAGCACTAGAACATAAAAACATGGAACTCCAGAGAAGCTCTAGAAGACCTATGGATATAGGAATGCCAGAAAAGTATTAAAAAAACAAAAACAAAAGAGGGCACCAGGAAATTTTCTCAAGCAATCCATTAGTTGTGATGTGACAATGTGTGCTGACCACATATCCATGAAAGCCAATAGATTGGCACGCTTGAACACTCAACTGTGAAAACACCTGTCAAAGGTCCTGTTTACCTGTCCATCTCTTCAACAGCTGAGAGCAGCAAGGAGCTGTTATTCCCAATGACTGGTGGAGTACCAGCTGCCAGACTCCAAAGGGAACTTGTCACATTGAATATAATGTCTGATCTGTAGGTGGTGGGTTATACAGCACAAGGAGCTCATCAGACCGATGGCAAAAGATTTATCAGAACTTTTTCTTTACTTAGGAGTCCAGTAGGTTGTCCTGCTTGGTGACTGGCAGCTATTTTTTGATGATTGTTCATACAGCAATAGCTGTCAACCACTGATAGGACCACTGGACTCCTAAGCATAAAAAGCAGAAATTCACTGAATAAAATACAGGTTCTAATGATTTTTTTGCAAAAAACTATACATTGTTCTGCTCAGCACCTGTTGCTCTAGAACCTGCCACTTACAGATCAGACACCATGTTTATTGTGACTGGTTCCGCTTAAATATCTCATTATCACTATAACGCTAAGGCCTCTATTTCACATCCATATCCATAATGACATCCATGACAAGATGGTTAGTGGTTCAGTCGTGAAGTCTACCAAGAGGCCTACAGCAACATTAAAGGAGATGCAGGAATATCTGGCAAGTACTGGCTGTTTGGTACATGTGACAACAATCTCGTATTCTTCATATGTCTGGGCTATGGGGTAGAGTGGCAAGATGAAAACCTCTTCTTACGAAGAAAAACATCCAAGCCAGGCTAGATTTTGCAAAAACACATCTGAAGTCTCCCAAAAGCATGTGGGAAAAGGTGTTATGGTCTGATGAAACCAAGTTTGAACTTTTTGGCCATAATTCCAAAAGAAAAACAAAACAAATACAACACTGCACATCACCAAAAGAACACCATACCCACAGTGAAGCATGGTGGTGGCAGCATCATGCTTTGGGGCTGTTTTCCTTCAACTGGAACTGGCGCCATAGTTAAGATAGAGGGAATTATGAACAGTTCCAAATACCAGTCAATATTGGCACAAAACCTTCAGGCTTCTGTTAGAAAGCTGAAGAGGAACTTCATCTTTCAGAATGACAATGACCCAAAGCATACATCCATACATCCAAATCAACAAACGAATGGCTTCACCAGAAGAAGATTAAAGTTTTGGAATGGCCCAGCCAGAGCCCAGACCTTGCTCCATTTGAAAATCTGTTGGGTGATCTGAAGAACGCTGTGCACAGGAGATGCCCTCGGAATCTGACAGATTTGGAGTGTTTTTGCAAAGTAAAGTGGGCAAATCTTGCCAAGTCAAAATGTGCCATGCTAATAGACTCATACCTAAAAAGACTGAGTGCTGTAATAAAATCAAAAGGTGCTTCAACAAAGTATTATTTTCAGGGTCTGCACACTTATGCAACCATATTATTTTATTTTAATATTTTTTCTTCCCTCTACCTAAAAGATTTCAGTTTGTTTTTCAATTGAGTTGTACAGTTTATAGGTCACATTAAAGGTGGAAAAAGTTCTGAAATGATTTATCTTTGTCTAATTTTTTTACACCACAGAAACCTGATATTTTAACAGGGGTGTGTAGACTTTTTATATGCACTGTATATGTGAAAGAGGCCTAATCATTAAGAGAAGTGCATGCTCTTTAGGGTCAGTAGAGGACCCAGTTCAGGAACACTCATCAAACTTTACTTTAAAAAATTGTTATTTCTGGAACATAACTTCTACTTGAAGCATAAATATTCAGCAATCTCAGCATTCTCAATGTTTGAAGACCACAAGATCCACATTTGAACGCAATACTTCGTTTTGCTTGTTGGTTCACTTTTCAGTTTGCTACTTTAGTCAAATCATTTGTAACCTATTGACAAGGCACTAGAGAAATATTTATGAACACAGACAAGGATCAGCCTAAGAGTCTGCTAAATACACCATCTGCTTACAGGGTTATTTTAAGATGTGATATTTAATTGGGAGAGAAATGTCGAAATACAAAAATACTGTAAATTAATAATTATACTACTAGACACACTTTAACTTAATCGTGATGTCCGAAACAACTGCATTATAGTTAAAGATGAGTGAATTGAAGCTGAGGAAGAGGAATGCTTAGAATTTCTGGAAAATTTCGATTCGCAACGAATGTGAATTTCCTCGTGCCTCGTGATAAGAATCGCAATTTTCCTAAAATGGTGGCTACACGTGTGAGGACTGAGGACATGGGGCAAGGAACTCTGGGAAGGCGGGATCACCCAGATTGACATGGCTGCATGCAGCCAATCGGCAGCCAGCTAGCCCTGTAATGTCACAGCCCTATAAATACGGCGGCCATCTTACAGTTAGACATTTTCCAGCGTTCAGAGTGCAGGGACAAACGTGTGAAGGCACTAGGGACAGTGGAAAAAAGATTGTGGGAAAAAAAGACAGAAAAAACGATTTGTAAGTGCAGAGAAAGGATATGGAGGAATCATGTCACAGCATCTTAGTGCAGAGAGAGACGTCAGAAGGCGCTAGGGACATTGATAGGAAAGTAATTTACAAGTGCAGGGAAAGATTATTTGGGGATCCAAATAGTCATTAGACAACTCCGTCATTCCAGCTTTTTGTTATTGGGCTGCAAGTGTTATGTTGAGAAGCCTTTAGTGGCTTATATCTTAGTATCTTATACAGTACTACAAGAAAAATACATTCTCAGTTCACTTCTGCAGTTATTTGACGACGTCCATAAGAGCGGCACACCAATACAGGTAAATACACTATGCACTAACCCTGCACAAAAATGCTAACTAATTTACACCAGCCTGCACCTATCTGCGGTATTGCTTGATGGACACTACGGGGACTTTTCTGCAGCACAGAAACCGCACGAGGACTGCGTCTCACTCTTCCAGCACTGACCTACTTCCTCTCATTCACTTCAGATCACTCCACCCCAGGCACCGTAGTTTTTTTTTAAAACTGACAGCCTATAACCCTCTGTTTAAAAGCCTTTAGTGGCGTATATATACGTGGAAAAATAAAAATATTCTTGGCGTTCACTGTTCCAGTTATATGTGGTAAAGCCTTTAGTGGTGTATATCAGTAGAAAAAGAAAAAGATATTCTGAGTTCAGCGCTGCAGTTATATGAGGTAAAATCTTTTTTGAATTATTGCGGTGGGAAAAAAAAATGTATTCAGCGCTGCAGTTATATGTGGTAAAATCATTTGTGACTTATTTTGGTGGGAAAAAAATTGTATTCAGTGTTAAGCCCTGCACCTATATGCAGTAAAATCTTTTTTGAATTATTTTGTTGGAAAAAAATCATGCATTTTGCGTTAAGCGCTGCACTTATATGCGGGAAAATCTTTTATGAAATATGTCGGTGGAAAAAAATCTTGTATTCAGCATTAAGCGCTGCACTTATATGCGGGAAAATATTTTTTGAAATATGTCGGTGGAAAAAAATCTTGTATTCAGCATTAAGCACTGCACTTATATGCGGGAAAATATTTTTTGAAATATGTCGGTGGAAAAAATATTGTATTCAGCATTAAGCGCTGCACGTCTATGCGGTAGAATATTTTGTGAATTATTTTGGTGGAAATGCAAATTTCCACCTCCTTCATTAACTTCCTCATCTCTTCATTATCATTGGACACACTAACTTTACACCCCCCAGCTATTTAAATGTGATTCTCACATCCGACAGTACATTTTAGTATGGAGGCGTTCCCATGCACACGGGAAGTCAGCAGATGCGTCAACGGGCATTGACTGGAGCAGGCAGGGAGCCAGGGGCGTAACTATAGGGGAAGCGGCTGCTTTGGGGCCCTGACCCAGAAGGGGCCCATCCAAGAGGAGGAGAAGTACTAAAAGATTCTGTCAGGGCCCCTCAACATTATTACACAATGAAATGATATACAGTGGCAGTATAAACAGTGTAGAGAACGGATTGAACAGCTGCCGGGCCTTGTCTGAGAGAGCGATCTTTACTAGCCACAGGAAAGGGGTCAGCATGAAAGGAAGGAGTTGTGAAAAACTTACTGGGGGAGGGGGCCCCATTCAAAAATTTGCTGTGGGGCCTAGTCATTTCTAGTTACGCCACTGCAGGGAGCCAAGAATCCTCCGGATAGGAAGAGCTTTTGGGAAGTGGGAAGACAACCAGAGAGCAACAAGGATTAACAATAAAAAAAAAAAAAAATTAATATTCGAAATAGCGAATATATAGCTCTATATTTGCAATATTCGTGAATTTGCGAAGTGCCGATATTCGCTAAAAAAATCCGCTATTTGAATATTCGTACTCAACACTAAGTGGGACACTGCATCAAGATGAATCAGGCGTCGATGAGCCAGGATTTCCACACTCCAATGCCTGATGCATCAGACTAGATCATCCATGGTACAACACCAACAATTTGACAAAAGAGACAGGTTTCTTCTGGCTACCTACCTCAGCTACTATTCTGATGCTGTTACCCGACTGATGCCACACATCTGATGCCAAGTGCTCCTTCTTTCACTTACCATCGTCAGCGGGTACTGGTATTGCCACCCACCTCCACAGTATGTCACCTTGCCACTCTGTGGCCTCCTGATGCTGCCACTACCTCGAGACTCTGTCATTGTGCCACTTGGTGGCTTTCGCTTAATGTTGCTGCTGCTGCCGCCACCTACAGACTCTGTCATTGTGCCGCTCTGTGGTCTACTCATGCTGCCGCCACCTCCAGACTCTGTCATTGCGTCGCTCTGTGGTCTCCTCATGCTGCCACCACTTGCAGACTCGGTCAGTGTGCCATTTGGTGGCCTCCTCATACTTCCACCACCTCCAGACCCTGTCATAGGGCCACTCTGTGGTCTCCTTATGCTGCTTCCACCTCATCACTATGTCATAGAGCTACTCTGTGGACTTCTCATGCTGTTCCCACCCTCCCCACTTCATGACTGGTCCACTATTTTGGCTTTCGACCTGGCTGACATCATTATTTATTTGAGACTTCTTCTGATCTGTCAGAAGGAAGGAAAAATGAGACGCGCAATGGATCCTGTCTGTGTAGCAGCTTCAAGGCCTGTATGGTCCCATCAGAATTGGCTTGTGATTTGGTAGCCAAAAGCAGGAATGGGTATAAAACACAGAAGACATGCAAATATTCCATTCACTTGTCATCTCTGTTTTAGATCCACTCCAGTTTTTTTTTGCCTTTAGCAATACTGATGGATTATTGAGCAAATGCTGACCAAGTGAAGGCGTATGCTCCACAGACAGGATCCGTTTTTTCTGGGTAATTGTTTTGATGGATCAGAGAATGGATAAAATTAATCAGTGACGTCAACACTAGTGATGAGCGGGAGGTGCCATATTCAATTTCGCAATATTTCGCGAATATTCGATTGACTATTCTTCATATATTCGTTGAAATTTAATATTCATAATTTTTCCATTTATCGCAAATAATATGCAATTAATTTATTCGCGTATTGTGAATTGAACTTTGAACAGGGTATAAAGGCACCTTTCCTATTGGTTAGCTATCTAGCACTATATTGTCTATCTTCGTTAATTCTAGCAAGCCAACCAATAGGAAAGTTATACCCCATTCAAAGTTTCATTCGCTGTACACGAATATTACGCAATGAAACTTTAAATATAGCACTATATTCTCTATCTTCGTTAATTCTAGCAAGCCAACCAATAGGAAAGTTATACCCCATTCAAAGTTTCATTTGCAGTATTCGCGTACTGCGAATGAAACTTTGAACAGGGTATAACTTTCCTATTGGATGGCTCACTAGAATTAACGAATATAGAGAATATAGCGCTATATTCTTTATCTTCATTAAGAACGAAGATAGCGAAATATTCTCTATCTTTGCTATTAACAAAGATAAAGAATATAGTGCTATATTCGTATTAGTTATCTTTGTTAATTCTAGCAAGCCAAGTAAACTTGCCTATACACAGCTTTAATTTGGATGCACAATGCAAGAATATTAAGTAATATTACTCGCATTGCGCATCCAACTTAGAGCAGGGTTCTTTACTATTGTTTCGATGGGTAGAATTAACGAATATGACGAATACGAATATAGCGCTATATTCTCTATATTTGCTAATTCTAGCAAGCCAATAGGAAAGCTGACTGTAGCCAGCTCTAAGTTGGATGCGCAATGTCAGAATATTACTTTGCCTATTTTTTGCAATAAATAGAATAATGACTCAGTATTCTATTTATTGCAAAAAATAGGTAAAGTAATATTCTCACATTGCGCATCCAACATAGAGCTGTCAACAGGCAAGTTTCATATTGGCTTGGTAGAATTTGCGAATATAGAGATTATAGCGCTATATTCTTATTCGTCATATTTGTTAATTCTTTCTACCCAGCCAAACAATAAGTAAGTTGCATATACCCCACTTTAAGTTAGATGTTCTCGCATTGCGCATTCAACTTAGAGCTGTGTATAGGCAAGTTTACTTGGCTTGCTAGAATTAGCAAAGACAATGAATACGAATATAGAGCTATATTCTCTATCTTCATTAATTCTAGCAAGCCAACCAATAGGAAAGTTATACTCCATTCAAAGTTTAATTCGCAGCACGCGAATATTACATTCTGTAATATTCGCGTACTGCGAATGAAACTTTGAATGGGGTATAACTTTCCTATTGTTTGGCTTGCTAGAATTAACGAAGATAGAGAACAAAGCGCTATATTCTCTATCATTGTTAACGGTATCTTGGGTTCAGATTGAAAAAAAAACGAATATTCCTTTTTTACGAATATATAGCACTATATTCTAAATATTCGCAAATTAGTTAAGTGCCGATATTCGTAAAAATAAATTGCTATTCGAATATTCGCGCTGAACACTAGTCAACACAAACTTACTGCTGACACCCTCTCCACTCTGTCAGGGAGGCTCTACTTGTATAAGCGCTTAATAGAACAGGTTCTGTAGTCATCTATGTGGAAACAACTGATGACGGTGTAAAAGGAGTGCGTTTCTTCTTGACGCTAACATCTACTTGTAAGGCTGAGTTGATACTTGAGTTATTTGGTCAGTTTTGGCCCCGTGACCGCCCAAATAAGTGAAGTATCCAGTCATTGTCATACTGACTCACAGTATTATTTCACTACCACAGCAGACTCCTTATCCGTGTTACTGCAAGGCACAGTGTTCAATACCACTATAAAGGCTCTCAGCAGCCAGGAAATAGCAGTTTTTTAACGTAATTCACCAAGAATATATTCGGATCGAATCAAATTTTTCCCGAAAAATTAGTCGAACTGGTGAATCTAATTTTTAAAAAATTCGCTCATCCCTAATTTTAGTCCTACGAAGCTTCATTGAGATTATAACAATTCTTATTGGATACAGAAAAAACAAATATATTTTAGTTCATCAAAGTCATACTGATAGGACATTGTGCCATTGTATGCGATTTTCCATAGATGTGGTTGAGATGAGTGATGGGAAAGTCTATTTCTATATAATGCCTACCACAACACTACCACAATGTCAGTCTGTGGTTCCTTCAGAACCAATTCTGAAGGCATAACATACATCTATATAGAAGTCCACTTTCCATTGCATCTTAAACCTTGTTTCATTTTACATACATGACATATCATTAATAAGGTTAACCATGTAGACCGTCTGCGATAAGCCCTAGTAACAGGTGGCCCTAAAGGCTACTTTAAATGGTGATGTCCTCTGCTGATCCTTTAGGACTCATCTTGTGTTGTGAGTCCCTTGATGTCCTACTGGGCCAAACTGACCCTGTATGGGCATCTGTGATCTTGGGATTGTAAGACTTTCAGTGGTTCGATTTGTATCGATCACACTTTTATCGGATGTCTACCAAATTCAGGCCTTAATAAGAAATATACGACATATTCAATGGATAGGGCCATATGGGGTGCAGGGATAGGGTATTTATTACACTAGTTTCATACATAGGACATTCCAAGTAGTGGATATGTATTTTACACTTTTTTGTTATGGGGGCCAATTGGATTTCAGTTAACAACCAGGTCTAACAATTGCTATATTGTTATATTATTTATCACATCCACACAATTGCCATCTTGTGTAGGATGTCTATTGTGGTACTGCAGGCATCCTGCACTGTATGCATTTTTGCTGGGGATCACCATTAGCAACGGGCCAAAAGTGCAGGATCTGCTCCCCTGTATATAAATGCACAACTGCATTTTTGGGTTGAGTACATCCTGCTTCATGCCACCTTTTAGTTGTTTTGCATATATAATTTTTTGGAGGTGTATAAACTCCTATGTAAATGTTGGTACCTGTTTTCCATCCACAGGCTACATTTAGGTGCACCTGTGAGGCCTGGGCCATATCAGCCAGTCTTGGGTGGGGCTCACAGCCTTCTCCCTCCTCCCATTGCAGGCATGGTTACATGCAGGAGGAAACTGGGGAGTCGGCCTATACATTCCTGTAATTTTGCCCACTGGCCTCTGGTATTGCCCATATGGCACAGGTAGGTGAGTGTTAGGTTCCGAGCTACTTGAGAAACCTTGGCGTGGTGCTCGGGCTTAGACATGTCCTCCACAGCAGGATATGTTGACTAATCTCTCAATTTTAAGTTTGAGGGTTAAGTAAGACCGCAGTGTGCACCTGTCATGTAATTTGTTATTACAATCAGGTCTAAGGCAGCAAAAACGTCTCTGTCCCACATAAAGAGATAGTTGAACAGTATGGATTTTCTTCGAGGCCCACAAGCTTTATGGTAGTCCTCTGTCTGTAACTGTTAAGCACAAAATTCAATATATTTGGCCCTCCTAAACTCCTGATAAGAAAAATGTAATTTATTTACATTTCAATGGTAACAAATTACCTGTACATAACAGTAAAATGACAATTCTAGAAAGTAGTTGGATTGTCTACCTACAACCGTAATCTTTGAACATCACTTTTTGGCATTCCCTCGTACTAAGGTATTTATGCTGTCTTTCTGAGTACAATAAAAGCTGTCTTTTTAACCTTTATTAATATTTGCTTGGCATTCTCACCATGATATGCCCAAGAACTTGTCATGAACAAATGTCGATTTAACATTTCCACCAATAACCTCTGTGACAAACATACAACTTAAACATTTTCACCATCCATAGTTTAAAAAGTTGAGCTGTTTGTACTGAGCTTCAAATTAAACCTTTAGAAAACTTGGAAAAATAGCCCATGGTACTTTTTTCATTTTTTTTTTTCACAATTCCACCCACTAAAATCTCTAAATTGCTTTGATGAGGGAGGAAGAAATGAGGTTATGTTGGTTTTTAAAGCAACTTCATACTGAGCTTGAAGTCTGTGATTACATATGAGAGAATTATTGAAAAGTTCGATTCGTCTGATTTGCCGAACTTTACAAAAATTTCACTTTGTGATTAATTGCTTTGTCACGAAGCGCATTTTTTTGTAAGTAGCTGGTGCAACTATAGGGAGCCGCGATAGCACCGCCCCCTGTCATTGTACCCCTCAGATGCCACGCTCATACATGATCACGGCATCTGAATGTAAAAACAGTGTAAAATTAACATACATTTTTTTTAAAATCAAATTGACCTCCTCCATTTGATCGTTATGGACCGCAGTCACCATCTCGCTTGAAGATCTGGCGTGAAATTTCGCGCAGCGCAAGATGACATCATCACGCTGACCAGCGTGGTGACGTTACCACACACGGGATTTCGGCCAAGATCTTGTGTAGGGACAGAGACTTTAAGTGTTTTTTAATATACTTTATCAGGTGATTATACTGACTTTTATTACAAAACTGCCTCTAAAATGTTCCCTTAAAAGGGGGTTCTGAATACACTCCCTGAGCTGCCATCTGGAAATAAGTCTAGCACAGCAATCGGATAAGGAGAGTTCTGCATCCAAGTGAGGGACAGGGTTTGTGTCACGGGGCGCCGACGATGCGCTCCCTCTCCACAGCGCTGCCAAGGGCCCGCCTCTGTGGAGGAGCGAGGACGTGTACCGCGTCCTCGTCTCCTAAGTGATAGGGTGCGGGACGGACCCGGCTCCCGCTGTCACACGTCTCCTCAGTTCCCCCAGCAACCAGAGTGAGTCTGAGCACCGAGCTGATCACGTCACATGACCCTTGCTAGTCAGTATTTAGCAGGCAGCCTGCTGGCCACAGGTTGCCTGTTATTAAGGTTCCACCTGCGATTGAGACTTACCTTGGGTACTTACCTCCTGCTGTAATTCAACAATCCTCTGCCTACTCCTTTTGCACTTCGCTGCTCTCCTGGTATTCTGATCCCAGCTCACTCCTGACGATCCTCTGTTTGCTTCTTTGGTACTTCGCGGCTCTCCTGGTATTCTCACCCCGGCTTCTCCTGACGATCCTCTGATTTCTCCTTTTGTACTTCGTTGCCCTCCTGGTATTCGACTCGGTCTGTTCACTTTTCTGTTTTGTGTCTTGTCCGTCCTCCCTGCACTTATATCAAGTTAGGGACTGCCGTCCAGTTGTTCCCTGTTATTAGAACTTGCGATTCAAGTAAGCATGGCCAGGGGTGAGGGTCGAGCACAGAGGTCACTTCCCTCCTCCCTGTGTGTGTACGCGACTGTGACAGCTTGTTCTAGCTTTGTTAGAAAGAGATTGTAATATGTATATAATGTCTGATTTTCATTTTTACATGAATAATTCATTATTAAACCTTTAAACAACTCTCTGACCATTACTGAGAAAATTCCTACTTCAGCATTCAACTGAACCCTTTTATTAGTACCTGCAAGATGCAGAGGCAGACCTTCCCCAGATTTTGCCTTCACAAATGTAAAAAATATTTTACTTAAAAAATTTGCATTTAACTGTTACCTTTTAATGAGGATTTGGTGGGTGCAATTTTAATAGTCTAGAAAGGTAAACTTGCACTTTAAATCATGTATATAAGCAGAGACAGAGGATTATCACTAGAGATTTTTTTATTCCACCAGGTTGTAGTAATACATCACAGATTGAAGCACTAAGCAGGTGAGCTCTCTTCCAAGAGAATGTGAGCCATCTCTGAAATGCCACCTAATAGAGGTAGCTACTCGATAGTCAATGTCCAACCCTTGCAACGACTAAGGAAATAAGCCTAAACAGAGCCCTCTGCCAAAGAAAAAAGTACCAACTACAGAACATGGTTTCATGGTTTTTGCCCTTATCACTACAGACAGGTTGTTTGGTTGGCTAGGTGAGAGGCCCTTGATGTGGGTCTTAGAAAGTCAGACGTTGACTATAGGATAGCTGCCTCCACTAGGTGACTTCACAGGTTTACCTCCCCAGATGAAGGTGTCGCTGAAACGCAAACTGAAGTAGCAGCATCCCCGCAGTGTATAGTGTTGAGCGCGAATATTTGAATTGCTAATTTTTATCACGAATATCGTCACTTCGAGAATTCGTGAATATTTTGAATATACTGATGTATTTTCGTAAAAACGAATATTCGTAATTTTTTTTTTTCTTTTTCATCTGAACCCAGTATACCTACCTGCTTCTTGCCTGTGGGCCAATGTGAGAAGGCTACAATATTGTAGTCTGTAGTGAATTCGAATATTCTTCATTATTTAATTTATTTTCTCTTATGTGAAAAATCTGCAATGTAATATTCGCGTAAAGCGAATATTCTAAAATACGAATATATAGCACTAAAGAATATAGTGCTATATATTCGTTTATTAGAATATTTGTCATTTTTTCCCCATCTGAAGTCATGATTCCTCCCTGCTTAAGTTGCTTTTGGGCCAATGACTGTTCACATTAAATTGGAAAAAATGACGAATATTCTTAAAAAAGGAATATATAGCACTATATTCTATATGGTGCATACATTTATTCATTTATTAAGTACATGATGTGCCTAAGTTTTGCAGAGGCGCCGGCTTCTACATAACATAGGCACATCCACCACTGGCCTAAATCTTTGCCAGATCCCTTGCTGATGTAGATTTAGATCTACACCTAAAAATGCGTAGGAAATGATAAATTAGATGGGCCGGCCATCCCGCCCCTTCCCTGCCCACACCTTTTTTAGACCTGGGGGGAACGGGGAAAAGTTTCAGATTCAGCCGCAAATACCACCAAATTTGCGATAAATATATTCCAAAAATTGGGATATAACTATTAATAAATGACCCACATAATGTTTTGGCATTTGACTTATGCCTACCCAATCAGTATCTGACCTTATGTTGGACAGTTCCTTTTGACAATATTGTTACTACATTATATTATGATATGGGTCACTTATGCAAGATACAGTTATATGTATATATATGTATATATATATATATATATATATATATATATATATAGAGTAGGGAAGGTAGGAAGGCAGCACACAATCACAAGTGGTGATTGCTGCTGGCATTTTTCTATTATATATATATATATATATATATATACAGTTTACTGCTATATGTTGCTATTCATACCGTTTTTGTATTACATGTATTGGGGTGTACCCCGGGGCTACCTCTTAATTATCTTTGGTGAGATTCATTTTTAATGATTTTATTATTTATGTGTATCAATAACGGATGTATATTATTTTCATACTTTGGGGTATAAAGACTCATTTTATTATTTTTTTGGGGCAAAAAGCTATTCTGAATATCATTTTTCCCAGGGAAAAAGTATAGGACTTCCTACCCCATCTCTGGTTCTCTCCAAAGGAAAAACAAGTACATGAGATCAAAGGACTAGACATGTCGGCTCTTCATATTAATCTGTTGTATACAAGAAGTATCACAATAAGGAATCATGACACCATATTTTACAGATTTGTCAGATTCATTATATCACAATATTTCCTATCTACTTAAGTGGGCTTGGTAAGCCCAGCAGCATAATGGTTAACTCATCAGCGTACCATTGTTCTAGAGCATATACCCAGGTTTTATAGAACATTTCCATTTGCTTATTGCGACAGGAAAGGCTGTATCTTTCAATCAGAAAAGCAATCAATATTTAACCTATAAAGTTCTCCGTTTAATGGGTCATTCTGATGATGATACTTGTCAGGTTTCTAGACGCAAAACACAACATTTCAGAACAAGGTAGAAAAGGGCAGTTCTTCAGCGAGCCCTTTCCAATTAACAAAAAAAAAAAAGATTTCTAGCTTAGCCGTAAGTGCATGCGGGGGCAGCAAACCTAGGCTGTTCAATCAAAATGACAGGTTTGGTCTTACGAACAAGCTTGGTCGACATAAATAAAGGTGATTGGAAAATGACTAATGATTACCAAGAATATGTAAAACTCTTGTGTTGCTCAATGCTAGGAAGAGGAGGAGCTAAACTATAACCAGCAAACCTCAAAGTCTGATCCTGTTGCTAAAATAAATTATAATAAAGGAATTTAATTCCTCCACCGAGGATCATTTACCTTTCTGCATTCGTATTCTTATTGTGTCATCTACAATGGGGTTGGAGCATCCCAAGAGGTTTTAAAAAAAAATCTAGGTCAAAATACTCACAAAATAGTCATATAGTTATAGCTTATTGATACAAATATTCCAGCAAATAATACCTGATATACATGGTACTCAGTATAATCACAAAAAGTGCATCAGACAGTTGCTACTCGCAATAGGACAGTCTCTTGACATAGGCCATGGTGCAGCTCATGGTTTTATGTTCACAACGCCTACTTTTACAGTCCACACTACAACTCATAGTGGCTGATTGCAAGGCTCAACAGGCCGTCTTGGTCAAAGTCACAGGTCACTCATTTCATGCAGTGTAGCAGGCTGTGCTTGTCCATAATTTACTCTCTAGGCTGGAAGTGGTCTGCGTCTAACATGCTAAATCAGCAAGATGTTAACCACTATTCCAGTGTAGGACCACAGGATAGGCAGTGGTTTGAAATAGCTTGATTTGATCACAGTCATTACTCCCCTCAGCATGCTCAACTCCAACCATGAATCTTCCTCACTGCTCTTGAGTTGGGGACAGATATGGTTTGATCTGCAGCATTCTCCCAACGATGGACCATGGGGTGCTCTGAGCTTCTTCTTATATCACTAGGTCCCTCTCACTTGCAGGCAAAATTATCCTGGTTTTCTCTCGACACAATTTAGAATCTGGCCACAAGTTGGAGGCAGGGGTATCTTGGTTTCCTCCGGCCAGACTGGTCCAGATTCAGAAGAACACAGTGAAGGCAAGCATGCTAGTGAGGCAGAGAAGACCAAATGACAAGCAACTGTGGCCAGCAATTGCCTGTTCCAATAGCCTGCACTCTTAATCATTTGGCCCACAATGTCATAGCGCTGGATGTGCCGGAATTTCTACACATGGAGGCCTGGTCTAGTAACCATAGGTGCTTACTGCTTACAAGCACGCCCGCCTACGTCACAGGTAAGGATCTGTACCTCTGCCAGAACAAACTACCAGTTTACCTACTCTAAGATGTGAACCTACTCTAAGGATCTGTTACAAAATTGATGATCATGATAAATCAATTAGATCCAATCTCACTGTGCATAAAGTCTTTGAGACAATTCATTTAACTGAAGAAACAATACCGTATGGACATCTTTTTAACAAAGAATTCAGCAGTGGTCTCTGCGGCATTGTATTCTATTCATATTATGTGACTTGGCAAAGTTATAGTCAACTATTAACTATTAACATGTACAATTTTTTTAATGGAGACTTTTCTGTTCACCTTAGATTTTTCTAACAATTTCATAAGTACAACTAGTACATTGCTGAACTTTTCAACAGACTCTACTTAAGAGTCATCCTTTCTTCTCCAGACACAATGAAGTATAAAAATAAAGTGATGACTCACAAGGCTGCCCCTTTCTGTATTCAAAAGGGAGATGGAATGCTGGCAGTGAGGTATTGAAGTGACAGCTTTGATGTAAAGTATCCCTTTCCCATCTTTAATAAGGGCTTTTGTTTCTTAGGCTCTGTTATTCAGCAGGGGTGAATAAATGAAAGTGTCTGTCCACCATACAGTAATTTGTTTCTGACATTTCAAGAATAACTCATTATGCTCAAAATGTGCAATATTTTTGTAAGTTTTGAAGACTGTATCATTCTATTTGGTATGTGGTTTTAACAAATAAGAGACTGTAATCATTGAAAATGTAATTTGAAAATTGTCTAAGAAATTGTAACTTTCTAAAATATGCAGTGATTTGCAATCTACCATTGGGTTTTACATGGCATGTACAGTATATCCTGTATACCATAGTGCTACAAAATTTGTAAGCCCCTTGGTGTTTTTTGAATTTCTACATGAAGCAAGAGAGAGATCATGATCCTGCTGTAAAGAGATCTAATGAGAGCACATCTGGAATACTGTGACCAGTACTGGAGACCTCATCTACAAAAAGACATACATAAAATGGAAAGGGGGTAAAGGCGGGCCAGAAAAATAATGTAGGGTCTGAAGCATAAAATAGGTCTACATGAAGCAAGAGAGAGATCATGATCCTGCTGTATAGAGATCTAATGAGACCACATCTGGAATATTGCGACCAGTTCTGGAGACCTCACCTACAAAAAGACATACATAAAATGGAAAGGGGGCAAAGACGGGCCAGAAAAAGAATGTAGGGTCTGAAGCAAAAAATAGGCCAAGAGTGAATTAAAAAGCTTAATTTGTATAGCCCTGAGAAAAGAAGGGGAGTGGGGGGAATGTTTGAAACCTTTAAGTATGTTAAAGGAATAAATAAGGTTAAGGGGGGAAGTGTTTTTAATAAAAAAAAAATTAACACAAGAACAAGGGGCACAATCTAAAATTAGTTGGGGCGAAAATCAGAACCAATGTCAGGAAATATTTTTTACTCCGAAAGAGTAGTACAGGCTTGAAGCAAATGCCAATCAGATTAATCGCATTGGCAGACTAACTGGGCCTTGTGGTCTTTTTTTGCTGTTCATCTTCTATGTTTCTATGCAAAGGTGGACATCAACTAGCCAACATTTCTTTCTATTTGAGAAGAACCTGCTACTGAAAGTCCAAGTCCCATGCTGAGTAGGAATGTGTGAAGCCAAGCTATTTCTGACACTAAAATATCCAACTATCCTGAAGCTCCTTCCAATTTCAGAGGTTAAAGCAAAGAAATGTTTTTTTTTTTTGTGTGATATTGATAGGAAAATATCATTAGTATAAAGTGGATTCAGATTAAATGCATTAAATATTAAGTATTTTCTACATTCCTCTGTAACTTTTTTTTAATGGAATCATATCTCCCAAACAGAAATAACGTCATCACAGCCTATTTATAGCAGGTTCTCTGGGCAGGGAAGTGCCTTTTCATGTTCATATCAAAGCTGACTTTCTCTTTGCAGAAAATGTGTAATCTTAAATGAAAGTAATCCATTACTTGCTGAAGTGAGTAGTCACAACAGAGAACATGTCAGAAACAATATAGTGAACTGTGGGTGTTCATATACCCATAGGATGAGTATAGAGGATTATATAGGGCTGAAGCAATCAAGTGCTTAAGTGTTTGTTTGTGACCAATACTGTAACACATCTCTGTTTTACATAAAATTTTTAGCTGTGCCTCTTTCGCATTGCCCATCTATCTACTTGTGTATATGTCTGCTTGGCGGCTGTATTATTCTCTATCTGAGTGCAATTTCAAATAAGTCTGTCTTGAAATGCGCTAGTCTCGGTACTGAACACTGTATGGTGCTTCAAAATTGGATTGAGTGCATGTTACTGCATCAAGTACCCAGATGATAAGACATGTCATACATTACTTGAACACACAGAGAATACTTGTCACTTGTCACGGTCTCCACCTGCTACATTTGTCACTGCTGACAGGATGCCATATTTCAAAAGTATGTTCAGCAATTAAACAGTCCTTAACTCTGAACACTATGGCTATTAAACAAACCTTCCCCTCTACTTCATACTTGAGAAAACAGGTTCTGTAACTGCTGTAGTATATGGACTGACATGGATTGCCTTGACTTCTGTTGCTTGACTTTGACCTTTGTCTGCTTGGATTATCGTATTGCATTAACTCTGCCATCCTTTGGTCAACCCTGACCTTTTGCTTGATTGACCATGTATTCTGACTTCTAATTAATCTATCACAAACCAATTCCTACTGATGTCAGCTATTGCTCACAGATTCACAACCTGGCCTATTCAGGAATAGTGATGAGCGGCAGGGGCAATATTCGAATTTGCGATATTTTGCTAATATCTGGTAGAATATTCATCATATATTCGTGAATTCGCAAATATGGTCTTCATGGTCTGCAAATATCGACAATGTAATATGCGCGTAATGCGCGTGCAATACAGGCGTGGGTCACTATAGCTACATTTTTCAAGCTGCTAGAAGTTTCCTGAGACTGGAGAAAATGGTTGGCACGGCAGAACGTTGCAATTGCTTTATATGCAGATAGAGTGCTCCAATATATTCTCAATTGCGAACTCGGCACTAATGATGCGAATATTTTGGCGCAATACATGCAACCTCACATTTTAACAGGTCTGACTACATATTAGTGATTGGTGCACTAAGTATTGTTGTGAACTTGTGACATCACAGCACTATGTATGTATGTATGGGCAGCAGCTACACTATATCACTATCTAACCTACACTGACTATCTCCCACTAACTATCTGTATAATATATATATATATATATATATATATATATAAAGAAAAAAGGGCAGCACTCCAATGTAGTAAAAAATAAAAAACGGTTTATTCACCATTTGTCAAAAGCGACGTTTCGGCTCCACAAGCCTTGAGAAAGGCTCTAGTGTGGAGCCGAAACATCGCTTTTGCCACATGGGTGAATAAACCGTTTTTCATTTTTTACTATAACGGAGTGCTGCCCTTTTTTATTTTTTTATTTATTGGATTGGCTTTTCCTGTGGGCTCTGCATATATATATATATATATAAGCTTACTAACTAACTATCTAATGTAATGACACAGAAAAGCAGAGAGCACAGCAATGACACCGCTGTCTCTCTCAGATCTGAAACACTGCATAAAATGACTGCTGGGGAGGTTCTTATATAGTAAGGGGTAGGCAACCTTCCTATTGGTTGCTAGAGATGTTGCTAAGCTCAGACAAAGACACTGCAGCCTTCTCATTGGCCCACAAGCAAGAAGCAGGGAGGGATCATGGGTTCAGATGAAAAAAAATCATAAATATTCGAAAATTAAAAATATATATCACTATATTCTAAATATTTGAGAATTCTCGATGTGGCGATATTCACGATTAAAATTAGCGATTCGAATATTCACGCCCATCACTATTCAGGAATGCTTTGTATCAATACTACATTGCTTTGAGTGCCAGACTGTACACAGAGATAAGTGTTATGCTTTGCTTACATGTCACTTCACTAAACTATACCCAGGAGTACTATAGTTTTCTCACACAGAGCATTATAGTGCCCACAGAATACATAAAAGGGCACATTTATTAAGACCGGTAAGATAGCTTCCTGGACCTTTTTCTACACCTAAAACAGGCTTAGAAAATGGTAAATGAGACGGGCCTGCTTGTCCGTCCCCTTTCCCACCCATGCCGCCCTCACTTTTTAGACTTGATTTTGTCTTTAATTTTAAGGTGACTTTAACAAAAGCCAAATTGTGGGTCACCTGGTTGGCTAAAACATTTACTATCAAACATTGCCTAAACCAGAGGCGGACTTGGAACTTAAAGTGGCCCTGGAAAAAAAAAACTAAAAGTGGCCTCATGTTGTAGGTGAATCCAAATTGACAGAAAGCAGGGCAACATAAGTAGGCAGGGACAGCAACACTGTAGTTCAGCAGCAATATAGTTGAATTCAGGACACTTGTGGTGGCTGGCCAGGTGCATGAGCACCTGATGTTCCGAGCATTAATTAATGCTGAGAGTATCAGATCGGTATGTACCTAGCTAGCAGCCATGAGGAGAGCTTGGGTGGCCCCCTGGGCATTGACCCTGTAGGGTCCACCATGACCAATCTGTCCCTGGCATAAGCCATGGCACATAGAAATATAGAACAGGCGACAAACAGGTAAGCAATGCCAAATGGATATATAGCAAACAATTAGTAGTCCACAGACCAATGTACATTTAAAATACCCCAACAATAATGGTACCCTATCGCTATGGACATAAAAACAGTAGAGTCCAATGGTATACCCATACTCAGGTGCCACCACTCCCACTGCCTGTTTCAGTAAAGAAAGCTTTACTTGAGGTCTTGTCCTTCTACCAGACTGTGTCAATGTGCACCATTCCACAATAAGAAATACACTGGGAAAAAAAGGCATCCAGGGAGAGTCGCTAGGTGCAAACTACTTCTGATCAAAAAGAAGACAAAGGCTTGTATCCCATTTGTAAAAAGCATTTTTGACCCACATGACTTTTGTGCTAATAATCTGTGTACTTATGAGTCAAAGGTGTACCTTTTAAGAAGACATGCGTTTTGTTACATCTGGAGTAAAGCTAATGCCACACCATGAAACGTGGTGATGGCAGTGTGAAGTTGTGGGTCTGCTTTGATTTTGCAAGATGTGGATGACTTGTCATAATTAATGGAACTGGAGCGAGCCCCTAAGGAGCCACAGGGGATCCTTCAGCCTGTCTTAATCTTCAGAGGCACCGCCCAAACGTGGCTTAGCTTTGAAGGGATGCCTGATAAGACAACTGCCAGGCTTGATGACGAAGCGGAAGCCACAACCGCAACCACCTCAGCAGATGGCAAGCTAGACTATTGAGCCACCCGCAGCTCATCCAGAAGTTGCAAGACTTCAGGGTCTTCACCCCAGCTCGTGGCCAATAAGTTTGGCCTCAAACACCTCCCCGCCATTCTGGGATATGTGGCAGGGCAGTCACATGAAAGTCTCTGCAAAGCGTTTGTCACTCTGGGCACAATTAGCCTCTACTGTCCCAGGTGCAAGGATTGGCTGGACTTTTGGCAGCTTGCAGGCAGGACTGTATACACAGGCTGTAGCTTCCCAGTCTTGGTTTTGCTCAGTCCTCATGGGGCAGCCAGCCACCTTTAGATGGAGTCTCTGATTCCCGCTCTTTCCATAGGGTGTGGTAGAGGGTGATCAAAGATGGCTAATTAAGCCATTTTGCTGGTGTGCTGCACATAGCACAATGTCATATTTGTAGTGGAAAATAAGTCTTAGGTGCAACAATAATGTCACTCAAGGGGTTTAGAACAACCATGCCACCTGTTAACAAGACACAGAGGCATATCCTGTTCGTGATGACAAAATATGCTGCAAGCTCCTGAGGAGTCAGAGCAGAGAATGAGCATGTTAGTGGCCCTGATTAAGATGTGTGCTCCCTCCGACTCCTTGGGGGTCAATTCAGTATAGGAGGGGCACAGTATATTCCCTGAAGCTATAGGCTCCTGCTTGATGGTATTTTGAGGGTGCCCTTGATTTTAATGTCCGTGTAGGTACAAGGCAGGGCATATGATGATGCAATCAAGAATGTTATAGGAGTCAGTAAACAGGCCAGATCTCTGTCTAGCAACTACAATCTGGCAACCATGGCTATACTGTCCACTAGTCTGGGGTGCATAAGGTGTTTTAACATGTCCCCTACAGCAGCAGGAACTCTTTATGCTGGTTACCTGATCTTCTTCCCTTTCTTCTTCTGGAGCATGTGGAGGTGCAAAACACTCCAGGGCATGAGGCTGCAGAAGAGAAACCTGCTCCCTTCCTCCTCCCTATTTATAGCTAGACTGACTGAACTCTGGAACTAGGGGGTAGTTCAGCCCATACCCTAAGCTCCGGAGAGGGCTGGGCCAGGTTTGTTAACTCTGGCTCATGCTATGTCATACTGAGTGTGCGGCAGATTACATTAGCATTACAAACTGTACAAACATTATAAACCAACTTGTAGAAACCCTCTTGCACTGGGGTACTGCAGAAGCATGAATAAATCTCCCTGTTAGAAAATCCTGAAGAAGAATGTCCCCTCTCATTTCGAGACCTAAAACTCAAGTTAGTTGGGTTAGGTAGCAGGACAATAATCTGAAGCACACAAGCAAGACTACCTTTGAATGGCTCAAAATAGAGTAAATGAAGGATTTGGAGTGGCTGAGTCATAGTCCTGACCTGAATCCCATTGACATGCTGTGATGAGGTAGTTCAATGGCAGTTTAAGCTCAAAAACCCTCCAACATAGTTGTATTAGAACAATTCTGGAAAGAAAAGTGAAAATCTCTTTATAATCATGGAAGTTATTGCAAACTTTTGATTGTACTTATTACTCCCAAGAAAGGTGCAGGAAGTTATTAGGTTGGGGGGCAGTAGATTACTTTTTTTCATGGGCAAAATTGGCAAAAATAAAAGGTGCTCATAGGGTAATATGCATTAGCTTGTAGGAGGTTGTGCTCACCTTTTTGTGTTGTGCAACCATTGGCAAAACCCTAGTGAAGGTGAATGAAAATGGTTAGTGCTGCCGATGTCATCTGATCCTCACAGGAGGAATATAAATAAGTAAAAAGAGGGGTGCTGGTGAAAGATTGCCTAACTACATTTTGTTTATTTTGCTGTGGTCATGGTATTGTGCCAAGAGGTGTCGGGATTACATGGGCCACCCTTCGCCTGCACCACTATTTATACTTTTTTATATGAGGGATATACTGTAGGTTCTGAACAATAGTGTTGATCGCAGATATTCTAATCGCTATTTTTTATCGCGAATATGGGCACTTCGAGAATTCGCAAAGATCTAGAATATAGTGCTATATATTCAGAATCGCGAATATTCTAGATTTTTTTCATCAGTACCCTCACTGCTTCTTGCTTGTGCGCCAATGAGAAGACTGCAATATATTTGTCTGAACTTTGCAACATCCCTAGCAACCAATAGAAAAGTTGCCTGCCCCTTTGCTATATAGGAAACTCCCCAGCAGCCATTTTCTGCAGTTTTTTGCAGTTCTAAGAGAGAGAGAGCAGTGTCATTGTTGTGCTCTGTGCTTTGCTGAGTCATCTCGATCCTTATTCAATTACATTAGACAGTTAGGCCTCTTTCACACGGGCGTCATGTTTGCAGTCTAAAGGACCTGTGATGACGTCACATCACATGGTCCAATCACATGGTCTGTGATGGACCATGTGATGTGACGTCATCACAGGTCCTTTAGACTGCATATAAAGCTTGAAGAGAGAAGAGAGATCGCCAACTACGTGATCAAGTGGCTAAGGTAAGTTAAGTTTTTTATTTTTAACCACTTAATCAACATTCTACAAAGTATTCTTTATTGAGAATGCTATTATTTTCCCTTATAACCATGTTATAAGGGAAAATAATGAAGATCGGGTCCCGTCGCTTAGCAACCATGTGGGAAAATCGCACTGCATCCGCACTTGCTTGCAGATGCTTGCGATTTTCCCGCAGCCCCATTCACTTCTATGGGGCCTGCGTTGCGTGAAAAACGCACAAAATAGAGCATGCTGTGATTTTCACGCAACGCAGAAGTGATGCGTGAAAATAACCGATCATGTGCACAGCCCCATAGAAATGAACAGGTTCGGATTCAGTGCGGGTACAATGCGTCCACCTCACACATTGCACCCGCGCGGAAATCACACCCGTGTTAAAGGGGCCTTAGTTAGCTCATATATAAAATACAGATAGTTAGAGGGAGTATGGTATGGGTATGGGGTGTAAAGCTGGTTTGCCTCCCCGTGGTGCACTCTGGGTAACGCTAAATCAACTAGCAAATACTGGCGGTCAGACAAAGAAAGCTTCTCCTGACCAATAGGACACAAACTCTAATCTATAGACTGTGTGTGTGTGCGTGATATATAGTGTGTGGCAGGAAAATGGATGTGCAATGTGCATGTGAGAGATATTTCTCTGCTGTCCATACATACATACATACATGCTACAGATGTAGTGCTGTGATGTCACAACAATACTTAGTGCACCAATCACTAATATCTACTCAGACCTGTTAAAATGTGAAGTTGCACGTATTGCCCCAAAAAATATGTGCATCATTAGTGCCGATTTGCGCAATCGCGAATATATTGGAGCACTCTATCTGCATATAAAGCTATTGTTCTGCCATGCATGCGAAATTTAATCAAAAACAGTGCTGGATGTAATGTAAAATTATTCACAGTGATCAGGAGTTCTTTCTCACAGTCATGAAAGTTGCTGCCAACCATTTTCTCCAGTCTCCGGAAACTTCTAGCAGCTTGAAAAATTTAGCAAAAGTGAGCCACACCTGTATTGCAGGCGCACTACGCGCATATTACATTGCCGATTTTGGCAATCAAGAAAATAATGACTGGAGATCATGAATTCTAGAGTTTGCGAATTTATGGCGAATATTAGGCCAAAAATTCGCAAAATATCGGGAAAACGAATATCGCCTATGCTGCTCATCACTACTGAACAAATCTGTATCTTCAAAAAATAAAATATTCACTTAAAAGCAAATTATTTGTTTAGTTGGCTTGTCTTTATCTTATGCTAAAATTAGCCGGATGATCTGAAATATTTAAATGTGACAAATTGTTAAAAAAGAGAAGTCGGTTTAGAGGCAAATAATTTTTCATAGCACTGTATGTACAGTTACCAAATTCTAAGTTGGTTGACTCCGCTAAATCCATCTTCACATTTGGAAGTGTTTCACAGGGAAATGTTTGCATACTAAATTGATAGTTTCCTGTTGTTTATGCAGTTGGGCATTAATACTATGAATAAAACATTCCACTTCATTCCAAAGATGTTTTATGGGATTCAGGTCAATGGAGGCCACTGAAATACATGCGAGCTATTGTCATAACCACTGAAATTGCATCTCTTCACTAATACAAAAGTAAAATTCAAAAAAGCTTTTCTTCCAAATCTCTCTCTGATATAGTAAAACATGTAATAAATATATTCTAATGCTGCTGTGTATTGTCACACATATTATTGCAAAATATTGACACAATGGGCTTTAAAAAGTCGCAGTTATGGCGCATACCATATTTGTGCCATAATAGTAAATTTTCAGCTTCTCCGGAAGCGGGTGGGACTTGTAGGGGAGGAGCATATCACGTTCCCCAGATTTACTATAACTTACGCCAGAAGCTGGTGTGAATTATAGCTTGAGTCTACGAAAGCCCCTGGCTAGTATAGATTTACATTTTTGGTGCACGTAGTGGCAGAAATTCTTTGTAATTAATTAGGCCCATCTTGCCTTAAGCGCACAGAGGATCAAGATTGGAGTATGGGAAAACCAGTCTTGCTAAATCTCCTCCAATGTCTTATAGCTCGGTTGAATGCAATTATACCTTTCAAGTGGCAACCCGTATCTGTTGCTTCATTCTGGAGAAAAAGCACTTTTAATCCACTTGTAAATGAGCACTTAAGTGCACTGAGGGCGGGTTCCTGCTCCTCCTGTTTCTTCTGCCAGCCCCTTCCTCTCGCTCTTGATTGAGAGGACCAGGTTCCTGCACTGTCATCAAGAAAGATGAAGGAAATTGCAAAAATGTAGAATATTTTTCTTATGGGACAATCCTGCAGCCAGAAATGGATTGAATACCTCTGAATCATGCAGTACCCCGATACCTTATTGACGTAGGCTGAACCGAGCTCGACTACAACTCCATACCAAAATCCACGTTTCGATTGAATAAACGACCACTGCATGATTCCCTTCACTTTCTGAAACTGTATAACTTATATCTGCATCACAACCTGTTGCGTTGCTCTGGTTCATCTATTGACTCTCCTCACTCTCCTATATTGTAAATTCATCCCAGAAAACCATTAAGAGCAAGAGGTAATATTAACTTTACTCTGTGTCAATTTATAGAATACTGGATCACTTAGTTAAAAAAAAATAAAAAAACTCAAATGATCTTTTACTACAGTGTGTTGCACTCTCCCAGTTTGATGTACATACTCTATATATACAGTACATTGAATGTATTATTTATAGGAATTATTTTTAGATTGCATTTTCTTCGCTGCTGAATAATGAATTTGATATATTAAAAGAGAACGTTTGTAGATATTGCAAAGTAGAAGTCGTTACGTCTTTCACTCCCATGTGAGACAGCCAGCATATTCACTATGGTCTTTTCTCTATTCAACAACTCTCTGTAATATGAGTTATGAGTACAGCAGACACTTCTCATCCCTAATATTTCTCCCAGCCTAGAGTGTTCCTTTAGTAATATATATATATATATATATAGAAACCAAAGAGAAGCAGCAGCACAGTTACAGTTGAAGGGTGAACAGGGTTCCTCTGGGGAACAAGGCAAATATTCCAGGTATATATAATCCAAAGACGAGGCAGCACTTCAACATATGAAAAATAAGTGACCCTCTTTATTCCCCAGGCAACTTTCAGTCTTCTCCATGAGACCTTTGTCAAGCAATACAACAGTGTAACAAAGGGGCTTATATACCCAAAATCCTTCAGTTCAATCAAATCACATGACATAGTAAAATTAACCCATGGTGTACAAGTTTAAAAGTGTTATACTCATAAAAACTTTAACATACATAGTGAAGTTCATCAATAATATACATCATTAGTATACATCACAACGTGATTATAACATAGTCTTGTATCTTCATAGTGCAGTGCAATTTTCAGCCTGTGTGTCTCCACCACACAGGCTGAACATTGCACTGAACTATTTTTAAAAGAATGCAAATTAGCGCTTAATGGCTGTGGGCACATTTGAGGGCAATTTTTTTTTTATTATTGTACTAATTTTGAGCCAAAATCATCTTTTAAATTGTTCTTTATTAAAAGTTTTGAACCCCTTTCTCTGTACAGCCTTGAGATTCTCAAATAGCAGGCTGTGTATTTTTACTGTTTCCTCTTAGGCAACTCACCTGATGGGCTTGTTATCTCTGCTTTCTGACCTTCTAAACACTCATTATAGCTCAATTTTTATCTTACTGATAAGAATGTGGCTTAGATAACTGTTTATGACCTTTTAGTAATTTAGAGATAAAATATTAGATAACCATTCTAAACTGAAAATACTATTCACACAGCTAGACAGTTAACCCTTTGCATCAGAACAGCTGAATATTTTATTAAAGACCAATTGAAAAATAATATTTTTTAGCCCAAAACCAGTAAAACTTAGTCAAAAAAAAGATTGTATCCAAAGGTATACATAGCCTTTAAGTGCTCAGAGGACAGGGTCTAGCCTACAGAAAAGCAAACTGATTTGTTGGAATTTAAATTTGACAAAAATGTTCACAAAAATTCTGACCAAAAAGAATTTTAGAAAATTAGATCATCTCTACTCTACCCACTGGGTGCACCTTAGCTCCCCCACTCTGCTTCCCTGGACACTCCCCCCTCCTCCTAGACCCTTAGGCCTGTCAATTAAGTGGTCTAAGTAATGTCTACAGAGATGCTAAAGTGTAATAAGTGGCTAGGGTCTGCCTCCTGTGAAAGGTATGTTTTTAATCAGCTGGATCAGCCCTTCCAGGCTTTATGAAAGGTATAATGAATCCTGTTGACAGACACCCTTTAAGTTTTGCCCCTGGGCCCTTCCCAAACCTACCAATGAGTATGTACTTCTGGGTAGGGTTTACATAAACTCCACCCCTTTTTAAACCAGGACAAAACAAATTTGCTAGGATTGTCTCTGAAAATGCAGGAATATCTCTACAAATTCGGGACTGTTGGCAACTATGTATAAGTGCTAGCTAGTTTCTTCTGTGCTGATATGGTCATTTGGATTACCATGTAGCCTTGACTTTAGTTATGCAGATAGTGGATATTGTTCAAAATGGTTGTTTTATGAAAGGTATTATTGAAGCTTATAGACATCATAGAGGTGGATCTCAATTTCAGGACCCCCTCCATGAGTCACAGCAAAGAGGAATTCTTTTTCTATCAGACCGGGCCCATCTATATATTACATGGTGACCCATTCATTTTAAAGGCTAACATATAATACCACCTGCAGTGGCCATTGTTAATTATAATATTACGCTGCAGTGGCTGGTACTATTGGGGGGGGGGGGCTAAATCTGGATAGGAGGTGATCATCCAATGGCTGAGGTTTCATTTCAGAAGACAACCTCTTTAATGTAAATAAAAGACTAAAACAAGCAAAGCTTCCATAAAGATACTGATTCGTTGTAATAGATTATGGAGAACTTTTTAATATGAACCTGAATTAGGCTTGAAGGTTCAATCACAGGTTACGTGCTGCAGTGAACACTAATGTGGGTGTAAGTGAATAACCCTGTTCTTGCCCTTTTTTTCCCCTTCATCTCTTGCCTTAATGGCTTTTTGGTATGCAGTTTATTATTTATACCATTATTATTTTTTATTTCAACCATTTTTAATTACATTTCTGAGGATGACTCATTCTCCATTTCTCTTCCTTCACCAGGGTCTATGAAGCGTTAAGGTGATTTGTAATTCTTATGCACCTATCTTCTATAGAGATGCGCATTGAAAAAAAACAGGAAGCACTCAGAACTAGATTTAAAAATAGTGTCAAGAGAATAGGCTCTGCTGACGTTTCAGTGTCATGTAACTTTCTTTTGTCAAGGTTATGTGCAAGCAAAATGTTAGGAAATTAACTTTAAAGAATGCATAAACCGATTGACGTCTCTGTGCTGCTTAGTAATGAGGTATGAAAGATGTGAAATGGATCGGCAGGGTACATGTTGAATCACTTTGACAATCTTGCCACCACCTTTCAAAGCTCTAAGGTTTGAGGGTAACTCTTCTCTGCCAAGTATTCTAGATATTGTCTGGCGTGCTAGGATCTGTATAGACTTCAGCCCACGTGTGCAAAGGAAGTAAGCACTAAAACCTTCTCAATGTTATTTATATAGCCACAGCTGAAGCCTGTGCTGACCCTGGCAATACAACAACCAAGCAGAACTAGCTTGAGTCTCAAGGCAGGTGGCATAGGAAATCTTCAGTAGTTGACAGTTTTAGTTTTTCCTCTGCTGCCACTCAAGTGGATCATGCTGGACTTGCTCTGTTGTCCAGTTGCCTTGGCCAGCACAGGATTTAGCTTCACCTTTGTACAGTACAGAATATACCGTACTATTTTGTTTTTATTATCAGGCGTAGTGAGAATATGAACTTTAATTTTGCCAGATTCTGCTCCTTAATTGCCCAGAATATGAAGCTTCAATGTGAAATCCATACCCTTCTGGTCTGCGTGAGAGCTGTAGTTGTCTGCCGGTTGGATGCTACTGTCAGAGGGAAGGATCTGTGAAACAGATCACTGCAGAAAGCACAATGTGCCTTCAGTGCATTTGCAAGAGCAGAATCTGGCAGAATAAAAGTTCATATTCCCTCTACTCCTAATGATAAAAGCTCCATAAACGATATGTTAGTATTGCTTTCCCCCACCACTGTTACCAGTTTAGCATGGTCAAAACTGCTGACAGACTTCCTTTAATCCCATTAATGCCAACATACAGCTGATTCAAGATTTAGGGTCATCTAGCACAGACAAAAAACTGTGATATTTCACTTTAATATCTTAAAGTAAATAAAAAATAGGATGTTGGGCTTCAGAATAGCTTGTGGAAATATTGTTGCAAGAGGAAAAATTCACACATAAAATTGTGACAAGTGGGGTTGTGACATCAATGAAATCTTAGAGGTGTTAATTCTTAACAACTTTCTTCTCATATATTAAAATGTCAGAAAAATGATCTTTGTACATAAAGGATCTCAGCAAGCAAATTCTACTACCAAACAAAAGAGAATGAATTGTAGACTAAAAGCAGGAAAACTCTTATTGTAGGTTTATTAAAGGGATATTCTGGTTGTTACAAGTTATCCTCTATTCACAGAACAATGGGAAATCTATTATATCAGTGGGAGTCCTACCGTTGGGACCCCTACTGATCACAAGACCCTATATGCCTTGGGCAACTAAACCACCACTCTATTAATCTCTATAGGAGTTTCGGAAATAGTTGAGCGCTGTACTAAGCTGTCTCCAGGACTCCTTTAGAGATTAATGAAGTGGCAGGAGCGGCAGTAAATATGCTCAACCTGCCCCTCCATTTATTTGGGGGTCTCCAAGGAGTTTGGAGTCCCAGAGTTAGGACTGACACCGATCTAATAGCTATCCCCTATTGTATGGATAGTGGATACCTACAACTGGAATACCCTTGTACATAGTTGCATAGTAACATAGAGTAATTGATACGGATAAAAAAAAGACATCCATCCATCCAATTTAGTCTGTTATCCTGCAAAGTTGATCCCACAGAAGACCTTCATAAGGTAGAAGACAATTTTCAGCCTTTTTAGGGGGGGGGGGGGGGAATCATTTCTGACTCCAATCAGGCAATCAGAATAACTCTCTGGATCAATGACACTTCTCCAGAATTCTAGTAACTATAACCTGCAAGAAAATTTAGACTCGCACATCAAAAGTCACAGATGCACATCCATAAGGCTGGCATGCAGACAGCAAACAAAAAACATATGGCAGTCCACCATTACACATGCAAACAATACAACTAGATTAAGATGGTACTATACCTACTATACATGAAAAATGGAAGCTCTTTGCACACATTTCTGATCAAACAACGTCAAAGTTGCTTCAGCAAATGAGTACATAACACGAACAGAACTGCTCTCCTTGGCCTAAGTCCACAATGTTCAGGGCCTATGTAGGAACCAGCTATATTTATACTCTGCTCAGAAGCCCTAGGCAGATGGGTGATAAGTGCTCAATCTAAAGGAGAGAACTACTCTCCAAACAGACTGCAAGAAAATTTAGACCAGTAACTATAACCTGTAATATTAATACACTCTAGATATACATCCAGGCACCTCTTGGACTCTTTTAAGTGAATTCATCATCACCATCTCCTCAGGCAGAGAGTTCCGTGGTCTCACTGCTCTTACCGTAAAGAATCCTCTTCTATATTTGTGTACAAACCTTCTTTCCTCCAGATGCAGAGGATGCTGGGGATAAATAGATGATGGGAGAGATCTCTCTCTCCCTGATATATTTATACATCGTTAATACGTCGTCTTTTTTCTAAAGTGAATAACCCTAATTTTGATAATCTTTCAGGGTACTGTAGTCCACCCATTCCAGTTATTACTTTACTTGAACCCGCTCCAGGTCTGCTATGTCTGCCTTGTTCACAGGAGCCCAGAACTGTACACAGTGCTCCACGTGGGGTTTGACTAGTGATTTATAAAGTGGCAGGACTATGTTCTCATCACGGGCATCTATGCCCCTTTTGATGCAGCCCATTATCTTTTTGGCCTTGGCAGCAGCTGCCGACACTGGTTTCTACAGTTTAGTTTGGTGTTCACTAAAATTCCTAAGTCCTTTTCTATATCAGTGTTACCTAGTGTTTTACCATTTAATACCGGTGACTTGCATTATTCCTTCCCATGTGCATAAACTTATATTTGTCAGTGTTAAACCTTATCTGCCACTGCTCCACCCAAAACTTCCAATCTTTTCAGATCCATCTGTAGCAGCATACTGTCCTCTTTTGTGTTTAATTCGCTATTTTTTGTACCACATGCCTCTTTTTTATATTTTATCATTTTCATACTTTACCTTCTTCTTCAAAGATGTAGCATTCTGTGTAGTCAAAAGCTAAAGGGGCAACCTTTCTACCCAAAAGAGATACCAGATATCTAGCCATATAATCATATAACATTGTTTTTTGCTTGTTTGTTTTTTTGTTTTAAATTTTGCATTCGCAAAAGAGTAAAATACTTTTCAATAGTTCTATGGAGAACGCAATGGACCTGAGAAGGTTTGCACTTAATAGAATAATGGAAGTATTTTGTGTTGTCTTCTGACTCAGCTCTGTTGTACCCATTGTCATATCTAAAACATCAGTGACCGCACTGATTATGTCACATATGCAATAATAGTGAGGCTTGAATCATACAAACAGAGTTCTGACCAGCCTCCAAAAGAACATATTTACTCATCTTTACAAACTGTTAAAGACCCAAAGTCTTGTATCCTGCATACATTATTTCTCCTGGCTCAGAATTCCTCTTTCAACTATTCTACTCAATCTTATATACCATAGATAAAATAGCATTGCATAATAATTTTGGCATTTAGGTTCACCCATAGTTGAACCATATCTAAGGCTGCCAAGAAGTATTCTAGATGGCCCAAATAGACATGCTTACTGATTAAAACAGTTAAAAATAATAATTTGCAGTCTCCTGACGCTCTTGGACTTGTTACTGGTGAGAAAAGTAATTGGCTACAACAGTCCACAGGACCACCGACTGGACACCATCATTTCCAGTCCTCTGAGGAATGGAAGCAGCAGTAACAGGTTTTCATAAGGTGAGTGGCTTTTCTCTTTCTTGTACACATTTTCCCAGGGTTTACAAATTATTTTTTTTGTTAAGGAGTCAGACAACCTCTTAAAAATCTCCTACCATTGTGTGTATAAAACCTCTTCCTAGCTACTGGTGCTGCTGATTTAGCTGCATTTCTCCTGTTTCTGACAGCTCTCTCGTCTCTCCCTGTCACCTCTCAGTGTAAGAGAGCAGCAGGGAAGGGTAAACATTTTTTACATAATAAATTGTAGAGAGGGAAAAATAATCCAAGAAAGACATCTCCCACAGGTTGAAGATAGGGACAAAATCATGTAAAAGGCTGTTTGCCGGGGGAAGGCAGCAGCAACCTGGACACACAGATCTAGCATGTGTTACTGAAAAAACTATGTCCACCTGAGAAAAGTCTGTCTAAAACTAGGAGCAGGTTAAAACTGAATATTAAGGGGTCTGAAAATGTATGAAGGAATGAAGATTGCGGACAGTGGTAACAACTAATGTGTGTAAAAATCATTTTATCCATGTCAAATGTGTCCATAGCCTTTAAAGGGCACCTGTCAGCAGATTTGTAGCTATGAAACTGGCTGACCTTTTGCATGTGCGCTTGGCAGCTGAAGGCATCTGTGTTGGTGCCATGTTCTTATGTGCCCACATTGCTGAGAAAAATTATGTTTAATATATGCAAATGAGCCTCTAGGAGCAATAGGGGTGCTGCCCTTGCACCTTATTACAACTCACGGCAGTTCTCTTCTGTACTGCAAGCCTTTAGTAGTAACAGTAACGCCCCCGTTGCAACTAGTGGCTCATTTGCCTATAGGAAAACATAATTTTTCTTAGCAATGCCAAACATATGAACATGGGACTAAAATAGGTGCCAGTATCATAGGTACAAATCTGCTGACAGATGCCCCTAAAAGTTGTTCTCTGGAAATTTTACATAGATGAATTAGAACATTCTACAAAAAAAAACAAAAAAAAAAACAAAGGACAACTTCACATTCCAAGTTAAAATGAAAAAAAAGAAAGAAAAGAAAACCATATTACTCAATGTACGTATTTAAATAGGCTGAACTTTATGTCCAAAAATGAACCGTAAGCTTCTGTTCTATAGGCAAATAGACAAAACCAGCTTTTCAAGTCCATTTACTAAATTATTTTAATATAATGAAGGCAATTTTCTATAGTCGACAAAACAGATGATTCCTGGTACAGTTCATACCTGCTAGTCCTATTTCTAGCACACACGGCCAGTTTCTAAGTATCAGTCTCATAGAAAATACTTCTATGACATACATAGACAGTAGTAATTCACCAGCAGGGGGAAGAAACACTTCAGTAATCCAAAGTGAGTCCCTTAATTTAGAGAAGGAAGCAGTTTAAGTTCCAGTAGAACTTCTTGTAGTTTCATCAAATTTGTTTATGTTCCATGGAGCACTTAAATAGAATGTGTCACTCACAATTTTTTTTTTTGCAGTTAATAGCGCCAGGTAACTTTTTTTGTAATATTTTATTTTCTGATTACAGATTATTTTTTTTATGGGGCAGCCATCTTGCCTGAGCTGTTCTTAAAGGGTATCTGTCAGCAGATTTGTCCCTATGACATTGGCTGACCTGTTACATATGCACTTGGCAGCTGAAGGCATCTGTGTTGGTCCCATGTTCATATGTGCCCGCATTGCTGTTTTTTAAAATATGAAAATTCTGCTGCCAAGTGCAGATCTAACAGGTAGTGTTGATCGAGCACAAAAGTGCTGGGGTACTAGAGTAGAACACTTTGGGATGCTCGGATGCTCTACAGAGCACCCGAGCACAATGGAAGTCAATAGGAGAACCCGAGCTTTGAAGAGGGGAGGGTGTCTGGTTCACAGGAAAAGGTCAGAAATTGATGGAAGCACCACTGAAATGGTTCAGGAATAGCATGGGGAGGATGTCTGGATGCATCTTGAACTCCCAGGTCGCTGCTGGGAACGGTGTTGTCCGAGTAGTACGGCCCTTTTAAATCAATTTTAGAGGAAAAATTGTTAGGAAACATTCTTTCATGTATATTTACTTGTATATAAACTGCAAGTGCTGCCAAAAATTACAAAGAAGAGGCAATCCAATACAACTTGTATATCACATAAAGGAGGGCCTCATTCACATTGTGGTACAATTGTTCAGGTAGTGGGACCCCTACACTCATAAAGCCAATGCACTAAGTGAAAGGGCTGCAAAAAATTGCAAGGAACAGGCACTACAATACACCCTTTATTACACATAAAGGAGGGCATCATACACACCCTTGACAAATTATGATTAATGGCCTGCTGGTGACCCTCAAAACTATTAGGAGCAAGGGCCTGCAGGTGACCTTCTAAAACATTAGGGGCAAGGGCCTGCTGCTGATCTGACCATCTAAAAAATTAGGGGTGAGGGTCTGCTGCTGAGCTGACCCTCTAAAACATTATGGGCGAGGGTCTGCTGCTGAGCTGACCATCTAAAACACTAGGAGCAAGGGCCTGCTGGTGACCCTCTAAAACATTAGGGACGAGGGCCTGCTGGTAACCCTCTAAAACATTAGGGGCAAGGGTCTGCTGCTGATCTGCACATTCAGCTTCTGCGCTGTTTGATGATTGCATGCATACTGCTGTCTCTTGGCAATCGATTGTTGAAGGAAGGACTGAGGAGTAGGAGGAGGAGGAGCAGAAGCATCTGGACCAGCAGAAGATGGGAAAGACATATAGCTCCCTTCGGCTTAGGTGGTGAAGCCTTGACTGCCTGAAACAAGGTGCTTGCCACTGGGTGATGTAGCGGTTGCTGCGGCAGGCTGGACTACCACATCGGAGCCACGGTTCTCCCAGGCCACTGTATGGCGCCGCTGCATATGTTGACACAGAGCGCGTAGTGCCAACATTGGCACCCTTGCCACGCTTCACCTTCTTCTCACAGATTCTACGTATGGCCACGTTCACCTCCTCTAGCGGCTTAACAAAAACCTGCCACACCGCCGAGTAGGTGATTTTACCCCCAACATGCCACACTGACTGACTGCTACCGTGCCTGCTTCCGTTAACCCCGGAACCACTAATTCCCGGCAGGTAGGCTGCTGCAAAGCAAGTGGTCTACCCCGGGCATGTTTGGCTCCCGACCTCCCACTGCTGCCACCCTGCTGACTCCCAGCCATGCTACCACCTTGCTGGCTCAGCCACTGCCTCAGAGGCATGCTGCCACCCTCTTCTCCAGATGATGATGAAGCCCCTTTGTCACCCGGTTCCCAAGTGCGATCAACTACATCATCATCATCGAGTACTATCTGCACATCACTGATGTCCCCCTCAACTGTCTCTGGGTCAGCACCCTAACCGCTCGCAGCACCACCTACCACGCCACTCTCCTCATCACTACTTGCCCGCCTAGGGGAGGAAACGGCGGATGTCTCCTCCAGATCATGGCTGGGCAGTAGCTGCTGACTGTCCTCTAGTAGCTCGTCCTCGCTGTATGGTGGAGCTGAGCCTACAGCATACAATACTTCTGTGGCTGAGGGAACAGAAAAGGACAGAGGCAGGTTGAGGACAGGTGAGGGCACTGGGCCTGCTCCCGGGCCATGCCAACTGAGGGTTGTGTCCGACAAACCCATCGAGTGTTGGCTGGGGGTGTCTGATGTCACTTGGGATGAAGTGGATGACCGAGTTAACCAATCAAGAACCGCTGGGTTGCTGGTGAAGACACAACCACTAAATTACACCGGGAGCTCAGGCCTCTCGCTGTGACTCCTGCTACCATGCCCCCTTACTCTTCTGCGACCTCTGCCTGTGCCAGAAATATTTAGGCCTCTGCCACTCCTCTGTGCATGGCCTGGCACCTCTCTGACATAATTTTAGCTGAACTAAATAAATTGAAAGCAAATTAAAACTTCCCTAAAAGCGACGAATATATTATCCTTTTTGTACTGAAATAGGCCACTAAACGATTTCACCACAAATAACTGCAACAGTGAAGTGCGGATATATTTTTCTTTTTGTACTGAAATAGGCCACTTAACTCTTTTACCACAAATAACTGCAACAGTGAAGTGCGTATATATTTTTCTTTCTGTACTGAAAGAGGCCACTGAACGCTTTCAACACATATAACTGCAGAAGTGAACTGAGAATATATTTTTATTTTTTTACTGAAATAGGCCACTAAACGCTTTCACCACAAATACCTGCAACAGTGAAATGCATATATATTTTTCTTTTTGTGTTGAAAGAGGACACTAAACGCTTTCACCACAAATAACTGCAACAGTGAACTGCGTATATGTTTTTCTTTATGTACTGAAATAGGCCACTAAACGCTTTCACCACAAATAACTGCAACAGTGAAGTGCGTATATATTTTTCTTTTTGTACTGAAATAGGATACTTAACGTTTTTACCACAAATAACTGCAACAGTGAAGTGCATATATATTTTTCTTTCTGTACTGAAATAGGCCACTGAACGCTTTCAACACATATAACTGCAAAAGTGTGCTGAGAATATATTTTTATATTTGTACTGAAATAAGCCACTAAACGCTTTCACCACAAATATTTGCAACAGTGAAATGCGTATATATTTTTCTTTTTGTGTTGAAAGATGCCACTAAACGCTTTCACCACAAATAACTGCAACAGTGAACTGCGTATATATTTTTCTTTTTGTTCTGAAATAGGCCACTAAACGCTTTCACCACAAATAACTGCAACAGTGAAGTGCGTATATATTTTTCTTTTTGTGTTGAAAGAGGCCACTAAATGCTTTCACCACAAATAACTGCAACAGTGAACTGCGTATATATTTTTCTTTTTGTACTGAAATAGGCCACTAAACGCTTTCACCACAAATAAGTGCAAAAGTGAAGTGCGTATATATTTTTCTTTTTGTGTTGAAAGAGGCCATTTAACGCTTTTACCACAAATAACTGCAACAGTGAACTGCATGTATATTTTTCTTTCTGTACTTAGAGGCCACTGAACGCTTTCAACACATATAAGTGCAGAAGTGAACTGAGAATATATTTTTATTTTTGTACTGAAATAGGCCACTAAACGCTTTCACCACAAATATCTGCAACAGTGAAATGCGTATATATTTTTCTTTTTGTGTTGAAAGAGGCAACTAAATGCTTTTACCACAAATAACTGCAACTGTGAAGTCCGCATATATTTTTCTTTCTATACTGAAATAGGCCACTAAACGCTTTCACCACATATAACTGCAGAAGTGAAATGCGTATATATTTTTCTTTTTGTACTGAAATAGGCCACTAAACGCTTTTACCACAAATAACTGCAACAGTGAAGTCCGCATATATTTTTCTTTCTGTACTGAAATAGGCCACTAAATGCTTTCTCCACAAATAACTGCAACAGTGAAGTGCATATATATTTCTCTTTTTGTACTGAAATAGGCCACTAAATGCTTTTACCACAAATAACTGCAACAGTGAAGTGCGTATATATTTCTCTTTCTGTACTGTAATAGGCCACTAAACGCTTTTACCACACATAACTGCAGAAGTGAAGTACGTATATATTTTTCTTTTTGTACTGAAATAGGCCACTAAAGACTTTTCAACATAGCACTTGCACCCCAATAACACATTTCTGGAATGACAAAGCTGTAAAATGGCTATTTGGATCCCCAAATAATCTTTCCCTGCACTTGTACATTGCTTTTCTAGTACTGTCCCTAGTGCTTTCTGACGTCTCTCCCTGCACTAAGATGCTGTGAAATGATTCCTCCCTACTCTTTCACTGCCCTTATAAATCGTTTTTTCAGGGGGGGTTTCACAATGAGGTTTTTCCTATTGCTGTCCCTAGCACCTTCTCATATCTGTCCCTGCACTTAGAACGCTGGAAAATGTCTGAATCCAAGATGGCCGCTGTGACATCATGGGTCATCCCCCCTTCCCAGAGTTTTTTGCCCCATGTCCTCACACGTGTAGCGGCCATTTTAGCCGCCGATTTAGGAAAAATTGTGATTCCTTACCATGAAGAGTGAGGAAATTCACATTCGTTACGAATCAAATTTTTCCTGAAATTCGTAATGAATTCCACTTTGTCAGCTTCGATTCGCTTATCTCTACCTGTAATGATAATGAAAGGACTGCTGTAAAGTCATTTGTACACAAGTGGTGCTTCTTATTAGGCTTAAGGTCCATTTACATGTGCTAAAGCCGATTGACAGGAAGGAAGAGCTCCTTCCTGACAGCTGGCTGCTCATTCAGTGAAGGTGAAGCCCAGCATTTACAGTATGAGAATGAGGGATGGCTACTGCGATTGCTCGATCTCGTATAGCTGCATTGTTTCTGTGCAGCAGATCAATGTTTAGGCAGCAAAATCTGCTGCCCAGAAATGATCAATTATGTGCCAGCACTAACATTAATTTCACATGATGAACTAGCTGCACCTTTAGATGAGCAGATTATCGAAAAACAAGCATGTCTGATTATATCCCCCTCTAAATCCACCTTCAGTGACTACTTCAAAAACTACAGGATTTTAGGATTTTTTTACTTTGAAAATTAAAAATAACTACCAAAAAGTCTTTAAAAATATGTTTAACTTAAAAAAAAACATGATTTCTGTTGATACATTCCTTTCAAGCTACAAGATCTTCGCAGTTGCTGACTAACAACTGTTACCCCAAAAAATTAAAGCAGCAGATGCGTCTGGTATATACACGTATGCATCTGTAATAATCCACAAATCAACTATTGCATCTTTTTTGGCCTCCGTTTTTTATTTTGGATGTCATATTTGGGGTGAGTTGGACCAAACCCCACTGTGACGAGCACCCACATTGCTACTTTTCTTAAAATACCATACGTAGAGTGCTGTTCCCCTTCACACTTTATATGAAATCTTTTACCGTGTCTGATGGATCCTTATCAAAAAGAGATCAATTTTTTGAAAATTGAAACCCACAGATAAGAAATGGTAACCCATAGATTTGACATTTCCTGTATATCAGGCTCGTTCACGTCTTTTGAAATGAGTGTAAAAGACACAAGAGATTTGCAAACAACCCCGGTCTACCATATGTTGAGTTATACCAAGTGGTTAGCACTAGTGCTTAGCAGTGCTGGGGTTCTAGGTTCAGATCTAACCAAGGAGAACATGTGCATGAAGTTTGTATGTCCTTCCTTTGTTTGTGTGAGTTACCTTCAGGGACTTGGGTTTCCTACCACCCTCCAAAGACATGCATGGAAGATTGACAGCAGAAAATGGTCCATCTAATCTGCCTTATATTATTATTATTACTTATCTTAGGACAGTTGTGTGCTTATCCCAGGCATGTTTAAATTCACTTACTCTCAATTTCCTAACCACATCTGATGGGAGTTTGTTTCAAGCCTATACTACTCTATTATTGTAAAAATATTTTCTAACATTAGTTAGGAGCTTCCCTCCAACTAAGTTTAGATCGTGCCTCCTTGTTCTTGTGAGTTTTTTTTTATCACAAACCCTTCCCTCATGAACCTTATTTATACATTTGTGGTCGGATTGGCTATCCGAAAGGTGTACCTAACCTATCTAACCCTATCTACAACAAGCAGTAGAATTATGCCATAACTGCTGCGGTAGGGCAGCCTAAAGGGGGCCACCCTAATATGAAATGACTGTAAGATGGTGTGGGTGGGTGAAATCAGCTGAATCGGCGTCAGCCTGGGCTCACAGGAGCCTGTAAATAGCCTAGCAATCAGCCAGCCTAGGCCCGCAGGTGCATGTAACTAGTCTTGTGATCCGCCTCCCCTCCCACAAATGCAGCAAATATATTTGCTTAAACTTGTGGTTGGATCGGCTATCCGAAGGTGTACCTAACCTATCTAACCCTATCTACAACAAGCAGTAGAATTATGCCATAACTGCTGCGGTAGGGCAGCCTAAAGGGGCAAAAGAGCAGACCTTAGTTTAGAGCAAAATATATACATACCATTACTACACCCACTTTAAACGTAAAAGACATTCCCGATGAAGGTGCGGAATATACCGTACATATCAGAGTGACTACCATCAACCTTACCTCTGTCATGTGCACCGGCACATCATTCTTGGAGGTGGCTAATGCTGATGCGATTGAAGGAGTGGCCGGTAACCAGAAACTATTTACTCCTATGTATACTAACAACGTACGAACATATTACGAGAAGGTCTGGATCCTGAGAGCTGCAGACTGAAACAAACAATGGTGAATCTGTTGGAAGGCCAAAATGAATACTAAGCATTCGCCGAGGGCCCTGACCGGGCACCAACTGTTCCTGGTTGCAAACTACTACACCTCTACTTATTCCCCAGGCCACACTATATATATATATATATATATATATATAAAAAGGCCCAAAAAGTTAGAACGTGGCCTGGGGAACCATCAACACGGATACATGGCTATTAAAATTAACGAGCTAATGTCGCCTGTAGTGAGGACAGAGAACGTACACACCATACCTGCAGTGGTGACAGGAAATAAGCTAAAGGTCGTGATAACTATGACTGCTGTGCCTGTAGTCGTGATAGGACTTGTCGAGTCTGTAGCTGTGAGACATTGTGAATTGCACCTTATTACTGTACCTCCTACTGGAAGACTGACCGATACCCAGGACATAGGCCCGACACCAACACCCTCAGCCCGAGTGGCGAGCGAGGACATGGAAACTACTTGTAGTGGGGCCACGAGGCCTACCTCAAATGGTGAAGTCATATACGAAAACATTTAATCGTAGAAGCCATGCGTGAGAGACTAATGGCGGAGCCATGCGTGAGACACACTAACGGCGGAGTCATGTGTGTAAAATATGAACGGAGAAGCCATGCGTGAGAGACTAATGGCGAGGTCAAATGTCAAACACTAACTGGAGAAACCATGCGTGAGAGACTCTAATGGCGGTGCCATGTGTGAGAGACTCTAATGGCGAAGTCATGTGAATAAAACAAACTGAGGCCATGCGTGAGAGACTCTAATGGCGAAGTCATATGAAAACACTTAATGAGATAAGCCATGCGTGAGAGACTCTAATGGCGGACACTTAAATGGAGAAGCCATGCGTGAGAGACTGATTGCGGAGCCATATGTGTAACACTAAATCGGAGAAGCCATGCGTGGGAGACACATGGCAGAGTCATATGTGCAATACCTAATTGGAGAAGCCATGCGTGAGAGACTCTAATAGCAGTGCCATGCGTGAGAGACTCTAATGGCAGTGCCATGCGTGAGAGACTCTAATGGCGAAGTCATATGTCAAACACTTAATGGGATCAGCCATGCGCGAGAGACTAATGGCGGTGCCATGCGTGAGAGACTCTAATGGCGGAGTCATGTGAATAAAACAAACTGAGGCCATGCGTGAGAGACTCTAATGGCGAAGTCATATGAAAACACTTAATGAGATAAGCCATGCGTGAGAGACTCTAATGGCGGACACTTAAATGGAGAAGCCATGCGTGAGAGACTGATTGCGGAGCCATATGTGTAAAACTAAATCGGAGAAGCCATGCGTGGGAGACACATGGCAGAGTCATATGTGCAATACCTAATTGGAGAAGCCATGCGTGAGAGACTCTAATGGCAGTGCCATGCGTGAGAGACTCTAATGGCAGTGCCATGCGTGAGAGACTCTAATGGCGGACACTTAATTGGAGAAGCCATGCGCGGGAGACTGATGTCGGAGTCATATGTGTAACACTAAATCGGAGAAGCCATGCATGAGAGACTCTAATGGCAGTGCCATGCGTGAGAGACTCTAATGGCAGTGCCATGCGTGAGAGACTAATGGCGGACACTTAATTGGAGAAGCCATGCGCGGAGACTGATGGCGGAGTCATACGTGTAACACTAAATCGGAGAAGCCATGCGTGAGACTCTAATGGCAGTGCCATGCGTGAGAGACTCTAATGGCGGACACTTAATTGGAGAAGCCATGCGTGAGAGACTAATGGCAGTGCCATGCGTGAGGGACTCTAAAAGCGGAGTCATATGTGTAACACTGAATCGGAGAAGCCATGCGTGAGAGACTCTAATGGCGGACACTTAATTGGAGAAGCCATGCGTGAGAGACTCTAATGGCAGTGCCATGCGTGAGAGACACTAATAGCGGAGTCATGCGTGTAACACTAAACCGGAGAAACCATGCGTGAGAGACTCTAATGGCAGTGCCATGCGTGAGAGACTCTAATGGCGGAGTCATACGTGTAACACTAAATCGGAGAAGCCATGCGTGAGAGACTAATGGCGGACACTAAATTGAAGAAGCCATGCGCGGGAGACTGATGGCGGAGTCATACGTGTAACACTAAATCGGAGAAGCCATGCGTGAGAGACTCTAATGGCAGTGCCATGCGTGAGAGACTCTAATGGCGGAGTCATACGTGTAACACTAAATCGGAGAAGCCATGCGTGAGAGACTCTAATGGTGGACACTTTATTGGAGAAGCCATGCGTGAGAGACACTAATAGCGGAGACATATGTGTAACACTTAATTGGAGAAGCCATGCGTGAGAGACTAATGGTGGTGCCATGCGTGAGAGACTCTAATGGCGGAGTCATACGTGTAACACTAAATCGGAGAAGCCATGCTTGAGAGACTCTAATGGCGGACACTAAATCGGAGAAGCCATGCGTGAGAGACTCTAATGGCAGTGCCATGCATGAGAGACTAATGGCGGACACTAAATTGGAGAAGCCATGCGCGGGAGACTGATGGCGGAGTCATACGTGTAACACTAAATCGGAGAAGCCATGCGTGAGAGACTCTAATGGCAGTGCCATGCGTGAGAGACTCTAATGGCGGACACTTAATTGGAGAAGCCATGCGTGAGAGACTAATGGCAGTGCCATGCGTGAGGGACTCTAAACGCGGAGTCATATGTGTAACACTGAATCGGAGAAGCCATGCGTGAGAGACTCTAATGGCGGACACTTATTTGGAGAAGCCATGCGTGAGAGACTCTAATGGCAGTGCCATGCGTGAGAGACACTAATAGCGGAGTCATACGTGTAACACTAAACCGGAGAAACCATGCGTGAGAGACTCTAATGGCAGTGCCATGCGTGAGAGACACTAATAGCGGAGACATATGTGTAACACTTAATTGGAGAAGCCATGCGTGAGAGACTAATGGTGGTGCCATGCGTGAGAGACTCTAATGGCGGAGTCATACGTGTAACCCTAAATCGGAGAAGCCATGCTTGAGAGACTCTAATGGCGGACACTTAATTGGAGAAGCCATGCGTGAGAGACTCTAAAGGCAGTGCCATGCGTGAGAGACACTAATAGCGGAGTCATACGTGTAACACTAAACCGGAGAAACCATGCGTGAGAGACTCTAATGGCAGTGCCATGCGTGAGAGACACTAATAGCGGAGACATATGTGTAACACTTAATTGGAGAAGCCATGCGTGAGAGACTAATGGTGGTGCCATTCGCGAGAGACTAATGGCGGAGTCATACGTGTAACCCTAAATCGGAGAAGCCATGCTTGAGAGACTCTAATGGCGGACACTTAATTGGAGAAGCCATGCGTGAGAGACTCTAAAGGCAGTGCCATGCGTGAGAGACTCTAATGGCGGAGTCATACGTGTAACACTAAAACGGAGAAGCCATGAGTGAGAGACTAATGGCAGTGCCATGCGTGAGAGACTCTAATGGCAGTGCCATGCGTGAGAGACTCTAATGGCGAAGTCATATGTCAAACACTTAATGGGATCAGCCATGCGCGAGAGACTAACGGCAGTGCCATGCGTGAGAGACTAATGGCGGACACTTAATTGGAGAAGCTATGCGTGAGAGACTCTAATGGCAGTGCCATGCGTGAGAGACTCTAAAGGCGGAGTCATACGTGTAACACTAAATCGGAGAAGCCATGAGTGAGAGACTGATGGCGGAGTCATATGTGCAACACTAAATTGTAGAAGCATTGCATGAGAGACTATAACGGCGGAGTCATGTGTGTAAAACATAAAACGGAGAGGCCATGCGTGAGAGACTAATGGCGGTGTCATGCGTGAGAGACTCTAGGGGCGAAGTCATATGTCAAACACTAAATCAGCGAAGCCATGCGAGAGGGACTCTAATGGCGGACACTTAATCGGAGAAGCATTGCTTGAGAGACTATAATGGCGGAGTCATACGTGTAACACTTATTTGGAGAAGCCATGCGCAAGAGACTCAAATGGCGGAGTCATATGTGTAACTCTGAATCGCGAAGTCATGCGCGAGACTCTAATGGCGGAGTCATGTCAGTAAAACAAACGGAGAAGTCGTGCGTGGGAGACTAATGGCGGAGCCATACATGCGAGACTAGTGGCGGATTTATTATTATTATTTTTTTATAAAGCACTTTAGCGGCACCAGTATGACTTGGGAACTCGTGTAACCATGAACCCCTCTGACAGGGAACCTAAGACGCTAAAACCCTACGACCATATGGTACCCCTAACGAACAACGTGAAGGACGGTCAAAGAGCCACCCGGAGCCATGAGGCCGAAGCGATCATCAGGCCCCCCGAAGCCATGAGACCCCTCAAAGCCAAGAGACTGAACTGAATGACTATACAGTGACGATAAGAAATTAAATGTGAGCCAGACCCGATGGGATATGCATAGACTTTAGTGAAGCGAACCACGTGCATAAATAAACATAACCATCTGTGAATTCGAACAGACGGGAGACAACGAAGCCAGAGGCCTAACAATTCGCTAAGAGAGGACCCTTATCTTGACAAATAAAGGATTTGTAAAACATAGTATGAAACGTACTCCAATTGGGCCAATGACCGCTGAAAAGCTATTTGGTTAACTGGGGCAAGGGACCAATCTGAGTGAATATGAACCAAAAGTAAAGCGGACCGGTCTAAGTAACCGCAAACCAGGACTGAAACACCAAAAATAATTAAAAAAAAAAATTTTATATTTTAATTTTCTTTTTTTTTTTTTTTAATTTTTTTTTTTTTTTTTTCTCAAAAAATTATTATATATTTTTTTTTTTTAAATGAACAGAAAAAGTAGAAGTAGGCCTTCGGATTGTAACAACCAACGAGAAAACAAGCAAGCCTGAAAGAACGCAGCTATTATGTTTATCGGGAGAGCAGTGTCAGAGCGGTGTGCAGACTGTCCTAGTGAAAATACTGGCTTAACCATGATGTCAAAAATAAATAAAAGGAAAATGTAGCTATAGGCAGAAGCAGTGTATAACGCATGGTGTAAGAACAGGTGGGTGACTGCAGCTCTGAATGTGAGTAGTGCCCAACACATGGTATGGGCGCAGCTCTGAGTTTAAGCATGATATAAAGCAGCCGTATGAATGCAATCTAAAGCGAGTAGAGTATTAACGTGATACAACAGAAGCATGAACGCAGCTCTGGTAGTGAATGGAGTATAGGACAAAATGTCAATGCAGACACACAGACGTAGCCTTTGCAGGTAACGAACCTAGCCATGATCATTAGTGCCCAACCCCCTTCACCCCAGAGCGCTACAAGTCACAGACCGTGTAACCACGTCCGATCCCACGGTGAATGCCAGTACTCGCCTGGCACCTTCTGCAATTGCCCAGGTGCGAATGAACCTCCACGTAATGCTGCAGGAATATTTTTTTTTTTTTTTTTATGATGGTCACCACAACACCCCTCGTGTTCCAGAGCATCAGCACTCAAATACAGGCGCCTTTAACAACCTGCTAGTGGCCCCACGTATGGGCTGCTGATACACATTCACCAACGCCTTGCGTGTCTGGCGCAACTGCGGACGTGCGCCCCACATGTACAACAGTGACAGAAACATTAACTCTTTTTTTTTTTTTTTTTATGACCCTCGATACACGACCCTTCCAGAGAGATAACTACGTAATACCATCGCTTAAACGCAGCGTGTGTAGCTTGGAGACACGTGTCCCGTATGATACAGATATCAGAAAACACGCGACCATACCTACTCTAGGCGCATGCAACACCAATAACTATATGCAATAGCCCCCAACAAGCCCCTAAACAGCTGGACAAAATACTAACAACAGTCACTTGACCATTAGCGCCGAACTTTGCTTCGTCCCAGAGTATTACGAATCACATACCGCAGTGTGGGTCTCATGCCAACAAGTGTGATTCTACAGTGAATGCCAGCGCTCGCCTGGCACTTTGTCGCTGCCCAGGCGTGAATGAGCCTGCACACGATGCAGCTGCGCTACATGTCGCGGACCACAGCGTGGGTCCCGTGCAAACCATTCCGATCCTACCATGAATACCAGTGCCTTCCTGAGAGATTCTGCCATCGTCCAGCCGTAAGGAGCCTCCACACCATGCTGCAGTATCCTGGAGCTGACCCAGAGGTAGTGAAATCAGCTGAATCGGCGTCAGCCTGGGCTCACAGGAGCCTGTAAATAGCCTAGCAATCAGCCAGCCTAGGCCCGCAGGTGCATGTAACTAGTCTTGTGATCCGCCTCCCCTCCCACAAATGCAGCAAATATATTTGCTTAAACTTAACATATTTAAAGGTTCCAAATCCAATCATGTCTCCCCTTTCCCTTCTGTCCTCAAGGCTATTGAGAGGGGCATTTATCAAATCTTCTTTGCCAGTTTTGTGGCATAAAAGTATCACAAGTGATGCTTGCGTATTTGGTGCATATTTTTGAGACTTTTGGTCAACTTTTGCAAAATTTGGTGATCCGTGCCACTTTTAGAAGTGGAGTAAAAACTAGGTCAAGATTTCAGATGAGAGCACCTTTAAGTCTAATTAATGATGAGTGACTTTTTAAAAAGTTGCAAAAAAGTCTAATCTCCACTCCAGGCATCCCCTGGTGTACTTTTACAGACATAGGCGTACACCACATTGCACCTGTGCCAAATACATTTTTACTGTTTGTCATTTAAAGTATGGTTTAACCTCACAAACCAGCACAAATGATAAATTATCTTCTAAGTTATTTAAGCTTTTACTTCAGAACCAGACCCTCCAACATTTTTGTTGCCCACCATTGCACCTGTACCCCATTTTGTTGGTGCGGTCTCCAGAAATGGACACAGTATTCCAGATGTGGTCGCACTAGAGCTCTATACAGCATGATCACAATCTCTCTCTTCCTACTCATTATACCTCTAGCTATACATCTGACTTGCTTACCAGCCACCTGCCCACACTGTGCACTCATTTTGAAGCTGTCTGATATCAGAACTCTTAGATCCTTCTCTTCTGAAGTCTTGGCTAACACAGAACTGCCAAACTGAAATATGTCAGCGCTGTGTAAGCAAAATAATAAAGAAGATTGAAGTATAACTAAGTGTTCTTTCTCCTGGGACAAAGGTTTGGTTCTAACCACTACTGCAGGACATTAAATTCATATTGTTTAGAGGTGCAAGTCTTATGCCTCATTCACACGTCAATGTTCGGTCACTTGTGCCCATCGTTGATTGGAAGTCAAAACCAGGTGCGGCTCTAAACACAGATGCAGATCTTTTCCTTATACCTTATGTCTGTGTAGGTTCCATTCCTGGTTTTGGCTCACAATCACTGATGGAAATAACTGACGTGTGAATGAGGCTTAAGAAATCTAAATTTGTTTTTGGATTTTGGAGAGTGGCTACCTCAATACTGGCCATGCACTCCTACCCATCTCTTTAAGGCTTTTATTTGGAGTAGTGTAGCTGGAGCTTTCCTGACTTGATGTCATTTTGTAGTCCTCGGCACAGAAGAGGTAAGTCTGAGGTAAGTGTATGGTCCCATCTGAAGTGCCTGCCTTATGGTTGGCAGATGGGTGCACATAATTTTCTAAAAATGTACCCTAAGACTCTTCTATTTCTAGGTATAATAATATCCAAAAAATGCACTTTGAAATAATGCATATATTCAATATTTGTGTTCCGTATATCTTAGCACTTAAAGGGAATCTGTCACCATGATCTTGGACTATTATCTGCAGTAATACATGAGTAGTACTGCAGATAAGGAGTGCAGATCACATTTTTTTATTTTCCTACTGATCTTTGTTCCATAGCTGTCAGCGCTCAGAGCTGCACTGAAATACATTGCCAGGACACAGATCTACTTTCATATTGAACATTTCTGTGGCTATCCCCTTCCTGGCTGCTTTGATTGTCAGGTCTAGGCAGTGGCAAAGCAGTGAGGGAGTGGCACAGAAAGGAGAGGATCTTGGGGGCAACAAAAGAAATATTGATGTCTTCATTGTACCAAAACCACAGCTATGTATCTAAGCAAGCAGTTTAATAAGGAGGTTGCTGGTGACAGACTCCCTTTAAGAGTCTACAATCTTGCAATTAGTAAAGTAAGTTACTGGACTGCCCAACATACTGAGCACTGCCTCTTCATTGTTTACAGAAATCATCAAAATTATCCCTGAAAAACCACTATAATGAGTTATGTGGAACTGAATGGACAAAGCAGCTCTTTATTATATGATGATTAAGTGTAATTTACATAAAACCAAAAACTTTTAAGACAATATTTTGCAGATAATCTAGCATCTTGGGATACTGTTTATAGTTTAATGATGAGCATGAAAACTAGACCGATTTTAGTGAAATGTTTAATTTTTTGAAGGTCATAAGGACCTTATTTATTTAGGTCTTGGTCCCATCACACTGCCGTTCTGTACCTTTATCATTAGGAGAATTACAGAAATAGTTTTCTAGTTCATGAATTAATTTCAGTACTATAAAAATACATATTTCAATTCTAGCTTTACCTGTTTAAACACCTTAAGCCCTATTACAGTTAAATGTGGACTGCCCAGATGGGGTGTATATAGTTTATATCGAAGAAGATAGCTGGGGACATGGCACCACATAACAGCAGATAGATATAGAAACAAACACTAATAGCAGTATAAAACTTGAGAAGACATCTAACAGATCATAGCCTTTTTGAAAAACAGTTCAGCTACTGGAAAACAGAAGGCATGGGTACAATTTTATATATATGCCTAGCCATATATAGCTAATTTATCCCACCTTAATGTAGCAACACGCTATAAAATTATTTTGTTTTTAGATGGACACACCAATAAGGAGAATGATTGTTATTATATCACCAGTTCCTATAACTGTTAGGCTTTCATGTGCAGTAACTTAAAAGGGTTGTGCACCTTTGGAGGGAGAGAAGAGGAGAATGAGCAACCCCCTCCCTTCTGGGGCAGATCTGCAATGGGGAGCATATTTACCTGCTTCCAGGCAGTGGCTCCTGGCTTCTTCACTCTACAGCCTCTGCTGGGATCACTGGATATAATCCAGCAGTGACCTGTTCCCTTTGTGTTACGTAACCAGTTGTCATGACACAACGGTAGCAGGTCACAGCTGCTGCCAGTAATTGGCTGCGGCGGCCTCAAACAGGAAGTTTAAATCCAGGGAGCCCAGCAGAACAACAAAGGCCATAGGGTTGGCCAACTGTCCCCTTCAGTGTCACTCTCTAGTATGGGAGGGAAACCCCCACACTCAACAAAGGAGAGAAAGGGAAAAGGAAATAAGGCCTGAAAACTAGGGAAGTAAGATGGACACCTAGTGAAAACCCTAATCAAAGCCCTGACTGACTACCAGTATGAACAGACCCCTGAGGTAGGTGAGTTCATACACAGGAATACCTAAAATCGTATCTAACCCTAAAGGACCCTGGTACTAATGACCGGAATGAGACATCCTGTTCCTCCAAAAGGAAGGATTAAAGGGAGTCTCCCTAAGGCCTTATGCAAAACAACAAAGAAATGCAACACACAGAATACCTAAAATACAAAGGGAAAGGTAACACTTAACTTCCAAGAAGCTATTGCAGGACCAGCGACTAAGCCAAGATCCAAACACCAGCCATCTACAGGCAGAACTGAAGCTATAAACCGCACAGCATTGTGGGAGAGACAACTATAAATAGGGAAAGTGTGGCCAGTACCAGAAACAGCACAGACGCCTATTAATCCACAAAGTAAACATGTCAAACCAAAACACGTGTTGCCAGTCTGAAAGATCTCCTGCCACTCACTGTCGCGGGGACCTCCTTATGTCTCGGTACGTCCCTGACATTCAGTTGTTGGACCCCAATAGTAACTGTTATCCCTCATACCCTGGTAGTTAAGCCAATTAATCTCACATAACAATTCTCTACATGAATTTGTAAGGCTTGAATTACTGCAGTCCTTTACTTTCACTATCTGCTACAGGATTACATAGATAGATCTAAAGTAATTTGAATATCTTACCTAAAAAGAGAATTACAAGCTGTTTGTGTGCCTGTAGAGGAAAGTAGCTAATAAATAAAGTCATGTGATTACAGCAGCCTCAGCACAGAATTAAACAGTGTGTAGGAGTGTGCAGGATGAAGGGCAGGGGTAGCAGTGCATGAATATCACGTGCTAACAGTTTTGCAGAATCTGACCGATGACCAGGCAGCTTCTCCCATCTATTTGTAACACAGCAGAAGATGATAACTTTCTGTTAGGGAATAAAAAGAAAGGAAAGTGAGGGCTTTTAAAGGGATTTGTCAATTTCCCATGTAATTTTAAAAATATGTTATAAACAATCATGCAGCCTGCCAGATCAGTTTACCCCAAATATGAAACAGGCCTTACTTTTTGCATTATTCCTGTGCTGTGACATTAGTATATTACTATCTTGTATGTGTTCCATAATGTGTTAAGTATACCTTCATCTGATACCACTGTTTGTATAATTACTATATTGTAACATTTTGGAGTGGATTATTCCTGTACTGTGACATCATTGTGTTTATTACATTTGTACTGTGGCAGTACAGTGCAAAGTATTCTTGTACTGTGACATTACTGTGCGCATTATGCCAATACAGTGACATCACCGTACACATTATTTAACTATTATTACATCAATGTGTGTATTATTCCTGTACCATAATTTAACTGTGAGCATTATCCCTGTAATACAACACCATTTTGTGCAATATCCCTGTACTATGACATCACTTTGTGGTTTATCCTTAATCATAAGCCAGGGATGACCAACCTGAGGCTCTCCAGCTGTTGCTAAACTACAACTCCCAGCATGCCCAGACTGCCTACAGCTATGCGCCTACAGCAGGGCATGGTGAGAGTTGTAATTTTACAATTGCTGGAGAGCCACAGGTTGGCCATCCCTGTTATAAGCTGTTCCAAACATGCTGCTGAAAGTAGTCATGGTGGAGAAGGGACTGATTCCAAGTTCGACTGTGGGTCACCATGGTTACTTGTTACACCACTGTCTATATAAGAAGCTTGAATTTAACCACTAAGGTGCAGAACCCAATAGACTTTGGGTAGATCTTTTGCAGCACCCTGCTCCAGTGTCGCAGTACACTGCAAAGTGCAAAGTAAAAATATGTTTCTGTGTAATGTATACAATTACTGTATTTTTGTATACACATGGCTTATTAGCCATATCTACAGCCACCACTAGATGGGGCTGGGGTCACCCTATATATAGAGGAGTTAGAACATTCTAGAGCCAGAACAGTCTTAGTCCAAGTTCAGTCTAAACCAGTCATCAGAGATTATGAGTCAGCCTGGACCCGGATCCATCCAGAGCTGGGCTGGAACATTTACCAACAGCAAGCCATATGAAAGGAGAGTTATAGTGGATGTCCAGTAAAGATAACTGTCCAAATAGGACTTATTGGCTCTATGACACATGTGTCCAGGAGAATCCTCCGGTGCCTGATTTGGAGTTAAGCAGCTTGATCACCTGTGTAAGAATGTCCACATCCCAAGGTGGACTTTGTGGATGCATACTGTGAGTAAGGCAGCCTGTTCAAAGAATGGAGCAGAAAAGTTTGCCTGCCATCAGGGATAACCGCCCTGAGGATTTCATTGCATTTACCTAAAGCAGTGCTTCTCAATTATTTTCTGTCATGCCCCCCCTAGGAAGAAGAAAACATTTTGCGCCCCCCCCCCCCCGCGCGACTGTAAATAGTATCATTTGTCTATAAAATTGTTATAAGTACACCAATCTCCCCACAGGTGAGGGCCATTAACCCCCCTCCCCCCCCCAAATCATGTGCAGGCTCCATTAACCCCCCCCTCCCCCCAAAATCATATGCAGGCTCCATTAACCCCCAAAATCATGTGCAGGCTCCATTAACCCCCCAAAATAATGTGCAGGCTCCATTAACCCCCCAATCATATGCAGGCTCCATTAACCCCCTCCCCAATCATGTGCAGGCTACATTAACCCCCTCCCCCAAATCATGTGCAGGCTCCATTAACCCCCCCAAATCATGTGCAGGCTCCATTGACTCCCCCCAATCATATGCAGGCTCCATTAACCCCCAAATCATGTGCAGGCTCCATTAACCCCCCGCCAATCATATGCAGGCTCCATTAACCCCTCCCCAATCATGTGCAGGCTACATTAACCCCTCCCCCAAATCATGTGCAGGGTCTAGGCTTCCCTCCCCCAAATCATGTGCAGGGTCCAGGCTTCCCTCCCTCCAAATCATGTGCAGGCTCTCTCCCCCAATAGGGTCCAGGGTCCCCCCACCCAATACTTACCTCCCTGGAAGTGCTGGATGCAGGCCTCTTCCGGCCTGTGTCCCGCTGTGCACTCTGCTCAGGCGGCGCGATGACATCATCGCGCCGCCTGAACCGCTTTGATAGGCTGCCGGCACAAGGCCCGCAGCCTATCAGAGGAGCAGGGGAGGGAGACGCCTCTCCCTCCCCTGCCGCACAGCACAGCGATCTGTATCGCTGTCCAGAGGACGGCGATACAGATCACTATGGAGATGAACGCTTCCACAGTGGAAGCGTTCATCTCCTGTCACCTGGAGCCCCCCATGGGGGGTGCGCCCCACTATTTGAGAAACGCTGACCTAAAGTATTACACATCATATCTTTATCCTTTTATCATCGTTAGCTAGTGAAGTGCAGAGTACATAAGATTGGTTTAACTACTTCAAAGAGACACTTTGGCCCATCATTAGCTGTGAGACCTGTAATATTTGTGAAAGTGCATTCTGTCTACCAACTGCCAGTCCATTACAAGATAAGAACTGTCCTGTCCTGTTTGTGTTCCAATCGTTCTGCTGCTTCCTGCTCTACTTCTACATTACAAAGTGTTGGTGTCACTACAACAGAGACCCTGTCTTGTCCTGAAAACTACCACCACCAGGGGCACCTCAACTGTCATCAGGCATGAGGACCAAAAACCTGGAGCGTGTCCCGGAATAAAGAAAATGTGCGTCCATCACTGCACTCTGGCCCAGGGAGCTTCAGAACCATGAGTACAACTACTACACCCATCCAGCCACCCGCAATCAAGCACGCCTCTGCGGCCCGGTGGCTGCACTTTGGAGGTACAATAAATAGAGAATAGAGTCATACTCAGCGTAAATTTATTTTAGACATGAGAAGAAAATTACACTCGTCTTTTATGTTAGGATCAAGAAAACATTTCTTCTCAAAGTTAAGTTGTTCAAACATTTTATTTTCCTATTTGGAGACTTTTAGTTTTCCGCTGGTTGAGGTATTTATTGCATATGCCAAAACATACTTAGCTAAGCACAAGGTCACTGAATAGTAATTTTGAACAACATTTCAGAACTGCTCTCAATTACACATTACCTGAATTATATAATCTATTATGAAGAGTTCTATGTTCCACTTTCTAGACTCTAAGTGTCATCTGATCTGTTTGACCTGAAACATGAGTTTCTCATTTAAGTACACAGCGGACAGAGTAAACAGAGATTGTTCCCAATAAACAGCTTGTAGCAAATTCTTTTATTTTCGCAAAACAAAAAAAAAATCATATATTAACCCAGTAAGGCCACTTTGTGTTTTTAAGTTTTCATATTTTTCCTCCACCTTTCAAGAGCCATAACTTTTTATGAAGTTTTATTTATTTATTTATTTTTATTGGTGCCACTTAATTTACCATAGCTAGTACTAGAAAAAAATTTTGTGGGGGAAATTGAAATGAACATATGTGGCCATTTTCTTATGAGTATGTTTGTAACTAAAAATTACACGACAACCTTCTTCTGAGAGTCGGTACAACTGTGCAATACCAAATTGACATAGGTTCTATTATTTTTACTGATTAAAAAAGTAATTTCATTTAAAGGCGTTTTTTTATTGGTACTATTTTGGGTACTGTACATATGATTATTTATCACTTTTTATCTAATTTTGGAGAGGGGCAACATGACCAAAAACAAAAAAATCAGCTATTTTATTTTCTGTTACGGCATTTACCACACATGAAAAACATTGTTTTATTTTATTAATTTGGACATTTTTGGATGCATCGATATATATCCTTCTGGGTGAAGTGGGTTACATAACATTGATTTTATATTGCTTCTATCTTATACAGATTTTTTTTTATTTGATGTGAGTATTTTTTTATTATACTGTGCTCTGGGAGGATCCATAAATTGTCTCAGCACCTTATGACTTTCCCCCATTGATATCTCTCTTCTCTTATACATCTTTCAGTGGAAGTGGCGCCGTCCTATGGTCCTTTTTTTCTCTCTACAGTTCTCTTATTACTCAGACTGGTCTGGAGTTCCTCCCGAACGGGTTCTTGACCTGTGGCTGCCTCCTATCCCACACTGATTTCTCTCATATTACGGTTCATTTCTCCTATTTTGAAATACATTCTATATAATTTGTTAATATCCGCATAACCTTTGGCGCCCTGCTGGTTATCCCCGGACCATCCTCACGAAAGTCCAGTGACTAACACTCATTTTTGTCTCTGATACACATTTTGACCTGGCACAGCCCTCTTCAGATCACCCCACAGATTTTCAATCAGATTCAGGTCTGGGCTCTGGCTGGGCCATTCCAAAACTTTAATCTTCTTCTGGTGAACCAGTCCTTTGTTGATTTGGATGTATGCTTTGGGTCGTTGTCATGCTGAAAGATTAAGTTCTTCCTCATGTTCAGCTTTCTAGCAGAAGCCTGAAGGTTTTGTGCCAATGTTGACTGGTATTTGGAACTGTTCATAATTCCATCTATCTTAACTAAGGCCCCAGGATGAAAAAAAGCCCCAAACCATGATGCTGCCACCACCATGCTTCACTGTGGGTAAGGTGTTCTTTTGGTGATGTGCAGTTTTGTTTTTTGCGCCAAACATATCTTTTGGAATTATGGCCAAAAAGTTCAACCTTGGTTTCATCAGACCATAACACCTTTTCCCACATGCTTTTGGGAGACTTCAGATGTGTTTTTGCAAAATCTAGCCTGGCTTGGATGTTTTTCTTGGTAAGAAAAGGTTTTCATCTTGCCACTCTACCCCATAGCCCAGACATATGAAGAATACGGGATATTGTTGTCACATGTACCACACAGCCAGTACTTGCCAGATATACCTGCAGCTCCTTTAATGTTGCTGTAGGCTTCTTGGTCGCCTCCCAGACCAGTTTTCTTCTCGTCTTTTCATAAATTTTGGAGGGACGTCCAGTTCTTGGTAATGTCACTGTTGTCGTTCACTAAATAGACCATTGTAAAGGTGCACGACCACTGAGATCAATACTGTAACTAAATAAATTCTGTCGCTAAAATATAACTTTTATTGAGACTAATTAAAATGGGTATTTTCAACTTAGCTTCAATACAACCGTCCTAGGTGTCTTACAATCTGTGTATGAGTATGTTTGATCACCCACACCACTCTAGGATCACAGAAATAGCAGGGGCATGGAACCTGGGCTGAAGGAAGTGGAGACCTAGCTGAATGCAATCTTAGCTGTCCCCTTTCTGTGAGCCCCAGCGTTTAGTCCCGAATGAGTGCTGATAAAGATATTTAGCCTAACTCATAGTAGCTGGCCCTCTGCTAGAATCTACAACTACTAATATATAGTGCTTCCTCCTCTCATAGTTCTGCTCGATGCATTTCTATAACTGTTTAGTACAATTATGTAATCAGGAGCAGTGGTCACATTAAAGGTGAAAAGAGTTCTGAAATGATTTATCTTTGTCTCATTTTTTTACAGCACAGAAACCTGACATTTTAACAGGGGTGTGTAGACTTTTTATATCCACTGTAGACTGCAATAGAATACCATTACAGTCTATGAGATTCTGACAGGCTGCCTTCACAAAACCCCACTGTCATAACAACTGATTGGACACTGGTGATTTTTCCACGGGGACGCAGAAGACCTCTGTCTAACCCTATGGATGCTGGGGTCTCTATTAACATGTGCGGTGTCTGAGGGGTCAAATGACTGTGCTTTGAGTCGTATTCGATCCTGGTGACTGCCAGCAGATGCCTGCTGAATTACAGTATACAGCCAACTCCTGCCATATAGAGAGAGCTCAGAGCATGAGTACGTCATGGTGGGTTATGCAGTCTTGGTGGGTTAAGGGGTTAAAGTGACCTGAAATCATAGTCAAAATTGTAATATTTTAACATAGTTGTAATACATATACACAGTGTTATGCGAGTGGTTCATACTCACCACCTTAGGCCCCTTTCACACGGGCGTCATGTTTGAAGCCCGGATAAGAGGCGGGTACGTTGCGGGAAAATGCGCGATTTTTCCGCGCGAGTGCAAAGCATTGTAATGCATTTTGCACCCGTGTGGGAAAAATCAACATGTTAGGTACCCAGACCCGAACCCGGACTTCATCACTGAAGTCCGGTTTCGAGTTGAGTATTCTGTAGATTTTATTATTTTCCCTTATAACATGGTTATAAGGGAAAATAATAGCATTCTCAATACAGAATGCATAGAAAAATGTGGATGCAGGGGTTAAAAATAAAAAAATTAACTCACCATATCCACTTGATCGTGTAGTTGCGATCTCTTCTTCATTCATTAGCTGCCAGCTAAAGGACCTGTGATGAGGTCACTGAGCTCATCACATGGTCCATATACTAAGTATATATAAACTGGATCTCTTGTTGGTGCCTGTATCAAAATCGCAAAATAGGTGATGTCTGGATCTGATCATCCACATTCAATCATCTTAAGGCCTTTTGCACACAAACTTTTTTTTGCGAGTGTACGCGAAAAAAAGGAATTGTTTCCATGTGCATTCTGTTTCCGTATTTCGGTTTTTCCGTTACATTAAAAGATAGAACTTGTCCTCTTCTTGTCCGCATCATGGACAAGGATAGTACTGTTCTATTAGGGGCCAGATGTTCCCTTCCGCAAAAAAAAAAAAAAAATGCACATGGATGTCATCCGTTTTTTTTTGCGGATCGATGTTTTGCGGACCTCAAAATACTGAAAAAGCCATATGGTCGTGTGCAATAGGCCTAACAAGAATATCAATATATCGTATAAAAATAAACAGACCCAGGTATCATCCCCTACAATCCACACATTATAAGACAAATCCCCCTTCACCTAATCACAATAGACCATGGTATATAGGGGAAAATACAAAAAGAAGGCACAGAAACAACCAGCACATACCAATGCAGAGCAGGAGGGGGCTGGAGAACCCCAACATACGTTTCTCCTCACTTCTTCTGGGAAATACTAACCATGTGGAAATACAATAGACTGAAAAGGACAATTGAGGCCTGATACTCAATTTAACGTTAACACTCACAGGTAAATTATTGCCCTAGTCTGTGTATTGGTGTAATGATCACCTATGTGCTGGTTAACTTAATTGACCACATCCATAAAAAAATTTATTCAAACCGCATGGATATAGAATAAACGGAAACTGATGATTAAGGCCTGCCTGATGACCAATTTAACTTTAACACTCACAGGTACATTTTTGTTGTACCCTGTCTATCGGTGTACTGTTCAGATATATGGTCTGATTAAATTAAACAAGTCCCCAAAAAAATAAATTCAATTTCAAGTTAACACTCACAGGTAAATTGGTGCCCTAGCCTGTGTATTGGTGTACTGATCACCTTTGTGCTGGATTAAATTACCGTCTGATATATATGGCTTTTCAAACTATAACAAAAATTTAATTATATATGCGAGATGAGTTCTTATTAATATTCTATATGCTATGCTATATCGATGGTAGAACACGTGTTGTACAGTTTTTGCTTATTCATTCCCCAACCCCACCCCACCAAAAAAAGGATTTCTGTTAAAAAGGGAAGTATTTCCTTGCAGATAGCTGTGTTTGAGGTTTGCAGCAGCTGAAGTTTTGCTAGCAGGCACAGTTAGTCTCAGCTCCTTTCTTCTCACTCACTGGTTGACAGCTTCCCTGCTTGTCCCTAATTTACAGACACAATTCTTCTTCTTTGTAATTCTTGCCTTTTCCTTCAATGGCCCTGGTAGTAGAATGCAAGCTTGATTGAGTTTTGACTGTCCCTGATTGTTTCTTCACTGTCACTGACTCCCTAAGATAATTTTTCTGGCAGACACTGTAAAACCCAACCACCCTCTTTCACAGCCAACACAGAATGCTATGCATCGTTTTAGTGGATTCATCTGAAACAAACCTAAAAAAATTCAGGTTCATCTACAGTCTGAAAAGTAGAAAGGTTCGGGCCGAACCCGGTTCAGTCCCAATTGGTTTGCTCATCCTTATTTCAGATCTATCCTAGATTAAACAGTGCCAATTTGGATGGTATAATACTAGTGTTAAATTTCGCGCCAAAATATTTATCAGCCAATATTTGGAATTTAAAGTTTTTTTTGTTTTTCCACATTCAAAAATTCTAATTCAATGTGGCTTACAACATACAAAAGTTTGGGGATCGGACCTGCGGTCTAGTCAATATATAGCATTGTTATGCGGTCATTATATGGTAGTAACACTTGGATATTACACAGAGGTAATATATAGGCATTGTATGGTGGTATTACTTTACTTATGCAACTTTTAAAGTGATTTTTGTAATAAGCATGTAGTGAGATTTGTTAATTAAGTAAACTGTTCCCTCTTTCTATTTTTTCAATAAAACAATGTACATATATTATTTGGACATTGAATGATAGTTTTCTTTTGGCATTGAATGATAGTATCGAGAGGACAACCTGTGACACTATTATATGGTAATTTATGGAAGTAATATTTGAATATTGCATACAGGTAGCAGTTAGGTATTATATGACAGTATTACTTTATTCACCTTTTGAATTTGCAGCTGAACACAACACTACAAACATGTTACGAGTAGAGCTTTATTTGCTTGTTATCCATTTTTTATAAAGCCTACCCTGCCCTTAGATGTATGACATGGCTTCACAATATCCTAGGACTTAAATGCAGGTCATTTTATGAACAAAAAGTCATGCCAGGGCAAATGCATCACATTTTTCAAGGGATCTATGACAGGTGTATTAAACAAACAGTTTTCTTTATGTGACTTTTTTCCTACATTGTCTGCCTGTCTGAAAATTGAAAGTAGTTTGTGTCTATTAATCACAGAGCAACAAAAGTTATGTAAAACTCCTGCCAACAAGGTGCTATTCATCTGCGTTTAGCTCATGCCACCAAACTGTTTGTCTATCCTAAGTGATATAATCCTACACGAGTTTAATGTTCCACAAACCATCTCTAGCTTTTTTATGCTCCGTCCTGAGTACACATATTGAGACGTGTATTGAACCGCTATTGAAGTGTGAGGCACATGTCAGGCAAAGCAGCTCTGATATTTTTTGTGTTCTTACAGGTGAAATATTAAACTCCCCTCTTGGCACAAATCGAGCCCTTTCAACCTATCAGTACATGTTGGAGTCATTAATATTCCTATGAAGAGTATTTTCTGTGGCTGCAGATAAAAGCACCACTTCTTCTTCCCAGATACAGTCTTAACCTGATCTTACTTGGTTTGTAAACACGTATGTAATTGTGTATTTGCACAGATGCAGCATACAAGACTTAAATACTTTTTTGTGCTTTCTCAAATGAGGTGGTTTGCTTTTGCCAGCACAAGGTTACAGTATGACATCACTGAAGACATTGATTCTTTGTACTTAATAGTAAAAAGCACACGGTTCTTTCTCTCTAGCTTTGATGGTAAGCTGTGGACGACAGTATTGAAAATATCAATAACTCCTCAATTCATAAAAGACTCAGCATGTACAGTCTGTCATAGGTGGTTTTGTATAATAGATGCAACATCTAGAAGATCTCATTTGAAGTTTACTGCAGAGATTAACTATTGTCCTGAGAAAGTGAGAAATATCAAGTATCTTTGGATTTAAGGCACTATTATAAGTCAAGTTACCTCTGATCTAGTATCAAATGTTGTATGATTGAGAACCACAACCACCCCCATTACCCAGCTTGTCACACAGTTTTTCATAGACCTCGTTATTATGGATGAGCAAATTTATTCTTCAGGTTAGGAAATCATTTCGAATTTCCCAAACAGCTCAGATATGAACGTGAATTTATTGTGCTTTGTTTTGGGCGAATTGGAGAGAGAAAGAGAGAGCCTGACTGACAAAAGCGAAAAGAGGGGATATCCTATCTAATGCCAGAAGAATTAAGAAAAGTGACTGTGCATATATTCTTCCTAGAAACCAAGTGCAATGTCGTCTGGTGACACTGTATTTAAAGAATAGATAACCTATTTTTCGCCCTATAAGAAGCACTTTTTTCCCCCAAAGTGGTGGGGGTGGTGGTGGGGAATGTCACTGTGTCTTATGGGGCGAATACTAATGAGCGTTTCTATTACGGAAGCACTCATTAGTACCGGAGGATCGGGAAGCAGTGAATGCATCACTCCCCGGGCTCTGTACTCACCACTTCCTGGTCCTCTGCCACCGGCTGTGCTGTCGCACAGTGTGAGGGCGCTCTGTGACTTCATGCTATGCGCATCGGGTCACTTCAAAGCCACAGGTGGTGAGGCAGGTGGTCAAATCTGAGGCTGGGAGCTGCTCTAAGGCATGGGGGCTGCTCTGAGGTATGGGAGGCTGCTCTGAGGCATGGGGGTATGGGTTTGAACAGGGGGTCTTATATGAAGGTCTTATTAACATTGAGGGTCTGATTGGGGCTGTAAGCTGATGTCTGATTAACATTGGAGGTATGATTGCTGGTCTGATCTGAGGTCTAATGAAAAATATTTGTGCCAGTGTATCTTAAAAGGTGAAAAATATGGTAATTTTCTATTCTCTTTGTGGGTTCAGCAATGTACCATAAAGGGGTTGTCTCAGAACGGCAACTTCAAAGTCTATGGGACTAATTCAGTAGTAGATTATCTCCAGCAATTGCAAAAAGTTTGAATGGAGAAAGAGTGTGAATGCTTTACCGCCAATTAGAGATGAGCAAACTTCTTTAAGTTCATTTCATCTCTGAGCCACTGAATTTTTCAAAAAATTTGATTCGGTTATAAATCAAATATGCTCCAACAGCCCTGAAAATTGGTATATTACACTCTAAGGTCTCCAAGACTCATATTTTTATTGCAAATACTGGTGAGACAGACCCATATGTAATATGCCTCTGAGTAAGACACGTAAGATATTGCTCCTTTCAAAAAGTCAAAAATACTGAATGTCCCAATATTGCCTTCTCTGAGTAACACATGCAAACCAGTTCCCCTTCCAAAAGGACAAAAGTACTGAGTGTCTCAGAGTGTCACTAAGAGAAAGTTGCCCTTGCTAGCTAGCCTTGGGAGTTCTCTTTCTCATTAAGAAGGCCACCTAGAATGCATTAGGAGTACTGTAGTCTGGCCACTGTTGCTCTGCATTTCTGGGAAACATATATGCAAATCAGCATATCTTAAATCTGCTGATACTAGATAGGCTTTCTTTTTGCAAGGATAGCTAATTTGTATGGCTTTGGGTTTCTGGGAAAGATATTCAAATTAGCTTTCCTTCCCAAAAAAAAAAAAAAAAGAAAGAATACCTCCAAGGCTTCTTAGCTAACAAGGACAGTTTTCTCTTGAGACACATTTAGTACTCTTGTCCCTTTGGAAGGAGAACTGGCTTGCATATCTCATTCAGAGAAGTATTGTATTACGTGTGAGTGTTTCACTCATCTGCATATTTTGGCGAGATCCAGGAGAAATTCTGAATCAGTAGAATTGATTTGCTCATCTCTACTACCAATACATTAAAATGGGGAACACATACCTCCTATTCTTGTAATCAAATTGGGGCGGGTTCCCAGCTGTACCCAGACGTAATCAATTAAACACTTATTACCTAACTGAAGATAGGTGATAAGTAGAGTTGAGCGAACCCGAACTGTAAAGTTCGGGTTAGTAATGGACTTTAGGAATTTTCGTACCCGAACCGGAAAATTTTCATAAAAGTTCGGGTTTGAGTTCGGTGTTCGGCCATTTATTAAAGCTTGTTGAAAGACTGCAGTGCAGCCAACAAGCGTTTAACATGTTTGCCCTTAGAAGCCATCACAGCCATGCCTACTAAGTGCAGCATGTAACCAGCCCTTATATAAGCTGGAGCATGGGCGTAGCTATAGGGGGTGCAGAGGTAGCAGTCGCTACCGGGCCCAGGAGCCTGAGGGGGCCCAAAGACCCTTGTGCCGCATAAGAAGACACACAAAGCACTGAGGGAAGGGGGGCCCAAGCTGAACTCTTGCACCAGGGCCCATGAGCCAATAGCTACGCCCCTGAGCTGGAGTCACGTAGCGCCACACGTCACTCAGCTCTTACTAGAGTAGGAATAGGATGCTGCTTCTGTGAGGGAGAGAATAGGAAAGGATGATGTTATTAACTCAGTGATCTACAGCGATTTTTTTTTGTGGGTGCAATTAAACTTTTTTTTACCCTGCCCTGAGCCCAGTGACACAGAAAAATACGTTTTATCCATCTGTTAGTTAGGTAGGTGTTGGCAGCCATTTTGTGCAACTGTAGTGCACTTGCACCTGCATATGTGCCAGGGACAATAATTCAATTTATTTTTTATTTTTTAAGTGCACCTGTACTGAATATGTGCCAGGGGAAGGGAAAATAATATAGGTAATCCGTCTGTAAGTTTAGGGACCTAGGGGGTGACATATTCACATTTTTTTCTGTACAGTACCCCTGTGCTGCATATGTGACAGTGTAAGCAATTCAGTAAATCCATCTGTTTGATTCTGGGGGGACAAATATTATTTTTTTTGCTAAAAAGTACTTTTGCGGCCTGCAATGCACTTCTGAGAGTGAAATATAACCAGTAAATGCTACCGTGACATTGTTGGTGAAAAAACTCACTTATTTTTTGCCATAAAGTACAGTTGCGGCCTGCACTGAATTTCTGAGGGTGAAATTTAATCAGTAAATCCAGCTCACGGTTATCAGACCAGTCATTCACAAGTGGCTTGGAGGGTATGTTCCTGCTGCACTGCATACCTGACAGGGAAATATATTCTGTACATTCGGTGGCGTTTAGATTGTTGGATGATCTGTACCCCTTTTTCTTTCCTACTACCCCTGCCCTGTATACCTGACTGGGAAATATATTCTGTAAATTCGACAGCGTTTACATTGTTGGGTGATCTGTACCCCTTTTTTCTTTCACACTACCCCTGCACTGCACACCTGACTGGGAAAGATATTCTGTAAATTCGGCAGCGTTTAGATTGTTGGGTGATCTATACCCCTTACAAGTGCACGCTGGTAGACACGCCGCTGAGAGCATTTCTACCTGACACCGGGGCCTCAGTGGAAGCACAAGGCAAAGGCAGAGGAGGAGGAAGAAGTCGCCAACGCAGCTGGGGCACCGCCAGCACCTAAGAAGGCAGGGTTAGCATGGCCGAAATGTAAAAAAGCTTTGTCAGCACGCCACAAGAACCAGCACCACCAGCTGATACGCAACGTCTTAGCAGGAGGCAGCATTTCAGCAACATGGTGGAGCAGTATATGTGCACACGCCTAGACGTACTGACTGATGGTTCTGCCCCATTCAGCTTCTGGGTCTCCAAATTGGTCACATGGCCTGAGCTTGCCCTTTACGCCTTGGAGGTGTTGGCCTGCCCTGCAGCCAGTGTATTGTCTGAACGTGTGTTTAGCACGGCAGGGGGCGTTATCACAGACAAGTGCAGCCGTCTGTCCATAGCCAATGTGGACAATCTCACGTTCATTAAAATAAACCAGGCATGGATCCCACAGGACTTGTCTGTACCTTGTGCAGAATAGACATGTATACCGGCCTCACCCAGCCTTTGTTATACTCCAGCGCACTTTCTCTTTGTTTTCTTTTCTATATTTCCCAATGTTTTGGGGTCTACCCAAATTTTTTTTAACCACTTGAAGACCACAGGTTTACACCCCCCTAGTGACCAGGCCCTTTTTTACAAATCCGCACTACACTACTTTCACCGTTTATTGCTCGGTCATACAACTTACCACCCAAATGAATTTTACCTCCTTTTCTTCTCACTAATAGAGCTTTCATTTGGTGGTATTTCATTGCTGCTGACATTTTTACTTTTTTTGCTATTAATAAAAATGTAACGACATTTTTGCAAAAAAATGACATTTTTCACTTTCTGTTGTAAAATTTTTCAAAAAAAACTACATTTCTATATAAATTTTTCACAAAATTTGTTGTTCTACATGTCTTTGATAAAAAAAAAATCCAATAAGTGTATATTTATTGGTTTGGGTAAAAGTTATAGCGTTTACAAACTATGGTGCAAAAAGTAAATTTCTGCATTTTGAAGCAGCTCTGACTTTCTGAGCACCTGTCATGTTTCTTCAGGTGCTAGAATGCCAGGATAGTATGAATACCCCCAAATCACACCATTTTAGATAGAAGACACCCCAAAGTATTCACGGAGGGGCATGGTGAGTTCATGTATCATTTCATTTTTTTCACAAGTTAGCGGAAAATGACACTTTCTGAGGAAAAAAAAATAATAATAAAGTTTCCATTTCTGCTAACTTCTGGCAAAAAAAAATTAAATCTGAGACGGACTCACTATGCCCCTCACTGAATACCTTGGGGTGTCTACTTTCCGAAATGGGGTCATTTGTGGGGTGTGTTTACTGCTCTGGCATTTTGGGCGGGGCTAAATTGTGAGCAGCCATGTAAAACCTAAAGGTACTCGTTGGAATTTGGGCCCCTTTGCGCATCTTAGCTGCAAAAAAGTGTCACTCATGTGGGATCGCCGTACTCAGGAGAAGTAGGGCAATGTGTTTTGGGGTGTATTTTTACATATACCTATGCTGGGTGAGAGAAATATCTCTGTAAATTGTCAACTTTGTGTAAAAAAATTTAAAAAGTTGTCGTTTACAGAGATATTTCTCACACAAAGTATGGGTATATATAAAAATACACCCCTAAACACATTGCCCTACTTCTCCTGAGTACGGCGATACCACATGAGTGACACTTTTTGCAGCCTGGGTGCGCAAAGGGCCCTAAACCAATGAGTACCTTTAGGATTTCACAGGCCTTTTTACGCATTTGGATTCCAGACTTCTTCTCACGCTTTAGGGGCCCCTAAAATGCCAGGGCAGTATAAATACCCACATGTGACCCCATTTTAGAAAGAAGACACCCCAAGGTATTCCGTGAGGGGTATGGTGAGTTCATGTAAAATTTAATTTTTGTCACAAGTTAGTGGAATATGAGACTTTGTAAAAAAAAAAAAAAAAAATATCAATTTCCGCTAACTTGTGCCAAAAAAAAATTCTGTGAACTCACCATGACCCTCACGGAATACCTTAGGGTGTCTTCTTTCCAAAATGGGGTCACTTGTGAGGTATTTCTACTGCCCTGGCATTTTAGGGCCCTAAAGCGTGAGAAGAAAATGCGGAAAAATGCTCTGTGAAATCTAAAGGTACTCATTGGAATTAGGGCCCCTTTGCATCTTGGCTGCAAAGTGTCACTCATGTGTATCGCCGTACTCAGAGAAGTAGGGCAATGTGTTTTGGGGTGTATTTTACATATACCCATGCTGGGTGAGAAATATCTCTGTAAATGACAACTTTTAAAAAAATTTATACAAAGTTGTCAGTTTACAGAGATATTTCTCTCACCCAGCATGGGTATATGTAAAATACACCCAAAACACATTGCCCTACTTCTCCTGAGTACAGCGATACCACATGAGTGACACTTTTTGCTGCCTGGGCGCAAAGGGGCCCTAATTCTAATGAGTACCTTTTAGAGGGCATTTTTACGCATTTTTCTTCTCACGCTTTAGGGCCCCTAAAATGCCAGGGCAGTAGAAATACCCACATGTGACCCCATTTTGGAAATAAGACACCCCAAGGTATTCCGTGAGGGGCATGGCGAGTTCACAGAAGATTTTTTTGGCACAAGTTAGCGGAAATTGATTTTTTATTGTTTTTCTCGCAAAGTCTCCTTTCCGCTAACTTTTGACAAAAAGTTAAATTTTTCATGGACTCACCATACCCCTCAGCGAATACCTTGGGGTGTCTTCTTTCCAAAATGGGGTCATTTGTGGGTGTTTGTACTGTTCTGGCATTTTGGGCGGGGCTAAATTGTGAGCAGCCATGTAAAAGCTAAAGGTACTCATTGGAATTTGGGCCCCTTTGCGCACCCAGGCTGCAAAAAAGTGTCACTCATGTGGTATCTCCGTACTCAGGAGAAGTAGGGCAATGTGTTTTGGGGTGTATTTTTACATATACCCTTTTTGGGTGAGAGTAATATCTCTGTAAATTGACAACTTTGTATTAAAAAAATTTAAAAGTTGTCGTTTACAGCGATATTTCTCACACAAAGTATGGGTATATGTAAAAATACACCCCAAAACACATTGCCCTAGTTCTCCTGAGTATGGCGATACCACATGTGTGCCACTTTTTTGCAGCCAAGATGCGCAAAGGGGCCCTAAAACCAATGAGTACCTTTAGGATTTCACAGGCCATTTTTACGCATTTGGATTCTCACGCTTTAGGACCCCTAAAATGCCAGGGCAGTATAAATACCCCACATGTGACCCCATTTTGGAAAGAAGACACCCCAAGGTATTCCGTGAGGGGCATGGCGAGTTCACAGAAAAAAAATTATTTTGGCACAAGTTAGCGGAAATTGATATATATATATTTTTTTTACAAAGTCTCATATTCCACTAACTTGTGACAAAAAATTAAATTTTGCATGAACTCACCATACCCCTCACGGAATACCTTGGGGTGTCTTCTTTCTAAAATGGGGTCACATGTGAGGTATTTATACTGTCCTGGCATTTGAGGGTCTCCGCAATCATTACACGTATGGCCAGCATTAGGAGTTTCTGCGATTCTCCTTATATTGAGCATACGGGTAATGAGATTTTTTTTTTCCGTTCAGCCTCTGGGCTGAAAAAAAATTAAAATAAATGAACGGCGCAGATTTTTTCATTCGCATCGATCAATGTGGATGAAAAAATCTCTGCCAAAATCAGTGACTGCGGTGCGGAGGGCTGGGCGCTAGCTACCTAACAAGTAGCTAGCTAACTGACGGTGATAAGGGACCCTTATGCCCCATTCACACGTCCGCAATTCTGTTTGCGGAACGGAATTGCGGACCCATTAATTTCTATGGGGACAGACTTTGTCCCGCTCGGATCCGGAATTACGGATCCGCGCTTCCGGGTCTGCACTTCCGTTCCGCAAAAATATAGAACATGTCCTATTCTTGTCCGCAATTGCGGACAAGAAAAAGCATTTTCTATATAGTTCTATGCGGATCTGCAAAATGCGGAAAGCACATTGCCGGTGTCCGTATTTTGCGGATCCGTAGATCCATGGATCCGCAGATCCATGGATCCGCAAAACACATACGGACGTCTGAATGAGCCTGTAGGGGGTGATTAGTGACAGGGGGTGACAGGGGGTGATCAGGGGGTGACATTGGTGATCAGGGGGTGACATGGGTGATCAGGGGTTAATCAGTGATGGGGGGTGGGCAGGGGTGTGTGTGTAGTGATTGGTGCACTTTACCTTTGTTTCCTCTGGTGGTCCCAAACAAAGGGACCACCAGACGAGCAGACAGCAGGCATATCAGACGCTGTTTACAAAACAGCGTCTGATATGCGATTTAAATGCGTTTTTTTCCGCATCTACAGCCTGCCAGCGCATGATCAGCGCTGGCAGGCTGTAGTTTCAGTTGTCCCGGCTCCGATCACATGAACGCGCGCGCACGCCGCGCGCGCGTTCATGTGAAATCTCGGGTCTCACGAGATGACGCCGATAGGCGGCAGTGAGACCTGAGAGAGCCGCCGCGCTGACGCCCATCGGCGTTAGCGTGGCGGCAAGTGGTTAAAGTTGAAAACCAAAACAGTGTTGTTGACAACTACTCCTCCACCACCGCTTCCACCTACACCGCCACGTCCACCGCCTCCTCAACCTCCTACTCCATATGGACCTCCTCCTCCTACTTCAAGATTATTATTTTTAATTTGTATTTATTTTTATTTTTTTTAAGTCATGTCCCTATCCACATTTGTTTGCAGGGCACTTGTCATGCTCTTACCCACATTTTGCTGCCTTTTGCAGCCTTTTAGCCCTTTCCACGACTCTTTTAGAGCCATTTTAGTGCCCCAAAGTTCAGGTCCCAATTAACTTCAATGAGGTTCGGGTTCGGGGTCAAGTTCGAGTCAAGTTCGGGTCCCGAACCTGGAATTTGCGGGGAAGTTCGGCCGAACTCCGCGAACCCGAACTTCTAGGTGTCCGCTCAACTCTAGTGATAAGCTGTTATTCCTGGACAACTCCTTTAAAACAGAACTTTTCTATTTTATATACTGGTGAAGAATGAATAAATGTTGCTATATTTACTCCCCATAGATGTGTCATTTTTATGTCTATGTGTTTTCATACCAAGATTTTAAAGCTCATTTGCCATATTTCTTTCTTTCTTTATGCTTTAGAAGTACCCTTTATACTTTCTATAGTTCAAGTTGTGGTCACGTTTTCTGCTAAATAACTCATGTGGGTGACTAAACATGGGCATCAGAATGGGATTATTTATGAACAAGTCATAATGTCTTTATGCAGAAATGAACAAGGAATCAGCATGGCACAAATTTAATTGGTGTAGCATCTTAAGTTTAGTCTATTGCTGATCATCGGTTTACCTTATTTAAAAATATATGTTCTTCAACACTAATCATATTTTGCAGGACTTTGAACAATTTTCAAAGTGAATACAAGATTGGTCTACATAAATCCATGAATAAATGATATCATATTAATTTGCTAATGCGATAAAGGAGTTTTGCTTGTTGTGCTTTATTAACTATGAAAATGAAGCCGAGAACTGAGTTTACACTGAATCTTTAAAAATACATGAAAAAATATAGGTAGTCTTCAAAATTTTTCACTCAGTGAGTCTATGAGATGAACAGGGCTCGTTATAACAATAGGTGAAAATATGTTATGATAATTGCCTCCCATTATTTTGATTATCATGTTTCTTTCTGTGTCCAGCTAATTCAAAGTGTGAGTGATAGAAGATGGTTACATTTGCTGCGTTTTGGTGTCCGCCTCCAAAACAGAATAGAATCGGAACGGAGCCTAACTGATGCATTCTGAACTGATCCTTATCCATTCAGAATGCATTGGAGCTTAACTGATCCGTTTTGGACCATTTGTAAGAGAGCCCTGAAACGGATCTCACAAACTGAATCCAAAATGCTAGTGTGAAAGTACCCTTAGTACAGATTAGGGATCATTCTAATCAGATTCAACCTGAATTTTGAAAAATTTAATTTGGATCTGAACCCAAATTTTTGGTGATTCGATTCAGGATTTTTTTTAAAAAAGTTAAAAAAAAATTGTAAGACTATAGAAAAAACAATCTAGTCCTAGGAAAGCCCTTGTAGTGTCAAATTTTTAGGCCAATTGTAGAACTTTTGATTCAAGTAGAATTGATTCAAACCCAAATTGAATTTTTCAGCAATTTGCTTATCTTTAGTGGTTTGTTTGGTTCAAAAAAGACACTGGTCCATCAAGTTCAATTAGAGAGGAGGATGAAAAAGGGGACAGGGATAAATCCTAGACTTTATACTCTACGACTGCTGATAAAGTAGGTGGAGGTATTGGGGGCTGGCAGTTGGGAAGAAGATCATCTGAAGATTCCATTCTGGCATCTAGTCTGGGGTTATGCAAGATAATGTTTTATTCTGTGGTGTTCTTCTGTATTTATTCCAGAGTATTGTCTGGGATCTGTATTTATGATGGGGTCTAAATTAATTTTGGGGGTCTCTATTTATTCTAGACTATTTTTCTAAGTCTGCATTTCTGTTGAGATCTGTATTCACTCTAGGGTCTGGTTTGGTGTCTTGCATGTATTCAGGGGTCTGTATTTACTATGGAGACTGGTCTTCAGTGTAGAAAGTCTAGTGAAATCTTAAAACATGGTGTGAAAAGGACCATAGATGGAGGACCCATAGAATCAATTAACCTGAGGGGTCTTATGTACCCCAGTCCAACACTGGTAAGAGCATGGTGATAAAATACGTTACTTGCACAGTGACAGAATATACACATTAATCTAATATTGATGACCTGTTCTAAGGAAATACATTCAATATTACAGTACTGGAAAACTCCATTAATAACCACATTTTCTTGAAGACAAACATAACAAAAAAAAGAGATAATGAATTAGATAAGAAGATGCTTTGGCATTTGCTATAGCTGAGCCTAAAGCTATTTTCTATTGCTTTATAAAACACACGCCTCCAGAAATATCTATAGTTCTTGATTAGATTGATTTCCAGTGTGGGATGGATTAGAAGGAAACAATTTTGCATAAAGAAAGATAGACCAAGCAGTTTTCAAAACTTCTTATAGACACATTATAACTTTTCTTGTAATACAGTAGATGTTCAGGTATATTCGGAAGCTATGTTCTCTATTTTAATTATTTATTTGAATATACATCTAATATTTGAGTATACATCTAACATATAGGACATACAATATAGTATTATATATATATATTTTTTAGCTTATCTTACTGCTGTCACTAGGAAAATTTCAATTGGTTTCTGTTTTTTTTTTTTTTTTTTGTTTTTTTAGATATGTGACACTTATATGACTTCTCATTGTTTGTAAGTTTGCAAAAACAAAACACAAAGTTAGTCAGCACCTCCTGTAAAATGAAATGAATGTGCAGGTGAGCGTTGCCATGGCTGAAAATACAACAGTAAAACCAAACAAAATGCGATAGCACTCTTCAAACACTGAGTGTATAGATTGTCCTTTTTACAAATACTCCATTAACTATGTAAATTAATAGAAGGTACTTAGCAAACAAATTGTAATGAAAATCATTTGTACCCATCCACCACAGTAAGGTGACCTCTTTTAGATGGGTCCCTACTCTATAATGCTTCATCTCCTTGTGACAGCATTCCTTTGGAAAATATGAGTAGTTTATGTTTGCAGAGTGTTGTTGTATTGTGTTTGGATTTACTTTAGTATTTTCAGCCACAGTGATAAGCATCTGCACGTTTACTTCATTTAATAGGACATGAAGACTAAATGTGTGTTTTGCTTTTTTGCCTTCATTTCGCACATGCACTCCTAACCACCCATCTTTTCCACAGGATGTTTTTAATGAGTGTGGTATATGGGGTAATGGGGTTTGGGGGAAAATGATATTAGTGATATTAAGTTTGAATTTTCTTTTTGTATCTGTCTTGTATATCAATAAAGATGTTACATTTTTTAAAAAAAATTAGTCTGGTATATCTGGAGCCTATTTTTACTGAATTCATTTTCGGCCTGTTTGCACAAGGAGGGAAGTCATTAAAGAGTAGGGTCTCATCTTTAAGAGGTCACTTTGCCAGGATGGATGGGCTCAAATGATTTTGATCAACGTATATATTCATTTATATAGTGAATAAAGCATTAGGTCTAGTAACCCTATACTCAGATAAATTACTTAAAAGTAAGCATAATTAACGTTTCCCTATAATAACATTGTATCTATCGTCTGGGGTATGATTACCACAGCTGGAGAACCTGGGATTTAGCGTATATAAAAGTACAATGACTGTAGGTTGTGAGTCTGATTAATTCAGTAAATATGTTTACTGCAAGGTAAAGAGGCATACTGAGGAAAGATGTTTTTGTTCAAAAAGAGCGGTCAGAAAAAGTTAAAAGTAAAAAATACCATTTCTCAACTCACCGATCCCTTGACTCAGCCATTTTGATTTTCCACTTCCTGTTCTTGATTCGACACACAGGAAGTGGCTTGAAATACTCACTCAGCCAATAATTGGCCATATTGGTGACCTGCCATATCGGTGACCTTCATTGATTAAATTACTCCAGTACTGTGCCATTACTCTGTGTATTGTCTCCTTACTGTGGCATCACTGTGTGCATTACCTATGTTTATTATATTTGTTATGTAACTTCATTAAATTAATCATCCTTCTAGTGTGACATCGATTAATGCATTACCACTCTACTCTGACATCACTGTATGCCTAATGACTCTGCTATGACATCACTGCATGGATTATTTCTGTGCATTATCCCATTATCTGACAATGGTAGCATATCCTAGCGAAATGCACAAATGTCTTAGAGGAGACTACTAGAGATGAGCGAACACCTGGATGTTCGGGTTCGAGAGGTTCGGCCGAACTTCCGGAAAATGTCCGGGTTCGTGATCCGAACTCAACCCGAACTTCATCCCGAACCCGAACCCCATAGAAGTCAATGGGGACCCGAACTTTTGGGCACTAAAAAGCCTGTAAAAGACTCCCGGAAAGGGCTAGAGGGCTGCAAAAGGCAGCAAAATGTAGGTAAATCCCCTGCAAACAAATGTAGATAGGGAAATGAATTAAAATAAAATAAAATAAATAAAAATTAACCTGTAAAAGACACCCAGAGGGATAATATACCAGCAATAACGCATTGCGATTACAACTTTGAGCTAACGATCACCATGGGAACACCTCCTCCAGTAGAATGTACTGTCGGATCTGAGGTAAGTTGAAATGCAATGCGATTCTTATATATTTGCTTAATCGCATTGCGATTTCAACTTAGCATTGCTAAATAATTTCCATCCATATCGTTAACTTACTGACTCAGTAAGTTAGCGATATGGATGGAATTATTTAGCAATGCTAAGTTGAATCGCAATGCGATTAGCTAAATATATAAGAATCGCATTGCGATTTCAACGTAATTCAAACATCCTACAGTACATTCTACTGGAGGAGGCGTTCCCATGGTGATCGGTAGCTCAAAGTTGTAATCGCAATGCGATTTCAGCTTTAAGCCTGTACTATTCTGCTATATAGTACTTTCAAAATGCGCCGAGAGAACATGCCGAACTCCGAACTCGAACTTTTTTGAAAATGTCCGGGTTCGGGTCCGTGTCACGGACACCCCAAAATTCGGTATGAACCCGAACTATTCTCGAACTGTTCGCTCAACACTAGAGACTACCAATTTAGATTCAGGGTAATCATATTAAATGCAGTAAAAAAAAATTTTTTTAGTATGTGTACTGTAGGTACATTAGTGTTTATTTTGTAGTTTTTTTTTTTTTTTTTTTTTTGTACTTTTGCATAACTTTGTAATTGTTCTAGTTTTCTTTTGACTCTGAGCCATGCTACAGGAGGCCTCTCCATCATTACTGATCACAAAACCTATAGGGTAAACAAACTCAGGAGCACGGACATCATCTGTGGGTGATCTTTTGGGCACTGCAGCATGGTCTGCAGAGATATATGGATGTCCAAATATCTTAAATGTGTCATCAGAAAATAATTTATTGCTACATCAACGTTTTATGTTAAAGGGGTTGTTTATCTTCAGCAAATGACATTTAAAATGTAGACAAAGTGAATACAAGGCACTTACTAATGTATTGTGATTGTTCATATTGCTTTCTGTGCTGGCTTCATTCATTTTTCCATCCAATTATACACTGCTCGTTTCTATGGCTACGACCACCCTGTAATCCAGCAGTGCTGGTCATGCTCATATGATATAGGAAAAAGCACTTGACTCGCTAGTGGCTGCGAGGGCGGAGGTGCGCATAATCCAGCATTTTTTTGTATAGTGTTCAAGCATGACCACAGCTGCAGGATTGCAGGGTGGTCATAACCCCTGGATACGAGCAGTGTATAATGGGATGGAAAAATAAATCCAGCCAACAAAGAAGGCAATATGGACAATCACAATACATTAGGAAGTGTTTTGCCTTAACTTTGTATACATTTTAAATGCCACTTGCTGAAGAGAGACAACCTCTTTATACATGTATTGTTTTGTTTTTATTTGTTTTTTGTTTTTTAGAATTTTGGTGATATTTCTTTAAACTTTCTATGTCAATATCTATATAAAAAAATAAATCCTAAAATATTGCAGTTTTCACACTGGCCACCAAGACTAAAGTATGTTTAGATTTCCTGTTCTTTGAGAGCAGCCACAGACACAATGGAAGGAGCTGACTTTATTGACTTTATATGGGAGATTTTTCTAGGGATGCTCTGTGACCTGCGCAGAGGTCAGAAGGGAGTAGATAAGGTGCAATATTACCTTTTATGAATAGTGGATTCTATGTTATCTATACAGAGGTGATATCTGTCATTGTAATCCTGCCTGTAATGATAATGCAATTGCTACTGAAAAGTTACCTGAGCAGAAATAGATGTCTAAACATATTATTAGGCCTAGTGGTCAGTGCGGAAAAAGGCATGATATTAGATATTTATTTTAAATATAGTGGCATGGAAAATAAAATAAAAAAAATCACCCAAAAATCTAAAAGAATATGTTTAACATAAAATGTGATTTAAACAATATGTCTTTTTTATGAGCAATTGGGAGGAACATGCAGGAAAAAGCAACAATAGTCAAATATATCATTGTAACATTATTCCAAATATTATTATTAGAGATGAGCAAAGTTTTAGAAAATTCAATTTAGCTGCTTCGGCGAATTTTACAAAAAAGTTCGCTTTGTGACGAAGTAATTCGTCACACAACGCATTTTTTTGTAAGTACTGGGTGCAATGACAGAGAGCTGCGATATCGCCACTCCCCATCATTGTACCCCACAGATGCAAGATCTTCAATCAAGATGGTGTAGGTCGGCCCATCGCGAGCAAATTGAGAAGTCAAGTTTGATTTTTTTTGTTTTTACACTATTTCAGGTTAAATCGATCCGCTACCATGAAGCACGAGGAAATTTGGCTCATCTCTAATTATTATCATTTATTAGTTTTAGAATTGATAATAAAATAATATGATGGTATGTATCTCAATATGTAACATATACACATTTTCTATAATGATTTGCTTGCTTACTGAAATTCTATAAACCAAGCAATTTAAAGGGCCCCTAAATGGTATCCAGACAAGCGGCGTAAGACACAATCCAGCCTTTTTAAATGGTCTTTGTGGGCTTGCATAAAACAGCAGATTTAACAGAACAAATTTGTAAAGGTGTTGAATGCTCATCCTGTCATCATGCAAAGTATGTGACATATGGCCAATAGATTGCTGGTTAATATTTAATGGGTGAAACATTGATCTCTGATGCGCAGCTTCTAGTATTACACAGGAGCAAAGGTACTGGCGACAAAGAAAGTACTTCTTGTTAACAATAGTGCACTGTTACAAGTTCCTTGTGTATTCTAAAATTAAAATTCAGATTCAAGCTGAGACGAGTTCCCCCTGACTTCACCTGGAAAATATTTTCAAGACTAATGAGGTTGTAGAAAGTACCTAAAATTGTATTTTCCTAGAGAGCTCCATAATGTCACCACATTTGTTGGCAGGAAACAGCAAGAAGGTTTTTGTAATGTGCAGGGTTTATGGAGTCTACTAAAAGTTAACTGAGCGCCACATACACAAAAGCAATTAATTGTGTTAACGCAAATGTGCTTCATTTTCTACTGTGAGAATCCATAACCAGTGTCATTCAAAACATATCAGACGGTCACATGAATGTTCATCCATCTGCTTGGGCATTCAATGAAATTTAAAGTGGATAAATGTGATGTTATGCTTTTGGGTAGTCACATGTATCATACGGAGGGCGGGCGGGCGGGGGATAAAACCAGAAGAGTCAGTTGTTGAGAAGAATCTGGGTCTACTTGTAGATCCTAGACTTAGAGAGAACCTGTCATGTTAAACATAGTGTCTGATCTGCAGGCAGAATGTGATTGAGCAGAAGGAGATGAGCAGATTGAGATATAGTATTGTTGGAAAAGATTCAATATAACTTGTATTTAAAATTTAATTTAAATCCCTGCTCTATCTATTGATAACCTTGCCTGCATGACTGTGCAAACCAAGATGTCAGTCTCTGAATAGGACCATCCGCCAAGCTCCTAGGTAGAGAAAATGCAGAGATTTAATAATTGAAGTGCAAGTTATATTAAATCTTTTCCCATAAAACTGAATTTACAGAGCTCAGCTCCTCCTGCTCTAGAGCCGTTATACTGTATATCTAGACCTAACTCCATTCTGGTTGTCGGGTAGAATGTTACCTCTGATTATGATAACTCCATGTAATGTTAATCAGCTGCCTCCAAGATCAGTAGGATACTGCCATCTATAAAAAGACGAATGGATGTGCAGAACAGGGACTCACTTTGCTGCTTTGCAAGACCTTAGTGTGGCTTCATCTACAATATGGAGCTCAATTTGCTGACATAATTAAAGGATACCCTGGAGTTTAAAAAGGTATGAAGAAGAGCAACTGAACTGATAAGGGGTATGGAGAATTTTACCTGAAGTGAATATAAGCATTTAACATCCAATTCCCCCTAGAGATTACAGATGACAAGAGTCCATTCTTATCCAATGTTATTTTAAAACTATCTTATACTTAGTTACATATACTATGGTATATAACAAAATGGTATGTTACAAATTGTAAATATATTGCAAAGGAATTTGATAATTTATAATTTCATACATGCACATGATATGCTATATGCATGTCATATTATAGTAGTAGTACGGATATATAACATTTGACATGTTAATATTAGGTTGCTTTTACTTATTTGATTCCATTCCATTGGAAGAAAATCTGCTATAACATCCAGGAATTATTCCAATTGATTGAAATGGGTTCTGGAGGACAGACTTGTATCTCACTAGGAAGTGTGGTCCAAGATTTACCTAAGGAGCATATTGGCACAAAATGTCTAGTCTAGTGTTTAATACCTCATCCATCAAGTAGGTCACACTTTTAAAGGGGTTGTCTGGTTTAAACAATTATCTTTGGTTAGACTGATTATAGAATATTCCACTGCTGGGATGCCCTGCAATAAGCTGCAATTCATGAACTTGACAACAAGTGCATTCCTTGCAGTGCGACCAAATGCAAAATTAAGAATTACACAAATTCCATTAAAATGAATGGGTTCTTGGTGCTTTGAGAACTCCACAGGGAAAGATAATTTGCGTAACCACTCTCTGCTTTGGGTTGGGGGGGCTCCTCTTATAGGCAAGAATTCTCTAATAAAGTATTTGAAAATAGGATTTCTAAACTAAACAAAAACTTTAAATGAGTTTTCTGAGACTAAAATACTGATGACCTATCCTTTGGATAAGTCATCTTGATCTTATAAGTGGGGTCCAACACCCGACACCTGCGCTTGCAGTAGTGAAGTGGCCTTCTTGCAGCTTTTCCTAGGCCGAGTGATGACACATTCATCAGTCACATGGCCTAGGCACAGCTCAGTCCCATAGAAGTCAATGGGACTGAACTGTGATGCCAAGCCCAGCTGCTATACAATGTATGGCACTGTGCTTGGTAAGCACAGAAAAAAACGTGGAGCTCACAGACCGATGGAAGTACCTTTGGGCCCAAGTTCTGACACAGCAATTGGCGCTATAAGTCCAACAGGCTACAATCTTAAAATGACTTTAGAGTCAGTCACTTGACACTAAGTTTCATTTACAAATAACCTATTAGACCTTACACATGATATGCTTTGTATGTAAAATTATAACTACACATTGTGCTCTTACAAATGTACATAGGTGGATTATTTATTTTGTTGGGCTCAAATGGAGCATAGATTTATAAATGTAAGAAAAACATATAGGCACTATGTGGGGTTAGTACTTCTGAGGAACCTTTGCAAGTTGAAAAAAGTGGATAACAGGACCTCAACTTGTTGTGCTAATTTAGGCACTAGCGATGAACATATAAACTGGAGAATGTTGCCTATGTCTTATCCATCGCCTTTAGCTTCTGGGGCCAAGCTTGCTTCAAGATCAGAAGAGCAGGGGAAGAATTGGAACTATGGAAACAAGGATACCTTCTTAGGGCAGATCTACAGGACCACAAAGGTGTGATGAGTGTATTAATAAAATTGTCTCAATACTAAAACACATTTTGGGAAACACAATTCCTATTTTTATCAAGATATTGTCTCTTGTTGCTTGTCAAAGGGGACCTGCCTTCTCCAAAATGTATTTTATTATTGGGAAGTTGTCTTATGAAAACATATCATAATGAATTTCTTTGTGGTCATGGAGGTTTGCCCCAATGGTCTTTTTCTGGATTCCAGTTCTGATCTCCTCATACTTCTAATCTCATGGTGGGCCCAAGGAACCATATTCTGACATTGGAGTTCTCCATAAAGTCTCTGCTCTGCAATGTGCATTTTATCTGAGAGGCAACACTTACTTTCCAGTCCTTGGACACTCAAGCCCAATTTTGTCATTTTCTATTGTGAAGTAATGTTAGAAACATCCTAGTTGAGAAGCCATTCTTCAAAGTCTGCAAAATAATCAATGCTATATTGCTACTGCCAGGTATATTTACCTTTTAATAGCAGTGAGGAATTGTCAACTCTATTTCACAAATCAGGATCCATAAATCTTAGATGCTTTAAATTTACCCTTGTTATAAGTGCTGTAGACATTTTCCATGTAGAACCTATTGGAGGAAATGACTGAAAAAGTAATTCATTACAGAGCGTTGTATTATTGAAATTTTTGTTAGCTGCTAATATCATTCATTGACAAGCTCCAAATAGTGTAATCAGTCTCAGTGTCACAACTACAACACTGGGGACTCTTAGTTCAATTTTTGTGTGTGTAGTCTCATATTTTAACAACATCATTCAGCATGAACCTAATCCTAGGAGAAGAGAGAGATTCACACTACTTCAGATTTGTGCGTCAGTGAATTTAATTTATGGATATGCCTCACAAATGTGACTTATCAATGAGAGAAACATTCCATACAAAACGTTATGTGCCATTGAAAAAGATTCTCCTGGACATATAGATTTATTGAGCAATGACATTTTTTTTTCTATATTTTCCTTTTTTTGTGTGTCCAATGGTTCATGCTGCTTCATTGAGACACTGTCCAAATAATCTCTTAAATCGGTTGTCTCGCCTCGGACATTAATAGTATATTGCTAGTATGTACTATCAATGTCAGTTAGCTGTGGGTCCGATCTTTGGGACCTGCTCCTATCTCCAGAACAGGGAATTTAAAGGACAGCAGCCATGCATGGATGGCCCACCCTCTGTTCACTGCTATGGGAGTTCAGAAAATAGCTGAGGGCTTCTTCAGCCATTTTAGGCAGTCCCATAGCAGTGGATGGAGTTGTGGCCACACTTGCACAGTACACTCTCCATTCACCACTATGGGACTTTTGAAAATAGCCAAATGTGCTCGCTCGGCTATCTTCAGAAGTTCCATAGCATGGATGGAGAGCACATCACAAATGCTCTCCTTTACTTTGAGGGCCCTGTTGTGAACATAGGAGCAGGTCCCAGAGGTGGAACCTGCACTTAACTGACATTGATAGCAAACCTCTTTAAACATGTCTATGATTCATTGATAGAGTGTTTCACACAGGAAATATAAAAGTGTAATTCCATTAAAAAAATATATAATTTTGACTGATGGCCTGGGTTTAGGAGCTTGACATATCTCCAAAGATTCATGTTCCTGAATAGCAGCATTCTAGAGATTTACCACTGTCCTCCAACAACCAAGAACTACTTAACATAGGGGCAGTTACTATGGGAACCATAAATGAAGAGGACCCAGATCAGGAAGCCCCTTACTTTAGTATATAAGAGCAGAGTAAAGAAGTTTAAGGATTGCTAATCTCTTTTGTTCTGCAAGAGTAGTAAAGGCATGGAACAAACCTCCAAAAGATATAGTTGGAAAATTAACATCTATTCTAACATAAAAATAGGAAATAATGAAAGGACAGACTAGATGATGATCAGTTCGTTTCTTTCATCAATCTTTTATGTTTATATGACAAGCACAAAAACAAGCACTTTTGACCTCTTGTGTCAACTCTATTTCCTCAAAAATTAGACGTGCATAGCAATGTTGTAGCTCTTCTTGGATTATTAGTCTTCTCCTAAATAAAATCACTGATTTTGTTTGTATATGTACCTCTGAATTGTGAAGAGTGGCAGTATATCAATATATACCACATAATCATAAAAATTACTATTATTATACTGTAGATGTATGGAGGCTGTATTGAGAAGACAACATTCGAGAAGTTCATATTTTCTTTGGTGCTTTTGCGGTTTATCCACATTAGCCCCTTGATGACCCATGGTGGATATATCCATCAAAGATGAGCAGGGTATGTATCAAGCAGGCTCATGAGCTGAGCCTGCTCCATACTTGGGAGTTTCCGGCTATGTAATATAGCTGACACCAGGCCACAAAGACCAGGATCGGAGATAATTCTGATCTCAGTCTTTTAACCGCTTAGATTCCTTGGTCAATAGTGATCATGATATCTGTGTAGTTAGACAGAGTGAAGGTTCTCCTTCTGTCCTCCCACTAGAGCCCCAGCGTGATATTAATATGATAGCCTGAGGACCTGTCAACCTGTAAAAGTCCCCAGACTGCAATAGAATTCTATCGCAATCTATGGTAAAATCAATAAGGATTACAAGCTCAAGTTCCCTAAGAAGACTAAAAAATCCACACAAAAAAATTGAATAAAATGATTAAAAAATTATAAAAAAAAGAAGCATAATAGGTATCACCCCATCCAACAATTTTCCAAACAATTAAAATATGAGATACAGCAAAAGTTATAAGTGTCAAAATGTGGTGATGCAAAGACATTTCCAAAGGTTTTTCTTTTAAGGAGCAAAACAGAATAAAAACTATATTAATTTGGGGTTTCTGTAATCATACAGACCCGCAGGGTAAATTTGTCATGTCATTTTTAGTGCACAGTGAACACTGTAAAAATAAATCCCCAAAAACCATGGTGAAATTGGGTTGTTACAAAAAGGCCTTTTTTTCTCCATTTTCCAGTACAGGATGGAAATGGTGCCATGTAACATTACAACTTATCCATCAAAAAATATGCCCTCATTTGGCTCCAAATTGAAAAAAATTTGGCTCCTGGAAAGTGGGGAGGAAAAAAAAATACTGGGGTTAAATGGGTTAAAATGGACAACACCATATTTAGATACCATCTACTTCACTTGGCTTGGTCTGCTACAGTGCATATCATCCTTGAAACACTACCTAATGCCAGCAGCATTAACACAACCACTGTATTATATTGTGAAGTGTATTTTTTTTTTAATGATAGCTTTCTGTTCGGCATTAAACAGCCTCATTCAGCTACCACTGATGAATTCGGCCTACAACCTGCATGACAGCTTGATCTTATGACGATGACGGCTTGAAGCCCTTATTTAATTTTTCTTTCAATCTTTAGAACTTTTTTAATGAATCAGTTTTAAATGTCTTACCGCACTTCTGCATCTCTTCTCTGAAGGATGAGTCAGATTTGAAGCTTCGTGACAATCCTTCAAGTTTTTCAATCACTGTAGCACCATTATTTGCCACTGAGTTGTCTTGATTCTATTGTTAAAGTATTCAATACATTTTCTGGTCTGGGTTCAAAGACAGCGGTACAGTATTACAGCAGAAAGCAAATTATTGACTCTTACATGGAGTATGTTGCAGCAGGAGAAAAGCAGGAAATCATCTGCTGCAGATGCTGCAGATGGTGGGGAACACAGTAAGAATTTAGGGGCTGGGAACATAGCAAAGACCTACTGTACGGTAGGTACAATTTAGGGTTAGAAATTAGTATCACAAAGTTAAGATGAGCAACTTGATTGTAAACGAATCAAGTTCAATCCAAATTTAGTAAAAATTCAGTTTGGATCACAATCCAAATTTTTGCCGATTTGATTTGGGTAAATTCCGTAGAGAAAGAGAGAGAGAGAGGGAGAGAGAAAGGAAGAAAGAAATAGAATGTGTGATTCAATTTGGGCAAACTTTGGAGTGACAGAAATAAATTAATAAAAAATTAATAAGAAAAGAAAAGTATGAGCCCTAGAAGACCAATATTCAGGCCAATTGAGGCTATTTAGATTTGGATAGAATCAATCCAGACTTAAATCAAACTGCCGGACTAATTCCGCCAAATCGAACCTAAGTCAAATTTCCAGAGATTCCATTATCTCTATTCACGACCAAAACATGATGGATTTTTTGTTATTCGTGCTGCAATCCTGTTCATTTCTATGGGATCAATGCTACTCTTACCCTTATCGAAAATGCTATGAAGAAACAGTGGAGTTGTTGTCTTCTCTAGTTGGTTTCTAAAGTCAACTGCTCCACAATTTTCATAAATTTCCACCATAGAGCATTTAGCTACTTGACATTTAACATACAATATCAATTTCTCTGAAATCACTTTAAACAGATCCAACCTGCAGCTAGGCTAAAACCAAAAATTATGTTAAAAATAAACTTTTTATCCAAAAACATCAATATGAAACTAATACAAATCTTATAAAGGACAATAAAGGACAATATAGTCTAAATATTTTTTTTCTGAAGCTGTATTATACTGGATGATTTTTTTCATTAGCGATCATCTGGCAGTGTAATACCGCCGCCAATTGCCCGATGAACTAGCTTGATCATCTGGGAATCCAAATCTTTTGACATGTTAAAAAATATCTTTAGCAGGCGGCAGATTGTGGTGTCTAATAACGATCAGCAACCGGCAAACCACTATACAGCATGGGGAAGGGATGAGCATTAGCATAACGATCGCTCCTCCCCATACTATAGAGGACATCGCTGCATGTAGTAGCAGCAGTCTCCTCTGCTAGCGAACAGGGGATTTCAAGGAGGGAACACTTCCTTCTTGACAATTGTTCGCCACATCAGGCTGTGTAATACAGCCTCAAGAATGGGAAGAAGTTTGGACACAGATAATAGGAATTGTCCTGGGTGCAATAGGTAATTTAAAATAAGAGGGATGCCGAGGGACCTAAGGTGCAGTGAGGGTGGGATCTAATGGCCCCTAACACTGCTCAATGGAGCAGATGATTGTTGGGAAGGAAGCGTTCCTTCCTGACAATGTCCTGCTCATCAGTGGAGGAGACCGCAGTATGTACATATAGCAATTTTCTTCACAGTATGGAAAGGAGCGATCGCTAATGCCATTACTTGTCCCCAAACCGAATTATTGTTTGCCGGCAGGAAAGTGCTGTTTAGCTGGCACAATCTGCTGCCCACAAAGAATAATTTAGGTGACTGCACCAACAATCTTTTTCCCGATGAACGAGTGTTGCGCTCATTCATCGTGTAATCGTCGGGAATCTTTAAATGGGCCAATTATCACCAACGAGTGTTTGTACAAACGCTAGTTAGCAGTAATCTGCCTGAATATTGGGCAGTATAAAAGAGCCTTAACCCATTAACGCATATTACCATAAAGCATTATGTGAAAGGTTATTATATGGAACAGGTTGTTGTGTGGAGGGGGCTGGCAGTATACGTGGATGTATCCATCTGGATGTTTTCAGATGTTTCCAGATGTATGCAAAGGAACATGGGCTTTTAAACTGATCAAATCCAAATTTTCCATAAAGAGGTTGTCTCACTTCAGCACATGGCATTTATCATGTAGAGAAAGTTAATACAAGACACTTACTAATGTATTGTGATTGTCTGTATTGCCTCCTTTGCTGGCTTGATTCATTTTTCCATCATATTGTACACTGCTCATTTCCTGGGGTTGCGATCACCCTGCACTCAAGCAGCGGTGGTTGTGCTTGCTCACTATAAGAAAAAGTGTTGGTCTCTCTGGTGGCTGGGATCTTGGGAGTGCACACAGGTTGGTGCTTTTTCCTATAGTGTGCAAGCATGACAACCGCTGCTGGATTACATGGTGGTCATAACTCCTAGAAACGAGCAGTGTACAATGTAAAGGAAAAATGAATCCAGCCAGCAAAGGAGGCAATATGGACAATCACAATACATTAGTAAGAGCCTTGTATAAACTTTCTTTACATGATAAATGCCATTTGCCCGAATGCAACAACCCCTTTAATTCAATAAAGTAGTAAAGCAACCTTAAATATCTGCCTGGAAACACAGTTTGTAGTCATCCTGTACAAATTGTAGTCTGTTACACCACCCCGAGCATAAATCAACAGCTGTATCAGTACTACTACCATAACATACAGGAAAGGAATGTTAAATGCTCATATTTGCTTGGTCTCTATCTGGCCAAAATTATGCTAATGTGTTCACTGGCATGATCTCAAATTGCAGGGCGAATTGCCAGTATCGCTAGAGCAGAAGGTAGATGCCAAACATGGTTCCACATGGAGCATGGCTGTACACGAGTAAGCTACAGAGAACCACAGATTATATTTCTGATGACAGCAGTGACACATGTTTTTAATGGAACACAGAGTAGGCAAACTGTAGGATAATTAGTCATCATACTCCGTTTGATATGGAGAATAAGCGCAGACATGTTTTTATGTTTGATTTCCATTTTGAAGCAGAAAGCACCAGACCCGCCTGTGCGAACCAATAAATTTCATTTTTACTGTTTGTCCTTGTTTTAATTTTGCATTCAAGCAGCATTGCTGGGAAATCACATATGCTTGTAATTTGAATTTAATGGTAATAGATTATGTAAGAACTGTAATAAATCTTAGCAAAACATTTCCGACATTTTATTCACTGAATTGAAAGAGGATTAAAGGGATTGTACAGGCTTAGGAAAGGGTTCAGTTTGTTACATTTTTAAAGGGGTTCTGTAAGAAGATTTGTATCTATGACACTGGCTAACCTGTTCCATGTGCGCTTGGCAGCTGAAGGCATCTGTGTTGGTCCCATGTTCATATGTACCCACATTGCTGAGAAAAATGAAGTTTTAATATATACAAATGAGCCTCTAGGAGTAATGGGGGCGTTGCCTTTACACCTCGAGGCTTTGCTCTCTCTGCAACTATCAAGCCCTCTGCACTTTGGTTGACAGGACCAGGCATGATGACATCTACACTGTCTGACCCTGTCAATCATATGCAGTGGAAGGGTTTGGGGTGGCCCCGGACACCATTGAGGTGTCATCATGTGTTGCTGCTCTCCGGAAGGTAGAGGTGGGGTGCAACCAAATGGAAAATAAGTCCAGAGAGTCAGGATCTCCAGTAACCAGGGTGCTTCTTTACAAGAGGAATTCAGGTGCAAAACAATATAGGTGAGGCATAAGACGGGCTTCTCCTACCTGGCAGAAGAAGGGTTTGATGCTGTGTAAAGGCCTGAGCTAGATGTTCCTCTCTCTTTCTTCAGAAGGCTGGTAACCTTGCCAAAGACTGGAGGCCCAGTTTCTGTGGCAGAGTATCCCCGTTTAAGCGTGTTTCTTCTGGTTATGGTTACTCAATAGTCTGGCAGAGTCTCCTCTTCTAAGTACTGTTCCCTAACTGCAGCACACTAGGGTCTCTTTATATACAGTTTTTGCTAGACTAGAACCTTCTAGTGGGAGGGGTGGAGAGGAGAAACTCAGCACAAACAGATAAATTGTTACAACTCCCATCTGTCATAGACTTACATTAGAGTTTTAATCATACTCAATGGCAATGGCAGTTTTTCCAGACACAAATACTGTACGTTTTCAGACATAACAACAGAGCTAAACCAGACATTCGAAAAGTCAGTCTGTCTTGTTTTGGTGGCAAACAAGTCTGACTTTTTCCCTCCAAAACATACTTTTCTATACGCCCTTCAGTACTGAGCCACTTTTTACCTTAAATCATAGACCAGTTGTTTTCAAATTTGACATGTTTCCCTTTATGTGGTAATGACTTTGGAACGCTTTTACTTATCCAAGCCATTCTTAGTTTGTTTTCTCGTGACACACTGTACTGCAGGACAGTCATAAATTTGAGTCAATATATTTCGACTTTATTTATGAAAAAAATCCAAAATTTACCACAAATTTTAAAACAGAAAGTGATACCTCAAAATATTTATTAGTTAACATTCCCCATATGTCTACTTTATGTTGGAATCATTTTGTAAATGTCTTTTTTTTTTTAGGATATTAGAAGGCATAGAAGTTTATAAGCAATTTTTAAAATTTTCAACAATTTACCAATTCAGTTATAAAGTGATTTTAAGAGGCTTACGTAATGGTAACCATCCTTAAATGACCCCATTTTAGACACTACACCCCTCAAATTGAGGTGTTCCACAAGAATTGAAGGAAAATGGTGTTTTTTTTTGTAGATTTTTTATGTTAATAATTTTTTTTTTTGCAACACAGCAAGGGTTAACACCAAAATTAACCTTAATATATATTACTCTGATTCTGCAGTTTACAGAAATACCCCATATGTGGTGGTAAAGTGCTCTATGGGCACATGGCAGTGGTCAGAAGGAAAGGAGCACCATATGGATTTTGGAGGCAGATTTTGCTAGAATAGTTTTTGGGCACCATTTTGTATTTGAAGAGACCCTGATGTACCCCTACAGTGGAAACCCTCAAAAATTGGCCCCATTTTGGAAATTACACCACGTTAAGAATATATTAATGGGTGTACTGACAGCTTTGACCCCCTAAGCGTTTTACAGAATTCGGAAACTTGGCTTCCAATAAAATTTTGCTTTAGCCCCAAATTTTTCATTTCACAAGGGGTAACAGGAGAAAAAGCACCTCATAATTTGTTACCCATATTCTCCTGAATAGGGCAACAACCCACATGTGGTGGTAAACTGCTGTGGGGGCACATGGCACGTTTCAGAACTGAAGGAGCGCCATATGGCTTTTGCAGTGCAGATTTTGATGGATTAGTTTTTATGGGCGCTATTGGTTTTTATTTTTTAAGTCTTATGTGGGGGCTCAATTTTTGCAGGATGTGGTGATGTTTTCATTGGTACCATTTTGGGGTACATTAGACTTTTTGATTGCTTGATATTACATTTTTTGTGAGGCAAGGTGACCAGAAAATGGCACCGTTTTTTTTATTTTTATTTTTTTACAGCTTTCACCAGAGAGGGCATATAGTGTCATATTTTATAGAGCAGATTGTTACGGATGTGGCAACATCTAATATGTCTATCATTCTTATTTTTGTTAAGTTTTACACCTTTTTGAACAGAATAAAATCTTGTTTTTGTGTTGCCTTTTTGTGAGAGCCATATTTTTTTAATTTTTTGTCCGATTGTCTTAGGTAATTACTCCATTATTTGCAAGAGTCATTAGATTTTTTCTTCTGGACCGCGCATTAAGTACTTTTGTGGAAATTTTAACAACAGTGACGGCTAACTACAGACTGGACGGGATTCATATATAACCATTAACAGAACAGGTTCAGGCAACTCGTGTCCCCCGTTACATCTGACAACGGATAATATAAAGGGGAACTGAGCAGCATATAAGCTTACGGAGAATTCTCAAATAATGCCTCAAATGATGACTCACTGTTCCATCGTTATGTGATGAAATTATTTCACAGTGAACCCTAATTTATATGTTACTGCACAGTGTTAGTCTCATTTGCTACATTTTATTCCATTTTATCTTTATCTGCAATATTGTAATGCAGATTGGGCCATTGTGATATCTTGATAATTGTTTTTATGAGAGTTTAGTTATTAAATAAACACCTTTTTGTAGGCACATATTTCTCTACCCTTGATCTATTCTTGTCTCATCCAGTGTGAGTGCCGATCACCTCTTTCTTACAAATTCCAAGGCTTGTTGGAAAGTCAGACCTTGACTCATAAGGGGCCACTTTCAATAGGTGGTGCTGGCAAGATGGTTCTCTTTCTTTCTTGCGTAAGCCCCGTCCTGGAGCGCTTGCGCAATAGGACCATGGATTAGCAACAAGCAGGTGAGCCTGCGCGAGCTTTGTCCCGGCGCACCGGCGCACTATTAACGCGTGCACATATCTGCGCATGTACTAGTTCCGTCCTGACACGTGTGCTCACTACGAACCTAGACACGCCGATATACTGAAGCGTTTGGCGCGCACATGAAGATACACATGCGCAAATTCTGTCCTGGCACGTCTGCGCAATTTGAACCACGAGACACCGATATACTACACACGAGAGTGCACTGATTGACGCGCATGCGCACAGGTGGTAGGGAGACGCTAACTTACTGGCGTGACACTTTGGGATATGATGACCCTACGTCCCATTAGCAATCCACCGGATGATCTAATGTAAGTGCTAATTTGTTGATTTGTAAGGATGTTTTACTCTGTATCATTTTGCATTATTGCGATTTGTCATGACATGTGTGGTAGCCCCTCCTACAAGGAGGGTATTTAAGCCTGGTAATGAGCTATTGTCAGTTGCTTGAAATAGATCACTCTGGTCGAAACGTCGCATGAATTTGATGGAATAAAAGATACAAAGAGACAAGAGAGTGCTGCGGTTTCTTTAACCGCTGGATGTCTCTTTCTTGTGAGATACCTACATATTTAGTACAACTGTGCAAAAATTTTCTGCTTGGAAACAAAGACAAAGAGCTGCTTCATTTAGTATATGGTCACAGATGTATTTAAGTGGTTAAAGTAGAAAGTTTTTAATCAGAAATTCTGGTAAGCTAAAAGCAGATAAGTCAGTGCCATCTTACACTCAATTTTCACTAGGTGTAATACTACAGCAGACAATAAGTAGCCCACTGGAAATTAAACAAATAGTTATATAATTTTAAATAAAATTATGACTGGATTTTATTTTACTAATTTCTTGTAAAACCACGTTGTCACCCCAATTACTGTGTCTATGGCATTCGCTGTCAAACACAGAGAGATAACACGTAGCCCTAATAAACCGCATTACATTTAAATTCCAAATTCATTACTACTGCAAACTTGAAGTTACTTTCTCATAAATGAGGATAATAGTTATATTTACTTGATCAAGCACTAACCAGTTTTGGCCATTTTCCACCTCCCTAATTGCAAAGATCATATTGCACAACTTACTATAGACTGCATTTAATTTTACTCTTCTTGTCCATAGACATGTACATTTATTTAAGGTTTAATTAGCTGTAAATTATCTCTCCAAAGAATTGCCCTTACACAACAATTACTGTGTACAGTTTGAAAGAACTGAAAAAAAATAACTTGACTCTTATGATGAGAATAAAAACTCAGAAATACGATGCAAAATAGATTCTAATTATGTTCACCTGAGCTCTATCTAGACTATACTATGGCAAAATCACACTCATTTCATTGTAACTCAATGCAATGCAGCAGATCTTCAACATACTTGGAAAAAACTTGCTTATTAAAGGGGTTGTGTAATCTCATATCAGGTATGCTACCAATGTCAGATAGGTGTGTGCTTGCATCCTTTCAGAATGGAAATGGTTGTATTATCTCCCAAAAGAACAAGATGGATCCTGCACTAAATCCATGGGCACTGGTCCATAGTCAATAGGCGCCGGATCAGTTTTTTTTTTTCGTCTTCGAAAAAACTGATCTGGCACCATTGACTTACATTGTGTTTCATGCAGGATCAGACTTGTTTAGTATCCCATGACGCACTCAAAAATGCTGCTTATAGCGCTTTTGCGTTCGGCATGGAAACACAACTAAACGGGATGCATTCTGGTTCACTCTGTTCCGTTCCATTCAGTTTTGTCCCCATTGACAATGAATAGGGACAAAACGTAAGCGTTTTCCTCCAGTTTTAAGATCCTATGACGGATCTCAATACCGGAAAGAAAAACGCACATGTGAAAGTAGCCTTAGTCGGCACCTCTTAACAAAGTGGAAAAAATGGGTAGGTGCAAATCTGCTGTAAGAATGAAAAAAAAATAAAGAAACACAACGTTGCTTCATTACACTGCAGTTGTTAATTTATGTGCAAACATTTAATATGTTATTTTAAATTGAATTATTATTATGAAGAGAGCAAATTGCTCAAAATTTAAATCGGCAATCGGGTGACCAATTTGATTTAGATCCAAATCAATTTTACCCGAACTGAATGTACGCCAATTGCTCTGAAAGCAATTGCTCTGGAATTCTTATCTCTCCTAGGACTTATCTGTTTTCTCTCTTGCCTTTTTGTTTTTACTTTGTTATCATTTTTTTGGTCTCCAAAATTTGCCAGAATTGAATCACCAAATATACGGATTCAGATGCAACTCAAATGTTTACAAAATTCAGGTTGAATGTGATTCATTAACAATTGATTTGGTCATCTCTGTTAGTATTCTTATAAATTTCAGTTTTTTTGTGCCCATTTTGATGAAATAGTGGAAGCCCACCTGCCATGACAAGCCAACCTCTCTCAGATGAGTCCCTGGACTGCACTGTACATGTACAACAGGAGACATACCTTGGACCTAAACCTACTAAATGACCCTGGAATAGGCAGGAACGGGTAGTTATCTTAATACTATGTAATGAACTACGTGTGACAATGCAAATGATTGAATATGGAAGAAAGCTTTTATGATTCTCCAGGATTATAGAGTGGTGTGTTGTGTGTTGTTCTTGATGACATTTCAAATTGTTGATGTCCTATATGTGCCAGCCACAGGTGCTTAGTTTTTGGAATTCATCTGTTGTGCAACCAAAAGTGGTATACTATAGTGTGGGCTCAGCATGCCTGTAAATCTTGCATCCATGAATTTAATGGAGGCCTGTATGGCACCAGTGGATGCAGTATTTAGTGTAGGTTCCTGTGCTAAAGAGATCACCTTGACGCTGGTGGACAAGCAAAAACAAATTTGTACAAAATGTATTTGCCAGAAATCTCACATTTAATACAAGAATCAGCCTACTGTCAAGAACGGCACTGTTTCTGATTCCTACAACCCCATTAACTCCTTAGGATATAGTTATTTTGAGTCTAGAGGACACAGCAAGAATCACACTTTTTTAACCCTATCGTCCAAGGGCCTTAACTTTTTCCTTTTGCATCGACTTAGATGTATGAGGGCTTGTATTTGTGGGATAATTTGTATTTTCAAATTAAACTATTCTAGGGTACATGTAATATGCTGAACTTCAGTTATTATTTTTTCTTTTATATACCATTCATTGGCCAATCTAAATGACTTTACCTTTTATTAACTTTTATTTTGCATTTTTACCATACTAATGTGCTGAATTGTAATATGCCTGTTAATCTAAAACAGGCAGCCTATTTGGCCTTATCAATTCGGCAAACCCTCTTTGGGCCGCTGGCTGCAAAGCTTTCTGAAATCTGCATCCTTAAGCATCCTGAGATTGTTTTGTGGGGGCATTTTGACTACTGTATCTGAGGAGTTAAACAGACATTACGTATAACAAGGTGTCAGCTGTAGTATACAACTGACACCACTGCAGTTTGAGTGGACACAGCGCTTCGCACTAGGGCCATACATGAGACATTTTGGACAGCATTTTGAGCCAAGGAATTAAAGCATACCTCAATTGTGTAAAATAAAACATATATTTATTCTATAAATGTATAAAATAATATGGCTATTGTTTTTCTTTGAAATGTAGTGCGTTATTGAGAAAACATAGAAATGGAAGCAATGTAGATGTCTCCAAGGCTCCAGTATTCAATATGGGATTTCATATTCTGTTAACTTCGTTCATTCTAGCAAGCTGACCCATTATAAACCCAGCTCTAAGTTGAAATCGCAATGCGATTAATATAACTTGAATTAATCGCATTGCGATTTCAACGTAATTCCTCAAATCCGACAGTACATTTTAGTATATGGAGACGTTCCCATGGTGATGGGGACGCTCCATGAGCACAGAAGTTATGGTTGGTTTGGTAGAATTAGCGAATAGCGAATATGACGAATGTATTCGTCATATTCCTCAAAACGAAGATAATGGAGTATTCTACATCTTCGTTTAGCAACCTATTCGTCAACCTCGCTAATTCTAGCAATCAAATAGGAAGGTTGACTATAGAGACAGCTGTGTTAAATTCGCTATGCGATTTTTTTATTTTTTTTTAATAGAATAATTATATTACTTGATATAATTATTATAATTATTCTATTTATTAAAAAAAAAAAAAATCGCATAGCGAATTAAACACAGCTGTCTCTATAGTCAACCTTCCTATTTGATTGCTAGAATTAGCGAGGTTGACGAATAGGTAGCTAAAACGAAGATGTAGAATACTTCGTTATCTTCGTTTTGAGGAATAGACGAATACATTCGTCATATTCGTCATCCTCGCTAATTCTAGATATGAAACCAATAGGAAAGTAGCCTTAAGTACAAATCGCAATATGCGATTATTTAAATCGCATGTTAATCGCGATAACTAGAAAAAATGACGAATATTCGATTTCGACGAATATGAAACGAATATTCATTCGAATATTCGCGAATTTCGTCGAAATCGAATATGGCACCTGCCGCTCATCACTATATGGCACCAGTGGATGCAGTATTTAGTGTAGGTTCCTGTGCTAAAGAGATCACCTTGACGCTGGTGGACAAGCAAAAACAAATTTGTACAAAATGTATTTGCCAGAAATCTCACATTTAATACAAGAATCAGCCTACTGTCAAGAACGGCACTGTTTCTGATTCCTACAACCCCATTAACTCCTTAGGATATAGTTATTTTGAGTCTAGAGGACACAGCAAGAATCACACTTTTTTAACCCTATCGTCCAAGGGCCTTAACTTTTTCCTTTTTGCATCGACTTAGATGTATGAGGGCTTGTATTTGTGGGATAATTTGTATTTTCAAATTAAACTATTCTAGGGTACATGTAATATGCTGAACTTCAGTTATTATTTTTTCTTTTATATACCATTCATTGGCCAATCTAAATGACTTTACCTTTTTATTAACTTTTATTTTTGCATTTTTTACCATACTAATGTGCTGAATTGTAATATGCCTGTTAATCTAAAACAGGCAGCCTATTTGGCCTTATCAATTCGGCAAACCCTCTTTGGGCCGCTGGCTGCAAAGCTTTCTGAAATCTGCATCCCTTAAGCATCCTGAGATTGTTTTGTGGGGGCATTTTGACTACTGTATCTGAGGAGTTAAACAGACATTACGTATAACAAGGTGTCAGCTGTAGTATACAACTGACACCCACTGCAGTTTGAGTGGACACAGCGCTTCGCACCAGGGCCATACATGAGACATTTTGGACAGCATTTTGAGCCAAGGAATTAAAGCATACCTCCAATTGTGTAAAATAAAACATATATTTATTCTATAAATGTATAAAATAATATGGCTATTGTTTTTTCTTTGAAATGTAGTGCGTTATTGAGAAAACATAGAAATGGAAGCAATGTAGATGTCTCCAAGGCCCCAGTATTCAATATGGGATTTCATAATGCTGGTTGGCTCCTATTACTAGAGCTTAGAGTCTGCCTCCATTTCTGCATTTTCAAACCACAGGATGCATCAATATCTTTCCAAGACAATAAAAATGAATGATTCAGTGTATTTTGTAGCATAAGGTTACAATAAGTGATGACCATTGTTGACCCTTAAAGGTCATAGATAAGAGGAGGAACCATAGTAAAAATTATGGTTATAGATTTTCTCACCCAAGATAGAGTAGTCTGAGTTTATTCCTCTCTCCACATTTTTTTGGGACAATTAATCTCTTTTCTTTGGTAACAATGCAGTTTCTTGCTGGCAAGAAACCTTTCTTGGGAGATACCTCTTTGCGTATTTATTTCCTATGGAGTATTGCCAATAAGTCTCATTACAGGACTGGTCTATTTAAGAAGATTAGGCACCCTGCCTAACTCTGTTCCTCAGTAGAGTAGAGTCCTGCACAAGTTCTTGCTACCCATTGCAGATGGCAAAGAGAACAACCAAAACTGGATTTCATAGGCCTCATGGTCTTTTTCTATAGTATGTACATCCTTAATGGCACTAATAACTTCCAAGCCTCTTTTATGACTCTCTATACCAGTGATGCTCAACCTGCGGCCCTCCAGCTGTTGTAAAACTACAACTCCCACCATGCCCTGCTGTAGGCTGATAGCTGTAGGCTGTCCGGGCATGCTGGGAGTTGTAGTTTTGCAACATCTGGAGGGCCGCAGGTTGAGCATCCCTGCTCTATACTACTATGCACTGGTATTTAGCAAACTGTTGACTGGCAACTTATATAATATATAAAAAGGACTTTTTCATTTTGAACATAGTTCTGAAAAGAAATCCATGGGAGCTATTTAAAGAATCCCATTTCCTTCCTCCTTATAGAGACATTTTTTAATGTCTGGACATTAGAAATATATAGGATTTTGGAACCACGTCAGAAAACTGTGGTCTATTGTGCAGGCAACAGGAACAAGACACATGCTTCCTCTATATGAAAGTGCTCTGAGCACTCTTTGCCATGAACCGCCTTTTGATCTTTTTGCCAGAAATGTAAAATTGGTAGGGATCCAGACACGCTTCGAAGGAAGTTCTATTGTTAGCAAATTAGATTTTCACTTCACTTGAAACATGCAAACAAATGTAGTAGGAGTTTGAAATCTCATCACATTTTCATTTCAAATCCATAAACAATTCTCAGTATACAGTATGAAATGTGTCCAGCACTCCAAGTTCTCTTTTTATTGACATTATCTGGTCAACTTTATGTGTTTTATGATATAAGTATTATGCTTTGAGTGTGTACCACCCTTGGCATAGCCTGAATGTATGCTCATATTTGTGTCAAATCGAAGGGAATGTATCATCAGAAAATGACATATCCAGCCAGGAGAAAAGGTAAGGATGCGTCTGTAATTTGTATGTCCTGATTTTTGTGTCCCAAGATTTTCATCCTATATAAGCAGTAACATGTCAAGGGTTTTGCTATCATGTTGGAGTATTGCCATGAACTTTTTATCATGTGAAATTTGATACTTAAAGGGGCATTCCAGTTGTGGGATATTGATGACCTATCTGCAGGACAGGGCATCAGTTTCAGATTGGTGGAGGTCCGATTCGCGACACCCCATTGATCAGCTGTTTGAAGGTGCTGTGCTGCTGGTGCAAGAGCTGCATTTACTTCAATGTTTATCTGCATGTCGTCTATATTGTAACGGTGGTGCAGTTTAATTACAGCTACCTTTTCCGTTTAATTGGATGAGACGAGCAGCTGTAATTACACTATAGCACAGCACCTTTAAACAGCTGATCAATGTGGTGTCAAGAGTTGGACCTCCACCAATCTAAAACCGATGCCCTATTCTCAGTATAGGTCATCAATATCCCAAAACTGGAATACTCCTTTAAGTAATCCAATAATCATAGCTTTTACATTTTTGGTAGTGTGTTTTTACATGACTATTAACATGGCCCCTGGAACACACACACAATAGGTTGCTATTTCCAGTTTACTGAAGCTCACTTGTCAGCTTTGCTGTGTATACTGGAAAACACTCGCGGGGAAAGCTCATTTAATGAATATCTGCTCTTTATAAAATTTTTGACATGTTATAGCAACAGGTCAGAGGTTCCAGAGGTTTTGATTGGCGAGGGTCAGAGTGATGACACCAGCGTCAAATCACTAGGAGGTGGGGCACAAGTGTTCAGTTGAGCACTGTGTCACTTCAACAGTTTTTGCTTCTCACCATAGACGCAAGATTAGCCGAAGACAGGCTATAGAAGTCAATATGCTGATCTTCAGCTAACCCCATAGAGCTCATCAAAGATAAAGCCACAAAGATGGGCTAAGAGTTTCTGCCATTTCACTTCAGTGATCATTGGGGATCTCAGCACCTGGGCCCCACCAGTTAAAATATCTGGCATGTCAAAACTTTTAGGTATGCTCTAATGGTCTGCCAGTGGCAGGTAACACTCTTCCTGGGTACTATATTGGTCTCTAGACACTTTTCTGCCCAATAAAATATGGTTTCTTTACTTACATTTATTTAAAGGGGTTGTTTCACGAAAAATATTTTCCAGTTTTCAAACCAGTACCTGGATTTTAATTATTTTGTAACTGCATGTAATTAAAATAACATAGCCAATGAGTTATTCAATAAAATGTATATGTATAGCACCACCTGGTGTTCATTTTTATTTATTTCTTTGTCCTGCTCACTGAGAAGGCCGCACATGCTCAGTTTCATCCTTCAACTGCTTTGTGAGTTGTGATAGGGAGAGCATGAAAAGACACTCCTCTTGAACTGGCAACTTGATAAAAATCTAACAAAGCAATGAATGGGGAGATCTCTGGATTAATGTGAGGTACAGGGCTGGATCTAGCTTTGTTAGAAAGAGTTTTTTACATGTACTATGTGATCTCTGATTTTCATTGTGTACATTAGTCATAGGATAACCCCGTTAATGAAGCTATAGAGTATAAACCCTCCCAAGAGGCCAGGGAGTAGCAGGAAAGCATGCAACGCTTTATTTACATATAATGTTTATATTGTTGTAGGCCTCCAGAATTACAAAGCTAATATATGTCATTAAATTCCCGACCCCCAAAGATAATGACATAACTATGCTTACTCTGTCCAAGTCTACATAGCAAAGCTGAAAAGAAAACTGCATAAATGTCAGCACACTGTGTGTATCCAGTCGCCACATTGAAATGTCATGTTTCTTTTATATGGAAAAATAACATAAAAACTAAAACTTTTTAATGTATAGAACAATATAAGTAACATTTTAAAGCCCCAAAAAATGGAAAAAGGAGTTATGTTTCAGATTGGAAGTAATTATCTCATTTGACAAATTTTTTTAAATTCCTTTGTAAAATGAATTAATTCTTTTGCTGAAAGTCTATTTTGCCAAAGCAAAACTTTAATGAATTGTTCGTATTATTAGCGTATTTCTACTACCCAATTATTATTAAAGGTTAAGTAAACAATTTTTTAGTACTCGTCTTACTGAAGAACATTTGCACACACAATAAAAGCACATTTAATGTCATCAGCTCTTATCTATATTTTAATTTCATATTCTTTTTTTGTCTACATTAAAAACAAAGTGCATGTAGGAGGATTGCAGTCCACCTTCCATACCTTTAGAGATTTTGGAGTAAAAATTTTCATTATAATATAGGATATGCTTAAAAAAATCAGTAACCATATTTTGCCTTTTATTATGTTAGTAGTGCCAGTCTCCATACAGTTGTGTTCAAAATAATAGCAGTGTGTTTAAAAAAGTGAATAATGCTCAAAATCCTTCTAATAGCTTTTATTTCTATTCACACAAATGCATTGGGAACACTACACATTATATTCCAAATCAAAAGATGAAGAAAAATATATCAAATTTGTGTTGTTTCTCTAAAAAATTGAAGAAAGTTGAATATAAGGCCCCATTCACACGTCCGCAATTCTGTTCCGCCTTTTGCGGAACAGAATTGCGGACCCATTCATTTCTATGGGGACAGACTTTGCACAGTAAATGCACTGTAACCAGCAGGTACAACATTTGCTGCCTTCCTTCCTTAAATAAGGGCCACCTGTTTTTCAAAGAATGAATGACCTCACTAATTGAACTCCCCACTGCTATTATTTTGAACATGCCCCTTTCAATTAGTGATTAAATTACACAGAATCAGCAGCATGCATGTCATGACTGTTGGGTCTGTTGGATTTCTATTACTCTACTACACCTGCTATTAAATTATTTGACACCCAGAACAGAAGGTTCTGGTCTCTGTTTTCTCTCCAAGCCTTTCCCATGCCTCCTGGAACATTTACCTACTACCATTGCTAACAATGAAGTTCCTTGGGAGAGGGATGTTCTGCACTAGTCTTTGTCAGCTCTGATCCCCATCTTTTCCATGGGCACCATAGCAGCCATATGGTCTGTCTCTATGGTTTGTGCACCTCAGCTCTGGCCACTACATACTATCATATCACCAAACAGCTGATCAATGGGAGTGTCAGGAGTTAGACCCCCACCAATCAGATATTGATGACCTTTCCTGAGCATAGGCTATCAATATTGAACTCCCAGAAATGCCCTATGTGGTCATGATGGGTATTATTTGGCCCTTGTATATTGGTACTATGTTATGTAGAAACTGTATGATCGTAATATTTAGAGACTGTGAGCAGAGCATTCATGTGTCATTCTCTATGAACATCCACTACTCGGCAAACTGCTGTTCTGTATGCAGCCTATCTTAGCAGTAAGAGAGAACAATTGCTGACTGCTTCTGCAATGACCCTCTGAGGAGCTGGCACAGAGGATGGGAGTGGTAGTGATCCTAATGAGATGTTGTGTCACTGTGTACTCCCTCAGGCCTTTGGTCCCTGGGAATCAGTGAAAATGCAGTTTGAAGAATGAGACCAGAAGTTAATGTATAACAGTCTGTTTTTACTAAGTGAATAATATAACCAGTAGTACGTCCCATCCAGTAATAAGAAAGTGCAGTTTCTGGCACCAGTTAAAGAGGTATGGAGGCAGGTTGGATGACTCCAAATGGTTGCTTGTAGGTATAGGTATCCACTGTCAGGTTCAAACTTGAACTTTATCTGTCCTAGTGGTAGTTTTGGGTGACGGGTGTCTAAGCTGTAGTCACACAGCTTGCAACAGTGTCTGTAACACAGTTCTTTGCTGTTCATGCCACTGTCCTGTCTCTCAAGTGCTTTCCTGTGGCTCAAGTGAGTTGGTCTCTCTGGAGAATCTTTCCAAGAACCAGGAGCTCTGTAAGGTGCTTCGTATCTTGTCTAACACTACTCTAGAAACCACCCCTCCTAGCAGGATGCAGAACCAACTCACTCCTACCAAAAGGGTAGGAACAGGCTGGCAAACCCTGTTCCTGCCAACCTATGCCAACCATGACCTCCTCTAGCTGGTACTTACTGGCAAAACATAAAGTACATAATATAATACATAATAAAACAACAATTACAGATACCACCAGGTATGGGGTACTGTACTTCTACTTTTTGCAAATGTTCTGACACAGGGGTACTTGGATAGTCAGGGAAGGCTGTACAGTAAAGCAGACTATGTGCTGGTGTTTGGGGAGAAAGCATCACAATATACTTTTCTGAGTAGGAGATTAGGAACCTGTTACCTCAATAACTGGCAGCCACGTCTTCTGCTCGACATATTGTACCAGAAACTATAAGATTGGGGACAAGTGCAAGGTGCACAAGCTAATTTTTCAAAAATTTTATTCGGCCTGTTCGCCAAATTTTGGGAAAAAATTTGGTTCGATCTGAATTTATTCACGTTGAATCGCGTTAAAAAACTGCTATTTCCTGGCTGCAGAGAGCCTGTAAAGTGGCATAGAACACTGTGCCTTGCTAGTAACACGCATAGGGAGCCTGCTGTGGTAGTGAAATAATACTGTGAGTCAGTATGACATGCAGATGACAGACGTCGCTCTTAGAATCACTGCACACTTCACTTATTTGGGCAGTCACAGGGCCAAAACTGACCAAACAACTCAAGTATGAACTCAGCCTTACAGGTCAATGTTAGAGCCAAGAAGAAGCGCACTCATTTTACAGCGTCGTCAGCTGCTTTCACATAGATGTCTACAGAACCTGTTCTATTAAATGCTTATACAAGTAGAGCCCCCCAACAGAGTGGAGAGAGTGTCAGCAATAAGTTTATGTTGACGTCACTGATTATTTTGCCCTTCCTCTGATCCGTCAGAATAATAACCCCCAAAAGACGGATCCTGTCTGTTGAGCATCCACCTTCCCTCGGTCAGCATTTGGTCAGTAATCCATCAGTATTGCTAATGCCAAAAAAACAGGAGTGGATCCAGAACAGAGATGACCGAGTCAACCATTCAAGAACCGATGGGTTGCTGGTCAAGACACGACCGCCAGATGACTGACACCGGGAGCTCAGGCCATTTGCTGCTGCCACGCCCTCTTACTCTGCTGCGACCTGTGCCTGCGCCAGAAACATTTAGGCCTCTGCCACTCCCCTGTGCAGGGACTGGCACTTCTCTGTCTGACATACTGTTAGATCAGATAAATAAATAAAAAGGATTTTAAAACACCCTAAAAAAGTCTGTCATTTTCTCACTTCACCACACAATAGCAAATATATGAATGGCAAATATATTTTTCTTTTTCTACTAATATACGTGACAAAAATGGCTTTAGAACATATAACTGCACCGCTGAATGGCAAGTATATTTTAGTTTTGCCACTAATACACGCCAAAAAGGACCTTAGAACATATAACTGCACTACTGAACGGCAAATATATTTTTATTTTGCCACTATTACAAAACAAAAAGAGCTTTAGAACATATAACTGTACCGCTGAACGGCAAATATATTTTTATTTTTCCACTAATACACGCCAAAAAGGGCTTTAGAACATATAACTGCACCGTTGAATGGCAAATATATTTTATTTTTGCCACTAATATACGCCAAAAAGGGTTTTAGAACATATAACTGCACTGCTGAACGGCAAATATATTTTTCTTTTTCCACTATTACATGCAAAAAAGGACTGTCATTTTTGCACTTCGCCACACAACAGCTAATAAGCCCTTTTTTTCCCACTAATACAAGCCAAAAAATGTTTTAGAACATGTAATTGCACCGCACAAGGGCAAATAAGACGTAGAAATATTTCCTTGTAATAAACCCTGTTAATGGCTGTATCAAACAGCACTTGGACCCCAATAACAAGAATGGTTTGCTGGAATTACAGAGCTGTATAATGGCAATTTGGATCCCCAGTCAGTGCAGCAAGGTGTAATAGTATTGTTCCTATTACCCAGGCTGTAACCTCCCCTACTGAACCCTGTTCTACATAAATGCTATGGAATGATTCCTCCCTATCCTTTCCCTACACCTTGAATAATCTTTCCCTGAACTTGTAAATTGTTTTTTTAGCACAATTAATTTTTTTCTCGCACTGTCCCTAGCGCCTGCTGACGTCTCTCCCTGCACTAAGTACACTGGAAAATAGCAGAATCCAAGATGGCTGAGGATATTTATAGAGCTGTGACATCACAGGGATGGCTGGCTGCTGATTGGCCAGAGTTCCTTGCTCCATGTCCTCAAACGTGCAGCAGCCATTTTAGGAAAAAATTATCACGAAGCATGAGGAAATTCGGATTGGGTGAGAATCGAATTTTTCCTTAAATTCGGATCGAATTCCACTCTGTCAACTTCGATTCAATCATCTCTAAAGGAAACACACATGAACTAACGTTTACCCCTAACATTCATGTATTTGGCCCTTATTCAGAATTTGAACATTTTAAACTGCTGCTGCCATATAAGCGGTGTTTCTTCACAATGGGGGTGATTTAATAATATTGGCACACAATACCCATCACTGTGCATGGCATATTTTTAGGGAATTGCTATGGCAGGAAATACTCTGTATGCACTTTCATGTGATCATTTTAGGATCCATGCTATGTAGAGCACAATTTTATGGATAATTCTGTTAGCTGAACTCATTGGCAAGGGCTATTCTCTATTGATGGTATTAATGTGCTTCTACTATTTACCTGCACTTCTGAATATTACAAAGGGCTGACAGTAAAGATGAGCAAATTTCTTAAAATTTTACTCTGGCCTGAATCAGTCAAATCACAAGTGCAGTTCAATTCGGGTCTGAATAAATTCTACCTACATCGAAATTGCTCTCTCACTCTCCCTACTCGCCTCCTTCCTTTCTCTCCTTGATTCTGCGGAATCAAAAAACACAAAATTCTGATTCTAACAAAACAATTTTTTAAAAAAAAAATCTGGTCGAATTTCCGAATTTCAATATGATTTGGCTCATCTCTAGTTGGAACTTACATCTTAAAACTGTCTTGCAGTGCATGTCCCTGTGCTTGCAAGACAGAGACTCCTGAAATACAGAAAGCCATTCCTGCAGTTTCCAGAAACCATTTAGACACTCCTATCATTTTAATGTGGTATCACGAGTGTCAAGATCTATGCCCAGAGACAAAATCAGAGGAAAGTGAATAGGAAAAAGTTCCATTCCATCCCGATTATAGCCTTGAATACTATTGTAATATCTATACTCTGACCAAATCTCAAGTTTGGAAAACAAAAAATTTTAAGATCACTGTGAAATCTCCAGACTGCATACTAACAGAAAATAAATTTCTTCAGTAAGATATAAAATAAGTTTGTGCCTTTAGAATAAGGATTTTTTCTAAGGCATGTTTACCAAAAATGTGCTTTATTTCTGGCAGACATATCATCCAAAAGCAGCCATGCCACCCCCACACACTGCCCACTCCTCTCACTTACAAGGAACAAAACATTTTAAAAATACATTTTCAATATGTTTTCTTGGCTTCACACGTAATTTGTTTCAAATCATGACGTTAGTAGTGTTAGTAAAATCCAAACCTTATAAAATGTTCCATTCATTGGTCTATAAATGTAATGGTTTATTCACTCAAAGCAATAACAATGACCCATCAGAAAATATGAAATAAATTCAGATCCTTCAGGTAGAATTTTTTTCTTGCTAATTCTGAGTTATTGTGGCCAGATGGCCCACATTATGTTAATACAAGAAAACTAGTGGCAGAAACATATTATGTAATCTGTTTCAATGAAAAAACACATTTAAAGGCAAAATAAAGGCAAAATCCAAACACAAGAACAACCAACAAAACATAACATAATCTCCTTATGTTTCTTTATTGTTCGCTCTTGTTTCCTCAGATATCACAATTGTAGACCATGAAAAATGCAATAGAAAAGCAGTGTGTCGTTCTCTCAGGCTGCAGCCTTGTCCACTACCACCTCCCTCTCCCCCTCTCATGCTAGTGCACATAAGCCAGTATATATACAGTATAGGGGAATGGGTGCTGGGTTTAGTCTGGATAACTTTTGTCTACACAGTGAAAGTGGCCATTTTGTTGGAAGGAGTCTCTTACCAAGAAAAATCCTAACCCCATTCCAACATAGGCCCACAGCTAGGCAGATTAGCCTATCAGGTTTCCGGGAAATCTGAGTTGCCACCATGTGGAACTGTAATAGACTGCAAAATACTAAATCTACCAAGAAAAATCCCCCTCTCACATCCTAAATAGTGCAATAGCTTGGCAGATTTGCATTTCATGTTGGGAAAGCAGGGTTAACACCATGTGGAACTGTAGTAGAGTATATCAACTAAATCTACTATGAAAAATCTCCCTTCTCACTCCTAAACAATGCCACAGCTAAGCACATTTGCCTTTCAGGATCCAAGGAAAGCTGAGTTACCAACATGCAGAATTGTAATAGACTTCCGAATGCTAACTCCACCAAGATAAATTCCCCTTCCCAATTTTAAATAGAGTAACAGTTAGGTAGATTTGCCTTTCAGGTTCCTGGGAAAGCTGGGTCACTACCATATGTATCTATAATGGAGTCTGCAGTATGCTAAACCTGCCAAGAAAAATCCCCCTCATCATTCCTTAATAGTGCCACAGCTAAGCAGCTTTGCCTTTCAAAATCTTGGTTTCAAAATCTAGGTTACCACTATGTGGAGCTGTAATAGAGACTGCAGAATACTAAGTCTGTCAAGATAAATCCCCTTCCCACTCAAAAATATACAAATATAACCCAGGCAATGGTTTGTAGTAACAAAAAGAGAAAATTCCCACTGTGACGAAAACCATCCTGTCAAAAATCTAGCAGATCTTCCTATTTAGTGATAGTCATTATTACTCAAGTGTGTAAGGCTGTTATTATCGGACATCAGTGGCCATTACATGAGGAGGGATATAAGAGGAGTGAACTAAAACTCCCGGCATGTCCAGACTGTTGTTATGGGGCATTAGTGGAGGTTATAGGGAAAGAGGTATAAGAGGAGAAAACTACAACTCCCAAGATGTTCACACTGTTATTATGGGACAATAGTGGAATGACATAAAGAGGGGTATGAGGAGAGAACTATAATTCCCACAATGTCTAGACTACTATTATTATTATGGGGATAGATAATAGATTGCTGTAGACATGAACATGGTTTTCTACTAAACTTATCTAGTGACTTCTAATGATTTTGTGTTAATACATTGAAAGTAGAGATGAGCGAATTTTTCAGAAATTGGATTCGGCCGGTTCAACAATTTTTTTTAAAAAATTTGGTTTGATCCGAATTTATTTGCGGCGAATTTTGTTAAAAAACGGCTATTTACTGGCTGCTGAGGAGCCTTTATAGTGGTGTAGAACACTGTGCCTTGCAGTAACACTCATAAGGAGTCTGCTCTGGTAGTGAAAAAATACTGTGAGTCAGTATGACATAAAGATGACAGGCATCATACTAAGAATCACTGCACACTTCACTTATTTGGGCACTCACGGGGAGAAAACTGACCAAATAATGCAAGTATGAACTCAGCCTTACAGGTTGATGTTAGCACCAAGAAGAAGTGCCCTCCTTTCACACTGTCGTCAGCTGATTCCACATAGATGTCTGCAGAACCTGTTCTATTAAACGCTTAAACAAGTAGAGCCCCCCAAAAGAGTGGAGAGGGTGTCAGCAGTAAGTTTGTGTTGACATCACTGATTATTTTGCCCTTCCTCTGATCCGTCAGAACAATAACCTCCAAAAAACGGATCCTGTCTGTTAAGCACCTGGCTTCACTCGGTCAGCATTTGGTCAGTAATCCATCAGTATTGCTAATGCCACAAAAAATAGGAGTGGATCCAAAGCAGAAATGACACGTGAACTGAATATTTGCATGTCTTCTGTGTTTTGTAACCACTCCTGATTTTGGCTACCAAATCACAAGTCAATTCTGATGGGACCATACAGGCCTTACAGCTGCTACAAAGACAGGATCCATTGTGCGTCTCATTTTTCCTTCCTTCTGACAGATCAGAAGAAGGGTCAAATAAATGATGGTCTCAGCCAGGCTGAAAGGCAAAATAGTGGCCCAGTCATGAAGTGGGGAGGGTGGGAACAATATGAGAAGTCCTCAGAGTGGCCCTAAGACATAGTGGTGAGGTGGAAGCAGAATGAGGAGGCCACAGAGTTGCACAATGACAGTGTGGAGATGGCAGTAGCAGTATCAGGAGGCCAAAGAGTGGCACAATGACAGTGTGGAGGTGGCGGCAGCATCAGGAGCCACAGAGTGGCAAGGTGACATAGTATGGAGGTGGCAGCCGCATCAGGAGACCACAGAGTGACCCGGTGACAAAGTGGGGAGGTGGGTGAATATAACAGTATCCACTAATGATGGTGGGTGTAAGAAGGAGCACTTGGCATCAGATGTGCGGCATCAGGCAGGTGGCAGCATCAGAATAGTAACAGAGGCAGGTAGCCAGAAGAAACTTGACTCTTTAGTCAAAGTGTTGGTGTGGCACCATGGATGACCTAATCTGATGCATCAGGCATTAGTGGGGGGAAATCCTGGCTGATTCACGCCTGATTCATCTTGACAAAGGTCAGTCTCTCCACATTTTGGATGGACAGGTGAGTTTTTCTTGGGGTAACTATGAACCCCGCCGCACTAAACACCCGCTCTGATGACACACTACTGGACGGGCAGGAAAGCTTTTACAGGGCAAACTCTGCCAGTTGAGGCCACAAATTCAGTTTGGCTGCCCTGTAGTTCAGCGGATCTTCAATGTGGGTTGGCAGGGTGCTGTCCAAGCATGCCACCACTTGCAGGTTCAGGTCCTGCTCTATGTCTTGCTGCTGGTGAGTAGTTTCTTCACTATGCAGGTGAAGGAAGCTGCTCATCAGCGACTCTAGACTCAGGATGCTGCTGATGGAGATGGTACTGCTCCTGCCACCCCACCCCTTCCCAGCAGCCATGGCCATAGAATGTGAGCACAGAGGGCCGCCCTGGTCAGACCTGCGAGAGGATGGAAGATGGCGCAGATAGGCAGCGGACAACTGACTACATAGTATGTCTCTATAGTAGTTAAGCTTGTCCTCCCTCTCAGCGGGTGTAAAAAAAAAAGGTTACCATTTTGGACCGGTAGCAAGGGTCCAACAAGGTGGAGAGCAACACGTCATCCCTCTGCCGAATGGTGACAATTCGGCTGTCACTACGCAAGCAAGTGAGCATACATCGGGACATTTGTGCAAGTGACTCAGAGGGACTCTTTTGTGTCTGGGTCCTCTGCCTCCTCTTCCTCATTGCCCTGTAGCTCCTCTGGCTGCTCCTGCTCCTCCTGTCCTGTCACTTGTGTAGAAAAACCACCCATTTCGCTACACATTGCTTGTGCTCCAATGTCCTCCAGTACCTCCTTCTCCTCCTCCTCCAGTTCAGCCCCCACAGGGCTCATGTGGCCGTGAGTTGTAGGAGCCACGTCTTTAGCCAGATTTACAAGCATCTGTTTCAGGACATGAAGCAGTGGAATGACATCGTTCATCCTGTTGTCCTGGAGACTGACAAATAACATGGCCTACTCAAAGGGCCTGAGCAAACGGCAGGTGTCACGAATGAGCTGCCACTGGCTGACATCGAAGTTACACAGGGGAGTACTCCTGTCCGCTTGGATCATCAAGAAATCGTTGATGGCCTTTCTCTATTCATATAGCCGGTCCAACATAAGGAAGGTGGAATTCCAAAAGGTGAAAATGTTGCATATCAGCCTATGTTGGGGGATGCCGTTTTGCTGCTGCAGCTTAAGGAGGGTGTACTTTGCAGTGTACGAGTGGCTGAAGTGCATGCAAAGTTTCCTGGCCAATTTTAGGGCGTCTTGAAGATGGGTGGAAGACTTCAGGAACCGCTTGACAACCAGATTGAACACGTGTGCCATGCAGGGCGCATGGCTCAGCCCTACTTGACACAGCGCCGACACCATGTTCTTCCTGTTGTCGGTCACAATGGTTCCAATTTTCAGTTGTCGCGGCAAAAGCCAGGATTCGTTTTCTTGATGAAGGACACGGAGCAGTTTCTCCCCTGTGTGACTATGTTCGCCCAAGCAAATGAGGTGCAGAATAGCGTGACACCGCCATGCCCTGCACATGTGGTATGCTGGAGGGGCACTGTGAATTGTCCCTGCAGTGGAGGATGAGGATGCAGAGGCGGACATTGCCACAGAACCAACGGAGTGAGAATGTGGAGGAAGAAGCAGCGTCACCTGGCCAAGTTGCTGGTGTGGCTGTGCAGGAACCACATTCACCCAGTCAGCCATAAGGGACATGTATTGTCCCTGACCGTAGTTACAGCTCCACACGTCGGAGCTTCCATGCACTTTGGCAGACACCGACAGGCTCAAGGACTAGCCTACCTTCCGTTCTACATGTGTGAGCAGGTCTGGTACTGCCTTTTTGGCAAATAAATGACGGCTTGGGTCTCTCCACCTCGGCTCAGCACAAGCCATCAGTTCTCTGAAAGGTAAAGAGTCCACCACTTGGAAAGGGAGGGACTGCAGCACAAGCAACTTGGACAGGAGCATGTTCAGCTTCTATGCCGTTGGATGAGTGCACGCATACTGTTGTCTCTTGGCAATCGCTTTGGCGATCGTTTGCTGACGTAATGACTGATGAGGATTAGGAGGACGAGGAGCAGGAGCATCAAGACCAGCAGATGATGGGAAGGACAGACAGCTCCCTTCGGCTGATGTGGTGGAGCTTTGGCTACCTGAAATCGGCTGTATGCCACTGGGTGATGCAGCAGTTGCTGCAGCAGGCTGGACCACCACATTAAAGCCACGGTTCTCCCAGGCCACTTTATGGTGACGCTGTATATGTTGATGCAGGGCTGTGGTGCCAACATTGGCACCCTGGCCACGCTTCACCTTTTACCCACAGGTTCTACATATGGCCATGTTCACCTCCTCCGGCTGCTTAACAAAAAACTGCCACACAGCCAAGTAGGTTATTTTACCCTCAACACTATGCACTGAGTGACTGCTTCCGCCGCTGCCTCCGTGAACCCATGCACCACTACTTCCTGGGCAGGTAGGCTCCTGTAAAGCAGGTGGTCTACCCCGGGCACGTTTGGCTACCGACTTCCCACTGCTGCCACCCTGCAGACTTCCAACCACGCTAGCAACTTGCTGGTTCCGCCGCTGTCGCGGGCAAGCTGCCACCCTCTTCTCCCGATGATGATGAAGCCCCTTTGCCCCCTGGCTCCTAAGTGCGATCAGCTACATCATCCATATCGAGTACTGTCTGAACATTGCTGATGTCCTTCTCAACCGTCTCTGGGTCAGGAGCCTGACCGCTCGTAACACCAGCTCCCACTCCACTCTCCTCACCACTACTTGCCCGCCTAGTGGAGGAAGCGGCAGATGTCTCCTCCACATCTTGGCTTGCCAGTAGCTGCTGACTGTCTTCTAGTAACTCGTCCACACTGTATAGTGGAGCTGAGCCCACGGCATACAACACTTCTCTGGATGAGGGAACAGAAAAGGACAGAGGCAGGATGAGGACAGGTGAGGGCACAGGGCCTGCTCCCGGGCCATGCTAACTAAGGGTTGTGTCTGACGAACGCACATCTCTTGGCTGGGGGTGTCTGATGTCACTTGCGACGAAGTCGAAGATCGAGTCAACCATTCAAGAACCACTGGGTTGCTGGTCAAGACACGACCGCTAGCTGACACTGGGAGCTCAGGCCTCTCGAAGTGACCCCTGCTGCCACGGCCTCTTACTCTGCTGCGACCTGTGCCTATGACAGAAACATTTAGGCCTCTGTCACTCCCCTGTGCAGGGACTGGCACTTCTCTGTCTGACATACTGTTAGATCAAATAATTAAATAAAAAGGAAATTAAAACACCCCAAAAAAGTCTGTAATTTTCTCACTTCACCACACAACGGCTAATAAGCCCCTTTTTCCCCCCACTAGTACACACAAAAAGGGCTTCATAACATATAAACGACAAATTAAGTTTTCTTTTGCCACTAGTACACGCCACAAAAGGCTTTAGAAAATATAACTGCACTGCTGAACGGCAAATATATATTTTTTTTTGCCACTAGTACACGCCACAAAAGGCTTTAGAACATATAACTGCACCACTGCATGGCAAATATATCTTTCTTTTGCCACTAATACATGCCACAAAAGGCTTTGGAACATATAACTACACCGCTGAATGGCAAATACAATATATTTTTATTTTGCCACTATTACATGACAAAAAGGGCTTTATAACATATAACTACACTGCTGAACGGCAAATATATTTTTCTTTTGCCACTAATACACGACAAAAAGGGCTTTAGAACATATAACTTGACCACTGAACGGCAAATACATTTTTCTTTTATCACTAATACACGACAAAAAAGGCTGTAATTTTCGCACTTCACCACACAATGGCTAATCGGCCTTTTTTCCCACTAATACAAGCTAAAAAATGCTTAAGAACATATAAGTGCACCACACAAGGGTAAATAAGACAGCAATATTTCCTTGTAATAAATCCTATTATTGGCTGTATCAAAGAGCACTTGCGCCCTAATAACAAGAACGGTTCGCTGGAATTACAGGGCAATTTGGATCCCCAGTCAGTGCAGCAAGGTGTAATAGGATTGTTCCTATTACCCAGGCTGTAACCTCCCCTACTGAACCCTGTTCTACATAAATGCTGTGGAATGATTTCTCCCTATTCTTTACTTACACCTTGAATAATCTTTCCCTGTACTTGTAATTTGTTTTATTTAGCACATTGAAGTTTTTTCTAGCACTGTCCCTAGCGCCTGCTGACGTCTCTCCCTTCACTAAGTACACTGGAAAATGGCAGAATCCAAGATGGCTGAGGCTATTTATAGAGCTGTGACATCACAAGGCTGGCTGGCTGCTGATTGGCTGCATGCATGGCATTATGGGTGAATCCGCCTTCCCAGAGTTCCTTGCTCCTCACACGTGCAGCAGCCATTATAGGAAAAAATGCGATTCGTTGTCACTAAGCGTGAGGAAATTCGGATTTGTTGCAAATCGAATTTTTCCTGAAATTCGGATCGAATTCCACTTCATCAACTTCGATTCGCTCCTCTCTAATAAAAAGCATCTTTCGAATGTAGCAAAAAGGACATTAAATGTCTAGTATAGACTTAGCATGTTTAACGTGTGAGCTGCCAAGCTGGCACCAATAATTTGTATTTGTATCATGTTCCAGTTATGGATATGGTATGTAGTCACATAGCACTTCCCTCATTGTAATTGCTTTTTTTCCTGCCAAGCTCTTGTATTCTTCATGCATTTACACCTCTGATTAATTCCTTCTTTCTCTATCTTGGATCATGTCTTCTTAGCTACCTCTCAGAATTAATTGATTTGATCATTAGGCAGTCATACATCAACCCTTCCCAGAAGATTCCCAGGTAGGACTGTGTCAGAAACTCTTTCTAATTAACACACAAGCAAAAAAAAAAAAACACTTCACAGAGTGACTCAATGTAAAGAACATAAAACCATTGATCCTTAACCCTTTCTTAGTTCCTTTCTTTTTTTTCCTCTCCTCTTCTATTGCTGTAACTCTCCTTGAATACATGGCAGATTTGTTTGTCAGACTCAGAGAACATTAATATTCATTTGTGACTCAGAAAAAAAATCTCTTTGGGTTGTGACTTTAAAGAACAGCTTTGTACCCTGCAATGCAGCAAAATAAAATAAACTGAAAAGCAATCAATCGAAAAACGTGTTAGTCTAAAATGTCCGGCTGTGGGAGCATTACTTACCCCCACGTGTTTCTGTAAGGTGTATTTGGAACTAAAAGCTCTTGTTTGGTTGTTTTTGAATCTTTAACTTTGTCTTCAATACATTCTAAAGCTTATATGCATAAATAAAAATTCTTAAGTATGACAAGGTCTTTCTTTGCACATGTCCTCCAGAATGTTATCAGTGCATCTGATGTCATGTGCTAGAATGGTCACAGTCAATGCAGGGCATATAGAGATGGTAAAGGAGGCAATTGCTCAGGAGCATCCACTACTTGATGACTTCCATCACTTGGGCCTCTCAAGGGCCATAGCCATCTGAACCAAATCTCTTTGTTTGAGCTCAGATGCCTCATCTACATGTTCAACCACTGGGCTAAAAGAAGCCCAGTGGTTGAACAGTCATGTTTGGTGCCACAGGAAAAAGTGAAAAAGTTGCTGCCAGCAGGGCTTTATGTACAACAAGGCACATAAAGTCAAGTGCTTAGGGTATCTGAAATGAGGGAGATATGTCACTTAACAGAGAGAAGTAATGATTCTTTGACATCACTGCTGCATCCCACACCTCCGTAACACTAACTTTTGTTGATTGTAGCTACAAGAAGGGAGAGTCAACCCTCACACTGATTATCTACAGTTAATGTAACAGTAAAATCCTCAGGAAGACAGTGTAAGGGTTAAATCTCTTGAGTTGGTGCTGCAGTTAACAAATGTACAGTAAGTGATAAGGAGACATCAGAGCAGTCAGATAAGGAGAAAGATGAGGCAAGTATATAACCCATATGATTACTGCCAACTAGCAGAGAGGATTTCTCTGCGTGTCTTACAGCAGACCATTCCATAGTCATCACTAGTATTAAGCGAATCACTTCAATCTGAATTTCAGGATAAATTTGATTCGCCGCGAAGTCGAATTTCCCTGTGCTTCGTGGTAGCTTATCAATGTTCCCTGAAATAGTGTAAAAAACAAAAAAAAATCATATAGGCAAGCCACCATCTTGCTTAAAGATCTCTCACAAAATCCCGTGAGCGGTAACGTATGACATCACCAAGTCGGACAGCGTGATGATGATTTGGCTTCGGCAGGTAGCATGAGATTTCTCGCTGGATCTTCAAGCAAGAAAGAGGCGGCCAGCCCGTCACGAGCAAATGGATCAGGTAAGTATGATTTCAGACCTGTGCATTAGGCAGTGTAATATTGTTTTTTGAGGCTTATTTGTTTTTTTCTTTATATTTTACTGGCAGCTGTGTAAGGGTATATTTACATGGGATGTTTTTGATCATACAGTCAAAAGTGCATTAAAAGGTGTTTAAAACCACACTCAGTTTTACAGGGTTTGCTGCGGTTTTGTGATGTGGTTATTTGCCATGCATTTTTTCCAAGTTAAAAATGGAACATAAATGTATTTTACTTGTATAAAATGCATGACCAAAAACCATATCACAAAACCACAGCAATCATGGTAAAAATGTTTCCTTGATGTCCTGCCTGTCTATCGGCTGTTTATGCAAAAAGATTGTGGAGCCCCAGTTATGGGTCTACAACACAGTGAAAGCCAGATATCCCTCAAAGGAAGGAAAAACAAGCAAAGGGGTGTCTCCATTACAGAGATCACCAAAACCACCATATTAAGTGGCCCCTATGTCAAAATCCCGCTCTTTTACAAGCTTTAAGGATGTGACGGGAAGACCTAAGCAAGTTATCCATCCACAGCCAGCTGTTTCGGGTGTTGCCCCTCATCAGTGTGGAGTAGGATTCTGGCTAACCGGGAGCGATGCTTTGGTGACTACTCAAACAAAGCAATAGCTGATCTTAGGGAGACCAGCTACAAAAATACCGTGGAGCCTCACTTAAGAGTCTCAAACACAGCAATCCAAAGTGCAAAGCTCCCTGGGAAACATAAAATGCAAAAGATTGTGGAGCCCCAGTTATGGGTCTACAACACAGTGAAAGCCAGATATCCCTCAAAGGAAGGAAAAAGGTCTCCCTAAGATCAGCTATTGCTTTGTTTGAGTAGTCACCAAAGCATCGCTCCCGGTTAGCCAGAATCCTACTCCGCACTGATGAGGGGCAACACCCGAAACAGCTGTCTGTGGATGGATAACTTGCTTAGGTCTTCCCCGTCACATCCTTAAAGCTTGTAAAAGAGCGGGATTTTGACATAGGGGCCACTTAATATGGTGGTTTTGGTGATCTCTGTAATGGAGACACCCCTTTGCTTGTTTTTCCTTCCTTTGAGGGATATCTGGCTTTCACTGTGTTGTAGACCCATAACTGGGGCTCCACAATCTTTTTGCATTTTATGTTTCCCAGGGAGCTTTGCACTTTGGATTGCTGTGTTTGAGACTCTTAAGTGAGGCTCCACGGTATTTTTGTAGCTGGTCTCCCTAAGATCAGCTATTGCTTTGTTTTATCAGCTGTTTATGGCAGCCTGTATGATGCCTATGGAGCAACAGAACCAGAAGATAGTAAAATAGTATAAGATTCTAACGTCACTTTTTCTATTAAATATAGAGAGCTTGTGTCAAAGAGGTATATTGGAGAATTACTCGAGATAGATAGATAGATAGATAGATAGATAGATAGATAGATACCGGGGTACATTTTATTGCACGGTGTAAATGGTCTCTCTGTGCTGTAACCACTGACATGACGTCAGGACTGGAATCTGATGGACGATTGAACATTCATTTTCTATAAAAAGTGAAGCCCTTTTGCGAGACAGACTGGAATGTAACAGTTAACCATCTCTTTCTATTTCACGCTGCTAAATCTGTCCTGATCGGCAGCTCCATATGCATTCTCCTGGCAAGTTCATGAAGTGTTAGTAAGCATTGCAAGGAAGCAATCAGTCAGACTTCTGCACCATCCATCCGCAGAAAGCAGTGAAAAACCCTTAAATAATACATACTATCAGACTTCAGCCGAGTACATTGAGACAAATGCCACGATGCAAAAGGTGTCGCTGGGATTACCAATGACGTGCTAATGGTTGTTCAAGCAATCTCAATGCCTCCTTTTCTCTGACTCACCAGCTCCCTTTGGGGGCTTAGCTAACGTCATTGAGGGACTCAGAGCTACCAACAGATCACTAACTGTAGGCAAGCCTTATCTGATCTTCATCTGCATTCTTCTGGTCTTTAAAAAGGACGGAGGTCATTGACAAGCAGCCTTTGAGATTTTTATCAATAGCTCTCTGAAATAATAAGAAGAATTTGCCGTTTTATTTAAGCTTTTTTTTTTTTCCTCTTTCTATCTTGGCAGTACTGGCTTTTAGACTCTCCCACTCAAAACTGTAAAAAAAAAAAAAAAAACACTGAAAAGCAAAAGCAAAATAGAATTTTTTTTCTTTTTTCCTTGAGTGGTGTTGTTACCTTTCTCGGTATTGAGTAAACAATGCAAAATACATTTCTGAAATATATATGCTTTACTGCTAATGAATGCTGTAAATACAGCACTTTGTGGATATTTTTGCTTAAAGGGAATGCATCGCCTATACGTTTTTTTCTGCTATTTAAAGGGAATCTGTCAGCATATTTGTACCTATGACACTGGCTGACCTGTTACATGTGCGCTTGGCAGCTGAAGCATCTGTGTTGGCCCCATGTCCATATGTGCCCGCATTGCTGAGAAAAATGATGTTTTAATATATGCAAATGAAACCCTCTCTGCAACTGTTGCACCCTCTGCACTTTGACTGACAGGACCAGGCAGTGTAAATTTAGTCACACCTGGTCCTGGCCCAGAGAGAACAGAGCCTCTAGGTATAACGGTAATGCCCCCTTTTCTCCTAAAGGCTCATTTGCATATATTAAAACCTAATTTTTCTCAGCAATGCGGGCACATATGAAGATGTGACCAGCAGTAGATAACCTTTGGCAATCACTTATTGTAAATGGTGAATCCTGTGTTATCTATATAGGTTAGATCTCTAATCCTGCATGTGATGATAATGAGATAACTGCTTAAAAGTGCGGACTAAGGAACGGAGCCTATTATTAGGCTCAGGGCCAGCAAGAAGTCTCTTTAAAAAAAACGGTGACGACGAGTTGATAGCTGGGGTCGTCGTGGTCATGGTGCTGTGATTTCCTTTGGCCCTAGAGTAATGCCCAGTGTTCAGAGGCCACGTACCCTGAACTCAAAAAATTCTGAGGACATAGTTGACTGGCCTACACAAGACACCCAATCTTCTACAACTTCCGCTCGGAACCATGACTCACCATCCTCCTCCAGCTCAGCTTCGGACACCTCTCAAGTTACCACTCGCCCGCCGCCACAACCAACACTAGCACCACAGCTGCTTCACTTGATCTGTCAGAGGATTTATTTACACATCAGTTGTAAGAAATGAGTGATGCGCAACCATTATTGCCAGAGGATGTAGATTACAGGGATATGTCTCAGTAAGGCAGCATTACACACATGGATGTACAGTGTGATGATGATGATGTTGTACCCGTTGCTGCTTCCTTTGCTGAGTTGTCAGATACGTGGGTGCCCACTCGAAGAGAAGAAGAACAGGGGGAAAGTTTAGATGGGGAGACAGAGAGGAGGAGGAGACGAGTTGGAAACAGGGGGAGGTCATCGCAAGGAGCTAGTGGCACAGTCAGACAGCATGTATCAGCACCCAGGGTCAGCCAGACAGCACGCCAATCAACGCATGCTCTTGCCACCAGCAGAATGCCGTCATTGCAAAGCTCAGCAGTGTGGCATTTTTTTTGTTTAATTGCCTCTGATAACAGCGATGCCATTTGCAACCTGTGCCAAAAGAAACTGAGTCGTGGAAGGTCCAACACCCACCTAGGTACAACTGCTTTGCGAAGGCACATGATCTCACATCACAAATGCCTATGGGATCAACACATGAGTACAAGCAGCACACAAACTCAAAGCCACCATCCTCCTCCTGGTCCAGCATCTTCAGCCACCTCAACCACTGCTGTCCTCCTTGCCCCCTTGCCCGGCGTCTGACAGCTGGCTTGTCGGAACTCTTAGCCCGCCAGCTTTTACCATACAAGCTGGTGGATTCTGAGGCCTTCAAAAAATTTGTAGCTATTGGGACACCGCAGTGGAAGGTACCCGGACGAATTTTTTTTCCCAAAAGGCAATCCCCAACCTGTACTACATTGTGGAAAAGGAAGTCATGGCATGTCTGGCACACAGTGTTGGGGCAAGGGCCCATCTGACCACTGATACCTGGTCTGCAAAGCATGGTCAGGGCAGGTATATTGGGTAAACCTGCTGACTGCTGCCAAGCATGGAATGCGTGGCTCTGCAGCGAAGTTGGTGACACCGCCACGACTTGCAAGCAGGCCTGTTGCCACCACCTCTACTCCTCCTACTCCATACTCCTCGCTAACCTCCTGGGCTGAGACATCTTCTGCTGCTGCATCTTGCTCCACATCAACTGCACCCCCCAGCTCCCCGGGGGCTATTCCACATCCCAGATACGACAGTGTCACGCCGTGCATGGCACATGTGTTGAATCTGATCGTACAACGTTTTGTGTATAAGTACCCAGGCTTACAGGACGTCCTCAAGCAGGCCAGTAAGGTGTGTGGCCATTTCAGGCGTTCCTACACGGCCATGGCGCAGATTTCCGATATTCAGCAGCGAAACAACATGCCAGTAAGGGGCTTGATTTGCGACAGCCCGACACGTTGGAATTAAACACTCCTAATGTTCGACCGCCTGCTCCAACAAGAAAAAGGCATCAACGAGTATTTGTATGACTGGGGTGCTAGGACAGCCTCTGCGGAGCTGGGTATTTTTTTGCCACGTTACTGGACGCTCATGCACAATGCCTGTAGGCTCATGCGTCCTTTTGAGGAGGTGACAAACCTAGTCAGTTGCACCGAAAGCACCATCAGCGACCTCATCCCATTTGTTTTCTTCCTGGAGCGTGCCCTGCGAAGAGTGCTGGATCAGGCTGTAGATGAGCTCGAAGAGGAAGAGGAAGAGTTGTGGTCACCATCACCACCAAAACAGCCTTATCATCATCGCTTGCTGGACCTGCGGCAACGCTGGAAGAGGAGTCTGAGGAAGAGGAGTCAGAGGAGACCAACCACAGCAGGCATCCCAGGGTGCTCGTTGCTGTCACCTATCTGGGACCCATGGTGTTGTACGTGGCTGGTGGGAAGAACAGACCTTGGAGACGGGAGATGAGTAGCTCGGCATCCAACCTTGTGCAAATGGGGTCTTTCATGCTGTCGTGCCTGTTGAGGGACCATCGTATAAATAGGCTGAAGGAGAAAGATCTGTACTGGGTGGCCACGCTACTAGACCCCCGGTATAAGCAGAAAGTGGCTGGAATGTTACCGAATTACCGGAAATCGGAAAGGATGCAGCAGTTCCAAAATAAAATAAAAAGTATGCTTTACACAGCGTATAAGGGTGATGTCACAGCACAATGGGAATCTAACAGGGGAAGAGGTGAAAGTAATCCTCCTCCTACCACGACCACGCCGGCAAGGACAGGACGCTTTACAGACGTGTTGTTGATGGAGGACATGCAGAGCTTTTTAAGTCCTACACATCGCCAGAGCCCTTCGGGGTCCACCCTCAGAGAACGACTCGACCGACAGGTAGCAGACTACCTCGCCTTAACAGCAGATATCGACACTCTGAGGAGCGATGAACCCCTTGACTACTGGGTGTGCAGGCTTGACCTGTGGCCTGAGCTATCCCAATTTGCGATAGAACTTCTGGCCTGCCCCGCTTCAATTGTCCTGTCAGAAAGGACCTTCAGCGCAGCAGGAGGCATTGTCACTGACAAGAGAAGTCGCCTAGGTCAAAAAAGTCTAGATTACCTCACCTTTTTTAAGATGAATGAGGCGTGGATACCGAAGGGACTGACAGTGTGGGATACATTTGACTAAAAAAGGCCTGATGAGATGCCTTGGGCTAAAAATAGTCCCCACGCTGCTGTATTTAATATCTGCATGCCGGATGACTTGCGTGACTTCTCCGCCACCAACTAGGGTTAATGCCGCAATGTTTTAGTACACTTTCTGCCTGAAAAACATCAATTCATCAGCGGCTGCAACCGCTGCACTGTGGCTGCAAAAACAAAAAAAAAGGCACATACATGTGTCAATTCCCCTTCGTGATCGTTACCTTGTTGTGGTGAAGGGGCTTGTGTATCACAATGAAGCAATCACCTCTATGAGTGTGTTGGCAATGTTGGCACACCCCAGATGATAAGTTTGTTGCTTCATTGTGAACAGACCAAAACGATCGGCTGGATAATTTATCATAGAAAAAACATAAATTTTCTTTGTGATCATCTAAGGTGATCATTAAAGCCTACTAGGCCAACAATGGGCCAACACTGCAGAATCATTGTTCTGTATATTTAATGTCCCCCAGTAGTGTCCCCAGTCAGTATAATGTGCCCAGTAGTGCTTCCAGTATATAAAATTCCCCAGTAGTGCCTCCAATATTTATAATGGCCCCGGTATGTTTAATACCCCCATTAGTGTCCCACTATTCATAATGCCCCCATAGTGCCCCTAGTTTTTATAATGTGCCTAGTAGTGCCTCCCATATTTATAAAGGCCCCAATTGTGCCCCCACTATGGTTAATGGCCCCAGTATGCATAATACCCCCCAAGTAGTGCCCACAGTATGTATAATGCTCCCTTGTAGTGTCAAAATTCACAGAAATAAATGTGGCCTAAATGGGTGGCAACTGCTGAAACCCAAACACTGTTGTGTGTTTCTAACTGCATGTGGTTCGCAGCGAGCGGCCATCCCAAGCAAAAATTGCATACAATTGAGGATGCCGGCACGAACCACATGCACCCCACAAACATCCTACACAAAATGAAACAATGTGTGGATAAAAATATATAAAACACATAAATCACTGAAAAAAAGTGCACCATAAAGATAATCACCTGACAACACTGGCTAATCCCTCAAGCTGATGTTAAAAGCTGAGCCATTCGCCAATATCTCCCAGTCAGGAGAATATCGGAGCCCCCTCATGCACCACGTCAAGGTTTCTCAGCATGGCATGGGGTCCTACCACCAGACTACCTATGGTGTGTGAACGTGGTCTGAAAGGTGCTGAGATCCAGCTCACAGCCCCAATCCCACTCACCTGCACTGCAGGACCAACAATGCAATGGGAGACAATTGAGGCCGCAGGCCACACCCACAACAGACCATGTGACACAGGCTCCTAGGTGCAGCAGAATGTTACCAGCCATACGCAATGGCACATTCAATACATATAAACCAAAAATCACAGAAATAAACGTGGCCTAAATGGGTGGAACTGCTCAAACCCCAAACACTGTTGTGTGTTTCTAACTGGGGGAGCAGCTTCTCCGCATGTGGTTCGCAGCGAACGACCATCCCAAGCAAAAATTGCATACAATGGAGGATGCCGGCGTGAACCACATGCACCCCACAAACATCGTACACAAAATGAAACAATGTGCGGATAAAAATATATAAAACACATAAATCACTGAAAAAAAGGGCACCACAAGGATAAGTGCCTGACAACACTGGCTAATCCCTCAAGCTGATGTTAAAAGCTAAACCATTTATCAATATCTCCCAGTCAGGAGAATATCAGAGCCCTTTCATGCACCACGTCAAGGTTTCTCAGCATGGCATGGGCTCCTACCACATGCCATGCTGAGAAACCTTGACGTGGTGCATGAAGGGGCTCCAATATGTTCCTGACTGGGAGATATTGGCGAATGTCTCAGCTTTTAACATCAGCTTGAGGGATTAGCCAGTGTTGTCAGGTGCTTATCCTTGTGGTGCACTTTTTTTCCATTGTAGTGTCAACAGCATTTATAATGCCTCCCCTCTGTACTGCTGCCAGTACTGCTAGAAAAGTAAAAAAAATCAAGCACTCACCTCACTCCCACTATGTAATTGCATTGTTTGTGGGTGGTAAAGACTGCCATTGGCCATTAGTATTCAATCAGAGGAGGTCTGACTCTTAGCAACCCCTATCAGCTATTTCAAGGAAACTGGCGATCTGAAAAGCTCTGTGGCCTCCTTACAATGCTCTATATTGCATTCACCTGAACTAAGGGAAGTACAGCGATGTACAATACACAGCAATATAAACAATAAAGAGGGCACATGGCTTTCCCAAGTGCTGCCGTCCCTTCAGACAGTTGATCACCAGGGGTCCTGAGAGTTGAGCCCTCAACAACTTAAAATGTTTGGCCTATCCTAAGGAATAGATAGATAAATAGATGATAGATGCATTGATAAGTACGTAGATAGATAGATAGATAAATAGATAGATAGATGAATTGCCCTACCTCTACATGGTAGAAGATGTAGACTGACATAAAGTGTGTATGCTAAAGGTATATAGGAGAATTACTTGTTATGCATAGATAGAAAGATAGATAGATAGATAGATAGATAGATAGATAGATAGATAGATAGATAGATAGATAGTCCTACCTTTTACACATGGTTAGTATAAATCATGTAGCTCTAGTCTGACACAAAGGCACCAGATAACTGTGCATTGATAATTTTAGAGCAATTTACCTTTAGTCACATTCACTTTAAGTCACCTGTTTGAAGAGCAGAAACGTGCAGGAAACAGGACCATTGATCTTGGTGTCTTGAGTATATTTAGATCAATTTTCTCGTGTCTCATTTGGAAGACAAGAGGGTGTTTACAAATGTTTACAAAGTGCTCTTATGAATGAGTCTTGTGAATTCTCGGGAGTGCGGGACAGACAGGAACAATTAACCAGAAACTGAGATGATTCCATGCGAGGAGATCAGAAGAGAAACCGGTGATTAAGGTGCACAATGTACAGAAACATTGAAGATTTCCCCCGTCCGATACTTACATTCCTATTAGGATACTTTCGCACTTGCACTTTCCTTTTCCGCTATTGAGTTCTGTCATAGGATCTCAATAGTGGGTGAAAACGCTTTCGTTTTTTCCCCATTCATTGTCAATTGGGACAAAACTGAACTGAACAAAATTGAGTCACCAGAATGCATTCCATTCCGTTTGGTTGCGTCCCCATCACGGACAGAAGCATTTTTCTGACCACGACGTGGTGTGGAACAAGATGGATCTGGCATGACACACAATGTAAGTCAATGGGGACGGATCCATTTTCTCTGACACAGTAGAAAATTGATCCGTCGCCCATTGACTTTCAATGGTGTTAATGACGGATCCATCATGGCTATTTTAGAGATAAAACGGTTGCAGATGGTTGTATTATCAGAACGGAAGCGTTTTTGCTGATTCATGATGGATCCAGCAAAAACACTGGTGTGAAAGTAGCCTGATACGCATAGACTGGTGAACTTGATACATTATATTGAGGGTGACTATACAAATTGAATATCTGTCGACCAACATCTACTTCTCCCATCTCTCTCCTGAATCCCTCCTCGCTCCTCCATACACATACACGTTCGGCTCAGCCAAAGATATGTGTGTATTCAATGGGGAAAGCGGAGAAAGCCGCTGCCAGACACCTCTTTAGGGGGCCTTATTACTACTAGGGGCAGTTTAGGGGGCTTTACAACTACTGGGGACACTTTAAAGGCCTTATTACTACTGAGGGCACTATGGGGCATTATTACTACTGGTAATACTGTGGGGGCATTATTATCAGGCACAATATGGAGGGGACTACTAAAGGTGGCACTCTAAGGAAATATTATCACTGTTAGTAATGAGGGCACTCAGGGAGATAATTAGAATTGGCGGGACTTTTAGGAGAACTATTAACAAGCGGGGGACTATCTTTATGGTACTGTGACATGGTAAGTATAATATTCGTGGGCAAGTATAATATCTATCAATTATCTATCTATGATTTATCTATCTATCTATCTGTTATCTATCTACCTATCTATCTATCTAATATCTATCAATTATCTTTCTTTCTTTCTATCTATTATCTATCTATCTATCTATCTATCTATCATCTAACTATCTATTATCTATCTATCTATCTATCTATCTATCATATATATATATCTATCATCTATCTATTATCTATCTATCTATCTATCATCTATCTATTATCTATCTATCTATCTATCTATCTATAATATGCAAATTGGACTGTTCAATCCCAATTATGAATCTTTACAATACAGAAGCACATTCATGATAACGAACTTCTTGCAATTTCAATGAACCATCTATTGGGGGTGGTTTGATGGTGTCCGTATTCTATTTAGCAGGGAGTTCAGTCTAATTATAACATTCAAACACCCTAGGTATTGGCAGGATTGATGGAGCTTGGAATTTGCTTGTTGCACAGTTAGCACTCCGAACCCGTGTCGCCCTGCAGCCAGCAATGGATCAGTAACTTAACACAGCAACTGCAGCCAAACATGCAGGAATCAGGCAGATCTATAATGAGGCCCTGTGATTTCATATTCATTCTGCACAGCCGCCAGAAGCATGCTAATACCACTCGCTGTGCAGTCTCTCATTCTCTATTTATTCGTTTGCCACTTCTTTTGCTGCTATAGTTGTCAAATGATAAATTATACATTTGCCTGATGTCGGTTGCACTCAGAATACTCCTGCAATCTCACTTACACCAGTGGACAATCTGTGTTGGAAGTGGAATTGTGATGACACTGCTCCCTCCGATAGAATCCTTCAGCTTTGGGTTTATTTTCACCAAAGTTGTATCCGTTGTGTAATTTCCACAATATTTTTATGCACCAATTTTTAACAGTTTTCAAGAACTTTGCTGGCTGTTATGTAATAGGAACAATTAATATTTTCTTACAGTGGGAAAAAATACTGTATGTCCTGTTCATGTGATGGACACACAAGTGAATGGCTTGTTATTAGATCTGTACTCTGCAACAATGTTTGGTCAGGACAACAATGTATCCACCAGGAATAAACAATGACGCTTCTTATTGGATGACAACAAGCAGAGATCATGACAACAGTGATGATTTGATATAGAGTATATAGAGTAAAATTGCAAATAACCTTTATTTGGTGTCAGTATATTGCTGCCTAAGTTGAATTGAACTTTTAACACACGACACAACTTCATGCAAAAAGTGCATCTATCAGCACTGACAGGAGCCTGCATATATTATATACATATTGCTCCCATCCTTCTCTGCAAGCTCTAGACTTACTATCTAGGAAGAAGACCTAAGTCCATCACCGTAGCAACCTAATGGGTTAAAAAAAAGTTTTAACCTCTTATTTGCGAGTATATTTACCATTAGGCTTACGTCACATAGTTAAAACAAATATGTTCAATCATAAATCACAACTTTGCAGTAAGAAACTGTAGGTTAACTGACTTGGCAATAACTAAAGGGGTTATCCATTGAAAAATAGTTTATACTTTTTAAGCTTGCACCTAGATCTGAATCCTTTGGTAATTGCATGAAATTAAATATTTAGCATAGCCACAGTATTTTAACGAGGTTTTATGCAAATCGACTTCGGATGTTTCATCCGAAGTTGATTCGCTCATCCCTAGTACTGATGATTCAGCAGGCACCTACCTGGGAGATCCCAGGGTGAAGCAATGACCAGAATGTAGAAGATACATGACATTGCTAGGCAACCTTGGACCACAGAAAATTATTTCTATGACTCTGTGTGGTGCTTCAGATTGCATTAAGTGTAAAGAGAACATAAAAAGGTCAAGAGAGAAGTCAAATAAACAGCAGGACATACAGCAGCAAAACAGGAGCAACAGAGTGCCAAATATATTTATAGGAACAATGTTACAAAGTATCAGCCATGTTAAAGCATGAGTAACCAGGTGTAAATGATATGCAACTTTATACATTATGTTTCAAATGTGTCTGCACCTAGAATCTGCCTAAAAGGTGTAATTTTGGAGCAAATTGGCAAAACTAGGGTTTCAACACTTTTTTCAACTTACATAAATAGGGACAGGACTTAGCGGGAAAGGGTTAGAGCTTCAAGGGAATGGGAGCCTAATGCTGGGTTCAGACCTGAGCGTTTCTGAGGCGCGCGTTTTCCGCGCATTTTTGTTGTGCATTTTACGCACGTTTTTGTGCGCATTTTTGGCAATAGCAAACGCGCGTTTTACACGCGTTTGTGTGATTGACTGCAGTGTTGTCCAATGACCAAATATCCCTGTCTATATGAAGTTTGGCCTTTCCAGCATGTTGCAAATTCATAAACGTGCGTTCGAACGCGCATTTTCAGTGTCAAAAACGCGCAAAATACAAGCGTTACGCTTCCCATTAAAGTCTATGGGCCAAAACGCGCGACAAACACCCCAAAAAAAGCTCAAGTACTTGTTTATGCGTCGGCGTTTTTCAGCGCGTTCGAACGCTCTGTAAAACGCGAAAATGTGAACCAGTCCCATAGGGAAGCATTGGTTTTCATCGGTTATGCGTTTTACAGCGCGTTCGAACGCGCTGTAAAATGCGCAAGTGTGAACTGAGGGTAAGGCTACTTTCACACTAGCATTTTTGCTGGATCAGGAAGGGCTCATCAAAAACTCTTCCAATACTGATAATACAACCATCTGCATGAGTTATTAACGGATTGGGGGATTGATCCGTTTTCTATTGTTTCAGATTGTGTCAGAAAAAACAGATCCCTGACTTGCATTGTGGGTCATGACAGATCCGTCTTGCTTCACATCCCAGGACTGAAAGCAAACTGCAGCATGCTGTGGTTTGCTCTCTGGTATGAGAACGGAACGGAATTCATTTTGGAGCATTCCGTTCTGTTCAGTTACATTTTGTCCCCATTGACGATGAATGGGAACTTGCCGGATCCAGCATTCATTTCCATTGAGATGTGTTAATGCCGGATCCAGTACCAAGTGTTCCAGAAATTGCCGCGTGGCCGGATCTTGCTTTCCAGTCTGCTTGTGCGCCAGGATATAGAAGGAGGTGGTTTTGCAGCTTCCTGTTTGCTTCTTTGCTCCAGCAACAATAAAAAAATGAAATATAAGCAGCTCCTTTGTACTTATACATAGGAGCTGTATGTTATAAGTACATAGGTGATGCTAGGAGTAGTAGTACCTAGGACTACTACTCCTAGCATCCCCTATGTACTTATACTACCTGCAGTCCCGCAGTCCCGCAGTCCCTATTGCATTCCGGCCTAGAAGAAATTGCAGAGGGGGAAAGTGGGGGTGGAGGACAGCAAGTGGAAGGTGTTTAATTTTCCTTTTTGTTTTGTTTTTTAAAAATACATGTTATTGTATGTTCTGAAATCATAATATTTTTTCTATTTTACAGCCATCTCATCCTGTTGCCTCTCAAAGAGGTCCTTGAGCTTCCTCCAGAGGAAGTCGGGGAGCGCGTAGCGGTCGGGGTCATGTGAGTATTGGCAAAGTCTTTTAAATTGAAAAAGTTTCAAACAGTATTTTAAATTTTTATTTTTTTATTTTTTAGGGTTCCAGAGTCTCTACCAGAATGGATGAGGAAGAGGTCAGTTTTTTCATAGATAATGACCTCCTCATCCAGATGGTGGAGAGGCACCCAGCAGTGGGGGACCACACCGACCGCCACCACACAGACCACAACGCAACCCGACTCTTCTGGCACGAAATCGGTGAGTGAATTGTGCTGAATAGGGAGGACCTCGGAGACAGGCAACGGGAGCAGTGCCATAAGTATACAGTATTTAATTAGTAGATTGCATACACGTATGCGTTATTGCTCAGAAGTGGTTCACCGTCTAGTTGATGTGGGTCACTACCACCGATAGTTTAACAACGAATGTATTTTCATTGTCGATATGCTAAATCAATTAAATGGTAAACCATTTTTGAAGTCACAAAATCATTTCTTTTAAAGACTAACCTTTATTTATTTTAAAAAAAAATAGTTTTCCAGCGGCGACAATCATGGATCGGTGGTGGTCCATCAGGGACTGCTACAAGAAAGATTACAACAAGGAACTTTGGGCCCCAAGTGTTTTGGGAGCAACCTCAAGGCGGGAATATCGCTATCATTCTTTCTTGGGGTTCCTACGAAGAACACTAGAGCTGCGTAGGTAAGAGATTATGTTTATAGAGATTGTCATTTGGAACTCTGTCTTGGACATCCACATAGTATTTTATGGAGTAGAGATGAGCGAAGCGTGCTTCAGATTATACATCTGAAGTTTTTTCCTAAAAATATTTCATACTGTACATAGAAACTACTCTCTACACTAATAGAATGTATGGGCTCTATCTTTATACAGTATTTGTATGAATGTTTTTTGCAATACAAATTCCTATGTAGCATCAGAAGTCGCTTTCCATAGGTTCTCCAATAAAATCCAATTGCTAATTGTGTTTTTTTTTCTTTGCTTTACAGAACATTAAGCAGTATTTGGGCGCCCGAAGTTCCTCAGGAGGCGGTCCATGATGAGCCAGCCACCGTGGGACCCTCTCGTCCTGCTCTAGCAACTGGTCAAGACTCCGATGTTTCCCTACATCCGCCCTCTGGCGACGCAACGATGGACCCAATCCATGCACTGCCGTCAACCCCCCCCCACCCCACACCACCCCACACACACCCCACACCCCCCCACACACACCACACACCCCACACACACCCCACACACACCCCAAACACACTCTTCTAGTCCCGCCAGGCCTGTTTTTAGGCAATTGTAAAAAAAAAAATAATATGCTTTTTATTTATTTATAGTTTAGGAAAATGTTTATGCATTAGTAAATGTTATATGTTTTTTAAAATCTATTTGTGTTTGTTTTTTGTTTTTTAAATGGGTTTTTTAATTTGAGGATCAAAAATTGGTTCTTTTTGAACCCTTAAATTTTCCCTGCACTGGCGGAGCGAAACAAGTATTTGTTGCTCCACCAGCATAGGGAGATGGAGGGCTCTTGTGTTCACATATTCTGCCTACTCTGGCAGAGCGACACAAGTATTTGTCGCTCCTCCAGCGTGGGAAGAGTATGTTGACAAGTGTTGAGAAGAGAGGCCTGACATAATCTTCCAATGCTGGCGGAGCGACACAAGTATTTGTTGCTCCTCCAGCATGGGGAGAGTAAGACTAGTGTGGAGAAGAGAGGCCTGACATATTCTCCCAACACTGGCAGAGCGACACAATTATTTGCGATAGATTTCCTTGTGCATTGTGTTTGTCCTGTGCAATGTATGCATACCTTGAACAGCTATTTGAGGGTGAATACATTTGCACTAGATGCAAGCAAAAAGAGGCGCAATGGAAATTTAGGTTGAAAACTGTTAATCCCGCTGGATTGAATTAAACTAATGTGCAGCAACCTCATACCACTCAGGAGTACAAAGGCTGCCGCACACTACATCTGGCTCCCCTAAATTCTTGCTAAGGGGAGCCAGAGCACGGACAGGAGCACGTGCTCCCTGTTTTTAAATTTGACTAATGCATCTGAGGGGTTAACTCTATGCTATCAACATTATCGTTGATGGCATACATTAGTACCATTTAAAACAACAGGTATTTGGTGGCTATGGTGCCCGCTGTGCTTGCAACCGAGTGTCATCTTTAAACCTCACTACCACCAATGTAATTTTATGTTGAGGCAGTGGGAAGGGGTTTAACTAGGATCTGGGAGAGTGGGGAGGGTCATATCAATAAGAGAGGGTAGTAAGAATAGATAGAGAATGGGATATTAGAAGGAAAAAGGGGGTATTTAGCGGGGACTGTGGTTAGTGAGGAAAGTAGGGAGGTGACTAAGCATAACTGTACACGCATGGAAAACAGAGCTGCTGGTAACAAGAACCTATTTCAAGCCAACATTATAAAACAAGGTACCCAAAAAATTTTAAATATTCACTTCCCGGGAACTGAATGTCGGAATGCCTGTAGTCTAGGGGATGCTGGTGTCTATGGTACTAGGCAAACATATAAATGTAGTTGATGTGGCTAAGACATGGTTGGACTCTTCACATGACTAGGCTGTTAATATTAAGGGTTTTACACTCTATACCAGGCATCCTCAAACTGCGGCCCTCCAGCTGTTGCAAAACTACAACTCCCAGCATGCCCGAACAGCCTACAGGTATCTGCCTACAGCATGGCATTGTGGGAGTTGCAGTTTTACAACAGCTGGAGGGCCGCAGTTTGAGGATGCCTGCCCTATACAAAAGACATGGCAAATAGAAAATGTGGTGGTATGTGCCTGTATGTGAGGAGTGATATGCTGGCGAGGGTGAAAGAGCCAATTGTGGGGGAGAATGTTGAAACCTTATGGGTAGAATTACCAAAGACAATAAACTAAAGGAAAAAATAATACTTGGTGTAATCTATAGACCCTCTAACATCACAGAGGAGATAGAAGTTCAGCTGTGTAACCAAATCGAGCAGGCTGCACAGGCTGGTACAGTGGTCATTTTAACTTCCCAGATATTGACTGGGGTCACAGTTTCTGCCTCAACTGCAAAAAGGAGAAATTTCCTCAGCTTGTTGCAAGATGACTTTATGGGCCAGTTTGTAGAAGCCCCCTTTAGGGGTGATGCCCTGTTGGACCTGGTATGAACTAATAATGCAAACTGTCTGGGAAAGCAAAAACACTGAAGTTTAGAAAAAAAAAGCCAATTACCCTGGGATGAGGGTAGCATTTCAGGGTATAGATTGAAAATAACTGTTGTTACATAACAGTACAGAGGATGAATGGGAGAGTTCTAAATACACACTGGATAATTACACTGCAAAATTTATTCCTGTAGGTAACAAATATAAACTACAAAAATAAAACCCCACAAAGCTCACAGCTACTGTAAAAGGGAAATAATTATAAAGGGCATTTAAAAAATACAAATCTAAAGGGTCACCTGTAGCCTTTGAAATTTACAAAGGGCTTAATATAATCTGTTAAAAAAATAAAGAGATAAAATATGTAAAAATACAAAATTAACAGCAAGTGGCGAAAGAGAGCAAAACAAATCCCCAAAATTATTAAAATATATAAATGCTAAAAACCAACATCAGAGCAGGTAGGTCACAGGTAGTTACTAAATGTTTTTAGCTCTGTATATAAAAAAGAAGAGAAAGGAGCTGATATCGATGGTGCCAGGGCTGTTAGTACATCCAGTTACATACACAATTGGCTAACTGTAAATATGGTCCAAGCTTAGTTACATAAGTTCAATGCGAACAAGGGTTCAGGTCCAGATGGATTACACCCAAGGGTTCATAAATAACTCAGTTCAGTTATGCTTCTCTTTGCCCCTGTTCATAATTTTCCAAGATTCTCTAGGGACTGGTAAAGTGTCAAGTTGTGCAAGGCAAATGTAATGCCCATATTCAAAAAGGATTTAGGTCCTCCACAGGTAATCATAGACCCAGTAAGCTTAACTTCTGTGGTGGGAAAATATTTGAAGGACTTTTAAGGGACTATATACAGGAATATGTGACTGTTAATAATATCATAAATGATAGCAAACATGGGTTTACCAAGGACAGAAGTTGTCAGACTGACCTGGTTTGTTTTGATGAGGCGGTGAGTAGAAGCCTGGACAGAGGTTTGGCTGTGGATGTAGTGTTCTTGGATTTTGCAAAGGCTTTTCATACTGTCCCTCATAGACATCTAATAGGTAAAATAAGGTCCATGGGCTTAGAAAGTAAAGTTTGTAATTGGATTGAAAACTGGCTTAAGGACCGTGTCCAGAGAGTTGTGGTCAATGATTCCTATTCAGAATGGGCCTAGGTTATGAGTTGTGTACCCCAAGGCTCAGTAATGGGTCCCCTATTTAATGTATTTATTAATGATATTGAGGATGGTATTAATCGCACTATTTCTATTTTTGCAGATGACACCAAGCTATGTAGTACTGTGCAGTCTATGAAACATGTCCAAAAATTGTAAGCCAACTTGGACACTGAGGGACACATTTATTAAGACCAGAGTTTTAGACATAGCTGGCCTCTCCATAACTTCGGCACTTCCAGCACTAGCTCTAAATGTGAGACAGCTTCCTATCTGTCTTACAAATGTCTAAGGGGGGGCATGATTAACCTATACAAATATATAAATGGGCCAAACAAAAAATATGGTAAAAAGCTGTTCCATGTAAAATCCCCTCAAAAGACAAGGAGTCAAGGTTTTACTGTGAGAACTGTAAATTTGTGGAATAGTCAGGATGTGGTTACAGCAGGAACAGTGGACAGTTTAAAAAGGACTTAGATGAATTCTTAAAAGTAAATTACATTAATATTCATGAAAATTTGTAGAAATGACTCCCCTTTTTCCTAAAATTCCCATCCCTACCATATCCCCTGGTTGATGGAAGGAGTGGAAGTTTTCATTCACTGACAGCTAACAGCAATTTTAAAAGCTATGGACACCCTTCACATAGAAAACAAATAGGGGTTACCTTAAATAAAAAAGTTGAACCAAATTTCAGTCTGCAGTCTTTCATACAGCAGTAAAAGTGGGAGGCATCTAGCACTCGGGAATAAAATCCAAAAATTTTAAGAGCCAAGTCACTAACATTTCTATGTGTCCTAAATAAAGTTTTTGAATTTTATTCCTCAGTAGGGATGAGCGAACTTCTGTTTTAGAAGTTCATGTTGGGTTCGGGTTACCATGGTCCATGGTCATGGGATACAAAACGCAATTCTGCAGTAACCGTAACCCGAATGTGAACTCCTAAAACAGGAGTATGCTCAGCTCTGTTCCTTAGTGCTGGATACCTTCTACTTTTACTACTGACTATGTACCTGGGAGCCAAACTTGTTTGTATGAGCAATGAGAGTTTTTTTTTCTCACTGTCGGGAAGACTAGGTGAGCTGATTCACACTTTTTTGTGTATCTTTTTTTGTGTTTTGTGCATTCTTCCATACAGAATTAGATCTCCTGGTATTCAATTTTGCAACATGCTCTTAGTTTCAGACGTTTCCCTCTGAGTAATACATGCTGGATCAGTGTGTCCTGAATGATGTTGCCTTCATCATCTTACTGAAAACCTTTCCTATATCCTCTGTCAAGTGTTCTCATTAGATCCTCTCTTGCTCTCTCCACATACACATTTCCTGCTGCTATCTTGAAAGGGGGTTTCCAGACTCCAGGCTATCCTCATGTTCTTGGGTACTAATGCAAAATCTTTTTAGATTCCACCAACCTAACAGATGACATACATAATATTACTTCGTCCTTCTAGTCCCTGGGTTCGACAGTTGTGCCAAGGGGCTGTGCCAAGTTTAAAAGGTATTCCAGCTACCCTCTATCCACAGGGTAAGGGGTATCTAACTGATTTCTGGGGGTCAGCACCTGGGACTCCCACCAATCCCCAGAACGGGGGTACGATTTTCCTGATCTGATAGAGCTGCATTAATTCTCTGTGCCACCGCTGAAGAAAGCTGAGTACCGCAGTCAGCTATCTCCGGCGGGCCCATAGAGAATGAATAGAGTAGGGAGCATGCCCGACTTGATGCTCCAACAGATTGGAAAAACAGGACCCCTTCTCATAATCGGTGAGGGTCTGAGTAGTCATTACCCCCAGCAATCAGTTAGTTATTCCCTATCCTGCTGATAAGGGATAACACCTAAACTTGGTGAGACCCTTTTAACTCTCCACCCTATATATATTCCAAAATATGCCAAGAGATTACTGTAGTATTAATACGTGCCACACCCAGTGAGACAGACAACATTTGACCAGGTTGATACCAGCAGACGGTTGTACTAGTGGTTTATAAATAATGAACACCGCAGGACAATTCGTTCTCAACTGAAAGGGCTTCCATTGGCGCCAGAAATCTTGTGGTTTCTCTATATCCTGAGCATAACAATGTGTCCATAAAGCTTAATGTGTTTTTCAGTCACCTTCGTGCTATTTATAAATACTTCAGAGCAAGGTATATGATATAATTACACATGTTTTAGCACAATTATGAAGAGATAAAAAACAATCTCTCCTTTTCTCAGGGCTGCTTCTCTGTTCGATGCCTTTTAAATTAATATATTACTGCTTTGTTGCTTTTAATGGGATATGTTTGTGCTGCCTTGCAACCACAATTTCACTCAATTGGAAGAGGATTCCACTAACACATTGGACGGATAAATATAATATAGTAATATATAGAGAGATGTTATATAGTATCACATTCATAATCAGACACTTCCAGTTTTCAATACACAAACCAGATTAGTTCTTTGCTAATAGAGTCCTTGCACCCACCAAAAAGAAACTTTTAAAATTTAGGTTTGAATTTCCAAAAAGAGAACATTTCCTAATTACATCTGTTTCTAGAAAAGGTGTTTAGTCATGATGCTCCCGGGCACGGCCGTTGCTCTGCTCACCTGCAAAAACGCTTCCGTGGATTTGCAAAAACGCTTCCATTACAATATTACAACCACATGCATCCGTCATCAGTTGTATTATGTCTTCTATGGCCATGATATATCCATCTTGAACACCATTGAAAGCCAATGGGGGTCGGATCCGATTTCTGTTGTGTCACCGTTTTGGTGTTCTCCAGAGCAGACTGGTGACTGAACGGAGACAAACTGATACATTCTGAGCAGATCCTTTTCCATTCAGAATGCATTAGGGCAAAACTGATACATTTTGGACTGCTTTTGAGAGCCCATGACGGATCTCAGAAACGGAAAGCCAAAACGCTAGTGTGAAAGCAGCCTTAGGCGCATCTCTGGGTGCTAAACTGAAATCTGCTGCAGTTTGTACCTGCTGTAGATTTCAGGCTTCAATTGCGCCTGAAAACTAGGGTAAGAGAATTTAAATATGCCAGGGCTGCTAACCCTTTCCTGTCCTCACCACACCCATCTTGAAAAGTGATGAGGGTGGCATAGAAACACCTCTTGGGACTAAATTTAGTCGCAGTGGTGTTTAAAAAGTTGCAAATATGGTTTTTATGATTAAATGCCCATCATCTAGTATGTTCTGACCAAACTGTTAGGAGTTGTTGGGAGCAGTGGTTATATGAGGGCATGTACACACGATGAACATGCTCCAGACAACTCAGACAGAAAACCAGTAGAGAGGATCATTTGATCTGCTAATAAGTTAGAGCAGCTCCCACAAATTCATTGTCCACCATCCAGACACAGGTGGTACCTTCATTACACACGCCTATCTCTGCCATTTCCAGATGATTACCAGAAAAAAATTGGCTTCACAGCACCCAATACATGTCCAGCCATTGACAGCCAGCCACCGTTGCCTTTATTTGCACTGGTGTTGTGAAAGAGAAATCTGAACTGCTATGGACTGGAACTGTATTGTCTTTACCGAGTATTGAGGCCTCATGGTGAGTACTTCAATTCTGCTTTTGCTTTGACATGACACATTGCCGCAACTGTTGGTGTGATGATCTGGGGAGCCATCACATACGACAGTCTGTCACCCCTAGTTGTGATACAAGGGACCCTAACAGCTCAGCGATATGTGCAGGACATCTTGTAGCCACGTGTGTTGCCTCTCATGGCAGGGCTTCCAAATGGCATTTTCAGCAGGATAATGCTCATCCCTAAACACAGCAAGGGTTTAGGAATGTCTCCGCCAGATTGCAACACTTCCTTGGACTGCCTGGTTGCCAGATTTATCGGCAATCTTGCAATTATGGGAACAGCTGGGGTGACAGTCCAATGAGTGGAAGATGGGAGTGGTAGAAGTTGTGGCTCTCAGGATGGTGGTATTACTCACAGTCCATGGTTGCAGTCTACACGCTGGCCTCCCTAGGGCCGTGCAGTGACTGTAGGGTGCACCCTTTTTCTGTTAGGGCACTCCCTGGAGTTTGGGCTCCTGCCTAGTGGTAGTTGTTGTGTCTTTGGTGCAAGACAGGAGAGCTAGTGAAGTGTCCGGGAGATGGTGGAGTCATAAACCAGAACAGTTGATTGCAATAAATAAAGTCTCATTTAACTAAAGGGCAAAATAGGAGCAGTAGTTCATCTGGTAATAACAGGGCACAATTCCAAAGCATGTACCAGTCCAAACTCTTCCCCAATGGCAGCTAATAGACAGCAGCCATAATGAGGGTTGTAGTACTCCTTCACTCTGTCTCTTTCTAAAATCTATCTGCAGAACCTTGGGCATGCAGTGAGGTTCATAGTAGGCTTCTGCAATTCCCGGGCTGAGCAGTGCAGATGTAAGATACAACTAGCCAAACCATCTCAAAGTGTGGAAGAATGCTTTTCCAATATTTCCTCTCAATGCAGTAAGGTCTCTCTGCCATAAACATGCATAATACCTTGCTGACTGACTCTAATGCACAGCTTTGTGGGTTCTAGACCTTCTAATTTCCTTCTCTTTAGAGCAATTTGATGATGAAGTTGCTTCCTTGTCTGTAGGAAACTCAGAGTTAAAGGCTCTCTAAGGTTGGGCCTAGCTCTGAGGAGTTCACACATGTAGGTCTTCACTGTAGCACAGCTAAGTTTATACTTCTCTGATTCTAATTACCAGGGGGAGGACCCAGGTCCATCTCCTAGCAACCAAACAGTGGGCCAAGATGTTAACCATTAATTGTTTATATGGTGCCATCAGATATACAAATGTAAAAAATAACAACAGGTGCCAGGCTTCCTCATTCCCCCCCGCTGCTGTTTCGGCAGCGGGGTTCATAGATGTGGTCTGCACTCCTGCCACCAGCATCCCCCTCCTGGCTCTGAGCAGAGCTTGCGCTCGGCTCACAGTTCCTTGTGTGCATATCTCTACTCCTTATAAGAGGCAGCCCGCACCCCCTACCTTTCCCAGCATATGGCTAGTCTGCAGGATGTATTTAAAGACACCTCCTTCTACAGGAAGGTGCCTGAGGAACTATCCTTGGTAGTTCCTGTTTAGCGAAGGTGTTTTTGTGATTCTTACCATCACCTTGTACCGGACCTTGCATCTTGTTTAATGGACTCTGCCTGTCTGCCGCCTGCCCCTGACCTTGTACCTCGTTTACGGACCTCGCTATTTTTCCGCCTGCCCTGACCTCGGACCTTGTTTATGGACTACGCCATACTGCCGCCAGCCCTGACCTTAACTTTTGTACTCTAACTCTGCCTTGCCACCGCCTTATCAGACTTTGGCCTCCCAGCACCCTCTGGGTGTACTGTACTATCTGGAGGTCAGTCCAGTTCATCCACACCCAGGTTCTGTTCCCTCGTTTCCAGTCCTCCTCAGAGGTAGCACCTGGTGTATCCCTCGGGAAAGTCTATCCTCACCATCTCAGGTATCATGAAGATCGAAGGGTGCATTTAGACATTGCTCTCTGAGGAGGTTGGTCACGTGTGAGGCCGGGTTTGCACCCATTCATCAGTATACAACATTTTACTTAGTAACATAATATTACAGTAATTACACTTTTGCAGTAACTTTTACTGGGGTACTCCACCAGCTTTGGCAAGCTACAAGCATGCAGGATGTACAGGTCCAGCTGCAACATTTGTGGTGCAGGACACCATATGGCTTCATGTCCAACCATATCTCATCTTGTATCCAGCCTAGAGGTGGCCCAACAGGGTCCTAGAGCTTCCTTTCAATTGGACAGTTTTCCCCAATAAACGTCTTCTTTGACTCTAATATTATAATCACTTGGATACATCATCATTGCATTCACACATAAAAAGTTTCATTCCATTTCAACAACTCCTTCTTGGTGCATTATTTTTGATTGTACTAGTGGTCCCTCAAGTTACAATATTTAACAGTTTCGTGACGACCATTGTATGTCGAAACCATTGTAACTTGAGTCCCCAACGCTATGGAAAACTAGTAATTGTCCAAAACCTGAAAATTTTATACCAGGATAAGAAAAAATGAGGATTTAAAAAAGTAAGCAGATAATTAAGACACATAAACCAGAATACCAGAAAAATAACATGAAGCTGCCCTCACCTGGTGTCAGAAATTCATCCTGGCACATACAGAGGGCATACCGGACATGTAGTATCGCACAGTACTATAAAAAGGTGCTACTTGACATCCAGTAGAGGTGTTTTATCAGAGAAATGGCCATGTTGATTGGTTGGGTCCATTGCTAGGTTAAAACATTTGGGGCTTGGGCCCCTGATGTTTTGTCCCAGGCCCTGAATGTCCTGCCTGCCAGCTAGATACAACTGTATTGCCCTCCTCAGGATGGCAATACAATTGAATCTAATGCAGTGGAAGATTTGAAGGACCTATGGTGACATAACAGGTCATGTAACCAGTAAAACATGCAGTGGTTGAGAAGGACCTGCGATGATATCACTATCATGTGACCAGTGCAGTAGAGAACAGCAGTGAAGAGGAGAAGTCCTGGGGGAAGAAGCTGTGGTGAGGTCTGCTACATGAGGAGAGGCAGAGCAATGCTGGGAGTTGTGGTTATTTAACTGGGACTGCATGTTAGGGCTGAAGGGAGGGATGCTATTTACATGGAACTGTGTGTTGAAGGTGGCTGGGGAGGAGGTGATGTTATTTACATGGGACTGTATTTTGAAGGGGGCTGTAGATAGACAGGGATGTTATTTACATGCGACTGTATATTGGAGGGGGCTGGATAGATGGTGTGATGTTATTTACATGGGACTCTATGGCGGAGGGAGGGAAATAGTGTTATTTACATGGGACTGTATGTTGGAGGGGCTAAAGAGAGAGGAGTGATGTTATTTACAAAGGACTGTATTTTGGAGGGGGCAGGAGAGATGGTGTGATGTTATTTACATGGGACTGTATGGTGGAGGGAGGACTATAACTACAGGGGGCATTGCAAATCCCGGGGACATTATAGGCATTCTTATTACTACTGGGGGCTCTATAGGAGTGACCTATAGATCCTCCTTATTTCTACTAAAAGAAATATGGTGGCCTTATTACTACTGAGGCGCCTGTAGAGAGCTTTATTACCACTGGGGGGACAATAGGGGGCCTTATTTCTACTGGGGCTCTGTAAGTAAATAATACTAAAGGGCCCTTCTACAAATGGAATGGGCACTCTTGGGGAGCATTATCCCGGTTGGGAGCACTGTAGGGGGCAGTATTACTGATAGGGATATTCTTGGGGAGCATTATTACAGTTGGGGGCACTCTAGGGGGCAGTGTTACTAATGAGGGCATTCTAGAAGGGAATTACTATTGGTGGGACTTTGAGGAGCACTATTACTACTGGTAAGATTATCTTAATGGCACTCATTTTTCTTCAGGATAGTATTTGGGGTGTATTGGGGAGCACAGCAAGCAGCAGGATTACATTGTAGGGACTCCAGGTTGGGAGATGATGATAGAAAAGTGAGGAAGCTAAGATGTCTGTGTGTCACACACTGCAGAGACGAGGCACGGCTGAGAAAAGTTGTAAGCACCAAATGGTGAAGATGATGATAGAGAAGATCTGCATCAGAAGAGACGTCACCTGGAGGCCCTGGATGTGACAGGTATGTGCTGCTGTATAGCAAGTACAGCAAAATGTGGTATGTGCGGGCAGGAGGGGCGACTTCGAGAACTGGGCCATATTCATTGGGGATTGGGCCCCGGATGTTTTAAGACCCTAGCAATGCCCCTGCTTGGATCTGAGTCTGAGGCATTGTATGTTACATCTGGTTTCAACTTCCAATGTATGTTGAAAATTTTGTATCCTGAAGCCATTGAATCTTGAGGGACCATTGTATTTACAAGGTTGCCTCAATATGTTTTATTTTATATACATTGCAACAATAAAATGTTGCAAATGTCTTTAAGAAATATTTATGATTTTAATGCATAAGCAGAATAATGAGTATAAGGCATTAAAAATATATATATATACATTATACATTCTCAAATTTAGCTGAATTACTGGGCCAAACCTGACGTTCGATACCTGTCTGAACTCACACTGACATCACAGACCTTTAGTACTAACTCTGGAGTTGAATAAAGGTTTTGAAAAAACTCTGCGATATGTTGCATGCCGGCTTCTATAAAAAATGTATATATATATATATATATATATATATATATAATAACCACAAGGTCACCATTGTATTCTATGCACGATATCTGTGAGTCAGATCTCAGATTCTCGACGTGATTCATAAAGAGAAAATATATTTTTTTCATGAGAACATGTAGTGCAATGTGAATGTCTTTTACAGAACATATTCTGACGCATGAGATCTGCCACAGAGAATGGTCTCAGTCAAATAGCTTCTTTGAGATGATGGAGAATAATAGTACACGGTACAATGCAGCAGATGACTGCAGAAGGTTACCAGGATATATACGTCCAAATGAAAACAGGAAATGTATTTGCTATGCTGGATTTATCCTTATAATAAAAAGACTGATCAGGTGCCGCTCAGCTCTGACTAACCACAAGTCCAGCGCAGGAATGCGCCGCTGGCGCTGTAGGGCACTAGCTACTGTGCCTTGACTCCTAGAGACATAATGGGTCTGATCTCAGCAAAGACAAGGAGAGTCTTAACTGTAATATCTGTGGAAAAGAAGGTGAATTTCTACTTGGCATTTGAAGGCTATCATTATCATCGAAAACCCTCTTTAGAAAGCAAAAACTTCAGCAGTCTTAAAAGGGTTGTCTCATCTCAGATAATGGGGGCATATGGCTCAGATATGCCCCCATTGTCTAATAAGTGCGGGTCCCACTGCTTGGACATGCACCTATATCAAGAACGGAGCCCCGAAAGTGGTGGAGGACGCATTGCACATGAGCAACCTCCCTCCATTACTTTTCTATGGGGCTGACAAAAATAGCCATGCACTTGTTCAGCTATTTCCGTCAGGCCCATAGAAGTGAATAAGAGCGGTGGCCTGTTATGCGCAGCGCACTCCCATTCACTTCTATGGGGAGAGCGATTGGTGGTGGCTGGACTGGTCTCAGGCAGCCCATCACTTTGTGGGTCTCCGTTCCTGATATAGGTGCGGGTTCCAGCGTTGGGACCCGAACCTAGGGGTGCATCACCAATGAGGCCAGGTGAGGCGATTGCCTCAGGCAGCACTAGGTAGGGGCAAGAGGGGGGCAGCAGAAGGAGGATTATCTGTTTCTGCAGTATAGTATTGGAAAGCACAGTGGGCACAGTATGTGGCACTGTATTAGGCCTCATGCACACGACGGTTGTTTGATTCCGTGTCAGTTGAGCCGGTTTTCGTGCTTTTCTGCGTACCCATTTGTTTACAACGGGTCCGTGGAAAACTCATCAAATGCACCGTTTGTCCTCCACGTCCATGGTCCGTGATTACTGTCCGTCCAAAAAATATAACCTGTCCTATTCTTGTCCGCGAAAAATGGTTCGCGGACCCATTCAAGTCAATGGGACTGTGAAAAAATGCAGAGGCACATCCGACTGTCATCCACGTCCGTGACCTGCATATATATTCCATTATCCTGGGTGGAGATATTAAAATTACACTTTTTGTCCATCCTTTTTTTCTGGCGGATCACGGAAACACAACAGAACCACCCATACCACCATAAATACCACCCATAAATGACCCCATTTTGGAAACTACACCCTCTAAATTATTCAAACTTTAATTTTTATTACTCTAATTCTGCAGTTTACAGAAACACCCCATATGTGGCCATAAACTGTTGTATGGGCACATAGCAGGGGTTAGAAGGGAAGAAGCACCATATGGTTTTTGGAGGGCAGATTTTGCCTCAATGGTTTTTGAGAGCCATGTCGCGAAACAATCTTCAACCCCTTCCCTGGTCAGGTTTTTAAAGATGGCACCGGCTCCGGATAGCTGTCGGATTTATGCTGTTTTCATACAGCAGAGACCCAAGGCTAATGCTTGTAATCAGCGATGATGCAGATGACCCCCCCAGATGCTGTGGTCAACAGCATGTGAGGCAGCTTTCCCACAGAGCGTTGTGCCTGAACGGTTTCCCCACATGGCAGTTGGGGGGGGGGGCATTTATTCCTTGTTTTAGTCTTGGCCCCTCTGAAGAATCCGAGGCTACCACAGCAGTAGTTAAAATGGAGGCCTGCAGGTGGCAGGGCTTCATTGAAATTTTCCATGGAGGCCTGCAGGTGGCATGGCTGCATTGGAATGTAGTGCAACTCCCATAGTCTGCAATGGTAATTCATTGCAGTCTATGGAACAAGCAACCTACCAATTGCTTGTTAAAGTCCCTAAAGGCGACTTAAAATATGTGTAAAAAAAAAAAGTAAAACATGTTTTTAAAAAATATTGATATTAATAAAAATATATAAATTCAAATCTCCCCCCTTTCCCCATAATAAAAATAAACAATAAAAAAAATTAATTTGCCCCATCCCAAAATGCCTGTACCATTAAAATATAAACATATTTACACCGTAGTGGGAAAAAAAAATCTAAATAGCCAACTTTCAATTTTTTTATCGCTTCACCTCTCCAAAAAAAAACCACTATAAAATAGTATCAATAAAAACTAAAGATCACCCTGCAAAAAAATCAAGCCCTCACTTACTGTAGCTCCATAGATGTACCTATAAAAAATGCTATGGGAGTCAGAATATAGTGATACAGAACACCGTAAAAACTAAACCCAAATAAACTGGCAGAATCATATTCTTTTTCCAATGCCACCCCATTTGGAATTTTTTTTACATCTTCCCATTACATTGTATGCAATATTAAATGGTGCCAAAATAAACAAGCCTTAAAACTGCTATGTGAACAGAAAAATTTAAAACCTATGGCCTGGAGTGAAAAACAAAAATGCTAAAAGTCTACAGGGGAGTTGTGGATGCAAAATTCTTAATCAAAAATATAGTTTCATTGTATTAGATAACACTGGATCAGTGTAGAATTGTTTGGGCTCTGCTAAGTGCTTAATTTCTATGATATTATACTTGCAGTTAAAGGTTTTTTCCAGGCTAATGATATTGATGACCTATCCTCATGATAGGTCACCAATATCAGATCAGTTGGGGTCTGACACATTCGGCACCTCCACAATCAGGTGATATTTGCATCTGCCGGCACTGGAAATGCCACTGAGAACAGAGAAGGTAACACAACTCTGTTCAAAGCATTGTGGTCATACTGGCTTACTGTAGCTTAGTTCCCTTTCAAGTGAAGTGATCTTCTTCAGGTCTTCTGATTGCCCAGACAGTGAGATATAAGAAAGCATGGCGATGCAATCGTTGCGTGAGCTCATTGTCATTCTTTTCTCCCTGTATGGGCAATCAGTCAGCCTAAAGAAGGTTGTACCTGGAGGGGTGTACATAGAAATTATTGGGCCCCATAGCAGGAATCTGAATTAGACCCCTTAATTCTGCCCACTACCCAACCCTAGCCCATCCCACTACTTGCCCTGGCTCCTTCCCACCACACCCCGTTTGCCATTAAATAAAGAAATACAATGTATAAATAACCTAATGAAACCGTTAGGGATAAATAATATTTTATATACGTATTTTCCAATAATCATTGAAAAGTACCGATGGCACTGCAAAAAATGAGCCCTCACATAGCTCAATACACCTAACTACAAAAAAGTTAGAAGGGTCAGAATATTGCTATGAAAAGAGAAAAAAAAAATCAAAGGTTATTTTTTTCAGTAATAAAACGCAAGAAAAACTATACATGTGTGGTATCACTATAAACCTGTCAAATAAAAGTAACAGTTCAGTTTTACCACATAGGAAATGGGGTTAAAAAAAACAAAAACATAAAACTGTGGTGGAATGTTTTTTTTTTCTAATTCCACCCCATTTGGAATTTTTATCCCTACTTCCCACCACATTTTATACAACCGTATATGCAGCCATTAGAAAGCGCATCTTGTCCAGCCATTTGGCTATGTGAATAGAATTTTTTTTTTTAAAGTTACGGCTTTAGGAGGGATGAGAGTAAAAAACAAAAAACAAAAAATGGAAAATTTTCCAGTCATTCAAGAGTTAAAAAAGTTAGAGTGTACCTAAACTTTTAAATAAAGTTTCTTAACCCCTATTGCAAGTGCTTTAAAATGACATTTGCTAAGACTATTTTATGAGAAATAGATGCTGAATTCAGGTGCCTATAGCGCTTTCTAATCCGTACTCTCATACACTGCTGATATGACAATGCTGTACGGGAGTAAGGATTCCACTGGGGCTGTAGTGAGTGTAGTTTCTGTGCTGAAGCCTGACATAGCCCATCCCCCCACATCTGAACTCTTTTTGCTGCCGATGCTTAGTGTGCCCCGCCCCCCCCCCCCCCCCAATTCCGCAGTTCATGGGCACACTATCCTCTACATGAGCATAAACGGCAAGCAGACTTCATGGGGTGGGGAAGGCTGGAGCACACTGTCCTCAACCTGATAAACCTTATAAGTTATAAGCGTGCTCCCCCCCCCCCGTCCCCCCAGGAACTCTGCTTGCTGCTGCAGCAGGGCCCCCCTTCCCCTGACTAACTATCCCTCCTCCATAAACTTTTTTTTATACATAGAGGCACAGCCCAGACCTAACTTTGTGCTGCCCGTGGCACACAAGGGTAGGCAATGCTTGTGCCCGCATTGTGCCTGCATTCTCAGCAATGCGGGCACATATGAACATGGAACCAACACAGCTGCCAAGCGCACATGCAACAGGTCAGTAAGTTTGACCTCGGTACCTCTGTACCAAACCCAACTTCGAATTGCTAATTTTAAATGTCTTTAAAGATGCAGAAATGAATACTGAATTCATTCACAGAAGTCTCGCGCGACTTCGGCTAAAACTGATTTTGCCTCCACACAGTCAATACATTTTAATGCTGTACAGAGACAAGTCTCAGACAGCATTAAAACCAACATGTTTGAACGAATCGACTTCGGATCTTTGAAGCTCGACTCACTCAAGCCTACTCATAACTAAGATCCTCCAGGGCCCTCCTTATCAGTGTAGTCGCTCTCCTCTGTACTTTTTCCAGCTCCAAGCTTCCTTTCTATGGACTGGTGTGGCCAGAACTGAACTTCATATTCCAGATAAGGCCGCACCAAATATTTGTAAAGTGGTAATATTACATCCTTGTCCCGCGAGTCCATGCCTCGGTTAATGCATGACAATATCCTGCTAGCCTTAGAAGCAGCTGATTGACATTGTATGCTGTTATTTAATCTGTGATCTACAAGGACATCCAAATCCTTCTCTACAAGTGACTCTTCCAGTGTTACATCCCCTAGGACAGTGGTGGCAAACCTATGGTGGCACTCAGAACGCTCTCTGTGGGCACCCGCACCATATAAAAAGTCTATGGTGTATCAATATGCCTTAGACTTTTCCTACCATTGATCAGCGCAGGGAGCACTATGTACGGCACAGGCAGTGCATTGAATGTAGGCAGGTGTTATAGCTAAATGACTTATCATTTTGTGATAAATAAGTGGGTTTTGGATTGCAGTTTGGGCACTCAGCCTCTAAAAGGTTCACTATCACTGCCCTAGGACATATGATGCACGGAGATTATTACTACCAAGATGCATAAATTTACATTTATCCATATTGAACCTCATTTGCCGAGAGAGCTTTAATTAACTGCTACACCGATCTAGTCAGTGATAATCTCTCTTGTTCCTATGCTCATACTAACCAACATTGTAGTTGGTAAATTCGAGGCATGAAACATCCGCCCTGTAACGCCTCAAAACCTTCAGACCGCTTACATATATGGGACTTAAATTAGCCCCACCTATATTTTTTGCTCAGGACAGCCTGAATTTGCAGGGAATGTCTCTGAAATTTAGGGAGAGCCCCGCAAATTTGGAACTTTTGGCAAATAGGTATGCTGTGAAGGACACTACATATTCTGGGTCTTTCCTTCATGTACTACCTGCCCTGGACCGCTGCAATTAATGGACTTCTTTAGTGAGTGATTTTCCCTGGTGAAGAGACCACCGTGAGTAAGGCCATGTTTAGATGTTAGTGAATCACTGATGTGTGCTATCCATGTTGCCCACAGAAAGCACAAGTATGCATCCATGATTTAAAGGGTTATTCCCATTTGCGTCTTTCATACTTACCTGCTCCCGGCGCGCCGTCCACTTCCTGGTTTCGGCAGAGAGCGGGATCCTTCTTGATTGAAGTCTTCTCCCTACCGGGCTGCGCGCTGGACTGAACGCGCACGCCGCCGTGCATGCGACCTGGTGACTTCTCCCTGGCAAGTATACTATACTGGCCAGGAAGAAGTCATCATAGCGCATGCGCGGCACCGACGTGCGCTTTCAGGAGTACGTGCGCGGCCCGGCCAGGAGAAAAGAAGTCATCTGCGCAAGCGCAGCCACCGCGATTCTGGAGAAGAGCGGTGGTCGTAACCAGGGGAGACAGAAGACAACAATCAGGTAAGTATATGTTAATTATCTTCTAAGGGGTGGGAATTAGTTAATTAATTATATTTAGAAAAATGATCACTGTTAAATCATTAACAGATTTAACAGTGATCATTAAAATGGGAATACCCCTTTAAGACGATCTATGGTTCTGGGGTTACACCACGAAAGCATGTCCTATTTTTGTCTGTGTTTACAGATACAGCATGCCCATTATAGTCTATGGGCCCATGAAAAACACAAATAGCATCCATATTTCATCTGTATTTCACAGATCGTTGTTAGGAGATGCTTTGGTAAATATTTTTAAAGAGGACCTTTCACTGGTCCTGACATTACAATATAAGTACCTGGCAGTGAAGAGCATAATTAGTAGATGTCCCTCATTCTCTTTTGCTGCCCTGTATGATAATTTATAGCATTGGTTCAGGGAGGAGGAGACGGCCATGTTTCTCAAGGGTGAGCTTTTTTTTCTCCTTGGCTGTGACACGCTCCACTGCAATTGGGCAGCTCACAGTGAGGAAGAAGGAGATGCCCCTTGAAAAACACGTCCGTCTCCGTCTCCTGCACCGACTACTCTGCTCATCATGCCCTACATTACCAGGTACTAGCATTGTAATGTCAGGACCAGTTAAAGGTCCTCTTTAAGCTTAGCAGTATCCGTGGAATTTGGATGACACATGCAGTGCAAAAAACAGACATATGGACCAAATATTGATCCTTCACGATCTTCACAGATAAGCCACTGACCATCTTGTAACTGATCTCACCACTGACGTGTGAATGAGACCTAATGCAAGTGGTTGGAACCTATTACCTTGGATGGAGTAGTGCCCCCACCAGACTGCAATGCCCTGTGAGCACCCGTTTAGAGTGGACTGTGAATACTGGCCTGACAAGTGTATCGGGATACAACCTATGACCTGAGTAAAGAGACTGCCCTGTGGCCGGTGGAGACTACCTGATAAGCCTGTAGTGAGAACACTCTAAATGTGCCTGTCCTGTTGCAAGGAGCAACCATCTTGAACGAATATTCTGTGTGGAGCATAGAGAGTGTCCTGCTGAGTGTCAGGCACCTGTGGAGATTGTCCGGCTACCTGTGGTAACCTCCTCTGAATCAGTGGTGTACCACCAATAGAGGCAGACTAGGTAGTCGCCATTGGGCCTGTGAGGTTGGTGGGCCCAGACGCCATTTCTTTTTTTTAACATTTGTAAACAAAATGGCCTTGAACTAATAGTAATACATAGGTATGTAACCACCAAGCTCTGTGCTTCAATCTTGTGCATAACCAATAAGTTTGTGCCTCTCAGAAAGTCTGTAACCACATGCTCGCTGCCTCAGTTTGAGCTCTTCAAGAGCAACCTAACTGTGTTTGTATAAGTCACTACATCATCAACGCGGGGTGTTCTATACTAGTCATGACCATGGACTGGCATGTTTACCATGGACAATACATCCATTCCACGTCCCAGATTTCTGTGAATTCATTTAAGGCAAAGTTATTCCAGATTTTAAATTTCCCCCTTTTTGAAGCACTGTGCTTTATTTTAACAGCCTCTCAAACCAAATATTTTCATGGAGAATAAATCTGTGGCCAAGGAAAGTTTCTGCTTGTAATTATGTATTCTAGGCAGCAGGCGTGGGAGTAAATATCAGGCTTGTTTTATAAGGGCCCCTGTTTCTGACTGCCCACATAAAGCACAGGGTTTGGGTTTTTTATTTTATTATTTTTGCCTATGCAAACATTGTAAGCAATTTTTATAGTAATCATCCGTCTAGGTTTTGCTTTTCTAATTTGCAGCTCTAACACTAATACGCTTGTGTTACATCTGGGCTACAAGACTTCAGGTATATCAATTAAGGCATGGTAATTGTTCCCATAGTAACATTTACTCAAGATGCAGATGTAGACATGATAAGGTTTTTGATTGGCAATGATACAAATATGCGACAAGGAAAGCACTATCTAATTTAGACATATACTTGCCTTGACAGCTAGCAACAGAATCTCTGCGTGGTTCCCCAGTACATCCCGTACTTATTTTACCACACTGATGTGCATGAGTCCTTCCTGAGAACTACTTTTCAAAGTAGTCATAATTAGTTTATTTTGAAAAGGGACCCTGGCAGTTTTGTCTGCTTGGCAAAGTTTAACAAGTTCTCATAAAACCAAAGAGTTGAGTTACTGAAAATTGGTAAAAAGTATATCTAGAAAACTGGAAGCCACTAGAAATAAATATGCTGTCCTTGCCAGAAAAAAAAAATTCGTAAAGACATTTGCAACATTTCTTTAATTCCTACAATTCATATAAATTAAAAAAATTGAGGCAAATTTGCAAATACATTCATTGACTTAAAAAAAAACATAATTTAGAAGGCATTCTGTGTGTGAACGTCATGATGATATGTGTAAGCAGGGTTGCCAAACAAAATATTTATTTTTTCTAGACAACTTATCCCAAAATCAGGGACAGCCAAAATTCTTTACGGAAGAATTGGGAAACCATAATGAATAATAAAGATTATAAGACATGTAACATAGTTCACAAGGCCGAAAAAAGACATCAGTCCATCCAGTTCAGCCTGTTATCCTGCAAGTTGATCCATAGGTCAATATCCTGAATTTGACCTCATCATGAACTTACTGTGAGCCTTAAAATGATGATAATTACCACCAAAACCACCAGTCTCAAAAAAAATCACGGACACATCTGGACGGTTAGCAATCCTGTGTGCAAGTAATTATTGAAGGACAGAAAAAGAGGATTAATCAAAATATTTTGGGTGGTGCCTAAAATAAATGATGCAAAAAAAGGTGCCAGGGCGGTGGAATGTGTGCTCCAGAAAAGACATTATTATTGATTTCATTATGAGTTTTACTATTTCTAATATTACCTTGAATTCTTAATACGAGTTAAGTACCATTCATATTGTCTGCTTCCATAATCTCTTTTGGGCCTTTCCATTGGTCCCTAAATTTTCCACCCTGCAGTGTGTGGTGCTTTTATACAACCATGATTCATACCTCTTAATGCCATACCGACATCTGGACTTGATACACTACCATTGGTACCACACAGATTTTCTCTATTTCAAGGGAGTGGCGCCTATCTGTGAGTCACCAATAGACACGGCAAATTGGAGAGGACACGAGCTCTATGTCCCTTCCAGAGCTCAGACCATATTATAATGAAAAGGTTGTTTATGGGGGAGAACTGTACAGTTGAAAGGAGGCTCTATAGCACCCTATAGATACAAGATGAGGATACAAGATGAGGTACGGTTGGACATGGAGACATACAGGTTCTGTATGGTATCGTGCGGCACATTTGCCCACAGATGTTACAGCGGGGCCTGTAGATCCTGAACACTCAGAGGTTACCAAAACTAGTGTCCCAGATGGTCCCATAAATGCTCAATTGGTGATAAATCTGGTGACCAGGCAGCCAAGGAAGTGTAATCATTCCTGGAAAATCCTTGCTGTGTGTGGGCGAGCATTTTCCTGCTGAAAAATGCCAGTTTGAAGCCCTGCCATGAGAGACAACACATGTGGACGCAGGATGTGCACATATCGCTGAGCTGTGTCCCTCGTATCTTTACTATGGGTGACCGACTGTCATATGCGATGGCTCCCTAGATCATCACTACAGCAACTGGGGCAGTATGTTGCTCCACAAAGGCAGGATTGAAGTGTTCACAACCAGGGCTCCATACTTGAACCTGACCATCATTGGGTTCAAAACAGAACCTGGATTCTTTGCTAAAGACAATATGGTTCCAGTCTGTAGTAGTCCACGTTTTTTGTAAATGGTACCACAGCAAATGAATTCAGATCAAAGGATCCTCTCTACTGGTGGTCTGTCTGGGTCATCCAGAGCCTGTCTGCCCTGTGTGCGTGCCCTCACATAACCACTGCTCCCAAACCTCCTAACAGCTAGGTCAGATGGAGGGAAATTCATCAAAAAAGCCATTCTGCTTCTCTTGGTCCAATGATGTGGCTCTTCTCAAAGTTTGTCAACTGGGCAAAATGTCTTTGAGTGCATTGGCGATGCATGTCTAGCCGTTAACACTCTCTCACCAAGAGGTACACTACCCAAAAGTAGCCTCTGAGAGCCCTTTGTGGAAAGACCCAGTGTCTAATCAGAACACACCTGTAATCATTTACATATCTGCCTGAGACTTAACTACATGCCGAGTTGTGCAGCTATCTGTATGCGTTATTTTTTTGTCAATAAGTGTAGTATAACAAAATCTCTATAAAATCATTTATATGTATACAGCTTCTTTAAAGAAATATGCAAAACTCCATGGTTACAGACAACAAACACAACTGTGAAGTCTGTTGCTGCAGTGATACTCCATTTCATCTGCCCACCAATACTTAGGCTGGGTTCACACTGCGTTTTAGCCCTCCACTAGGTTTTCCATCTGGACTATGCATTTGAATACCCAAAACAGTATTCCAACATATATCATGAGGCATCTATTTGCTTCAGTTAGGCAAACAGAGTCCAATGGAGTCATCTTTGGACTATACTCCTATACACACCAGTTAATCCCCCACCAGTTCAATGAGTTGGTCATGTTGGCTTCCAACACATAGTGTAGCTTTATGGCTAAGTGGCAGCACCAGTTACTGGTATCTTACATGCCATTTTGGGTGTTGCGCTCCTAGCACAGCACCATCAGTTGAACCTCTGTGACCAACCACGCTTACCCCTTCTGTAAAGTGGTCCTACCTTTCAGCGCCTCACTCCCCTCTTTTCTTTATGGCTAATTGGTCAGCACTGTGCCTTGCAGTGTTAAGGTCCTGGTTTCAAATCTATACTATACTAAGTCGGGCTTCATTCAGATCTTCATTCCATTTTTCTGTTCCTTCAGAACAGGCGAGAGCAACACCATTGACTATAATGAGGTCTCTCAATTTACTGAATAAAAGAGCCGCGCAATCTGTATTGTTTTGTCCAACATTTTAGATGGAAGCCGTGATGGGTGCTCCTTTCAGTCTCCAAAGCAGATGTGAGTGAAGCCTTAAAGAGGTTGTCCAGCTTTTAGACTGTATATCAGAACAGTGGAGGTCTGACACCTGGCACACCTGTGGATCGTCTTTTTTTTAGCACCCGCCGGAGCCTCCAACCACTAGGTAGGGCCAGTGTCTCCGTTCACATTCACACTGTTTAGCTTTCGATGCTGGAGGCTGCCAAAATCTGCTGATAGATGTTGATGCTGGGGGTTGGACCCCCAGCAATCTGATATTAATGACCTATCTGGAGGATATATCTAAAAGCTAGACAACCACTTTAATTGGCTTTCTGTGAAATTTGCCCTACTGTTTTGCTGTAGGTCTGAGATAGGCAAATTAGGTTGTGAGCCACACTAACGACAAGGACTGATGCATTGCGAAATATGTAGGCATGGTATAAGCAACGTAAAAATAATATATGGATTATTTTTAGCTTTTTTTCTTCATTAGAATCAGGCATGTGGTAGGGTCAGGAAATCTTAGGAGGACCCGAACTTGGAGTTCAGGCACTTCGACCGATACTATATGCTCTTTGGCATCTAAATTTGACCTACTGATTCTTTAAACTATCTACAGGAACAAACTAATATAATCACACCCCGGCAGTCTAAAAATACCTGTGAATGGAACGTGACTACACAAGCAGCTGACAATAGGTTATCGTTTGACGCAATCTGGGGAATTAATTTCCTTCTTATCCTTCTCCTCCTGGTTCTGCTACTTATTGATTTCATACTTAAACCATATGTGAGAAGCCGTAGGGTTATCACCTCCGAAGATTTCTCCTTTGAATGTGCAATACAATCTTCCAGAGAAAAAAAAAAAGCAGAGCCCCGAAGCATTAAATGACAAGCCTACGGGTGACATCTTAATACTGGTGTGATTAATCTAGACAAGGGGGAAAACAATAAATAGAAGCCAGCAATTTAATTCGGCTATAAGGGTAGATTTTTCTCAGCAGAAGACTGCACTGATTGATTGTATCATATTTTTTTAAAGCATTAACCACCGCAAGATTACGTCAATACAAAGGTAGAGAAGATACAAGAGGCAGGTAAAGATAACATACCTTGCAATAATTTTACGGCATATTATGGAGTGTTGATGCCACCAGTTCGAGAGAATACCTTCATACAGTCACATAGCACCACATATAAAAGGCCATGCAGTGTTATAATAGGCATCTTCACTTATATTAACATATACAAACACATATATAGTAGCAATATAATATTGAGTGCCTTGCAAATTTTACCCCCTTAAGAGTCAACAGGCTTGTCTTCATCACAAATGATACACTTAAGATGGAATAACATGTAGCTTTTTAATTGCATTTTTGTACTTTTTTGCAGTGTTAGGCTACTTTATCACTAGCGTTAAAGTTTTCCGGTATTGAGTTCCGTCACAGGGGCTCAATACCGGAAAAAAAACGCTTCAGTTTTATCCTAATGCATTCTGAATGGAAAGCATTCTATTCAGTATGCATCAGGATGTCTTCAGTTCAGTCCCTCTTACAGTATTTAGCATGCTGCGGTATTTTCTCCGGCCAAAATTCCGGAACACTTGCCGGAATACCGGAATTAATTTACATTGAAATGTTCTGTTAAAAAAAAAAAATACCGGATCCGGTTTTCCGGATGACACCAGAGAGACGGATCTGGTATTGCAATGCATTTGTTAGATGGATCCGGAAACAAATACTATCCGTTTGCATACGGATTTCCGGATCTGGCATGCAGTTACAGCAATGGAACTGCCTGCCGGAATCCTCTAACGCAAGTGTGAAAGTATCCTTAGTGACGTTTTTGTGCTCTTTGTGGTTTTACTGGTTTTTTTGCACCTTCGCTTTTTGGTGCATTTTTGCAGTAAAAATGACAGCTCCAGATGTTCTCTGAAAATGTATTTGTTAATTAGTTTTTTTTTTCTTACCTTGTTACTTTTTCTTGCAAATTTTTATCAATTTTCCATAAGAATACATAAAAACATAAAATAACATGGGCACAATTGGCTATCCAGAAAAAAATATATTTCATAGGGGTACCCGAAAAAAATGTCAAGACTGCAGAGTAGGAAGGTAATAGAGCATCTCAAAAGCACATACTGTCACACAAAACTTTCAAGAGAGCCCAGGGGCCAGGCAAGGCATGGAAGGCTCTGCACCTAGTGGTTTAACATTAGAGGAGACTATAGAAGTATGATAACATGGTGGCCTGAAAATACTGATTATTTAAAGGAAACCAAAAGTCTCCACATTATCTCTGTTGAGGGAAGTGCCCCCTGATATATATGTGGGCCGCTGGCCTGGGTACACTGCATATATATATATATATATATATATATATTTATTTATATATGTGTATATGTATATGTATGCACATATACACACGTATAGGGGATGCATGCATGTGTATGGATGGGCCCCATGGCATCCATGCAGATGTATGCTCCCAGAAAGTGGCATATGGATATATGCATGTATATGGATGTGCCCCAAGCATCCATATGCATGTATATATATATATTATAGCCCCAAATATATATTTGATGTATGCATGTATATGGATGTGCCCCAAGCATCCATATACATGTATATTATATATGATGCCCCCTGATTCATCTGAAACCAGAGGTATCAGTGTGAATGTGCCCCAAGCATTCACACGGATACCATCTGGTTAATTGCATCAGGATGACTGGACAAGAGTCCGGTCACCCTGGATGCTTCAAAGAGCTCCGATTCAATAGAATCGGAGTCCTTTGTAGTAATTATCTCCAGCGCTGCTGGAGATAATTATGCATGATAGGCAGAGGGGAGAAACCTCCCCTCCTCCTATTATACACATTCCGGCAGCGCGATTACTATCGCGCTGCCCGGAATGCAAAGTGCTACAGGCGGGAGATCAAAGGATTCTCCCGCCTGCTAGCACGTAGCGCGGCCCCGCTGTGCGCGTGCTGGGACGCGCGGGCTGGCGCAGTGACGTCATATCGCCGCGCCGGCTGCGCTGAGGCGCACGCATGCGCGCCACAGGCAGGGACACGTGGGCCGGCGCGGCGATATGACGTCACCGCGCCAGCCCGCGCGTCCCAGCACGCGCACAGCGGGGCCGCGCTACGTGCTAGCAGGCGGGAAAATCCTTTGATCTCCCGCCTGTAGCACTTTGCATTCCGGGCAGCGCGATAGTAATAAATATCCAGCAGCCCGGCACTGAAGTGAGAAGCCTGCCGCCCGGACGAGGAGGACCCCCCCTAGAGACGAGCAACCCCTGGACAACGAGCACATTAAGTATCTCTATTAACCCCCTACGAGCCCTACCACTACCCCACCAACGATTAACCCCCTAAAAGCCCTACCACTACCCCACCAACGATTAACCCCCTAAAAACCCTACCACTACCCCACCAACGATTTACCCCTAAAAACCCTACCACTACCCCACCAACGATTAACCCTCTAAAAACCCTGCCACTCTCTTTTACCCCTGCCTACACTCTCATATTAACCCCTGCCTATACTACCCCTACTTGCCCATATACACCCCTGCCTAACTATTAACCCCTACTCCCCTACCACTATCCCACCAACGCTTTACCCCTGAACCACCTACCCCAGCTAACATCCCTGCTCCCTATTATAACCCTGTGTCTGTGGCCTGCGTACCCCCCTGCAGTACCACAGTTAACCTTTGTCGCTCCTTTAGGGATAGTGTAGAACCAGGAGGGGTGGGTTGCTACGGTGTGTGTGTATGTATAAGATGTACAGAAGTTTTTGGGAGGAATTTGGGATTGTGTGGTGTAGTTAGTACTGTGCTTTTAATGCTGTGTATGTATTGTATTGTATATGTCATTATTACTGTACCATAGGTGATAATAAATATCGTGTGTTGATAGCACCTACTGTGTAGTGTGTGTTTTTCACTAATGTTAGCCTAGTTCAGTAAGGCGCCCGCAGATAGCCAGTGACCCGTGTTAGGCGATAGTTAACGTGATTTTAAGGTATAAATAGGTGGAGTCATTAGCTTATGAACCCATCTATTTATGAATATTAATTAGGGATATTTGCATAAATATCAATAATTAATATATCCCTTTACATTGGCGAGCCAGGCCCACTGCTAGGAATTTGTTTCTGTGTTTGGCTCTGGTGAGGAAAATCGCTCTCAAACTGTTCACGATCCATCCAGGCTATCAGCTCTTCCGGTCTGAAAATCTGATCCCCTTTTTCAATCTCCTGCTATTTATTGGGTTCTGTATTAACGGAACAAGTAGCTTTGCTGCAGTAACCAGGTGACTGTCCAAAGACCGCCTGTGTGGCTTAAAAGTGGGGGAATCTAACCATAAAAGAATTGTCTCTGCAGAGAGTGAGATCCATTAGTTTCATACAGTATATGATTAAGCAGCCTCAAACTCTGCCCAAAGGCCCAAGATCTTTGCACAGTTGCACCAAATATGGAGAGATAATCAGTCGGCACTCTGGAAGATGGTGGTGCCAGTATCCTAGGTTGCAGGCCTATACAATCAAGTAGAAGAAGTGGATCAGCTCTCACTTTTTGATGCTAATAAATCTTCACTTTATTGCAATAAACAAAATACAGGCACATGTGACGCATTTCGGACAAACATGCTTGTTTGAAAAAGACTGTGTAGCTGAAATGCATCACATCTGCCTGTATTCTGTTTATGGCAATAAAGTGAACATTTATTAGCATCAACAAGTGAGAGCTGATCCACTACTTCTACTTGAATGTATAGGCCTGCAACCTAGCTGTGAAACCACCAAGATTCAATGTGTGGAACCAGTAAGTTTGTTGTGCACCTTGTGTAGAACCATGATGCTGTAAAACGTTGCAAGTAAAAAAGTTTGCTGCTGTTAACTTTTGCTTTTAAATTGCAGCCATGGTAGCATGCACCTGAACCCTTTTTTCACATTCTTTGGAGGTGCTGGTCTCACTTTGTTTCTTGTATTGTACATTTGGGGGGAGTGGCTGCCCCCTTTCGTACCATGCACCCCATGTCCTTCTGCCCAGGACTTCTATTCAGAGTATCATATAGCTTTATTTGACATTGCCCTGAAATTTGTAGGTCCGAAAGCCCAGGAGAAGCAAGTCTGAAAGCGTAGGTCCCTGTCTGTTAGAAGGCACCTTGTTGCTGGTAGATGGGCCCAACACAATTTTGATAAAAATGTGTGCAAAGAGCTTCTAATTTTTATATAGTAAGTATAGCAATAATAACAATGATGTAATTTACATATAATCATGTTTCCAGTGTTTGCATATGTCTTTTGCATGACAGTGTGCTGCGGATTGTAGTCCATGTTTGCATTTTGAATGCAGCCATAGAATCATGCACCTGAACCCCTTTTTCACATTTTTTTGGAGATGCTTGTCTAAGTTTGCTTCCTGAACTCTTGAGTGACTGTCTCCTTATTGCACAGTTCCTCTGCCTGGTGGTTACCACCAGACTCCATCACCTTCATCTACAAAACCCACCCCACCATATTATATTCACACATCAAAATACAAATCATTAGATTAGCAGAGGAATGGCACAAAGATCTTTGAGAAAAATCGTTATAGAATGTGCTTTCATGGAGAATCAGATAATAAATAATAAATAATCTATCCCTTTAGAAAGCGACCACGAAACATGTGTCGGGATCAGGACTACATTGGTCTGTATACTTTATATGATTGTCTCCTGTATGTATTTATTTATACTATTGCACTCAGCACTTTACTTATTATTATATTTGTTTTGGAGATTTTTATATCTCTCTAGTTACTTTCAGGAGTTTCTTATTTTTATGTATCTTGAATTGTATTCCTGTGCACATTTGTTCCTGTAAATTTTATGCTGCTGTTATATATATGAATTTGCTATTTTTTGCATTAAATATTTGCTGCTCTGTTTTGCTTTGGGGTTATTTAATAATAAATAATGGTAGTATACACCACATGCGATATTATGGAAACATCCCCTCTAGAAGCATTGCTGTGAAGGTTCTCCGGGGTCCTTTAATGCAGCCATGCTGTGTTGAGCTGTCTTGATACTTTGTTTCTTTTTCTCTCTGTTTATGGAGTTTTTTTGCTATACTTTTGTTAGTTTTTCATTCTATGATCTCATCCCTTCATATAAACCCTGTTATAATAGAATCCCACAATATCAGAAATCGCTCATCTCCTCTCTTGACCCCCTCTGCCTATCACCAAGGCTTTACTCACATAAGGTCACTGTGAACAAACATCCTACAGACACCTATTTACATTGAGGTTCTTCCCGGCTGTAGCATAAAATGCAATCTCTATGTAGATGCCGCACAGCATATAAAACACTTCAACCCATCAATTCCATTGTGTTACCGTTAACTGTTAATAGACAGGAAGGTGAGTAGATGTGCGGATTGACCATCAGATTTAGAAAGATCAAGTTCAGTATATTCAGTAATATTACAGTAAGCCCTGTGCATGACTTCACCACGACTAGGACAGTTATCCTAGGCTTATTCACTCATATATCATAGGAAGCTGCTGCTGTGAAAAAAAAACATCAAAACCATCTGCCCTCAACTGCCTCATTGTATCAGGAATGAAGGAGTTTAAAGAGGACTTGTCACCTCTCCTGACATGTCTGTTTGCATTTCCCATGTAAAAACAATTCTGGAGCATCTGTTTTCATAGATATTATGAATAACAATGCAAGCATCAGCATGAAAATAATTAAGTATAAGAAATTAGTCTGGACAGAAATGTATGACGAATAGACAAGTAATTATTTTTACATGCTGCTGACACTAACCTCCAAGATGGCGCTGATAGACTCTATCACACCCCCAGAAGCCATCTTAACTAGGTTAACTTCTTTACCAGCGGACATCTTAACTAATACAATTTCCGCCCTAGCTGCCATCTTAACTCCTGCAACTTCCGTCCGGCCTAAAGGCCATCTTAACTGAGGAAACTTCACTACCTGCCCCGGAGCCATCTTAGTTACTGGCATTTTCCCTGATATGGCCACAAGCGCAAAAAAAATATACATAGTAGCACCACATAGAATACTGAACTCAGTGAGTGAAGGATATACATATATCTATAATTAGTTACTACTTGTAGTATTGTTTAATTGCTTAATTAGATGAAATGCCTTAACTATGTGTTTGTGTTTACTTTACTAGTTTTAAGTCAGCACTTGGAGGCAACTTCATCTCGATTCATAACAGGTTGTTGTGGTTGGTGCAGATGTCCAGGACTCCAGGTCAAGTGAAGTACCCTGCCTTGGGGGTCCTGCCCAGCTGCTGGAATCACAAAAGGAGGGGATTGTGATGGAAATGGTCTCAACTGGGGAAAATGGGGTAAACTAGCTTTAAGGCCAGACAGATTTTGTTCTTTCTGTCTTTCATATGATGTTGCTGAAGAATGCTAATCTTGAGATAAGATTCTGCAGAAGTAGTAAGGAAGAAAGAATGTAGACAGGCAGTGAATAGTGATGAGCGGCAGGGGCAATATTCGAATTTGCGAATATTCGTATTCGAGATTATTCTCTTGTATACAAAAAATCAGCAATATAATATGCTCGTTAATCGAGTAAGAGTGGGTTATAAGCAACTTTCCTATTGGGTTGGCTTGCTAGAATTTGCGTATATATATAATATAGTGAAATATTGGTAAAAATGAATATTCTTTTTTTTTTATATCTGAACCCATAACATTTACTTATGGGTTCAGATGAAAAAAAAACAACGAATATACGTTTTTACGAATATATCACTATATTCTTCATATTCGCGATTTCTAGCAAGCCAACCCAATAGGAAAGTTGCCTATAACTTGCCCATACTCGATTAACGCGCATATTACATTGCTGATTTATGTCATACGATTAAATAAATTAAGTAATGAAAATAGAATATTCTATTTCACTACAGACTACAATATTGCAGCCTTCTTCCATTGGCCCACAAGCAAGAAGCAGGCAGGTAATGGGTTCAGATGGAAAAAAAAGATGAATATTCGTTTTAATGAATATATATCACTATATTCGAAATATTCGCAAATTCTCGAAGTGCCAATATTCGCGATACAAATTTGAAATTTGAATATTCGCGCTCACCACTAGCAGTAAAGGACATCAGCAAGCTAATGAGTAGACATGCCCAACCCCCCCACGCAATGGTAAACTGAGTCCAGAGTAGTGAGAAAAAGCATGTAGGGAAATAAAGGTTGGCTGAAAGATAACAAACTCACAGAACAGGCAGAAGTCTGGCTGAGAATAGTGAGGGAAGTGTATAGAGGAGGTGTAGAGAGGCAGAGAAAGTCAGCTTATGAATGTTATCATGATAATGTTAAACCACCTCCCACAGAGAAAGGAAAAATTAAGTCTGCCACCCTATAATGGTCCTGGGGGATGGACCTGCAGAGTCAGCGGGACCCAGAACCCAGATTGGAGAGAGTGTTGTGCTGTGTATGGTACTTCTCGTCCACACCACATGAGAGGATTGTATTCTTTGTTGACCGTGCCCCGATGACTGTCCCCACCAACACCCATGTTTTTAGGGATGGCTGGGGAGGCAGTGAGGATGACACAAATACAGGTGAGGGGTAAAAGTTAAACCAAGATTAGGAAACAGGCAATCTAGTATTGGCTGTGCCCTTAAACATTTTAGCAGATTCAAGTCTGGCCCCAATGATATCCCTCACTCTGGGCGATAAAGAAGCAGTCCTGTTTTTGATTGATAATGGAGCAGCCAAGACAGTTGGATGGTACTGTGAAACTCACAGGTGCCCTCAATAACCAGGAGATTTGTTTGTTCGTTGTTAGTAATAAAACTCCATGGTCTATGTTTGTGTCAGTACTCCCAAAAGATGAGAAGAAGGCCCTGCTTGCGGGACCCACAGATGTTGGCAAGCTCCCAGTTCCTCCTGGGGAAGTGGAGATGAATACTGGTGCCCCACTTTCCTGGAAGATGCAGTATCTCTTAAGTATGGCACAGTCAGATGCCATATCTCAAACAGTCCGAGACTTTTTGAAAAAGGGGTTATCAAGGAGATTGTATACCTTTCTAACACTCTTTTGTACCCTGTGAAAAAGAAAAGTGAGAAGGGAAAACCCACGCAGTACCAGATGGTACATGACCTACGTGCTGTCAATGAAGCCACAATCTGTAACAGCCCCATTGTGCCCAATACACACACCTTATTGGCTCAGGTTCCCACTACCTCTACCCACTCCACTGTGATTGATTTGGCAAATGCTTTCTTTTCAGTACCACTACATTCAGACAGTTGGTATTTGTTTGCCTTCACACATGAGGGTAAACAGTATACCTGGGTGGTACTGCCGCAGGGGGCCCAGAACTCGCCCGGTATGTATACTGCAGCCATGTCAATCTGGTCTTTTTTAGCTGATCATGGCTGCAAGAAGAAGAAGAAAAACAAAATTCAGGTTTGCTGCATTATTGGTACCTTCCTGGGGTGAAACATCTTCCTTGGGTGAATGTTGCTCAAAATCTCACAATATATGGCCCCATTCATCCTCTCCTTTATACAGTGCAGTCGTCCTGTCCCCTTCACAGAAAAGCACCCCCAAAGCATGATGTTACCACCCCCATGCTTCACAGTAGGGATGGTGTTCTTGGGATGAAACTCATCCTTCAGCTCTCTTCATGTCATTGACCAGCTCTTCCCTTGTAGTTCTGGGCTGATTCCTCACCTTTCTTATCATCAGTGATACCCCACAAGGTGAGATCTTGTATGGAGCCCCAGTCCTAGGGAGACTGACAGTCGTCTTCAGCCTCTTCCATTCTCTAACAATTGCTCCAACAGTTAATCTATTTTCACCAAGCTGCTTGGCAATTGCCCTGTAGCCCTTTCCAGTCTTGTAGAGGTCCATAATTTTTTCTCTGTTGTCTTTTGACAGCTTTTTGGTCTTGCCCATGGTAGTAGTTGGTATCTGACTGACTGTGGGGTGGACAGGTGTCTTTAAAGAGCTCAGACAGGTGCTACTAAGTTAGATTAATGAGTGGAGTAGAGGTGGACTTTTTAAAGGCTCAGTAACAGGTCTTTGAGAGCCAGAATTCTTGCTGATTGCCAGGTGCTCAAATACTTATGTGCAGCAGTGCAAGACAAATAAATTCTTTAAAAATTATACAATGTGAGTTCCTGATTTTTTTATTTTTATTCTGCCTCTCAGAGTGGGAATGCACCTACAATGTGAATTTCAGACCCCTCCATGATTTCTAAATGGGAGAACTTGCAAAATCGCAGGGTGTTCAAATACTTCTGTTCCTCACTGTATGTGTATATATATATATATATATATATATATAATCATACTTATGATATATATGAATGCATAATATGTGGGAAACTACTACTGATGATTTTAGCCATAATATATTTACATACATTGTAATATATTATATATTCTAAATATATAATAATATATGTAAATATATTATGGCTAAAAACTTATATATATTTAAATAAATGTAGCCTCTATTTCTGAAGGGATTTGAACTCACAACCTTCTGCATTAGAGCCAAGAACCCTAACCACAAGGCTATACAGCTACATATTAACCTGCAGTGAAATATAAAATGATACTTCTGCTGAATAGGAATACTTCCTACATGACAAATTACTATGAGGTTTACCTGACACAGTTTGTCATTCAGCTTTATAGCTGAGTGGTTAAGGTCTTTACCTCTAATGTAGAAGGTTGTGAGTTCAAATCCTAGCAGAAACGTTTCAGAAATAGAGGCTAAATTAGGTTTAAATACACTTACTCAAGCATACCTGGTATTCGGCAGAGACAGGCTTTAGTCCCAAATAAGGCCCTTTTTGGGTCAGCCCCTAGGACAGGATGGTATTTCCCACAGCAGCTCCAGATGCAACATGGTTGTCTAAAAGATTATGTGATCAGTTCGCACAAACATTTGACTAAAACACATTCTCGAGTTTTTGCTTCACTTCCAGATCTTGATAAAGTACCAGGAACCCATCCACTTGTTTCTGGAGATTGTGTGCTGGTAAAAAGACAATTAGGAAAGTCATCAGACCCTGTTTTGATGGTCCATTCCAAGCGTTGACCATAAGCACATAAGTGAAGCTCAAAGGAAAGCCTAATTGGATCTACGCCAGTCATTTCAAGAAAATGTTGAGTCTAGAGACTTCAAAGAATGGTGTTTCTTGTTCCCCCTTGTGTTTCTTGTTCCCACTGCTGATCCTGGCTCAAAGAATATGGATTTTAAATGAGATAGTAAAAATAGGTTTCTGGGCCATGAAAAAGTTGTGTAAAAGGAAGAACAAAGCTGTTACAGCCTGATACTTCCAGCCCAGTGATCCATTGAGAGTATTGCCCAAATATTTTTAGTATTAATATTTATTTATGTTCACAATAATTGAAAAGTTGAAGACTGAAACCCAACTAAGCATCCTCTACTCAACATCACCATTACAAGGGAGTAATTAGTCCATTACGAGGGAGTCTATCCAATAGGGATAGGTTGTCTCCAAAGTGGTGAAACAACCAACAAGTAGAATGGGACAGATTGTAGAACCTAATTAGGGACAGCGTTATGCCAATTGAAATGGCTTCAAAGGGGGGACTGATAGAGATGTGGATATTATTCTTAATTAGGTAAGATTCCCCTATATTTTCAAGCCTTCAGCTAATGCCGTATTCACTCAAGTTCCAAGAGGACCCTCCTCACTGATGTGTCATTTATGATGTATGCTGCACTGATGTTAATGTGAAGCCATTACAGTATCGGGCTTGCACTTAGATGTTTTCATAGTTTGCATACCAAACTTAGTAAAACAATGTATAATGCGCAGATGCCAAGTGTTATCTTTTTTTTTTTTGTATTCTAGCCAATGAAACAATGCCATGAGCCTCAGGGGGGATGCCCCCTCTGATGTACTTGTATACTGCTTGATTTCCTGTAATAAAAGGAGAACTGCTTTGACCCTTGTCTGGTATTGTTCCTCTATTATTCCTACTACATGCATATGAATTAACTGCTAGCAGTCTGCAATAAAGGTCTAGCTGGGTGTTACTAGTTGGGGGGGGGGTCCCCTGCAAGGACTGGGGTAAAGCCAAGGAACGAGAAAGCGCTCATAGGGTGATATGTATATGAACTGTGATGTAGTTCTAATAAACCGATAGTTTTATGCTCACCTTTTTAGTTTCTTTGTTGTTCATTCCTGTGTGTTGCACTGTTGGGAGATCGTAGGTGTATGCTGCCTGGTGTGTCCTGAATTCCCGTTGGTGGCTGGCTAGGCCCCTTTTTTTTGGGATAGTGTATATAGTGGTGGTTTCGCCTCTCACGTTTGATAGTGAGTTTGGCTATTTTGGACACCTTTCGGCGCAAAACACTTAACCCAGACCGTAGTGCATGAAGAACACTTTATTTGACAACGCGTTTCGGAGTCTCGGCGACTCCTTTATCAAGTCTATAAAGAAAAATAGTATTGATACAGAATAATGTATAATTCTGACCCGTAGGCGTGAAAACCTAAAAGCACTTTTTTTGTATATATAATAAAAGTAAATAAAGAATATATTTTTATAAATATTAGTACATGTAAAAAATTAGTGCATATAAAAAATATATATAAATATCAAAGGTTAATCATATTTTTTTCAGGTATGTGACAGTACTAAGATAGGCGGCAAGGACTGACACTGGCAGCACTGACTATATAGTGTCAGACTGTGCAGGGATACCCCCCACCCCCAACTTGTAACATCCAGATGAATGTGTATTTTTTTTATCATATCATGGAGGATGATATATAGATCTGAGTTTGCTCTTCCGCTCATTGGAGGCTTAAAGGGGTTATGCCATGATATAACAAAAAAAGAAAATCAAAAATCTTAAGACATGACAGAACCAGCTCTGGACCGCACATGGGTACAGAGACCTCCACATTCACTGCTCCAATTGCTCTGTTAGATTATCTTCAGCCTGGAAGCTCAGGGGCCAGGTCCTTTGTGCTGCAATTCTCTCCCTGTAACTGCACCAGCTTCTAACAGAACATATGGCTGGTGGCAGATGAGGACTTAAGCACGTTCAACTAGCTCAGTGACACTGACAAAACATAAGAAAAAGAACAAACAGCAGGTGGCGCTATACAGATACTTTTTATTGAATAACTTACTGGCTATATTACACTTTTAATTACATGCAGTTATACAAGTATTCAGATCCAGGTGCTGGTTTGAAAAATGTAGAATATTATTCATAACACAACCCCTTTAAATGCATACAGAGGTAACATGTAGCAACACAGTATATGTACAGGTTCTGCTACATTGAATGCAGATGCCCACTGGCTGGGAGACAGATATTAAATAGCATAGTTTCTTGCCTAGAGTGAGGTCACCTTGCAGCAGTAGTGTCACTACCAGAGCTTTGAGACGTTCTCACAGCTCTGTTTCTCCACCCCTGTGATGATGTAACTACTAGAGCTTTGAGACGTTCCCACAGCTCTGTTTCTCCGCCCCTGTGATGAGGTCTTTACTTTCTGTTTCCTTCCTCCCAGCTGTCCCTCCTGTGTTTGATTGCTCTGCCTTTAAATCACCTCTCTTCCTTTGTACGGTGCGGATTATACTACTTCATTTGACCTGTATCTCTCGCTTGAGTATCTTCACTGGTGTGATATCTTTTCTGGACCTGTGTTCTGCTGAAGCAAGTACTTCGGACATTGTCTGCTGACTTTGGATCTGTTTTCACTGCTGCTGCAGCTCCTTCAGTTAAGTGTGCAGACATTGTGTGTTTCTGTTTGTTTGCTGACTGGATCCGAGGCGACCCGGTTCCGTCCATATACTGAGCAGGGCACCGGTGGCCGTGCCCCTTCCACTACTGTAGGGGTTACAGTGGTCATCAGCCTTAGAGTACGCGGGCATGTCTCGATCCACCATCTGGATCTGGACATGGGCTTAGCAGCATAGGGAGAGCTTTTAGGGTCTGACAGGGGTCACCCTTTATGTTCCCTAGTTTGGGTCGGTCAGTAGCTAACTCACTGTGTATGCTCTTGTTGCTCACATACAGCCGTGACATTATAATCCGCCCGAAACCGTCCTTTTTGACATGGATCCGCTTTCTGACCTGGTTGACCGCATGCAGGGTCTTTCTTTGGAGGTAGCGGATCTCCGTCAATCTATGATTCAGCTTCAAGCATTGGGCTCGGCTCCGGCCCATGGAGTCTATTGCTGAGCCAAAGGTCTCACTTCGGAAACGTTCTCCGGGGGCAGTGAGAATTTTGTTCGCTTCAGAGAGGCATGCAAACTCCATTTTGCTTGTGTCCCCGTTCCTCTGGTAATGAGGAGCAGAGGGTGAGGATTGTCATCTCCTTGCTCAGGGGTAATGCTCAGACTTGGGCTTTTCACTGCCATCGGGGATCCCTCCCTTCGATCCACAGAAAGATTTTTGTGGCCCTGGGGCAGATATATGATGACCCGGATCGTGTTGCTCTGGCTGAATCTAACTTACGTTTTTATGCCAGAACAAACTGTCTGCTGAGCTTTATTGTTCTGAATTTCGGAGATGGGCAGCTGATTCAGGTTGGAATGATGCTGCACTCCGGAGTCAGTTCTGTCATGGTCTCTCAGAGATTGAAAGATGCGTTTGCTTTCCATGAGAGACCAACATCTTTAGAGTCTGCCATGTCATTGGCGGTGCGCCTTGACAGGCGTCTAAGAAGAAAGAAGCGAGACCTCTCGGTCCAGCCATTGTCACTCTAGGGGCAGTGGTGCGGACTCATTCAGTGTGCAGGGTCTCATCCTGTCTCGGTCCCCTCTGAGGAGGAGCCTATGCAGCTAGGTCGACTTGCCCCTGATAAAGGAGGATTTAGTCCTCAGAGAATGGTGTGTTTTTGTTGTGGGGGCATTGGTCATTTGGCAAATGTTTGTCCCTCTAGGAGATTCATGAACTGTACTAAGAGTGATAATAAGAGAAAATCCTCAAAGGAAAATCATCAAACTCTGCTTCATCTGCTACCTTGGGCAAAGTTGATGTAGGAATTGGGGCTTTTCCTCTGACCTGCAGTTCTCGTTTTCTCCTTTCTGCCAGGGTGGCGCTAGAGAGCAAAGTCATTTCTTGTGAAATTTTTGTTGATAGTGGAGCGGCCGTCAATCTTATTGACACTCAATTTGTAGCCAGGCATGGTTTTCGGGTTTGCACATTAGAAAAAGATATACCTGTTTTTGCCATTGACTCTGCTCCACTCTCACAGAGATCCCTGAAGGGCATTGTTCACAATATCCGGTTAGCTGTAGGTGACACTCATGTGGAGGATATATCTTGTTTTGTCCTTAACGGATTGCCTACTCCTCTAGTGTTGGGGTTACCCTGGCTCACTAAACATAACCCCACTATTGATTGGCAAGGAAGGCAAATAAATGAGTGGAGTGAGTTTTGTAGAGAGAATTGTCTCACAGCGACTTTTGCAGAGGTATCTACTAAAACTTTGCCATCATTTCTCTCTGATTTCTCGGACGTGTTTTCCGAGAGCGGTGTGCAGGAGCTACCTCCTCACCGGGAGTTTGACTGTCCCATTAACCTCATTCCCGGCGCCAAGCTGCCAAAAGCACGCCTGTACAATCTCTCACAACCGGAGAGAATCGCAATGCGAACCTATATCTCTGAGAGTCTCGATAAGGGGCATATTCGTCCCTCAAAATCACCGGTCGCCGCGGGTTTTTTTGTTAAAAAGAAAGATGGCTCTCTGAGACCTTGCCTAGATTTTAGGGAGCTGAACCGTATCACGATTCGCGATCCTATCCCCTTCCTCTGATCCCAGACCTCTTCAACCAAATTGTTGGGGCCAAGGTTTTTCCAAATTGGATTTGAGAGGCGCGTACAACCTGGTCAGGGTCAGAGAGGGGATGAATGGAAAACAGCCTTTAATACCCCCGAGGGGCATTTCGAGAATCTCGTTATGCCTTTTGGCTTGATGAATGCTCCGGCCGTCTTTCAGCATTTTGTTAACAGTATTTTCTACCATTTAATGGGGAAATTTGTATTGGTGTATCTTGATGATATTTTGATTTTTCCCCTGATGTTCGGACTCATCAGGATCATCTTTTCAGGTTCTGCAGATTCTGCGAGAAAATAAATTATACGCCAAGCTGGAGAAATGTGTGTTTATGGTATCGGAGATTCAATTTCTGGGTTTTCTCCTCTCTGCTTCTGGTTTTCGCATGGATCCGGAGAAGGTCCGTGCTGTGCTTGAGTGGGAGCTTCCTGAGAATCAGAAGGCATTGATGCGCTTTCTGGGTTTTGCAAACTATTACAGAAAGTTCATTTTGAATTATTCCTCTGTTGTCAAACCCCTCACTGACATGACCAAAAGGGGCGGATTTTTCCTCTTGGTCGGAGGAGGCGCTTGCAGCTTTTTCTAAGATTAAAGAGAGTTTTGCGTCTGCTCCCATCTTGGTGCATCCCGATGTTTCCTTACCTTTTATTGTTGAGGTGGATGCTTCCGAGGTGGGTGTGGGTGCGGTTTTGTCCCAGGGTCCGTCTCCTTCCAAATGGCGACCCTGTGCCTTTTCTCTAAAAAACTCTCACCGGCAGAGAAAAACTATGATGTGGGAGATAGGGAATTGTTGGCCATCAAGCTGGCTTTCGAGGAATGGCGCCATTGGTTGGAGGGGCCAGGTACCCTATAACCGTTTTACCGACCATAAGAATCTGGCGTGCTTGGAGTCGGCCAGCGTATGAATCGAGACAGGCCAGATGGTCTCTGTTCTTCTCAGATTCAATTTTGTCGTTACATTCCGCCCTGGGATCAAAAATGTGAAGGCTGGCGCTCTCTCTCGCTGTTTTCGGGAGGAGGAAACTCCGAGGACCGGGTCCCATTTTGGCGGAGGGGTAGTTGTTTCTGCTCTGTATTCTGATTTGGAGGCCGAGGTCCAGGCTGCCCAGACTGAGGCACCTGCCCGTTGTCCTTCTGGAAAGTTGTTTGTGCCTCCTGAGTTACGTCACAAACTCTTCAAGGAGCATCATGATACGGTTCTTGCTGGTCACCCCGGGAGTAGAGCCACGGTAGATCTCATTGCTCGGAGATTTTGGTGGCCGGCTCTTCGTAAGTCGGTGGAGGGTTTTGTGGCTGCTTGTGAGACGTGCGCTCGCGCTAAGGTCCCTCGTTCACGGCCTTCAGGTCCCCTTCTCCCCTTACCCATACCTTCCCGTCCTTGGACACACCTGTCCATGGACTTTATCACGGATCTTCCTCGTTCCTCAGGAAGTCGGTGATCCTGAGTGGTGGTGGACCGTTTTAGCAAGATGGCACATTTCATACCCTTCCCTGGATTGCCCAATGCTAAAGCGTTGGCGCAAGCTTTTGTCGACCATATTGTTAAATTGCATGGCATTCCTTCTGATATTGTTTCCGATAGAGGCACGCAGTTTGTGTCCAGATTCTGGAAGGCTTTCTGTTCTCGCCTGGGGGTTCGGCTGTCCTTCTCTTCTGCTTTTCACCCGCAGTCGAATGGTCAGACTGAGCAGCGTCAATCAGAATCTGGAGACATATTTGCGCTGTTTTGTTGCAGAGAACCAGGAGGATTGGTGTTCGTTTCTCCCTCTTGCTGAGTTTGCTCTGAACAACCGTCGTCAGGAATCTTCTGATAAGTCACCATTCTTTGGTGCATATGGGTTCCATCCGCAGTTTGGGACATTCTCGGGAGGGGCTCCTTCTGGTTTGCCTGAGGAGGAGAGATTTTCCTCGTCTTTGTCTACCATTTGGCAAAGATTCAGACTAATCTAAGAAAGATGAGTGAGAAATATAAGCGTGTGGCTGATAAGAGGCGTGTGCCTGGTCCGGACCTGAATGTGGGTGATCTGGTGTGGTTGTCTACAAGAAATATTAAACTGAAGGTTCCCTCCTGGAAATTGGGTCCCAAGTTTATTGGGCCTTATAAAATCTTGTCAGTCATCAATCCTGTTGCCTTCCGTCTTGATCTTCCACGGGTTTGGAAGATACATAATGTATTTCACAGATCTCTCTTAAAACCATATGTCCAGCCCACGGTACCCTCCTCTTTGCCTCCTCCTCCGATTTTGGTTGATGGCAATCTGGAGTTTGAGGTTTCCAGAATTGTGGACTCTCGCATTGTCCGCGGTTCTCTTCAGTACCTCGTTCATTGGAAAGGTTATGGTCCTGAGGAGAGGATGTGGGTTCCGGTGTCGGACATTAAAGCCACTCGCCTCATCAGGACTTTTCATAGGGCTCATCCTGAGAAGGTGGGTCCTGGGTGTCCGGAGTCCACCCGTAGAGGAGGTACTGTCACTACCAGAGCTTTGAGGCGTTCTCACAGCTCTGTTTCTCCACCCCTGTGATGATGTAACTACTAGAGCTTTGAGACGTTCCCACAGCTCTGTTTCTCCGCCCCTGTGATGAGGTCTTTACTTTCTGTTTCCTTCCTCCCAGCTGTCCCTCCTGTGTTTGATTGCTCTGCCTTTAAATCACCTCTCTTCCTTTGTACGGTGCGGATTATACTACTTCATTTGACCTGTATCTCTCGCTTGAGTATCTTCACTGGTGTGATATCTTTTCTGGACCTGTGTTCTGCTGAAGCAAGTACTTCGGACATTGTCTGCTGACTTTGGATCTGTTTTCACTGCTGCTGCAGCTCCTTCAGTTAAGTGTGCAGACATTGTGTGTTTCTGTTTGTTTTGCTGACTGGATCCGAGGCGACCCCGGTTCCGTCCATATACTGAGCAGGGCACCGGTGGCCGTGCCCCTTCCACTACTGTAGGGGTTACAGTGGTCATCAGCCTTAGGTACGCGGGCATGTCTCGATCCACCATCTGGATCTGGACATGGGCTTAGCAGCATAGGGAGAGCTTTTAGGGTCTGACAGGGGTCACCCTTTATGTTCCCTAGTTTGGGTCCGGTCAGTAGCTAACTCACTGTGTATGCTCTTGTTGCTCACATACAGCCGTGACAAGTAGGTGGGCACAGATGTGTTTTGATCAAAATATATCTGCTGAGAACCTCAGAGTTATTTATCATATCAAAATGGGGTATCAGTGTATACATAACCTTTGTATTTAATGCTATGAGAGATAATATGGTTTCTATTTGGTTATGTCCTAGTTTTATTCTCACAACACTGTAGAAATCTTTGGTGTAACATCTGAGGCATAGAGGGGTATGGTAGGTACCCCTATCAGTTTGTTGCATGGATTCTTAATACACATTACTTCTATCATACAGTGCCATGTGGAAGTACTATACAGCGGTACATGGATTGTCTTGAGACTCTGTGCTCCGCTACACTGGTTCTATGCGAAGCGCTGTCATGTGCGTGAAGCCTTAGGTCAAATTGATATTGAGCCGAGGTGCAGAAAACCTTAGCAATACTTACAGCTTTTCTCTCTTAATTTAAAAAAAAAAAGTTGCATTTCCCTTTAAATCACACCCATAGAATTTAATGGGTTAAAAAAATCATACACAATATAATTGTTTTAAGTGGCATCAACAACATATTATTTAGTAAATATGTTATCAATAGAATCAGATGAGAAGATGAGCAAACATTTAAAATCCATAAAGCTTAGTTTTTACAAGCGTGTGCTTTGTAAGTTTTGTACTGAAGAGCACAGGGGCCATACACAATAATGAGATAAAAATTCTGAGTTAAATAAGAATTAAAAGATGTCTGAATTCTGACATTTTATTTGATTTATTAGATTTTTATTAGACTTTTTTTTACCTCAGAATTTTTATTGTTTATCTCTGAGTTCTGAATACTTATTTCAAAAGTCTGAATTTCATCTCAGAACACCATCTTTTTTAACAGAATTGTGCTCATTTATTGTTTAAAATTTCCTAGGACTCTACTCTGGACTAATCAAAATTTTTCTAATTTCATTACAATCATCAGACCAGAGTGAGCCATGGAACACGAAAAATGTATTGTTTCTTTCATTAATTTTTTTTGTTTTCCAAATTATAGAATTTTCCCTCATTTCCAGCTAATACATGATCTGACATCCAAACAAATCCAAAAAGATGAGCCAATATCCAGTGGGAGCATTAAACAACTGCTGTGTCTCATTCTAATTAAATCTGGGCAGAGTTCCTCAGAGTGCGACAACGCTAAACGTTTACAGTATTTTTCAATTTCAATCAATTTTTCCAATAAAATATGTGTCCAAGCGTCACCTAGTGAGTACATAATGTCTTTATCGGTGACTGGGCTGGTGTTCCTCTGATGAATTTGATGTCAATAATGAATCACCATCGAAGTGGTTCGCTCATTTATCACCTTGATTGTTTTTTACTACATGCCATTTGGCTCATAAAGCAATTTTTAGCTGGGAAAGCAGCAATAACAATGCCAGCTCCACACAGATACTGGGTGGTCAAAACCATGTAATTCATATACTGGACAGCTTTTTTGCAGTGGGCATTTCTCCATTGGCTGAATGATTTCTAGCATGACAAATAAACCTAAAGATGGCTCCTACTAAAATGTTATCAGGTAATCACAATTGTAACTAGTGATGAGCAGCATAGGCAACATTTGTTTACGCGATATTTAGTGAATTTTTGGCCTAATATTCAACATAAATTCGTAAATTCTAGAATTTAGAATTCGTGATCTCCAGTCATTATTTTCTTGATAGCAAAAATCATCAATGTAATATGCGCGTATTGCGCGCGCAATACAAGCATGGTTCACTTTTGCTACATTTTTCAAGCTGCCGGACACTAATCCCTATCACAGCACAGTAATTCCTATCACACTACCTAACACCCTGCACTGGAACCTATCAGCTACACTATATCACTATCTAACCTACACTGACTATCTCCCACTAACTATCTGTATTATATATATAAACTAACTAACTAACTATCTATCTAATGTAATGTGACACAGGAAAGCACAGAGCACAGCAATGACACTGCTGTCTCTCTCAGAACTGCAAAAAAACTGCAGAAAATGGCTGCCGGGGAGGTTCTTATATAGTAAGGGGTAGGCAACTTTCCTTATTGCTAGAGATGTTGCTAAGCTCAGAAAAATATATTGCAGCCTTTTCATTGGCCCACAAGCAAGAAGCAGGGAGGTATCATGGGATCTAGAATATTCGCGATTACCAAGATATAGCACTATATTCTAGATCTTCATAAATTCTCGATGTGCCGATATTCGCGATAAAAATTCACGATTAGAATATTCGCGATCAACACTAATTGCAACTGAAGTTTAATAGACGTTAAAGGGAATGTGTCATCAGACAATGACCTATTGTTTAAATCACATTTTTAGGTTTAGTGCATTTTTCAAGACATTTTGATGGTTATTTCTAATTTGCCACGTCAATATCTATACTTAAACAAAATACCATAAAATCCTACAGTTTTTACACATACCACTAAGCCTAATGATAGCCACAACTTCCTGATCTGTACGGATCATTTTATCGCAGTTACCTGCTTATCTGTCATTAATCCTGCCTGTAATTGTATCACCTCTGTCTATAGATAAGGCAGGATCCACCATTCACAACAGGGGATTCTTAAAGCTTATCTATTCTTTCCTTACACAATGACCTCTGCACATGTGACAGAGCACGCCTAGAAAACTCTACCATAGAAGTCAATGAGGTCCTCTCCTGACCATTGTGTCTATGACCCATGGGGCTGCCGTAAAGCCATTTTTATTAATGCTTTCTAAATGCTGAGGCAAGATGGCCGTCCCACAATCATGTTCAGGAAATAGAATAAATAAGTCTGCAATCAGAAAATAAAAATAGATTAGAACAAAAGGAGATGTGTTGCTCTCTGGTTTTAACTGGCCTATGAATGTTCAGAATAAGAACTCATTATAGGTCCTATGAATTGCCCCTAGCAAGCACCGATAATTTAGGAATACGGTCGAAAGTTATTTACCTTCATTTTCACTTGGAACCTATAGAGAGGAGTTTCATGATTTTTTTCATTATCAGCAGCACATTCCCTGTCTACACGAGGTGATGTGCTGCTGAAGCACCATCTTTATTGGGGTTGACTCCAGGTAAGGTTACTTTCAAACTAGCGTTTTTCTTATCCGGCATAGAGTTCCATCGTCAGGGCTCTATGCCGGAAAAAAAACTGATCAGTATTATCCCCATGCATTCTGAATGGAAAGAAATCTGTTCAGTATGCATCAGGATGTCTTCAGTTCAGTATGTAAACGTTTTTTAGACAGAGAAAATACCGCAGCATGCTGCGGTATTATCACTGTCTAAAATTCCGGAACACATGACGGAATGCCGGATCAGACATTCATTCCCATTGACTTGTATTAGTGCCGGATCCGGCATTACAAGTACCACAATGATGGATCCGTCCTTCCGGGCTGCGCATGCGCAGACCTTTAAAACTGTAAAAAAAAATAAAGACATATCCGTCTCTCCGTCTGAAAACTGAGAGACAGATCCGCAATTGCAATGCATTTGTGAGACGGATCCGCATCTGGATCCGTCTCCATATGCTTTCAGTTGTTATGCGTTATGACGGCAGTGTGAAAGTAGCCTAAGACTGTGGTGACGTATTGCTAGAACATTTTTCCAATCTCTGATCAACCATGGTTCTACTACTTGGTTGGTCCATCCCAGATCTCTAGGATGAACTAGAAGCAATTTTTCGAAAGCATCATGGTTGGACCTTGATTATAATGTGTCAACCATGCAGCCTTTGAAGAAACCCAAGAGAAGACAACCTTGGACAAAGTGGCATATTTCCAGCTTTTCTCATCATAGAACTTTGTGAATAGTTACAAGTCACCATTTTTCATCACAGTTCAGTATATGGACAAGTCGTTAAAGGTTGAGCTGTCTCCACTTATCATTTAGGATCTGTCTCAGTTATCCAATCCCAAGCCTAATTGGGGCCGCCTTAGAGTTGCATAGCTGTCACTCATCTAAGTTATTGGGGTCCTACAGTCCCTCTGTAGACATCCAATTATACATAACATATGGAAACAGAAACAAAAAATTGGGCCATGTTTCATCCAGTCATTATGAAGGTATTCTTCCTCAGAAGCATTGCACCTTATGGCAACACACAGAATGACCACAAGATTTCTGTCTACCACCATGCAGCCTCCATCTGCACAACCACATTGGGACACAAACATAAAATTCCATTTTTAGCAGACATTGATTTTTAATGCATATGAGATCAGTGACTATTTTTATATATAATCTTAATCCTAACCTACTACTGCACTTTAGCTCCCAGTTCTTCCAGCAACTCCTAAAATGTACATTATTGGGACTGTTTTTCCGATTATTCTGATCTTATGTTAATGTCTGTTATAAATTACCAGACATTCCTCCCAGTGTCAGACTTCAGAAGCTCATTTTCCATACTTTAGGGGGTTTTTTTTGCAGTTTTTGCTTTGTTACTTTATCTTTTTTTTGCCTTTCTCTGTGTTTTTTAGCACATCTCCAAATAGCAGGTCTCCCAGCTGGATGCTTATTCTGTTTCAACATCTTAGGCTCTTTAACTAGATTTGATCTAATTCTCCGTAGCTTTTTCTTGCGTCATTGAGAAAAATCATTCAAAAAGTTCTAACCTTATGGTTCATTGAGAAATCTATCTTTTTTTTTCCAGCAGCGGCATAAAATTAGACTCCATCTGATTTACATAGTAGCTAGCCAGACGCTTTCTTCTTCTTTTTTTTCTCCCATCCCTTAGATCTTTATGGATCAAGGACAATGCATCTGACTTTAACAAGGGTTGTTAACAAATCAGGCAGAAGTATTTTTATAGCAAGCGAGTCATCTGTCAAATAAACTGAGTTTTCGCTCAGCTAAAAATATTTCCCATATTCTGCAGAATTTTTTCTTTGCTAAAAGAGATGTCAGTTTATTTTCAACCATTGGCTGTATTTGTTTAAGCAAAAATCTTCTGACACTGAGGATTGCATTTGCCGGGGAAACTATTATTGAACAAAGCAATGACAATCCAATTATAAGGTAATTAAACTACAGCAAGTGTAGTCACAGAGCATAGAGTAATTCCCAAAGCATAAAAGTGGTAGAATGAGAGGAGAGTGATGGTAACACAGTGGTTATGATAATAATATAATTGAATTATTACACATTTATTGTGGTAACAAGGGGATGCCCTAAGTGGGGAACACTCAGAATATGCACAGGAAGATACAACTGTATCCAAATACATACCCATAGTGTGGAAGTACATAGTAGGCTTTAAAGTGAACCTGTCTGATGTACATGCAGTCATGTCTGTGGGAAACAGGTTAGAAAGATGATCAGATTGATGCAGGGGTCGGACTGGCCCACCAGAGTACCAGAGGATCCCCCAGTGGGCCCAAGATCTGAAAATAATGAATGCCAAATAAAACAAGACCCCTAAGGTCCTATATACACAGAAGGTTGGCCTCATTTTTCAATCCGATGCTGGATTCATATATAGCTACCTACCCTCAGGATCAGACTATTGGCACCCAACTCCCAACGCCCCCACAATTAGCTGTTAGAATGTTTCTCTTCCTAGGTCAGTATGTCACAAATTCACCTGTCCAGGCTTCAACACCGTGATCTCCGGGTTCGGTACGGCCGCATCAGAAGAGACACGCTGCTAAGTCACACCCCCTGGTGACACAACAGCATCCTTAGCAACAGGATACAATTCTCTATTTCTCCCTGCAGTGGGCATGTGCTGGAGGAAATTAGCAGTGGGCTGATTGCTAAGCTGCTCTATCCCAATCTGCTAGTGTTTCTGACTAATGGAGCACCGAGTCATAGACCTATCAGGTTCTGATCCTGGAACTCAGTGCTCTATTTAAACCCCTTCCTGACAATACACCAGTGTCAGTGAAGGTCTCTGACTCACAAACTGGTTCCTGTATTTGTGTGATTGCTCGTTCCTCTGACCCCATCTTGTCTTCTGACGACTCTCTGTCTCTCTCGTTTGGTACTTCATAGCCTGCCTGGTTCTGACCCATTTACGTAGGACCTTGTTTTGTGTTGTGTTGTCTCTTTGTGTTTGTGCATCTCTACCCCTTAATAATATAGGGACTTTCGACCAGTTGAGGTCTTGCTACCTAGGACTTGTACTACAGATAGGGAAAGAGGGCTGGGTTCTCGGTCAGGGCTTACTGTCAGAGTCTGTCCCCACCGACAGATGTTACACAGTGGTGTCACGGTCATCAGTCACATGGCCTAGGCAAAGCTCTGTCCCATTCAAGTGAATGGCCCTGAGCTGCACTACCAAACATGGCCGCTATACAATGTATGACACTGTGCTTGCTATGTTGTGAGAATGCTTCAGGGCTCATCGTAGCACTGCAGCTCTTTTAAAAAGGTGATGGGAGGGAGTGCCAGGTGTCAGGCCCCTATCGATTAGATATTGATGACCTATCCTGAGGGCTAGTGTTGATCGAGCACCACATCGGGATGCTCGGGTGCTTTACAGAGCACCCAAGAACAATGGAAGTCAATGGGAGAACCCGATCATTAAACCAGGCACCCCCTGCTCTGAAGAGGGGAGGGTGTCTGGTTCACAGGTAAAGGAAAGAAATTGATGGAAACACCACTGAAATGGTTCGGGAACAGCATGGGGAGGATACCTGGATGCATCTTGGACTCCCAGGTCATATACAAGGAGATATATAACTTATACCAGCTGTTCATGTATAATTACTGTATATACAGGAGATACCCAGGTTATACCAGCACGCTTCATATCACTATATACAGGGAGATATAGAACTTATACTAGCTGTACATATATAATTATATACAGGATATACCCAGGTTATACCAGCATGGTCCATATCACTATATACAAGAAGATGTTTAACTTATACCAGCCGTAAATATATAATTATATACAGAAGATAGCCAGGTTATACCAGCATGGTCCATAAAAATATATATTATGTAAAAAGGCTGAGATGTACCTTTTCTTCAGAATATTATTCGGATACAGAGAATGCGTTTCACCTCATGCTTTGCTGCTTGGATGGACAGTTCACTACCTGAGATATCTAGTAGGGGAGGAGACTCCAGCATCGGGCTCGAGCACATGGGGTGTTCGGCCGAGCATGTTTGCTCAACACTACTGAGGATGTCAGTAGTAATAAGTCAGATCAATTGGACTTGTACTTTCCCTTGAAGATGTTTTTCTAGTCATCCAACTGGCTTTCTCAGTTAGAATGACTTTTTCAAGGAATCTCCAGCATTAAGCAATGGCGACTCATACTTCAGTCAGCATAATATGTTTATCAAAACAGCACCTACATCTGCATATGGCCTAGCACACAAGAGCCAGCACCTGAAGTCAGGATTCAGCTTCGTACCTACATCTTACAGGGAATCTGTCACCAGTTTTATGGTGCCCTAACTAAGGGTAACATAAACAAGTGACAGACCCCCTTAGCAAAATGCTGGGTCTCTTTTTTAATTTCCCCAGCCCTTTTTTCCATAATCTTGTGTTGAACAGTTCCAGCACATGGCGATTGGTCCTGACCATTCATGAGCTGATGGCTTTGTCCGTCCACTTGCTGCTGATACAGTTAGAAAAAAAATGTCAATCTGAAGCAGGTGGGTATGGAGAGCCATTAGCTCATGAAAATGAGAACTCATTAGCATGGGCTGGAGCTGTTTAAAAGTGAGGCACAAAACTGGTGACAGATTCCCTTTAAGGACAAAGGACAAGCTTGATGACAGTGAGGTTTTGCATCCAGTCCACAATCTTATCCTCTTAGTCCTCAATAATAATAAGGTGCCTATCAGAAGCAAGGGTGAATGGCGGCTTTCCACTGCTACAGTGTGTGTGCCGACTGTGCTGCTACTGCTGTTTGTACTGTTACCCACATTCTGATGGGGTATGGGTCTTTTATTTTCTACTTTTTTATTTACAAGAAATTTTATTATGAGACCTATAAATGTAAAGTCACAGGTTTTGGTACACAGATTATGTAAAGGTACTATCAAAATTGAAAGTTTTTTTCTATAATTTATGGACAGAGAGACGATTAAACATAATTCCCCTATTACAAACACAGTGCACAGTGGTATTGACAATTTACAATGGTAATACTATATATGGAATGAAAGTGGTATATAAATGTCATTATTGCAACACAACGTGTTAACTAATTATACAAAGTATCTTGTAGCAATACAAAGTGTTATAAATGCTGCTGTTTTATAGATATTGTATGGTTTTTTAGGAAAAAAAGGGGGCAGCTGTTTACAGCAGAATGTATTGCTTCTGATGATGGTGATGGTGGCAATTAGCCATGAAGAGTAGAAATTAGTTTTGTTTTTTAAAAGCTAGCTGGCTGAACAGAAAATAATAAAAATGTTTGGTGCATTTTGTTCGATGTCCCTTTACACTCTCCCTATCCCTATCTCTATTTGTCAGAGTAGTTCTCCAGTACTGGAGACATCAAGACATTAAACATATGGCCTTTCTTTTCAAAGGTCACCGTGCAGTGTTTCACATTTTGATCACTTTTCAAGTGGTCCGCTCATGTTCAGAGCAAGGTTTATGAGACCAACAGGCACTAATCCTGTAAGATGTACCAGCAGGACTTGTTGTGTCATGAAACATATTCTACATTTTTCAAACCAGCACCTGGATCTGAATACTTTGTAATTGTATGTACCGTATTTTTCGCTTTATAAGACGCACCTGATGATAAGAAGCACCTAAGTTTTTGAGGAGGAAAATAAGAAACAAAATATTTTGAACCAAAAGGTGTGCTTTTGGTGGGTTTTGAACTAATGGTGGTCTGTGGATGACACTATTATGGGGGATCTGTGGATGACGCACTGTTATGGGGGATCTGTGGATGACACTATTATGGGGGATCTGTGGATGACGCACTGTTATGGGGATCCGTGGATGACACTGTTATAGGGATCTGTGGATGACACTGTTATGGGGATCTGTGGATGACACTGTTATGGGAATATGTGGATGACACTGTTATGGGAATCTGTGGATGACACTGTTATAGGGATCTGTGGATGACACTGTTATGGGGATCTGTGGATGACACTGTTATAGGGATCTGTGGATGACACTGTTATGGGGGCATCTTTGGATGACGCACTGTTATGGGGGCATCTGTGAATGACACTGTTATGGGGATCTGTCGATTGCACTGTTATGGGGGCATCAGTGGACGACGAACTGTTATGGGGGCATCTGTGGATGACACTGTTATGGGGATATCTGTGGATGACACTGTTATGGGAGATCTGTGGATGACACTGTTATGGGAGATATGTGGATGACACTGTTATGGGAGATCTGTGGATGACACTGTTATGGGGGGATCTGTGGATGACACTGTTATGGGGGGATCTGTGGATGACACTGTTAAGGGGGATCTGTGGATGACACATATAGAGCATCTTATGCTCTATATGTGTCATCCACAGATCCCCCCATAACATTGTCCCTGTGTAAATAGTGACCCCCAATACAGGGGTTGAAACCCCGCAACTGCTGTTGGAATATCGGCAGGGCTCGTTGCAGTCACTGGGCCCCGCTCACAGCAGTCTTAATATGTAAAGTGTAGTCATGAGAGCTTTGTTAAAGTATACTCACTATCAAACTAGCGTAGCAGACCGTCCAGTCACCAGCGTAACGTCAGTCACTCGGTCATGCGCCTATTCCGCCTGCTTCATTAATAAAGTAGGATGAGCAGGCACGTGATGGAGTGATTGACGTTACGCTGCCGGCCGGTCTGCCTGCTACGATAGTTTGATAGTGAGTACTACTACAGAGGATTGCGATACTCTAACAAAGCTCCCATGACTACACTTTACATATAAAGGCTGCTGTGAGCGGGGTCCGTTGTAATAGAGTACAGTGAATGCACCAGGCCCCGCCTCGATTCCAACACCAGTTGCAGCCTTCAGCCCCTCCTCCCTTCCCGCTGAAACATCGCAGGCCGTGCTGTGCAGCATAGCGGCTGGCGATGTATCAGTGTCACCAGAGTAAAAATGCCAGCATTCGCTTTATAAGGCGCACTGCCATTTTCCCCCCAGTGCATCTTATAAAGCGAAAAATACGGCAATTAAAAATGTAGTATAGCCAGTGAGTGTTTCAATAAAATCTATCTGTATAGCGCCACCGGCTGTTTGTTCTTTTCCTTATTTTTTTATCCTTCTCACTGAGCTGGTGAAAAGTGCTCAGTTTAAATCTCCAACTGCCACCAGCTATGTTTTGTTGCAAACTGTGGCATTTACATGGACAGAGCTGCAGCATAAAGGACATGCCCCCTGAGCTGCCAAGCTGAAGATAATCTAGCAGAGCAACTGGAGCAGTGAATTAGGAGATCTCTGGATCCATGTGAGGTACAGGGCTGGTTCTAGATTTGTTAGAAAGAGATTGTCATGTACTATATAATGTCCGATTCTCATTTTTTACATCAGTTATGGCACAACCTCTTTAAAAAAAATATTCTATAGTTTTCAAACCAGCATCTGGATCTGAATACTTTTGTAATAGGATGTAATAAAAAATGTTGCATAACCACTGCGTTATTCAATAAATTGTATCTGTATAGCGCCACCTGCTGTTTATTATTTTTCTTATTTCTTTGTCCTGCTCACTGAGAAGGCCGCACATGCTCAGTTTCATTCTTTAACTGCCTTCTGAGCTGTGATAGGCAGAGCATGGACACGCCCCCTGAGCTGCAGCAGAAAAGACACCCCCCTTGAGCTGCCAGCTTGATATAAATCTAGCAGAGCAATGAATGTGGAGATCTCTGGATCCATGTGAGGTACAGGGCTGGTTCTAGCTTTGCTAGAAAGGTATTGTCATGTCCTTTATAATGTCTGATTTTCATTTTTTACATCAATGGTGGCATAACCCCTTTAACTGAGGGCGTCGGTCAGATTCCAGCTTCCATTCTGTCAGAAAATAACAAAATTAGTGATTCTTCTTTTATATATTGTAAGAAACCCCCGCTGTTTAATCCCGTCCTGTGGGTCGTATGCGGGTAAATGAATTCCAGCTTTTGATGTCGTCATATAACTATTGTGCCCTTGTGGACATGTGGTTGTAACAAATTGTAATGAATTTCTAGTTCTTTGATTATTTCCAACTAATAATTAAGTGCATTTGTAAAGTCTGTTTGTCGTTTGTAATAAATGCAAACAATATGTATCTTAGCACTCATGCACACGAATGTATATTCTTTTTTTTTTTTTTTGCGGACCGTATACAGAACCATTAATTTCAATGGGTTCGCAAAAAAACCTGAAGTTACTCCGTGTGCATTCCGTTTCCGTATGTCCGTATTTCCGTTCCGCAAAACAATTGAACATGTCCTATTATTGTCCGCATTACGGACAAGGATAGGACTGTTCTATCAGGGTCCAGCTGTTCCGTTCCGCAAAATACGGAATGCACATGGATATCATCCATATTTTTGGCGGATCCACTTTTTGCGGACCGCAAAATACATACGGTTGTGTGCATGAGGCCTGATTCGTATATTATCTCAAGATCCTTGCAATTGTCCGATTAAACAGTTTAATTATCCTTAAAGGGGAAGTCTCATCATAGACAACTCCACTGCAGCTCCCCAATGTATATATATTTCCCAATGCACAAGTAGATAAATGGTCGTCCATTGTAATACAATATAATACAATGTAATACATGGAAAACCAAGTCAGCCAAGCCAAAGCTTGTCAGTAGAGATGGCCGAACTATCCGCCGGCGAACAGTTCCCGGCGAACATAGCTTGTTCGCGTTCGCCTCTGCCGGGCGAACATATGCGATGTTCGGTCCGCCCCCTATACATCATCATTGAGCAAACTTTGACCCTGTACCTCACAGTCAGCAGACACATTCCAGCCAATCAGCAGCATACCCTCCCTCCCAGACCCTCCCACCTCCTGAACAGCATCCATTTTAGATTCATTCTGAAGCTGCAGTCTTAGTGAGAGGAGGGAGAGTGTAGTTGCTGCTGATTTAATAGGGAAATTGATAGCTAGGCTAGTGAATTCAGTGTCCACTCCAGTCCTGAAAGACTCATCTGATCTCTGCTGTAAGGACAGCGTCCTGACAGCACCCCAAAAAGCCCTTTTTAGGGCTGCAACATTAGTCTGCTTTTTTTCCCTTTATATACATATTGCAGTTGCCTGGCCTGCCTGTGTGTGAGGAGCTGCAGGCCCACAGACTGTAGTGTGCCCACTGCCAGTGCCCACCCCTGTCATTCCGTGTGGCACAGGACTTTGCATCAAAAAGGCATTTAATTTTTACACTTTAATCTAAGGTTAGTTGCCTGCCAGTGTGTGTCAGGCTGACTTCCACTGACTGTAGTGTGCCCACTGCCAGTGTCCACCACTCATACCGGCTGGCACAGGACTTTGCATAAAAAAGCATTTAATTTTTACACTTTAGTGTAATTTCAGCTGCTTGCCTGCTGCTAGTGTGTGTCAGGCCGACTTCAACTGACTGTAGTGTGCCCACTGCCAGTGCCCACCCCTGTCATCCCGTGTGGCACAGGACTTTGCATCAAAAAAGGCACTTAATTTTTACACTTTAATCTAAGGTTAGTTGCCTGCCAGTGTGTGTCAGGCTGACTTCCACTGACTGTAGTGTGCCCACTGCCAGTGCCCACCACTCATACCGGCTGGCACAGGACTTTGCATAAAAAGGCATTTAATTTTTACACTTTAGTGTAATTTCAGCTGCTTGCCTGCTGCTAGTGTGTGTCAGGCCGACTTCAACTGACTGTAGTGTGCCCACTGCCAGTGCCCACCCCTGTCATCCCGTGTGGCACAGGACTTTGCTTAAAAAAGGCGCTTAATTTTTACACTTTAATCTAAGGTTAGTTTCCTGCCAGTGTGTGTCAGGCTGACTTCCACTGACTGTAGTGTGCCCACTGCCAGTGCCCACCACTCATACCGGCTGGCACAGGACTTTGCATAAAAAAGGCATTTAATTTTTACACTTTAGTGTAATTTCAGCTGCTTGCCTGCTGCTAGTGTGTGTCAGGCCGACTTCAACTGACTGTAGTGTGCCCACTGCCAGTGCCCACCCCTGTCATCCCGTGTGGCACAGGACTTTGCTTAAAAAAAAGGCGCTTAATTTTTACACTTTAATCTAAGGTTAGTTTTCTGCCAGTGTGTGTCAGGCTGACTTCCACTGACTGTAGTGTGCCCACTGCCAGTGCCCACCACTCATACCGGCTGGCACAGGACTTTGCATAAAAAAGGCATTTAATTTTTACACTTTAGTGTAATTTCAGCTGCTTGCCTGCTGCTAGTGTGTGTCAGGCCGACTTCAACTGACTGTAGTGTGCCCACTGCCAGTGCCCACCCCTGTCATCCCGTGTGGCACAGGACTTTGCATCAAAAAAGGCACTTAATTTTTACACTTTAATCTAAGGTTAGTTGCCTGCCAGTGTGTGTCAGGCTGACTTCCACTGACTGTAGTGTGCCCACTGCCAGTGCCCACCACTCATACTGGCTGGCACAGGACTTTGCATAAAAAGGCATTTAATTTTTACACTTTAGTATAATTTCAGCTGCTTGCCTGCTGCTAGTGTGTGTCAGGCCGACTTCAACTGACTGTAGTGTTCCCACTGCCAGTGCCCACCCCTGTCATCCCGTGTGGCACAGTACTTTGCATCAAAAAAGGCATTTAATTTTTACACTTTAGTGTAATTTCAGTTGCTTGCCTGCTGCTAGTGTGTGTCAGGCCCACTTCCACTGACTGTAGTGTGCCCACTGCCAGTGCCAACCACTGATACCGGGTGGCACAGTAGCTTGCCGATAAATAAGGCATTTAATTTTTAGACAGTAGTCTAAATTCAGTTGCTTGCCTGCTGCCAGTGTGTGTCAGGCCCGCTTCCACTGACTGTAGTGTGCCCACTGCCAGTGCCAACCACTCATACCGGGTGGCACAGTAGCTTGCCGATAAATAAGGCATTTAATTTTTAGACAGTAGTCTAAATTCAGTTGCTTGCCTGCTGCCAGTGTGTGTCGGGCCCTCTTCCACTGACTGTAGTGTGCCCACTGCCAGTGCCAACCACTGATACCGGGTGGCACAGTAGCTTGCCGATAAATAAGGCATTTAGTTTTTAGACAGTAGTCTAAATTCAGTTGCTTGCCTGCTGCCAGTGTGTGTCAGGCCCGCTTCCACTGACTGTAGTGTGCCCACTGCCAGTGCCAACCACTCATACCGGGTGGCACAGTAGCTTGCCGATAAATAAGGCATTTAATTTTTAGACAGTAGTCTAAATTCAGTTGCTTGCCTGCTGCCAGTGTGTGTCGGGCCCTCTTCCACTGACTGTAGTGTGCCCACTGCCAGTGCCAACCACTGATACCGGGTGGCACAGTAGCTTGCCGATAAATAAGGCATTTAATTTTTAGACAGTAGTCTAAATTCAGTTGCTTGCCTGCTGCCAGTGTGTGTCAGGCCCACTTCCACTGACTGTAGTGTGCCCACTGCCAGTGCCAACCACTCATACCGGGTGGCACAGTACCTAGCACGCGTAGTACCACTTATCTAAAAAAAAAATGACAGGCAGAGGCAGGCCACCGCGCAGGGGCCGTCGTGGTCGTGGTGCTGTGATTTCCACTGGAATAATGCCCAGTTTTCAGAGGCCACGTACCCTGAACCCGAAAAATTCAGAGGACGTAGTTGACTGGCTTAGACAGGACACCCAATCTTCAACAGCTTCCGCTAAGAACCTTGACGCACCATCCTCCTCCAGCTCAGCTTCGGTCACCTGCTCTCAAGTTACCACGCACCCGCCCGTCGCCACCACCACCACTACCACCACAGCCACCACAGCCGCTTCACTTGATCCGTCAGAGGAGTTATTTACACATCAGTTGGATGCAATTAGTGATACGCAACCATTATTGCCAGATGATGTAGATTACGGGGATATGTCTCAGTCAGGCAGGATTACACACATGGACGTACAGTGTGATGATGATGATGATGATGTTGTACCCGCTGCTTCCTTTGCTGAGGTGTCAGATACAAGTGAAGCGGTTGATGATGACGATGTGTCCACGGATGCCACGTGGGTGCCTGCTCGAAGAGAAGAAGAGGGGAAAGTTCTGAAGGGAGACAGAGAGAATGAGGAGATGAGTTGGAAGCAGGGGAGGTCGTCGCAAGGAGTTAGTGGCACAGTCAGACAGCATGTATCGGCACCTGGGGTCAGCCAGACAGCACGCCAGTCAACGCATGCTGTTGCCACCACTAGAATGCCGTCATTGCAAAGCTCAGCAGTGTGGCATTTTTTTGTGTGTCTGCCTCTGATAAAAGCAATGCCATTTGCAACCTGTGCCAAAAGAAACTGAGTCGTGGGAAGTCCAACACCCACCTTGGTACAACTGCTTTGCGAAGGCACATGATCTCACATCACAAACACCTATGGGATCAACACATGAGTACAAGCAGCACACAAACTCAAAGCCACCATGCTCCTCCTGGTCCAGCATCTTCAGCCACGTCAACCACTGCTGTCCTCCCTGCCCCCTCTCAACCACCCGCCACTCCATCTCTCACCTTCAGCAGTTCCTGCTCATCTGCCCACAGTCAGGTGTCTGTCAAGGACATGTTTGAGCATAAGAAGCCAATGTCACAAAGTCACCCCCTTGCCCGGCGACTGACAGCTGGCTTGACGGAACTCTTAGCCCGCCAGCTTTTACCATACCAGCTGGTGGAGTCTGAGGCCTTCAAAAAATTTGTCGCTATTGGGACACCACAGTGGAAGGTACCCGGACGAATTTTTTTTCAAAAAGGCAATCCCAAACCTCTACCATGTCATTGAAAAGGAAGTCATGGCATCTCTGGCATACAGTGTTGGGGCAAGGGTCCATCTGACCACTGATACCTGGTCTGCAAAGCACGGTCAGGGCAGGTATATCACGTATACTGCGCATTGGGTCAACCTGCTGACGGCTGACAAGCATGGAATGCGTGGCTCCGCAGTGGAGTTGGTGACACCACCACGACTTGCAGGCAGACCTACTGCCACCTCCTCTACTCCTACTCCATCCTCTTCAATATCCTCCTCGGCTGAGTCCTCTTCTGCTGCGGTGTCTGGCTGCACATCAACTGATTCCCCCCAGCTCCCCAGGGGCTATTCCACATCCCGGATACGACAGTGTCACGCTATCTTGGGGTTGACTTGCCTGAAAGCAGAGAGCCACACAGGACCAGCACTCCTGTCCGCCCTGAACGCACAGGTGGATCAGTGGCTGACCCCGCACCAACTGGAGATCGGCAAAGTGGTGTGTGACAATGGAAGCAATCTGTTGGCGGCATTAAATTTGGGCGAGTTGTCACATGTGCCGTGCATGGCACATGTGTTGAATCTCATCGTACAACGTTTTGTGTCTAAGTAGCCAGGCTTACAGGACATCCTCAAGCAGGCCAGGAAGGTGTGTGGCCATTTCAGGCGTTCCTACACGGCCATGGCGCACTTTTCCGATATTCAGCGGCGAAACAACATGCCAGTGAGGCGCTTGATATGCGACAGCCCGACACGTTGGAATTCAACACTCCTAATGTTCGACCGCCTGCTCCAACAAGAAAAAGCCGTCAACGAGTATTTGTATGACCGGGGTGCTAGGACAGCCTCTGCGGAGCTGGGAATCTTTTTGCCACGTTACTGGACACTCATGCGCAATGCCTGTAGGCTCATGCGTCCTTTTGAGGAGGTGACAAACCTAGTCAGTCGCACCGAAGGCACCATCAGCGACCTCATCCCATTTGTTTTCTTCCTGGAGCGTGCCCTGCGAAGAGTTCTGGATCAGGCTGTAGATGAGCGTGAAGAGGAAGAGTTGTGGTCACCATCACCACCAGAAACAGCCTTGTCATCATCGCTTGCCGGACCTGCAGCAACGCTGGAAGAGGAGTATGAGGAAGAGGAGTCAGAGGAGGAATGTGGCGGCTTTGAGGAGGAGGAAGACCAACCACAGCAGGCACCCCAGGGTACTCGTTGTTGTCACCTATCTGGGACCCATGGTGTTGTACGTGGCTGGGGGAAGAACAGACCGTCAATGACATCAGTGAGGACGAGGAACGGGAAATGAGTAGCTCTGCATCCAACCTTGTTTAAATGGGGTCTTTCATGCTGTCATGTCTGTTGAGGGACCCACGTATAAAAAGGATAAAGGAGAACGATCTGTACTGGGTGGCCACGCTACTAGACCCCGGTATAAGCAGAAAGTGGCAGAAATGTTACCAAATTACCGAAAGTCGGAAAGGATGCAGCAGTTCAAAACCAAACTAAAAATATGCTTTACACAGCTTATAAGGGGATGTCACAGCACAACGGGAATCTAACAGGGGAAGAGGTGAGTGTAATCCTCCTCCTACCACGGCGGCAAGGACTGGACGATTTACAGATGTGTTGTTGATGGAGGACATGCGGAGCTTTTTCAGTCCTACTCATCGCCACAGCCCTTCGGGATCCAGCCTTAGAGAACGACTCGACCGACAGGTAGCAGACTACCTCGCCTTAACAGCAGATATCGACACTCTGAGGAGCAATGAACCCCTTCACTACTGGGTGTGCAGGCTTGACCTGTGGCCTGAGCTATCCCAGTTCGCGATAGAACTTCTGGCCTGCCCTGCTTCAAGTGTCCTGTCAGAAAGGACCTTCAGTGCAGCAGGAGGCATTGTCACTGACAAGAGAAGTCGCCTCGGTCAAAAAAGTGTTGATTACCTCACCTTCATAAAGATGAATGAGGCATGGATCCCGAAGGGACTGACAGTGGGGGATACGTTTGACTAACAAAAGGCCTGATTACATGCCTTGGCCTCAAAATGGTCCCCACGTTGCTGTATTTAATGTCTGCATACCGGATGACTTTCGTGAATTCTCCACCACCAACTAGGGTTCAAGCCGCAATGTTTTAGTCACTTTTCTGCCTGGAAAACATAAATTTTTTCCGGCCGCTGCTACAATAGCGGCTGCAACAGTGCCATTATTTTTCAGGCATGTGTACATGCCTAATTTTTCTGTCCTATGGTGCAGCACTGTGGCTGCAGAAACAAACAAAAAAAAAAAGGCACATACAAGTGTCAATTCCCCTTCGTGATCGTTACCTTGTTGTGGTGAAGGGGCTTGCGTATCACAATGAAGCAATCATCACCTCTATAAGTGTGTTGGCAATGTTGCCACACCCCAGATGATAAGGCCGTTGCTTCATTATGGTCAGACCAAAAGCGATCGGACGGCTGGATAATATTTCATAGAAAAACATTAATTTACCTTTTTTTTATATGTTGTATGGGTTTTTAATACATAAAATAAAAAATCATAATAAAGTCTCTTAATAGTTTATTAGAAATGATGCAGGCAATTAAAAAAATCCCCATCAATTCCAATACAAAGCAAGTACAGAGCTCAGAACTAAATTATTTCATGATGTCGTAATGGTTCGCTAATTCGACAATGGATAATCAATTCGACCGGATAGGGTCCGTAACAGGGATTAAACTGATAGGAATAGTACTAGTTAAGACACCACTCATATAGGGTGTCACAGCACATTGCTCTGTGCACGCGCAGTGCCCCAATTTGGGAGTAAGAGGACCGACCAAGCTGCTTTTTCCATCTCCCGGTTCCTGAAATCAATTCAGTTTAGTGTATGAGAGTTTGGTTTGTCACTGTGAAGGCAGTCGAAGGCACCCGGCCTAAATTTTTTTTCACAAAAGGCAATCCCTGATATGGGACGTAACAGGGATTAAACTGATGAGAATAGTACTACAGAAAATACCACTCATATCGGGTGTGACAGTAAATTGCACGGCGCAGACGCAGTCACCGTGGTTTAAAACAGAGTGGAGGGAGCCAGCGTTTTTAACCATCTCCCGTTCGAAAAATCTATTCAATAAATGGCCCCCAGATTGGGGACGTTAGAGGATTAAACTGATGAGAATAGTACTACAGAAAATACCACTCATATCGGGTGTGACAGTAAATTGCACGGCGCAGACGCAGTGACCGTGGATTAAAACAGAGTGGAGGGAGCCAGCGCTTTTTAACCATCTCCCGTTCGAAAAATCTATTTAATAAATGGCCCCCAGATTGGGGAGTCGGGGACGTTAGAGGGATTAAACTGATGAGAATAGTACTACAGAAAATACCACTCATATCGGGTGTGACAGTAAATTGCACGGCGCAGACGCAGTGACCGTGGATTAAAACAGAGTGGAGGGAGCCAGCGTTTTTAACCATCTCCCCGTTCGAAAAATCTATTTAATAAATGGCCCTCAGATTGGGGACGTTAGAGGGATTAAACTGATGAGAATAGTACTACAGAAAATACCACTCATATAGGGTGTGACAGTAAATTGCACGGCGCAGACGCAGTGACCGTGGTTTAAAACAGAGTGGAGGGAGCCAGCGTTTTTAACCATCTCCCCGTTCGAAAAATCTATTCAATAAATGGCACCCAGATTGGGGACGTTAGAGGATTAAACTGATGAGAATAGTACTACAGAAAATACCACTCATATCGGGTGTGACAGTAAATTGCACGGCGCAGACGCAGTGACCGTGGTTTAAAACAGAGTGGAGGGAGCCAGCGTTTTTTAACCATCTCCCGTTCGAAAAATCTATTTAATAAATGGCCCCCAGATTGGGGACGTTAGAGGGATTAAACTGATGAGAATAGTACTACAGAAAATACCAGTCATATCGGGTGTGACAGTAAATTGCACGGCGCAGACGCAGTCACCGTGGTTTAAAACAGAGTGGAGGGAGCCAGCGTTTTTAACCATCTCCCCGTTCGAAAAATCTATTCAATAAATGGCCCCCAGATTGGGGACGTTAGAGGGATTAAACTGATGAGAATAGTACTACAGAAAATACAACTCATATCGGGTGTGACAGTAAATTGCACGGCGCAGACGCAGTCACCGTGGTTTAAAACAGAGTGGAGGGAGCCAGCGTTTTTAACCATCTCCCCGTTCGAAAAATCTATTTAATAAATGGCCCCCAGATTGGGGAGTCGGGGACGTTAGAGGGATTAAACTGATGAAAATAGTACTACAGAAAATACCACTCATATCGGGTGTGACAGTAAATTGCACGGCGCAGACGCAGTCACCGTGGTTTAAAACAGAGTGGAGGGAGCCAGCGTTTTTTAACCATCTCCCGTTCGAAAAATCTATTCAATAAATGGCACCCAGATTGGGGACGTTAGAGGGATTAAACTGATGAGAATAGTACTACAGAAAATACAACTCATATCGGGTGTGACAGTAAATTGCACGGCGCAGACGCAGTCACCGTGGATAAAAACAAAGGGAGGGAGCCAGCGTTTTTTAACCATCTCACCGTTCGAAAAATCAATTCAATTCATCTTTTGGGGACCCTTGGTGTTGTACGTGGCTGGGTGGAGGAAGAAACCTTCAATGACATCACCGGGACGTGGCTAGCTTGGTATCCAACCTTGTGCAAATGGGGAGTTTGCGGTTGTGCAAATGAACTGTTTGCGGTGCATTAAAAGGGAGTTTGGTCTGTCAATGTCAGTGAAGCGGGCGTAACCCTTACACTACCTGATCGATACAACATCATACCTGATCGTATACACACACTGGATGTTTTAAAGCACGTTATTCCAAACAATTTAGGAATGTTAGTTGATTTATGCCCTTTATGGATTAAAACCCGACTCTGCGTCCACTACGTAATTTTCCATGGAAGTTTTGCCATAGATCCCCCTCCGGCATGCCACAGTCCAGGTGTTAGACCCCTTGAAACAACTTTCTCATCACTATTGTGGCCAGAAAGAGTCCCTGTGGGTTTTAAAATTCGCCTGCCAATTGAAGTCTATGGCGGTTCGCCCGGTTCGCCCGTTCGCGAACATTTGCGGAAGTTCGCGTTCGCTGTTCGCGAACTGAAAATTTTATGTTCGCGACATCACTACTTGTCAGTGGCTCGCCACTATGACTCATAGAGGGGGAACTTGGTAAGTAAACTAACTAAATGACGTGGTCTTACACGGCAGAAAAAAAAAATTCAAATACCCCAAATGCTATTGTGCAATTCTGGAGGTAGGAGCAAATTTCCCACAGTGATCCGTTGATAGCAGTAATCCCCAACAATGGAGGATGCCAGCAACGGACCACATGTACCACAAAAAACATCCTACACAGGTCTTTAAAAGCAGAAAATGCTCAAAACTCCAGATGCTGTTGCGCATTTCTAACTGGGGGAGCAAATGCTGCACATGTGATCCGTTGCTAACAGCAATCCCCAGCAAAAATACATACAATGGAGGATGCCCGCAGCGGACCAAATGTACCAGAAAGACATCCAAAGCAGTATAGCCCAATGTGTGGATGTGATGGATTATATGAAGCATTACAAAGATTGGTGCACCACAATGGTAAATGCAACTGACAATATATGGCTAAACCCTCACTCTGATGTTAAAAATGGGACTTTAGCCAATATATTCTTATATCACAAACATACCGGAGCCCACGCACCTCATCAAGGTCTCTCATAGTGGCACGGGACCTAATGCTAACCTGCCTGTGCCAGTGGGCAATTACAGAGGCCGTATGGGCTATTACAGGAGCATTAGGTCTGACACATTTGCTCCCCCAGTTAGAAATGGGCAACAGCATCTGGGGTTTTGAGCATTTTCTCCTTTTTAAGACCTGTGTAGTATGTTTTTTGTGGTACATGTGGTCCGTTGCTGGCATCCTCCATTGTTGGGGATTACTGCTAGCAACGGATCACATGTGCGGAATTTACTTCTACCTCTAGAAATGCCGTTTAAGACCACCTCATTTAGTTAGTTTGTTTCCATATGCAGGGGTGTAGCTAACAGCTTATGGGCCCTGGTGCAAGAGTTCAGCTTGGGCCCCCCCTTGCCTCATTGCTTTGTGTGTCTTCTTATGTGGTATAAGGGTCTTTGGGCCCCCTCAGGCTCCTGGGCCCTCTGCATCCCCTATAGCTATGCCCATGTCCATATGTGTACCTGGAGGAGTGGGAGTCCAGGTTGTATTTTTTAGGTGCACCTGTGTGCCCTGCACCACTTGAGTAAGTGGTCAGTGGGACTCACAACCTTCTCCCTACTCCCATTATATGTGTGATTTCACGCTGGAGGTAACCTAGGAGCTGTTTGCTGTGTGTCGGACCTCATGCTCCTGTAATTGCCAATACGGCCCCTGTAGTTGCCCACTGGCATAGGTAGGTTAGTGTTAGGTCCCATGCCACAATGAGAGACCTTGACGAGGTGCGCGGGCTCTGGTATGTTCTTGATATAAGAATATATTGGCGAAAGTCTCATTTTTAACATCAGAGTGAGGGTTTAGCCATATATTATCAATTGCATTTACCATTGTGGTGCACCAATCTTTGTAATGTTTTGGAACTTAGTAAGTATCCAACTGTATGACATCCATATATCTGAATGGGACAAGATGAGACAAGTCATCCCAATGTGACTAATACCTGTTGTTTGTCTTTGTTTCTCATCACTACTATAGGGGTGAGGACAGGTAATCAATATGAGACTGGTGGGGGTCTGTCTACTGAGACCCTACTACTAAGTATTGGGAAATATGTCAGGTCCCAGCAAACCACAGATCCGTATTATATATATATATTATTAGACATATTAATTGTCTAATAAAACATTACACATAATTCTTATACACTTTCTGTATCATTTTTGTTCCCATTTTACAAGATCTCTGCTTCCTGTCGTTCCATAAGAACTTGAATTTTTCAATTTCAGGGGATAAAAATCTGACCTGGTCATGTGATGGACACTCTGGTGCACTACTCGTTACTATACAGTTATCAGAGCCGTGTATCACTTGACCAGGACAGATATTTATACCATGGAAGTATGAAGTGAAGGTCACTGTTGGGTTTATGGCAAGCAGAGATCTTGAAAAGTAATGCATACAGAAAGTTACATTCTACAATGAATATCCTTTGTTTGCTGAATATACCTTTTAGCAATGAATTGGCACTGAACAGTATCAGGACCTGTTGCAAACACCAGGCCAGGAAGGAAAACTCAATGCGACTGAGTCACCTATGAGTAAGTGAATAAATGACAAGGGCTCCATCCCTTAGGGTCTTTAAATATCAATATGGAGACCTTTAATTCAATCCTTCAAGGCTTATCTTAAATGCTCAACTCATTAAACTGTGCAGCTGATGCATTGGCGAGCCTGACGTTACCTTACTGTGAAATAGAGAACTGCATCTAACATAAAGAACACGCTGGATCCCAGCATACGGTGCAAAAGGGCAAGAGAGCAAGTCAAATGGACAGTAGTAGTAGTAAAAGAGGTGATATGAGAGAGCATAGCTTGAATAGTATTATATTATACGTACTGGATATTATCTTTAGCTATTAAACTTCTAGATCATGAGCACTTGTCTGCTGTGTCATCTACCAAGGCTTATATATATATATATATATATATATTTTTCATTATTATTATTATTATTATTATTATTATTGTTTTTGTCATTAGTATTCATATTATTTTATTATTCTTATTATTTTTATTGTTATTATTATTGTATTGCATAATTTGTCCTTACCTTTTGGTGGACATTAACTCTTTATAAAAAAAAATTATAATTTAGCAATTTTCCTCTGTAGTTGGGGCATCTATAGGACCCCAGTTACAGAGGATAAGTGCCGCCTGTCATGACAGGAGTCACTGGCAATGCTCATCTGGATCTACTAAGGCTCTGTGGATCTTACATGTAAAGGGGTGTCTGGCGATCACAATATAACCTGGTCCTATAGAAGTAGCTTCATTATCCCATTGCTATAATATCTTGGGAATACAGGAGAATTTAATCTCCTCGCAGTCTCACTAAAGGAATGTAGCGTTAGTAATCCCCCATTCTATGTGAGTTCAATTTCACAATCTAAGCCAGGGGCATAAAAAGTGACCATTTGGACCTCATAAAACAAACAGTAATAGCACCACTATCCACCAGGACCACATTCAGTAGTAAGTTCAGAATATAAAAAAGTATAATTATTGAGCCTCTGTTCTTGTTTTCTCCAACTCCGTACTCACAGTGATAGCACGGTAATAAAAACAAAAAACTCAGTGATGTCACAGCAAAGGGATTATGTGAGATGAAATGTCACAGTACAAAAATAATCTATTAAAGTTACAGCGCAGGAATTATGTAAACAGTGATGTCACAATACAAGGATAATCTACCCAGTTATGTCACAGTGCAGGGATAATAAACACAGTCATGTCACAGTACAGTTAAAACACAGTGATGTCACAGTACAGGGATAATAAACACAGTGATGTCACAGTACATGGATAATATACACAGTGATGTCACAGTACAGGGATAATAAACACAGTGATGTCACAGTACAGGGATAATAAACACAGTGATGTCACAGTACATGGATAATATACACAGTGATGTCACAGTACAGGGATAATAAACACAGTGATGTCACAGTACAGTTATAATAAACACAATGATGTCACAGTACAGGGATAATAAACACAGTGATGTCACAGTACAGGGATAATAAACACAGTTATGTCACTGTACATGGATAATATACACAGTGATGTCACAGTACAGGGATAATATACCCAGTGATGTCACAGTACAGGGATAATAAACACAGTGATGTCACAGTACAGGGATAATAAACACAGTGATGTCACAGTACAGAGGTATCAAACACAGTGATGTCACAGTACAGGGATAATAAACACAGTGATGGCACAGTACAGGGATAATAAACACAGTGATGCCACAGTACAGGGATAATATACCCAGTGATGTCACAGTAAAGGGATAATAAACACAGTGATGTCACAGTACAGAGGTAACAAACACAGTGATGTCACCGTACAGGGATAATAAACACAGTGATGGCACAGTACAGGGATAATAAACACAGTGATGTCACAGTACAGAGGTAACAAACACAGTGATGTCACAGTACAGAGGTAACAAACACAGTGATGGCACAGTAAAGGGATAATAAACACAGTGATGTCACAGTACAGGGATAATATACCCTGTGATGTCACAGTACAGGGATAATATACCCTGTGATGTCACAGTACAGCGATAATATATCCCAGTGATGTCACAGTACAGGGATAATATACCCAGTGATGTCACAGTACAGGGATAATATATCCAGTGAGATCACAGTGCAGGGATAATTTACTAAGTGAAGTTACAGCAGAAGAATCATGCCCACAGCAATGTCAGAGCAGTGGAAAAATGTAAAAAGTTATGTCATAGTATAGGGATAATACACACAGTGATGCCATACTACAATCTACATGCCCTCTACATACCACCACATTAGTAATGACACCACAAATGACCATATTATATTTATTCAGGCTCGTTCTACCAATTCTATCACCAAATGTCTTGGATCACCCTTATTCTGGCTTTTTGTTCAAGTGTATGACCAAATTAAAGGGCTATTCCGGTTTCATAAAATTGATGACCTACCTTCAGGATAGATCATCAGTTTCAGATTAGTGGAGGTCTGACTCTCAACACTGCCGCCATTAATCTGTTTGAAGGGACTGCGGTGCTAGTGCAAGAGCAGCGTCCTCTTCAATGTTTGCCTGCACCCCCGCCTACATTGTAGTGGTGGTACAGTGTAGTTATAGACGTTTATCCCATTCAAATTATATTTCATCAAATGATGTAATTCCCGTGGATATTGTAGGGATAGGTTACCTTATCGGGTCACAAGAGAGACCAAGAGCCAGGCCATCAATGAGCCCTAGTGAGGTAATCTGCCATTACACTGTGTGGGTGGTAGCCATGGAAACAAAAGATCCATTAAACTGAACTTAGCAGAAGACTAGCTGATAAGATATAGTGGCCATTTCTGCTCCAGTCAATATGAAGCCGCGATTGTGGGCGCTAATAGTTACAGGGGACTTGTGGCATCAGGTACTTCAGTTGAGAATCTGCCTCAGCGACAATTTGACGTATAGGACAGGTCCCAGCTATTACCGGGAGAGACTGGCTCTGTAAGGCCTTCTAGTGTTGCCCTAACTCTGCCCACTGCCAGTCTTAAAGGGGTTGTCCCATGAAAAATATTCTGCACTTTTCAAACCAGCACCTGGGTCTGAAAACTTTTGTCATTGAATTTAATTAAAAAATTTGAAAAGCCACTGAATTATTCAATAAAATGTATCTGTACAGCGCCACCTGCTGTTTGTTTTTCTTCTTATTTATTTGTCCTGCTCACTGAGAAGGCCGCACATGCTCAGTTTCATCCTTCAGCTGCCTTCTGAGCTGTGATAGGGAGAGCTGAGACACGCCCCCTGAGCTGCAGCAGAAAAGACACTCCCCTTGAGCTGCCAGCTTGATCTACATCTAGCAGAGCAATGAATGGGGAGATCTCTGGATCCATGTGCGGTACAGGGATGGTTCTAGCTTTGCTAGAAAGAGATTGTCATGTACTATATGAGGTCTGATTTTAATTTTTTACATTAGTCATGGGATAACCCCTTTAAATCATAGACCACAGTAGCCTTGTACCTCTCTGCTGTCAGACACTGGATAAAGTACAGTACTTGAAGGAACTGTTCTTAGAGGACCTGGATATTGCACATTGGCCTCAATCTCCATATATTTACGGTGGGAAGAACAACATTTCTTCTACACCAGGCATGCTCAACCTGTTGAAAAACTACAACTCCCATCATTCTCTGACAGCCTACAACTATCATCCTACAGAAGGGCATCAATGAGGTTGTCGTTTTACAACAGTTGGAGGGCCGCAGGTTGAGCATCCCTGTTCTACGCCATCTTACTGATTAACCTCAATATAGCAGCTGAATCCTTAATTCCCTGTAGACCAGCCATAACATCTGGAGAAACCTTGCCCCCATTGGAGACCAGCATTGTTAATAGGAAGAAGTTAGACCCAAATCGTGAATTAACTAAATAGTGACTGTAGCGGTGTGCACACAAGCTTACAATAAGGGGCCTGTAAGTGTTACTATCAATTACTATTGTTTCGTTCATTGTATTTTACTAACCATAATTCTGTGGTGTACCTTGTATCCAAAAAAAAAAGTTGTGTTATTTTGGGAACTTCGTGATAAAGCTGTATAACAGCACCTTAGCCACCCCAAGTCTCTGGGGGTTCATTCAATATCACGAAATCGGAATACCCATTAGTGGTTTAGAAAAACATTTTGATGGAGAGTGTATAGCTAAGGCCAAACACAAGCGATAGGAGCGATTAGTGATGAGATCAGGCGTAGCCATACAGTCGTTGTTGATCTACCTAGTCTACCACCACGTCTTGGAACACACTAATAAGAACACATTTCTAATTTGTACGATAAGCCTGAACTTTATAAAATGAAAAGAACACCATCTTCCTGCAATTTGGTCCTTCTAAACTCTAGATCAAAGCTAGCAAAATGTCATCGGTTACAATATCCATATTCACATTCTCATTAATTATAAACCCAATGTATCATTAGTCAAGAGTTACTTATAAACACGTTGCAGGCTGGGTGCTACATTAAAAGCAAAGTTACTTTATGTACGGTAGTACTGGCTTTACAGTATATTGAATGTTGCTCGTATTATTTAAAGCTTGCCCTGAGAGCCCATGTTGCGTTGAGCAGTCCTTAGAGGGGTGAAAGCCAGTAATAATGTGTAATCTCCTCCTAACTCGGTTCATTGGTGCCCCTCACTTTAGGCAAACCAGTAGCTTCAATGTCAAAGCAATTTTCCCAACAGGTAGTGTTTGATAAATAGGCTGGTCCCATCAACCTGCATGCCTATGATGGAGTTTTTGAAGATGAAGGGGTGTTCCTACCATAACCATTTATGGTGAAAGGAGAGGTTGTCCAGACACTTAAAAGCTTTAAAATAATATAAGAATTAATATTAACCATTCTGGGGCATTTCAGGTCTACCTTGGTTAACAAAAAATTATGACCTGTGGCAAATGGAAAATATGAAAACAGCCAACAGCACAATGGCATTTATTCCTTAGAGAACTATTAAAGGGGAGTTCTGGTTTTGCAATATTCAGCATCAGTTGACAGGAAACAACAAGTTATCAATTATTAATAGTTATTGATTATCTGTAATGCCCCGTTTTCTTGCACTTCATCGGGGTCACGTGACATTTTCCTGTGTTAGTTCCCTCAGTATCTGAGGAAAGGGATTTAGGGGTCATTATATCAGACGACCTAAAGGTGGGCAGACAATGTCATAGAGCAGCAGGTAATGCCAGCAGAATGCTTGGGTGTATAGGGAGAGGCATTAACAGTAGAAAGAGGGAGGTGCTCGTGCCGCTCTACAGAGCACTAGGGAGACCTCATTTGGAGTATTGTGTGCAGTACTGGAGACCATACTGTATCTGCAGAAGGATATTCAGAGAAGAGCTACTAAACTAGTACATGGATTGCAGGACAAAACTTACCAGGAAAGGTTAAAGGACCTTAACATGTATAGCTTGGAAGTAAGAAGAGACAGAGGGGATATGATAGAAACTTTTAAATACATAAAGGGAATCATCACGGTAAAAGAGGAGAGAATATTTAAAAGAAGAAAAACTGCTACAAGAGGACATAGTTTTAAATTAAAGGGGCAAAGGTTTAAAAGTAATATCAGGAAGAATTACTTTACTGAGAGAGTAGAGGACGCATGGAATAGCCTTCCTGCAGAAGTGGTAGCTGCAAAAACAGTGAAGGAGTTTAAGCATGCATGGGATAGGCATAAGGCCATCCTTCATATAAGATAGGGCCTGGGGCTATTCATAGTATTCAGCATATTGGGCAGACTAGATGGGCCAAATGGTTCTTATCTGCCGACACATTCTATGTTTCTATGTTTCCCAATCTTGATGGCATCACATCTACATATGACGTGTGGCAAGGCATTTAAAGGGGTTGTCTTACTTTAGAAAATGATATTTATTATGTAAAGAAAGTTAATACAAGGCATTTACTAATGTATTAGGATTGTCCATATTGCCTCCCTCCTTTGCTGGCTTGATTAATTTTTTTCAACACATTAAACACTGCTCGTTTGCAGTTGTTACGGCCACAATTGAATCCAGCAGCAGTGGTCATACTTGCACACTACTGGAAAAAGCGCTGGCCTCTCTGTTGGGCGGGAATGTGTTAGTGCATAGGACGACGCTTTTTCCTATAGTGTGCAAGCATGACTACCAGCACTGGATTACAGGGTGGTCATAACCCATGAATTCAAGCAGTGTATAATGCAATAGAAAAATGAATCAAACCAGCAAACAAAGCAATATGGGCAATCACAATACATTAGTAAGCAACTTGTATTAACTTTCTCTACATGATAAATGAAATTAGCCGAAGTGAGACAACCCCTTTAAGGTTCTGCCCTCCAACACATCATCAATGACCCTGCCTCTGAAGGCTGTGTTCTGCTTATTCTCCTGGACCCTTCCCTGTAGACATGATGCCAGGAATAGTGCCATATTATAGGGCGGAGTTTTTCCAGCACGGCTTCAAGCAGGCTTGGATATGTGATGTTTGAGCTGGGAAGGAAGGGGGAGACGGGGACTTGATGCTACAGACACTCCCCGAGAGTCTTGCACCAGGATGTAAACAAAGGGTGCGGGTCAAAGATCACAATTACACTGGTGGAGTAAAAAAAATGCACTCGCCAGACTCTCATTATGCAGTAAGGCTAAATTCTGGTGTTATTTTTTTTTTTTTGCATAACTGGAAAACTCCTTTAAGACCCTCGAAGGAAGAAATCTAGCGATACATTTTAGAGCAGCCCATTAAAAAACCAACCATCTTATAGGTCTGGGATGCCATTTGGAATATGTGGGTCCCTTACAGTCCATTGCCCCTGGTTCTCGTCACTCTTTCATCTTGTACCCTACTATGTATACTTGAGGGGTATCTGGAATAACAGAGGGGGTTTTGTGTTTACAGTGTATATACTATTTATCTAGTGGAGCCATACTAAAAAGAGCTGAGCATAGTGGGTGACAATTAACATGTCAGCTGTATTATCTGTAGTCCCCTTAAACGAGCTTTCCAGGCTTTTTCTACTGATGACCTATCCTCAGGATAGGTCACGATTATAAGATCGGTTGGGCTCCAACAACCAGCACCACTGCCGATCAGCTGTTGGAGACGCACTGCGTGCGCCATCTCCTCAAACAGCTTATCGGCAGGGGTGCCGGGTGTTGGATCCCCGCCGATCTGATATTGATGACCTGTCCTGAGGATAGGTCATCAATAGAAAAAGCCCAGACAACCTCTTTAAGACAGCCCGGCCAGCCAACAGGTATCTAAATGTGTGATAGGTAGTTTGACATAGCAAGACAGCATCCATCCAAATGAATGTTTCTACATGAGAAATAAATAGCTCTCTATGTGCTTATTTGACAGCAGGGTCCGTCTGATGTGCAGCATTCTTCATACTAGGCCATGCTAGTCTCATACAAACACAAAATTACAGTAACGTCCAGTTAAATGAGCACTGCCACGGTGACCAAACACATTTTCAAGTTAAAGATCATTAATAATGAGAAAAACAGCAATGTGTGAAAGTTGCTTACCGCATCCAACCAACACATAAAGAGCAGAGATAAGCAGAGACGCCCTGCAACATCATTAAGCCTTCATGTCAGAGATAATAAATTATGTCTTACTTTGACTCCCTTTTATAGGAAAAGTTTGTTTTATTTACTTTAATATAATCTGTCACTCTAGGCAGGATCTGACCAGCCCACAGAGGAATCAATGATTCCCCTGGTGGGCTCCCATGCACCCACCCATGTACAGCTGACACGTGGTACAGAACACTAACTGCACTGCACATAAAAAGGCAGTGTACAAAAACTGGGTAGATTATTTAACAAAGTACAGGTGAATTCTAGGTATACAGTCAGGCTAGCCAGTATCTTCTTTCTCACCGTGACATTCCTTCTCGAAGTTACTGCAGATCACTTTTTAAAGTTCCTTCACAGAGCACAAGCAGAACCTGACCAATAGAATTTTGCATACCAAGGTGAAGATTAGGATTTTCTAAACTGGTCTGCAGTTAGTTTGCGCCAACCGTGTATCCGGCCCCTGCACCTGTTTGTCTGTATCATCGTTTCTAAACCTGAACCTACCAGCTCCTGCTTGTGATCTTCAGCCCACTTTCTGTGCACCTTCTTGGGCAGCTCTGATTTCTTAGTCAAAGTCCTCTATGTTCATTTGGCAACACTAGGTCTAAGCCTTGGCTTTACTCTCTGAAATTTCTTATGGTACAATGTCTGGTATTGTTCATCACTGCCATTGCTAATTTTTGCCTACTACAACCACGTTTTATGTATGCCAATTTTGGACTATTAGATTGTTACCATGAGTGGACCTCAGTGTTAGTGGGCCCTGACCATAGTGTATCTATCATTATAAGTGTTTTCATTGATTAGTATTATATGTGAATCTATGAAACTTTGTGATGTAATGTCTTGTAAAACAAAAGTGACACCTATGTTAAAAAGAAAACTGCGAAAAGGGGAGAGGTGGAATGGAGCTGCAGTATTCCACCCTCTGTGTATGTTAAACTGCATGCTGTGAGAGGGGAGAGGGAACAGCAAGAAGGAGACATCTGAATGGCATAGATAAAACCTTTGACATCACACCAGGAAAAACCACCTACTCAGATACACTGAGTGAGAAAATGCGGAGGAAAGAAACCCAAAATATTCAGGTTTGACACAACATACCTCCCCAACTGTCTAAACAGTGTCCATGAAGTGGAGAGCAGTAGGGAATATAACTGGGAGGTTGGGGATTTTTGAGAGTGAATTTTCTTTCCTTTTAATTCATTGTGCTATATATATATTACCACTTGACAACCCCTTTAATGGACCAATGAAGTGCACTTATTTAAGAAGCTTTTGTGAAACATCATGTTGACTCATGCAGTAGAGGGAAGAGCCACAGATCCAAACGCACAATAACAACACAATATTTCAGATGATCCAATCGACTGCAGTTTTTTGTTTTATAAAAAATCTTCATGTAGAACAAGACTAAGTTTATAATGCAATATATCACTTATAAAGATACTCACACTGTGAAAATAATCTCATAGAAAATAAGTTAAAACTTTGTAAAGGAGTCACTGTACAGTCACACGATTTTACATAAATCAATAGTACAAATGACCACAAGAAACTTTGTAATATGTTTTATTAGTGAGGCATGTCTAGTTCTCATGTTATCAGCTGTTTACATCCTCCATCCCCCACACTGCTTATTAATTGCTTTTCACCTTGAAAAATGCTTTCAATTTGTCTCGAGACAGACCATCTTCTCAGTAGGATCATATTACACATGTCAATACACGTCTATGGAAAGGGGAAAGGGAGGAGTGAGCATGAGCTGAGGAGACAGGCACACACAGAGACTACACAACTAAATAGGAAGATTACGGCTCAACACAAGTGCTTCATTCACAAAAACACAGGTCAGTACTTCTCTGTAATGTCCTCAATTTTCCCTGGGGTTGGTTCTGAGTGACTGTGAAACAGTTAGGAAAGAGATTCTCCTCTACTTTCTGTGGGCAGTAGATGGTAGCTAGTCACCACCACAAAATGTCAGGTACAAGTGATAAATAGTGACCAAAAACATTGTACACACACTGTACTATTGGTTGATGCAGAGTTTGTTAAAAGGTTAGGTAAGCTTTAAGTATTTTATATAATAAAAACAATTAAGAAGTGACAAATCACATCCATTGATAAATGAGGATCATGTATATTATACACTCCTGTATATCAGCATAATGTAAACCAGGGGGTGCAATGTAAAATGTGCAAACAACCAGGCCTATTAAATAATATTATTACAATAAGTAGAATATATTTGGTACCACCAGCTTGCAGAGGCTTCTTCAAGAAGCTTATTGGTGTTGGTGCCGGGTGTCAGAATCCAAATGATCAGAAATTGATAACCTATCCTGTGGACAGATCATCAATATTGTTCTCGCAAAAAGCCTTTTTAATGGAATTGGAGGGAGGAGTGACACAAGTAGAAGGTGCCGAGTTTCTCCAGAAGACAAGTCCCCTTTGCCACCATGGAAAATAAATCTGCATTATCCCATCACCAAGTCAGTATCTGAGCCACTAGAAAATGCAGAGCGATGTAACAAAAGAAGCTTGCTGAGGATCGAGTGACAGTGGCTAGGTCGGATAAGCTACTGACTATGGTCATATGGCATGGACCTTTTTGAGCAAATGACCACAAACACAAACTGTAAATGTTGGGAACACATCTTAAGCAGGTAGTTCCTGCTGATGGGAGGAGGAGGATAAGAGTTCTAGGTCATTAGTTGAGCAACGAAAATATTGCTGTTCCATACATGTTATCTTCCTCGTTTCTGTGTTCTTTTGGTTCTCTTCTTAGGCTGTCCATCAAATGTATTCTGTGCAGGGGAGAAGCAGCCACCTCTAATGCGCCTCTTTACTAGTGTTGATCGTGAATATTCTAATCGTGAATTTTTATCGCGAATATCTAGAATATAGTGCTATATATTCGTAATTGTGAATATTCTAGATTTTTTTTCATTAGTACCCATGATCCCTCACTGCTTCTTGCTTGTGGGCCAATGAGAAGGCTGCAATGTTTTTGACTTTAGGAGTAGTGTTGATTGCGAATTTACATATTGCAAATTTTTTATCGCTAATTTTTTTATTGCCAATAAAACCTTCAGAAGTGTCATGCTGCTTGTGGCCACATCATCACGTAAACCAGTCATTGGCTGGAGTGGTGTATAACCATGTCCATGCACTGCCAGGTGTAAACAGCGGAGGCAGTGCGAAGGACCGGAGCGGTGGGGAGCAGGTTAGTATAACTCTTCGGTTTCAGGGGCTATGCTGCAGCACAATATTCGGGACAAGTGTTCATAGGAGCGCTCATATCTTATATCTGGCCAGTATAACTGTGCTGCTGATCAGTCGATAAACAAGGAATTGCTCATTTGTTGGCTGATTTTCAAATTTTATCAGGATGAAAGATGTACGATTATCTGCAGCACATCTCACCGTGTAATCTAAATGAAGGCGGAATGACTGTTGCAGCGATCACTCCTCCCCAGTTACTTTGCACTGGCTTGTGTAATAGGCAGATGAGTACCGATCAACATTTTTTTTTTTTGCAGCCCCTTGAAATAGAGCGATGTGACAATGCGGCCCCCAGACCAAAAAAGGTTGTGCACCCCTGATCTAATAGCAGTGTCTAGACACAAGGGCATTTCTCTAATTATTACAACAGAAAATTGTTCCATTTTGTCGGATCTAGAAGAGAAATGTAATAGAGAAATACAAATATTCATGTGGATTGTAATATGTCTGGTGGTTTCATTTAAATATGTGAAGCCCCACAGTAGGTTAAACCAAGATTTAAAATACTACATAGAATTTTCAATCAAAAATTTATAGGGGATAAACCATGGGTTCATATTACAACTTTTTATGGGTACCGAGATGTGCGAAGCTGTAGTAGGGCAATCAAAGAGGTCTATGGAATTATTACCGTATATACAATTGTGGGCACCAGTACATAAGAAGCAACTAGCTAAACTGCAACGGGTGCAGAGGAGGGCGATCAAGGTAATTCAGGAAATGTGTGGATGGTAGTACCAAGACAGGTGAGCAAACTTGAGGTATTTCATTTTGGAAATATTCTATAGTGCCTAGACGAAGGGGGGGAAGCAACAAATAGTGCAATCCCCAAGCATTGCAGATACTGTATATTGGCACATCCCATGCTGGATGTTTTGGTAGCCAGCCCATCATGCTTGATGTAAGTTTGAGTCACGGACTGCAAATCAGAGGAAGGAGATAATTGGTTTATCTAGGACCCACATAAAAGATGAGGCCCCAGAGAGCAAAAGAGTGAGTAGTTCTTCATGCCAAATTACTATGCATAGCTGTTCTAGATGGGTTGCCATGCCAAGCAGCCAATTCCCTGCTGTTTGACCTGTTAGTGTGACTAGAAGTTACTGATCATTGCCTGTCATTGCGTTTGTAATACTGACTTTTCTGGACAGCTGACTTCTGTCTGTTTTTGGATTTACCCTGTTGCTGCTGTTCCTCCTTATTCTGACTCTCCTAGTAACTGACCTTGGATTGCCTCTGAATCAACCTCTTATGTTCTGCATTGATCGAGTCTGTCTCTCCTGGTGTTGACCCTGTTTACTGACTTGCTTTTTTTCCTCGCTGGTCATTCTGGAAGGTCTGCCACTAGTATATCGCATTAGTTTTCTGTTATTAACTTTGCATTCATAACCTTAGTCCCTAGCAGCAAAGCCCATCTAGCCTAGAGGCAGGTGAATGGGTTATCTAAAGTTTTACACAAGACTCTCAGACTCTATGAATGGCCGCCCACTCTACCAGATGTGTCTTAGTAATAACTGTTGTCTTTGCAGATAGAAAAAGAAAGAAAGATGTTTTTAATCTTCCGAATGTTAAAAACATCATTGCCTTCATAAACACTCCTCACTGTTTGGTATTACTAATATTTTTATAATCTTATGCACTTCCATTCTTGTTTTCTGCCAAAAATTGAGTCATCCCCTTTGTTCAAATTCTAATTATTATCTTCACATTTCCATTGTACATATTTATCACACCGCAATTAGTTTTTAATCCCATGGAATATTTAGACTCACACAATACCCAATTGATGCAATAAATTAAAGTCTCGCTATCAATAGGATCACAAACATGTAGTTGAGAAGCCCTGGGAAAGGGTTGAGACAGTATTTTAGACACGTACTCAGCAGACGTGTTTAATAAGAGTTTAAATCTTCTTACGTTTTTAATAAAACAAAACGAACTTTCAGAAAGAAAGGTTGGAAATGTTTCATTATTGTTTTTTGTGTTGAGCCCCATTTCAAAGCCATGATACTTAGTCATTAGAATGCACTACATACATAATATTTAAGAGGTATTTAAAGCAGTTGTCTACATTCGACAATTCCATGATGCTTGGATGATCATCATGGTGTAACTCTAGTAGCAAGTGTTCAGTATCCCTGCAGCGCCACCACAGGAGAAATAAAGTATTACTCTTTTCTCATTGAAATCTATGGACTGCCTATGAAACTGGTCCATGACAGTGAGAGATACACTTTATACTCACTCTCCACAATGGTTGATAGAAGATGGTCCTGAAAAAGTGACCTCTCCGCTTTACACAAAAATCATAATAGGGTTTTTGAAATGGGTTTTCTGAACCAGAGTTATGTGATATTTTTCTCCTCATGGGCCTCAAATATCTTTTTGTGTTACAGTGAAACTTCTCCAGAAGTCCACCACTTTTAGAAAACCTCTCCTTTATGTAGACCAGATTTCTTGTGACAGGTTTTCAGTTCCATCACATATGATGTGTACTAGTCATCTTCTTTGAGACAACCACCCCTCTGAATGCAGTTTTGGATGACTGCCTCTACCAAATTTTACTGAATATTGTTATTACGATGATGGAACTGTAATTTATTTAAATATATATATAAAAAAACAAAACAAGGCAGCACTCCAATCTAGGTGAAGGGTGGTGACCCAATTTTTTCCCAGGCATTGTTTCAGCCTTCTCAATGAGGCCTTTGTCAAGCAAAAAATTGTGTCACAAGTGGGCATATATAGCCAAACGTGGTCCCTTCTGAAGCAAAGACTTAGCATTTTGCATTTAGGCCAAAAAGTTAAACTTTGGTCTTATCTGAGCAGAGCACCTTCTTCCACATATTTGCTGTGTCCCCTACATGGCTTGTCCTGCAAACGGGACTTCTTCTGGCTTGCATTTAAAAATGGCTTTCTTCTTGCTACTCCTCCATAAATGCCAGATTTGTGAAGTTCACAACCAAATATTAGTCATGTAGACAAATTCTCCCACCTGAGTTGTGGATCTCTGCATCTCCTCTAGAGTGACAATGGGCCTCTTGACTGCTTTTCCAATTAGTGCTCTCCTTGCCTGGGTTTAGGTGGATGGCCATGTCTTGGCAGGTTTGCAGTTGTGCCATGTTCAGAGCTTGCGATATTTTTTTTTTATAACCAAAACCTGCTTACACTCACAACTTTAACCCTGAACTGTCTGGTGTGTTCCTTTGTTTTCATGATGTTGTTTGATCACTAATGTTCTCAACAAACCTCTGAGGCCTTCACAGAACATCTGTAGTTATACTGAGAATAAATTACACACAGTTGGACTGTATTTACTAATTAGGTGTCTTCTGAAGGAAATTAGTCACACTTAATTTTATTAAGGGGTATCAGAATACAGGGGGGCTAACTACAAATGCACGCCACACTTTTCAGAGTTTTATTTATTAAATTTTTTTAAAACCATTTATTTTCATTTTCTTTTCATTTCACATATACTTGTTACGTTGTGTTGGTCTATCATATAAAATCCCAATAAAATACATTTAAGTTTGTAGTAGTTTAAAGTGAAAAAATGTGTAAAAGTTCATGGGGCATGAATACTTTTTCAATGCACTGTAAATCTAGCAGAACAACCAAAGCAATGAATGGCAAGATCTTTTAATCCATGTGAGGTACAGGGCTGGTTCTGGCTTTGTTAGAAAGGGACTGTCAAGTACTATATGATGTCTGATTTTCATATTTTTTAAAAAAAATTATGGGACATTTTTGAGAATTACATAACTTATAATAAATTAAGTTTTACAGAATGAAGCGGAGCAGATAATTTTCAGTGATACAATATAAAGCTAAACCAATAATGGTTGCGCATAATTAGAAACAATGCTTTCTTCCAAAAGAAAGACACTGCCACATCTGTCCACTGCTATGGTATGGTACCGCATCCCATTCAAACCATGCAGAGGTATGGCATCATTTCAGGAACACAGATGTCATGTTTTCTTCCCCGTATAAACCATTTAACTCATTCATAAGTAGTCTGCTGCTCTATAAAAAAAACAAAAAAAAAACAATAAGAATGTTTGGGCTTTTGTACGTATTCATAGGAATAAAGAAGCAGGTATGTAATGAATGGGCCTGCCACCCCGGCAGATGAAAATCCTAGCGTGGAGCAAAGGTGAGTGTTCAGCATGTCACACTTGAATAGCACTTGTTAAATACTAAGCCTAATAGCATCTTAAGTGAGATTAAAGAGCCGGGCAATTTCATGGCACATAAAACATTGACAGTTCATTTTTACCAGTTAATTGAAATTACACAATTCTTAAAGCGACTTATTCGGTTACAATTAGGATGTCTGAACGGGTGCTGTAATATTTAGCAGATTCATTACTACAAAGGCTGCACTATCAAAAAATTTCTAGTTTTTCTTTTTGGCACACAGGGGCATTGGAAAAGCAGTCATACTTTTACTCCTGGTGTCTGAGAAGGCTCCTCTACTGTATCACATTCTCATGAACGATAAAAGTATTTTTGCAAATGGATGATATTGTACAAAAAAATGTGCCTATAGCGTTACCGAGCTTGCAAAAACTTTTTATATGTCAAAGGTTTTGATTGGTGGGGATCGCTAGAACAAGGAGAGAGAAGTCCTCACATATTGTAATTTCTCCTCACTGCAGGAGATGGATTTTAGACAGGCCCATATACTTTCTATTGAGCCCGCGGGGAGAGAGAGAGTGCTATGTGATTGCTTCTCTCCCTTCATTTTAGCGATCAGTGGCAGTCTAGGCAGTCTAGGCACTCAGACCCCCACCGGTCAAAACTTTTGATATGTTGCTATGATATAGCAAAAGTTTTGTGAAACCTCAGTGGAACTTTAACTACATAAAGCAGTTTTTCAGGATTATGATAATTTTTAATTAGCCCCCATAGCACATGGTATCTTAGAAAATAAATTCATTCCCACTGCCCATTCTGGCACCCTGGCTCCAATTAGCTGAAACAGCTAATGACTGGCCTCAGTGGTGACATACCCCCAAAGGGCAAGTGACCCCATATGGACCCCAGCCAGAATTGAACAGGCTGGAAAAAGAAGATTGCTCAGTGGAGCCAGCATGTCAAAAAAGGTCAAGCGAGTGTAATTTTTTTTCATTAGGTCCCACATGCTACAGGGGCAAATTATAAATGGTCATAATTCTAGAACTCTCTTGAGGACGGGACCTCTTTAGGGTTTTAAGATGCAGCTGCACCACCACAGACCTTTGAATACTACCAAACTAAACCCTGTTATGAGTTAATTTGAGTACAGCAGGGCTGCAAGAATCCGGGGGTGCAATACAAATATGGACACTAAAATGTGTAAGCTGTGTACCTGTTTGTATCGTTTAGTACTTTGCTAGCTTTGTTAGGTTCCTGTTAGTGATGACATGATCACTCAAAATTTGATTCAACCAAATCTGGTGATTGATTTGATTTCGGCCTATTCAAACGCAAAGTGCTCCAATTGCGCTAAAAATTTATGTATGACACTCTGAGGTCTTCCAGAACTTATATTTTTTCTTTCTAGTCTCTCAATTTTTTACTTTTCTTCTCTCTCTACAAAATTCGCCTGAATTGAATTACCAAAAATTCAGATGCAACTCAAAATTTTACAAAATATGGGTAAAATCTGATTTGTAAGAAACTGATTTGCTAATCTCTAGTTTCCATTCCTGAATTCTTTAGCTCAAATCCATAGATCATTAAAGCAACCTTTAAAACAATACCATATTAGTGACAAAATATTTTGACTGTATAAGTACATACAATGTGCATATGAGTATAAAATAAACATATAAATAAGCATTTTCTGTGTAAATTGGCCAAGATATTTTTGTGAAGCATTACCACCAATAGTCATAATTTTACACCCTATAGTTAAATCTGAATATTTTAGAATATTGTTGCTCTTGAAATTCAGTATATTCCATAATGAAACATGACCCCCTTTCCTTTTTACAAATTGACAGCTGCCTGTTGCTTAGTTGTCCACGTGTAATACTGTTCTGTCTTTTATTAAGGAGTAGGTCTCCTGGCCAGATGAGATATTTCTGCTCATGAATTACAGCTTTCAATAGATTTTTTTATCCAGTTTAGTGAGGTTAATATGGAAAAAGTAATGAAAACTTGATATTTCAATTTTAATTTGCAGCACTCTCAGGCTTCTGTGTAATAGAATGCTAAAATAGGTTCAAGCCAGAATTATTCTCTGAAACTCACTTATAAGGTGGTTTCTTTCTCCGTTCTCAGGTTGCTGTTAAAATCTCACCATTTCAATTTTCATTAAGTAATCCTCACATAACATACATTTTTGGACATATTCTTAAAAGAGGCAAGACCAGGCCTAAAAAAAAAATCATAGAACTAAAGAAAGCAGCTTTAAATACATTAAAAAAACTTTCAATCTTTTCTTTCAGCTTTTTTGACTATAAGAATATGGCTCTCTTAGACTGTTCTTTCAATGTGGAGCTATTCTAGACCACTGGAGAGCTTCTTCTAAAGCAGGGGTGGGGAATCTCCAGCCCGCGGGATTAATTCATGTGGCCCCCTACCAGAGAATATAGCAAAAATGCTAATAACCGTTTCCATTATAGAAGTGGTCATTAGCATGCGGGAGGCCCAGGAAGATGTGAACTGCATTGCGCTGGCTGTACTCACCTTCCCTGGTCTTTTTCCAGCCCCACTCTGTGTTCTGACATCTACAGTGTCAGGACATAGTTTACGTAGATGCACCCTATGACCGGACACTGTGCACTGTCAGGTCACAGTACAGCGTTGCAGGAAGAAGACCAGGGAGGGTAAGTAAATCTGCCGAGTGGCGGCACCATCCAGAGCTGGAGAGGTAAGTTTATTTATTTATTTTCTTAAACTTCTGATCTGAGGTCTGATTGGATGCTGTGGGGGAGGGGGTCTGATCTGATGCTGGGTCTGATCTGAAGCTGGGGGGCTGTTCTGAGGCTAGGGAGTATCTGATGTGGGTCTTATCTGAGGCTGCTAGGTCTGATGGGATCGGACCTGAGGCTTATGTTGGCTGGGGGGGGGTCTGATAGGAGGCTGATGGAGGTGGGGGAGGGGCAGACCTGAGGCTGAGAAAGGGACAAAGGCAGAGACAGTTGTGAATGGAGAGGCAGGGACAGTGGCAGTGAGAGTGAAAGCTGTGTGAACCCCTCTCTAGACCCCCTGGGATGAGCTTGGCTGCCATTAATGCCAAATAAAGAACTAAATACAAAACATTCCCAACTCAGACTGCTATGCTTGGTCAAAATGGCCCCTGTACTATATGTACAGGTGCCATTTTGTGCTGCAAAAATACAGCGCTCTAGATTTTTTAAAATTGAAGCACAATTGATGTAACTTACCCCTAAGTCAATTAAATGTTTGACCAAATATAGCAGTGACATTTTTAAGCTGAGAATTTTGTATGGCCCCGAACGATGTTACAAATATCCAAATGGCCCTCGGCAGCAAAAAGGTTCCACGCCCCTGTTCTAAAGCCATGGTGACCAGTCCAACCCTTATGAGACAACTTCCTGTTTACCAAATTATACTATTATTAACCACATAATGATCAAATTTGTTTGGGTCCACTACCATCAAAAATGTAGCACATTTTAAGAGACTATATTTAGCTAATTTTATTTCACAAAAAAACAAAACAAAAAAACATAGGACGGTTTCCTGCATATACACTTTTCAAGTTGCTCCAAGTTGCCTCCTGGCCTGGCTCTTTAAGATCCTCCTTTGTTTGAACTGTTAGCACAGTATATTATCCCGCTTGACGTTCTCAGTGAGACCATTCACTCTGACCACCTAGAGAAGGGGGGGGGGGTTAAGTGACTCAGAGGACCAGACTTTATACAGATAAGTTTAATGGTATTTTGTGGACAGCTTTATCTAGGCCTATCTAGAGAACACTAGAGCTGTTGAACTGTTGTCCTAATTCTACAAGATACTACTGTAGTAACAGATAACATCTTCCCCTTACAGCAGCAGTAAACTGATAATAGATTATCTATCTATATGGGAGTTTTATATTTGTACTGACTGCTGTACTCATTCTACTCATTTTTCAGTGGCACAGTACTGATAAAACATTTCAAGTATCTTTCCACAAACGTTATATATGACCAGAGTTTTCAAAGGACATATAGTCTGCTCATCTCAACTTGCACCCTCCAATTCAGCCTCCTATTCACCTTTACACATATAGGTCTCAACAGTTTCAACAGCATGCCCTCGACATCACAGGAAATAAGAAAGAGATGCATGGACATGGTCATGTGACACAGCCTAGAACACAAGATAGAAGCAAGAAAGGTAAAGAAATACATTGCAAAATTAAAGCAACCTTCACAAATGATTATTTTAAAGGATGTTGGTTGATGCAAACCAGAAAACCCCTTTAAAACAAACTATCACTCAATCATTAAAAAATTGCAGATTATATCAAATCTGCAGTATACTGTACAAAGAAAAACAAGAAAAGAAACACCACTGTTTCAGGAGCATTAGCCATGTCATCTTGTGCAAATGCAATGCAATTAGACATGGCCGCATGCACAGTAGACTTGTATTCGTCACGGCAGAGACCCTGGGCTCCACTGTGCATGCATCAATAACTAATCACATGGTGAACATAGCCTTGGTTTTTTACAGCTCCTGTTTGTGACAGACTTTGTTTAATCTTCTCAATGTCATGGCAGGGCTTCCAAATGGCATTTTTAGGCAGGATAATGCTTGCCCACACATCAAGGGTTCCCATTAATGCCTCTGCCAGATTACAACACTTCAATGGCCTACCCATTCGCCAGATTTATCTCCAGTTAAGCATTTATGGGACCAGCTGGACGCCACCTTTGGCAAATGTGCTGCAGGATACCATATGGAACCTGTATGCTTCCATGCCCAAACGTATCTCATCTTGTATCCAGGCTAGAGGACATATCTCGTCTTGTATCCAGGCTAGAGGAGGCCCAACAGAGTCATAGAGCCTCCTTTCACTTGCACAGTTTTCCCCAATAAACCTCTCCATTCTCACTAATATTGCAATCACTTACATATATTATCTTTACATTCACACATAGTAAGCTTCATTTGATTTCAACAACTCCTTTTTGGTGCCTTTTTTGTTGTTGTTGTTAATGAGTGTGTATGCCAAACAACCATAGAATGAATATATTTAATACAGAAAATGCTATTTTTACATGTCTATAACATTCTGCCTATAACATCCTCCTCAACATCGCTTGGGAGACTAGGAAATAAATATGCCTCTAAACCCCAATGGTTTCTATCTGAAAGGTTCTTCAAGCCTTGTAATATTCCACAGCTCATAAAGTTTTCCGACAGGCAAGGTAATTGCTGCCTCATCAACACAAGAGAAGGAAAGCCCTAAAGGCGATTTGGTTAGGGATGTTTCTTTTTGCCGTCATGCCCTAGAATAGCTGTACATTATCCTATCTGTTCCAGTTGTTAACTTCAATACTTGCTATATTGTCGTTATCGAGAAAATTAATTTGTAAGGCTTTTACTTTTCAATTTCACTTTGTGACTAATGCACATCAATGTAAAACGAATCTCCATGCTAAACGGAAGTGAAATGACCCCCCTGAAGCTAGAAGAAGCCTGGAATCACAAGCGTGGCACATTTTAGCTGCTGACATACTGTTCCGTCTCATGGACAATTTGTCAATTAATTCACTGCTTAACAGAATTACTTGCGGGTAGTGTTATTCCCGGCAATCAAAGCGAACAACCAAGAATGCTTCCTGTTCATTCTATTGTAAGGGACTTGAAACTGAACAGTTACATTTTTTTAATTTTACTAGTGCTTTGGTAGTGCATTATCAGGTCTGAAGCCTCCATGTGGTTACCTGTTCTGTAACTCATATAGAGGATTGCATGATTTTTTGTGAAAGCGTGAAAATGGCTTTCTTAAATGTAGTCTACAACTTAGATATTTGGCTTGTGGTATGAGTAAAACAGGGGAAACAGATATTTGGGGTGTATTCACACTCATGCTTTGTATAATGCGTGACTATAGCTTTGGAAGTTGATAGAAAGGCCCTTTAGCCAGTCCTCTCTTCTCTGCACTGACGAGGGGGCAATCATGCTAAAACAGCTGTCTGCAGATGAGGCACTGGCTTAGTTATACTCCTAAGTTATGTCTCAACGCCTGTTTGAAAGTAATTTATTAGATAGCTACCTTATGTCTAGTGTTATTAGGGACTCACATTTCTTTTGTTTTTGGAAAGAGAGCTAATTTGCATACCCTTTTCCTTGAAGAGCGTTTCCTGGCCTATAAGACTCCTTACACCTGACAAAGGCCTCACACCCTGAAGCAATCACCCTGAAACAGCCATGTGTCGATGAAGTACTGGTTTAGTTATAATCCTAAGTTATGCATGTTTAAAATGTCAAAACTGCCAGTCAGAGGTTCTCATGTGAAAAGACTTGAGAAAATTTATTTTGACAAGCGCAAAGAATAAATCAGTAGGCGTAACAGGAAATATATTTTCTTTAGTAACATTCCTCAGATCATAGGATGACTACATGATCATTTATCTTTTGATCTGACAAAAGGACCAGCATATAGTTCTGAATCTCTTCATCTGATGATAGGATCTGTATATGGATTTCCATCTAATTCAATAAAAAAACTTTTTTTGTGCTACTTTTTTAAAGTAATCCTTTTGATCCAGTATGGTCTCATCTTATGTGGTATTGATTCAAGCCCTTTGTAGATGGCTTCATGAATTATCTCATTCTGGGCAGAGGATAAGCACCTTTGTGGCACTTGACATTCAGTATATTAATGTTACCATCCCCTTAGGTTCCTGAAATTACTGGTTACTGGCACTAAACTTTTGGTTGGTCCCTGCAGGTCACCCTGATTGTGATATCTCAATTGCTGATTTCTGATTCCAACAAAGTCTTCATCTGTGACGGAGTTTCATCTGCTCTCTCGTACCACAAATTTTTTGTCTTCTGCTTGATGTCTAACTTTCTTCGATCTCACCTTCAGCTCCTGGTTTCTGTAGTGCAGTTGTCACGGACCTGACGAAACTTGGGTATTAAGACCCAGGAGTACTAGTCTACAAATGTTATACTTTCATAAGGTAGTTAATGTATAACATATAGGATCGTTTGGACTCCATACTCCAGGTTACTCAATTATATTGTGGTATAGTGGATCCACTGCATACCTTTGCAACAAAAGATTATTAAAATAATTTAAAAATTATTCCTAAGAACATGCATTTTTTAAAAACCTAAAGAGGTCACCAGGATGTGTAACATTCTCATCAGACATCATTACCATTGACAGCAGACTCCAGATCATAGTGCCATTAGCCATGTTTATCATTTGAAAGTACATGTACAACTGCTAAAATGGGCCAGTCTGTACTAATAAAAATCTCTAGATGAAAGTGCAATCCTTTTGGTGTGGAATCTTCTTTGACTATTTGGGGACTGCAAATATTCCTTTACTGGCACCCTACCTACTTAAGACATTGGACAATTTCTACACAAAGTCTAGGTTATCAATACCATGGGATGAGGTTGCCAGTCAAAGAATTAAAGAGGTTGTCCAGGACTTAAAAATCAAAGGCCTATATTTAGGATGGATCATCAATATCTGATGGGTGGGGATCCAACTCCCAGCACCCCTGCAGATCCACTGTTGAAAGTGGCAGCAGCAATCAAGCGGTGTGGCCTCTTTCTTGACCAGTGACATCATGTCCATTGGTCACATGGCCTTTCTACAGGTCAGTCCCATTCAAGTGAATAGAACTCAGCTGATCAGTGGGGGTGCTGGGAGTCAGACACCATTGATCAGATATTAAAGGGGTATTCCCATCTCAGACATTAATAGCATATCGCAAAGATATGCCATCAATGTCAGAGAGGTGTGGATCTCACCATTAGGACCTGCTGTTATCTCCAGAATAAGGGCCCCCAAAGTGAGGGAGCGCACACTGTGCATGCACAGCATGCTCTCCATTTCCAGCTATGGGAGTTGAGAAAATAACCAAGTGAGTATGCTCAGCTATCTTCAAGTTCCTTAAGTGTGAATGGAGGGAGCACAGTGTATGCCCAACCACCTCTCAATTCACTACTATGGGCTGATGGAAATAGCCAGGCCAGTGCTTACCTATTAGCAAAGAACCGAGGATGGCCATGCATTTTCTGCTGCGCTCCCTTCACTTCGGGGGGCCTGTTCAGGAAATAAGACCTGCACCGGTCTGACTGATGTTTAAGATGGGAATACCCTTTACTGACCTATTCTGAGGATAAAACATCAATATATAAGTCCCGGGCAACCTCTTTTAAACCAAACATAACACTATACCTTAAATTTGAATGGATAAGGCATAAGCGTTTTTTTTTTGCACAGATGCATTTTGTTAAATATGTTTTTCATCATTTTAATAGATCTTATTTATAAGAACCTGATATCTGAATGTGGAATAAATGTAATAGAAACTATCCCTAGAAAAAAAAAACAGCTCAGTCTCTTCAAAAAACATGTAGGCATATAACGTATATAAAATGAATAAAGATCATTTTTGCCAAACCTTAGTTTTCAGAATATGAAAGGCCACAAAATTTTATCAAGACAAGCAAAACGCTTTTATTAAATTATATTCTCTTGGATATCACTTGTTGAAATGATAGCATACATTTCAAACAGCAACTATTAGACTCTCTAATCTATCTGCTGCAAGCTGTCAACACTGGTCTCTGCCTGCCACCGCTTAAACCACACACAGACGCACAAACGAAACAGTCAGATGGTGTAACGTGTCCATTGGAATAATCTTACGGAATTAAGATCATGAATATTACATCAACGTGTATAAAGCTGCTAAGTATTTAGATTTTCATAAGATAGGTCGTCGCTCTGGAAAAAAGCTCAACCACACGAAGAAATATACTCACAACAGTCAAAGCAGTTTAAATATCAGAAAGTTGGAGCTGTTCCTGTATTCTCAGTTACAAAGCAATCATGTTTGTCCATGTACTGTACTAAGAACAGCTGCCAATCTTTCAAGATAAAAAAAAATACATATTGTTGAAAACAGTAGCAGTTCCTATGATTCTTGGACTTTGAGTCTGGACGTGTTTGAGTGATTCGAAGGCCAGGTCTTCAATTAGAGCCAACAGTGCTATATAGCATGTTAAATACACTCATTGAAAAAAAAAAATATTATGCACCAACAACGAGTTGTTTGAATAAACTGAACCTTTCTATGTGTGAATGTAATGATGATATACAGTGCCTTGCAAAAGTATCCATACCCCATAACCTTTTCAACATTTTTCCATGTTACACCCACAAACATAAAAGTATTTTATTGGGATTTTATGTGATAGACCAACACAAAGTAGCAGCAAATATGTGTCAAGTGAACAGAAAGTGATGGTACACGGTTTTCAAAATTTTTAATAAACAAGGTACACGGTTTTCAAAATTTTTAATAAACAAAAATCTGAAAAGTGTGGTGTGAATTTGTATTTAGCTACTTGAGTCAATACTTTGCAGGACCGCCTTTTGCTGCAATTACAACTGCAAGTCTTTTGGGGTATGTCTCTACCAGCTTTGCACATCAAGAGGCCGAAATTCTTGCCCATTCTGCTTTGCAAAATAGCTCAAGTTCAGTCAAATTGGATGGAAAGTGTCTGTGAACAGCAATTTTCAAGTCTTGCCACAGATTCTAAATAGGATTTAGGTCTGACTGGGCCATTCTAACGCATGAATAGGCTTTGATCTAAATCATTCCTTGTAGCTCTGGCTGTATGTTTAGGGTCGTTGTCCTACTGGAAGGTGAACCTCCACCCCAGTCTCAAGTCTTTTGCAGTGTCTAACAGGTTTTCCTCCAGGATTGCCTTTTATTTAGCTCCATCCATCTTCCCATCAACTCTGACCAGCTTCCCTGTCCCTGCTGAAGAAAAGCACCCCCACAGCATGATGCTGCCACCACCATGTTTCATGGTGGGGATGGTATGTTCACGGTGATGAGCAGTGTTATTTTTCTGCCACACATAGCTTTTTGAATTTAGGCCAAAAAGTTCAACTTTGGTCTCATCTGATCACAGCACCTTGTTCCACTTGTTTGCAGTGTCCCCCTACATGGCTTGTGGCAAACGGGACTTCTAGGGCTTGCTTTCAAAAATGACTTTCTTCTTACCATTCTTCCATAAAGGCCAGAATTGTGAGTACACAACTAATAGTTGTCATGTGGAAAAATTCTCCCACCTGAGCTGCACCACATTTGCCAACAGATGTTGCAGCTGGGCCTGCAGAGTCTGCACAATTGTAGGTTGCTGAAGCTGGCATCTTAGAAATTTTTGATTAGCGATAAATATGATGACAGGGAAGGTCAAGGAAGTGATATAATCTGCCGGAGACAATCCTGGGAAATCCGTGCGATGTAGGGGCGCATTATCCTGCTGAAAAAAGCCGGTTGGAATCCCTGCCATGAGAGGCAACAAGTGTGGTCACAGGATGTCCAGCACATATGCCTGAGCTGTTAGTGTCCCTCCCATTACTACTAGTGGTGACTGCTATATATGATTGCAAACTAGATGAAGGCCTGTATTAGCATAAAAAGGACTATGAGAAGTTGAGCTATGCTCAAAGTTATTGTATGCAGACTCAGCCGTGTGGAGATAATCTATCCATCATCTTGCAGATAAGTTATGAAGCATCCAAGGTATTGTTCAAGAGTTTGATTAGTTCTTTCCATTTGTCCATTAGATTGAGGACGAAAGGCGGCTAACAAATTTATTCCTATACCCAAGGCAGAGCAAAAGCTTTTCCAGAATTTAGAAGTGAATTATACAGCTCGATCTGATATCACGTTGTCAAGGATCCCATGTAATTGAAATACTTCCCGAACCATAAGTTCAGCAGTTTGTTTTGCAGTGGGTATTCCATTAGTGGGAATAAAATGGGCCATCTTTGTAAAACGGTCTACGACAACCAGGATGGTGTTCATTCCCTTAGAAGGAGGTAGGTCGACCACAAAATCTATTGAGAATGAGCCCCAAGGGCGAGAAGGAACAGAAAGTGGCTGTAGCAAACCTAAAAGAAAAGAGCAAGGAGTCTTATTTTGAGCACAAATCAAGCATGAGGAAACATATTTTTTGACATCCTTCTTATAACTTGGCCACCAAAAAGAATGGGATAGAAGTTCTTGGGTCTTTTAAATGTTCAAATGTACAGCCAGCTTGGAATCATGGATTAGTTTTACAACATCAAGTCTAGCTGTTTCTAGTAAACATAATTGATCCAGTTGCAACCAGTAACCATCTTTAAAGCAGAGATTGACATTTCTTGTAGGATGACTAAGAAAGGAATCATTCTTATATCCATTGTAAGGGATCGCTCTCACTTCGGGGGGTTCGCAATCACAGACGTTTTGCCAGACAACGGATTTGTTGTCTGATGCTTTATTTTGCCACCAGCACAAACATAAACAGCATAAACAAACACCTGCCCATCTGGGCTCGACCTCATATACGTGTTCTTTTCCCTGACTCATCTCTAAGAACAGCTTATACACAGGGTCTTAGGCTCCAACCCTTAGCAGGTTCGCTCATCAAACACAAGTCCAAGCAGGGAAGAGATACGGATTTACACAGCCTCGTGGCCCCTCAGCCCTCCTGGCAGAGACCAACCAGAGCCTTTGTAGGCCTCTGTTTCCAAGTCCTCTCTTTCCAGACTTACCCACAGAGGGTTGGTATTATCCCTCCTTGATTACAGCAGACCTCACCTGCAATCATCTCAGCTTAGGGAAAAAAAATGCCCTGGAATGGGGTACACTGGTAAGGACTGCACTTCCCAGTCCATAAAAAACCCAACTGCAACTGCGTAACAAAAAAAACAGCTGCACCTATATAAAGGAAACGGGACGGATCCGTTATGCAGCCCATAGACTTCTATTATGACGGAATGAATAACTGAATGCCTCTAAAGGCATTCAGTCATAGAATTGTGTTATGATCCGTGATAAAGGAATCCATAACGCAGTTCACATTTTACTAGTAAATAAAGCGTGAAAGAATTTCAAAATATGAAATTCGCTCATCTCTAATCGGAGATAAAGCATCTGCTTGACCGTTTATTGAGCCAGGTCGGTAGGTAATGATAAAATTAAATCGAGAAAAGAATAAACTCCAACTTGCCTGTCTGGAAGATACTCTTTTAGCACTACGAATGAATTTGAGAATCTTATGATCAGTCAGATCCCTCCAAGAGATGCCTTCACTCAGAAAATGCACTTTTAATTGCTAGCAGTTCTTTATTCCCAATATGATAGTTCCTTTCAGATGAGGACACTTGGCGATAAAAATAGGCTGCAACAACATCTTATCTCCAGACCGTTGCGACAGGACTGTTCGTACTGCATAATCAGATGCATCAACCTCAACAGTAAATGGTATCTCTGGATTTAGGTGAATTAATATAGGTGCAGATGTGAAGAGAGTCTTCAATTTAGTGAAAGCATCCTGAGCCTCTGATGTCCAAGCACAGTGTACTGCCTTCTTAGTGAGTTGTGTAATTGCTGTGATCTTGGAAAAATTTCAGACAAATTTTCTGAAGAAGTTGGCAAAACCAATAAATCTCTGTACATCTTTTTCATTTCTTTGAATTGGCAACTCTACTACAGCCTTGATATTACTAGGATCCGTCCTCAGACCTTCCGGGGAAATGATGTATCCAAGAAATTGAATGGTTGTCTGCTCAAATTCACATTTCTAAAGCTTGATGTATAAACAGTGTTCTCGAAGCCTTTGCAGAACATTGCAGACTTGTTTGTGATGTTGAAGTTTTCTGAAAAGATTAAGATATCATCCAAGTACACAATTACAAATTGATCCAGCATATCCCTGAAAACATCATTGATAAAGTGTTTCAAAGTGGCTGGGGCGTCACAAAGTCCAAAAGGCATGACAAGATACTCAAAATGTCCATACCGTGTTCTAAAGGCAGTCTTCCATTCATCTCCTGGACAAATTCGGACAAAGGTTATATGCTCCTCTGAGATCAAGTTTATTAAATATTTTGGCAGTACGAAGCCTTTCTGGAATTAAAGGGAGAGGATAACATTATTAAGTCTTCTATAGTTAATGCAGGGGCGCAAGGTTTAACCTTTTTTTTTTTTTTTCAACAAAGAAAAAGGTGCTCCAGCTGGAGAAGTAGATGGCCGGATAAAGACTTTCTTTAAATCCTCGTCCTGATATTCCTTTAAGGCCTCTTTCACACTAGCTTTTTAGCTTTCCGTCCTAGAGATCCGTCCTCGGGTCTCTAGGATGGAAAGCTACTGATCAGGATTATCCCCATGCATCCTGAATGGAGAGAAATCCGTTCAGGATGCATCAGGATGTCTTCCGTTCAGTATGTCAACGTTTTTTGGACGTTGACAAAAGCGCAGCATGCTGCGGATTTGTCTCCGTCCAAAAATCCGGAAGACATGCCGTAACGCCGGATCTGGAATTAATGCCCATTGAAGTGCATTAATCCGGATCCGGCCTTAAGCTAAACGTCGTTTCAGCGCATTGCCGGATCCGACGTTTAGCTTTTTGTCAATGGTTACTATGGCAGCCAGGACGCTAAAGTCCTGGTTGCCATAGTAAAGAGTAGGAGTGCGGGGGAGCGGCATACTTACATTCCGTGCGGCTCCCGAGACGCTCCAGGATGACGTCAGGGCGCCCCAGTGCATAGATCACGTGATCGCATGGATCACGTGATCCATGCGCGCGGGGCGCTCTGACGTCATTCAGGAGCGCCCCGGGAGCCGCACGGAATGTAAGTATGCCACTCCCCCGCTCCCCACTGCTACTATGGCAATCGGGACGCTAGTAGCGTCCTGGCTGCCATAGTAACACAAAGCATTTTGAAGACTGATCAGTCTTCAAATGCTTTCAGTTCACTTGCGTTGTGCCGGATCCGGCGTGCATTCCGGCGACGGAAGTGCACGCCGGATCTTAACAACGCAAGTGTGAAAGAGGCCTAAGGCCTTTTGTTCAGGTTCAGAAAGAGAGTAGATACTTTCAAAGGATATGTTAGCTCCATGTAACAGTTCTATTGGACAATCAGATGGACGATGTGGGGGTAGTTTATCTGCATTCTTCTTATCACAGACATCCGCAAATTCTCTGTATTGTGGAGGTAATAATTCCTTAGCAGACAGTTGGGGAAGCAATCAGTGAAAAATGAATTATTTCACAGTGATCAGGATTAATGAGGACTTGAAGCTTCACAGTCTCATGAGTCTGTGAGGGCCCAGATGAAAGTGGTGACCCATCAACAGTTTCCATGTCTATAGGTGCTGTCTTTGTTAACAGTGTCATATTATTTTTTAAGATACCACTGGCCCCAGAGTCTAGCAAAGCAGAACAAGAGATCTCATGTGTTTTAGTGCAGATGTGGATTTGCACATTAAAATGAGACTCAGGAGCTATTATCTTCTCATCACCCAGAGCTAAAGGAGAAATAGAATTTATTTGAGTCCAAACGATATGTTGTTTCTGGTTTAATCTGATCCTTTACTTCCGTGACAGCAATTATTCTATGGACCTTGTTTGGGCATTTAGTAGCATAATGCCCTGACTCCGCACAGTAAAGACAAAGATTTTCTGTACACCATCTTTCTTTTTCTGCTGTAATTAGAGATTTCTGTACAACATCAATCTGCTTTGGTTCAGATAAAGTGTTTTTCTGAGTCGAATTACTTAAATAATAGGTAGATCTATTTCCCAATGTTCTGAGTTTTTTCCCCCTCCTTTTAGAAAGTCTCTGATCAACTCAGATACACAACTGAATACAGTCCTCCAAATCATCAGGGGCTTCCACTCTAGCAAGCTCATCTTTTACTTGTTCTGAAAGTCCTCGCCGAAACTGGCTTTTCTAGGCTGCTAGATTCCATGTAGTATCAGCTACCCAGCGGCAGAATTCTGCAGTATATTCAGCAACTGAACATTTTCCTTGTCTTAGATTGTGTAGTTTGGCTTCAGCAGTGGAACAACGGTTAGGGTCATCAAAGACTTGGCTCATAGCAGAGACATCGTTATTCAATTAGTTCAAAAGATCGCTATTTGTTTCTACGTATGGTGAAGCCCATGCAAGAGCTTTGTCATCTCATAAGATTGATGATGAACAATAGTTTTTTCTTGTCACTGGTAAATGGAGCTGGCTGCTTTTGAAAATATATGCGGCATTGATTAAGGAACCCCCGATAAGGACGCTGATCACCATTGAACTTTGATGGTAATGGCATGCGTGTATACTTGGCTGAGCCACACACATCCAAAAGTTCTCTTTGCAATTCAATTATTTCTCTATGTTTATTTTATACTAAGCCTTGTAGCTGTGAACATTTTTCTTGATAGGTGGTACCAAATTCCTGCAGTTCAGAAACTTGTTTCCTCAAAGTTGTCATGGCAGACAATTCTGTAAGAGTGATGTCACAATTGCTCACCTGAAATGAGGAATCATCTAGGCCTGGAAGGTAAGTAAGGAGTCTAATGGCTGAGAGAATCTGGAGCACTGGTGTAGCGGAAGCAAGCAGTGTTGAATAACAGTCTGGGTTTGTAACAGGTAAACACAGCAGTTTAGAATAAGGCAGAAGTGTGGTCAGGTAACAATCAAAGTTCGTACACAAGACAGCAGTTTAGGAGGACGCTCAGGAGCTAGATAGAGGCATGAAGCACAATAATATGGCAAGGAGGGAGTTCCAAGCTGTGGCTGATTAGGCAAAACGAGCAGAGATTATCCAAGACTAGGAAACTATTCACTAGGTTTAGGAGTGGAGCTGTCCTGTACTGCTTGGGACACAGGAGTTTCCTAGTTCGATTCCTGACAGTCTGTCATCGGGCAAAATGTCTTCTAGCGTGTGTCATAAAGGCATGTCTAGCAGTCAAAAATCTCTCACCAACAGGTACACTTCCAAAAAGTAGCCTAGCACCACTAGCTTGTGCTCTTCCAGTAATGGTTGCAGGTTTGCTCTCTGAGGTTTCTCGCCTGACATGCCAACGTCCATCCATTCAATGGTGCAGAAAATATGACTCATCTGTGAAGGTAACTCTTAGCCAATACTGCCTCGAACATTGAAGTATTTTCTACTGATTCAACTTCATTAGCAGAGAGGCAGCGACCGTCCTTCTGCTTCGGAGTCCCATACACAGTAGAGTTTGCTGATCTGTTGTTTTAGACACAAGTCTGATAGCCCCCTGCTTCATTCTGGTGGTGAGCTGCTCCACTGCAGCATGTTTTGGCCGTCTTTGCACTCTTTCATAGCCAACATTTACCTCTTACATTAATGGCACATGGTGCTCCGTTGTTTCCATGTCACTTATTCACAATGGTGCCATTTATCCACTCACCATACACTTTCACCACAGCAGCATGAGAACAGTTCACAAACTGCAAGTTTCAGAAATACTGTCACCCTTACCCAGAAAGCCAATAATCATACCTTTTTGCAATTCTGATAATTCTCTCCTTTTACCCATGACAGTAATGAGAGATGTGTGTGTAGACAGCCTATCCCACACCTTATATACCAACTAAGCAAGCTCACCACACGTGACTTACCTCATGAGCTGCCGACATCTAAAGTAGGAAGTGGTCAGACTCGGAATAATGGGACTCAATTGTGTACGTGTTCCAATAGATGGGTCAATTGCAACCAAGTAGTTGAGATGTTTCATACAGCAAACACTAATAAAACTTTACAGTACAACAGTCTGCAAACATATACATTTGGATAATCTTTTAAGTAAAACAATAAACCAAAGTTGCAAGCAGCTGGCATGGACTATAAACCTTAGACTAACATGTTTAAAGGTGGAGATTGTGGGCTGACATCTTAACATTACTTAGTCAAAGCACTTTTTTGAAAATTGCCTCATTTAGGAGAGTAGCAGCGTAAACAGAAGGATATTTTGCTTGCAGTTGTTTAGAAATGTGAGCTTCAGATGTGGTTGAAAAAAATCTTAGTTTACGTGAAAGGCGTTTGAGGATCCAGCAACTCGGCACAAAAACTCTCATTTTTCCTTCTTTTTGCAAAAGTATATTTCCTGGGCTATCAAATGTGTCATCCATCAAAATACAGCCTTCTATTGTAACCGAGAAACACATTTACATTATTCTGTACATTTGCATACAGTTTTTTTTTTTAGGAAAAATGTGTTTGGTTTTATGTTGGCAAGGCTCCAACAATGAAATATTTTGACATTTCATTTTTTTCTTAAGCAGTCGCTTATGGTTAAGACAATACATATTATTGTCTGTCACCAAGCTTATTTACAGTCCATACATGACAAATGACAAGCAACAATCTCAATGGCTATATGATTTGAGATCTAATATCGAGTGTTAATCAAGTCAATGGCTTAGAAAAAGCAGTAAGCGTCTCCTACTGAAAGGAAAAAAAATTGTGCATATGTATGCCGTGGTGATAAAGTCTACTAGAAATATTACAACATTATTTTAGAAAACTTTTGGAACACAATTCATGCTAGTTCTTCTCATGTCTGGAAATAAACAAGGTAAGCAAACTAAGTGCCGTTTAACTCTTTTTGTTGGATTGAGTGGTTGCCACAATGTCCGACTGGGATTCCTTGTGCCCACTAGAATGAAATGATTTTGAGTGTCCACTTGCAGCGAGACATGTACACATCCGCTTTTAATTCTGTTGCGAACTCTATCATTATGTGATTGGCTTTCAGGACCCAAATAGGGTTGTCATTTTTTTGGCCTTGATGTATAAGAAAACCTACATTGTGCCGGGGTCTAGTGCATGGGTCAGCAACCTCCAGCACTGCAGCTGTTGTGCAACTACAACTCCCTCCATGTGCTATTCACTTCTATGAGAATGGTGAAGTGCACTTGCTGGGAATTGCAGTTTCACCCCAGCTGGAGTGCCGAAGGTTGCTGATCTCTGGTTGAGTGCTTGCACTTGCTGGGCAAGTGGATTTGGCAGTTCTCGATTGTACATATTCAACCCCTTAGATACTGTGGTCAAATGTAACCACGGTATCTGTGAGGATAAAAAAACGGTAGTGCGCACTCCCGGCTGTGCATTGGCTCACCCTAGCGAGGATCGGGGGAGTTGGATGTAGTGTGCTTCAACCTCGATCCTCCTGAGTAATATGAGGCTGACACCCATTAGTTCCTTTGGAGAGCCTGCCTGTGGTAGGGCTCCATAGGAACTTAGTGTATTTCTCATAGACTACAATGCTAATGCATTGGAGTCTATGAGAGCAGCAATCTAATGATGGCTTTTTAAAGTTCCCTAGGAGAACTATTAAAAAGTGTATTTAAAAAAAGGTTTTAAAATATAAAAATTATATATATATATATATATATATATATAAAAAATTAAAATCAACCCCCTTTCCCCAAAATTAAAATACATAAACAATTTAAAAAAATAAACATCATGGGCATCGCCACGTGTAAAAGCCTGCATAATATTAAAATATTTATTCCATTTATTTTTGCTCGCTTTGCCTCCCACAAAAAATTGATCAGAGGACTTTAATTTTAGTTTGAATTTGCCAACTGATTTATTAGAATCAGGTCCAACGCGAAAGTGCTCTGATTGTCATAAAAAGTATGACGGTATGACCCTCTGAGGTCTGCTACGGCTGTATCCAACCTCTTCAAGCTCATTCAGGATCCTCATCTACTAACCAGAGAGGAAGGTGGTTACAAAGAGTGTATCTCACTCTGGAGGATTCAGCATGTTTATTAATTACTTGGACAGCCCATTAGTTTTAATGGGAACCATGTAATGATCCATTTCTTCTGTGTTGGTGTGGCAGGAGAACTGCACAGTTTCATGCCAGGTTCCTTCAGAGGTTATGGATGATCAAAGGGGGTCCCAGCAGCAGTGATTTTCTTATTGTCAGGTTACCTTTAAAATAAAATGTTATTGACTGGGCAGATAACCCCTTCAGACCACCAACAGACATTACAGGGCATCTGTCAGCAGATTTGTGCTTATGACACTGGCTGACCTGTTACATGTGCGCTTGGCAGCTGAAGGCATCTGTGTTGGTCCCATGTTCATTGTTGATAAAAATAATTTTTAAATATATGCAAATGAGCCTCTATGAGCAATGAGGGTGTTGTCTTTAAGCCTAGAGACTCAGCTCTCTCTGCAATTGCTGTGGCCTCCGCACGTTGATTGACAAGGCCAGGCATGATGAAGTTTACACTGCCTGGTCATATGAAAGTGCAGAAGGTGCTGTAGTTGCACAAAGCACAGAGCCTCTAGGAGTAATGGTAACGCCCCCAGAGGCTCATTTTCATATATTAGAACATTAATTTTCTCAGCAATGCGGGCAAATATGAACATTGAACTAACACAGATGTCTTCAGCTGCTAAGCGCAACAGGTCAGCAAGGAGGATTTTAAATGAAGCAACACTCAAGCATGAGTGCTGCTGCTCTATTTGAAGTTAAAGTGGCTGAAGGTGATATTAGAGTGGATATCTGTAGATGAACAAGCACCCAATATCTTCACTATAACAAGAGTAGTAAAGACAAAAATTCTGATTTAAAAAAATAATAATTTTAATACAGATTATAAAGACTGTAATAAATTAAACTGATGTTATAGTTTTATAGCAGCTCTGAGTTTTGCAGATCTTCCTCGAGGATTTTCAAGAACATCCTGGTGCTCAGGTGTAAGAACCTTTCGTTGAACAATTTTCCACACTAGATTTGGCTGTGGATTTGCAAACTGTTCATCATCTTCCGCTTCTGTAACATTCTTATGTCCTTGCCTAATCCTATGCCTAGCACTTAGATTTGGCTTTTCGTCCATTGGTATTCCCCACAGAAATCTCTTAACTATCCGGTCTTCCAAAGAATGGAATGAAATGGCAACAAGTCGTCCTCCTGGTCTTAGAAATTTCTGAGCTGCCTGCAGTCCTGCGTGGAGTTCGTTCAGTTCATCATTCACAAAGATACGGAGAGCTTGAAATGTTCTGGTGGCCACATGTGCTGGCCGCTGGAGTAGATCTTTATGATTATAAAAACAAACACCTGAAAAACAAATAAAATAAAAACCATCAAAGGCGTAGAAAAGTCTAGAGAATAAAAAAATACATATTCTTCTTTACCTTCTTGATCTATTGAATCAACTTCATAACCAAGTAACCAAGATTACAAGAAACTACATCATGAAATCTGCACAATTGAAAAAGTAGATTGGCTACAACAGTGTAGAACATGTTCTTAGGACCATCCATTTCTTTGGAATGTGGATCTTTGAACATTAGACCTTACAAAACATTCATGTACTATCAAAACCAGAACTGATGCCTAAAGGATGGATCCAGCATCCAAATACATCATCAAAATGCTAAGCATGAACTGGACTAACAGATACAGTATGAAAAAGTAAAAAAGACAAAGAGGCATAGCTCTTATTAAGAACTGGTGAAAATCCACAAATGTATTGTGCAAATAGGTCTCATTAAAGGCAAACCTTTGCAATCAATGGATTACCATGGGTCTGACTTTTCTAAAGGTCACTTTAAACGGGACGATATTACAGCAGATCGTCAGGAAGGAAACGTTCCTTCCCGAGAATCTGCTGATCGCTAGCGGAGGAGACCGCTGCAGTTACATGCAGTAATCTCCTCAAGAGTATGATTGCTGACTTTTGATTGCTGGCAGGCACGATCTGCTCCTAGTAAACAATAGTTTTTGCGTGCGCACAAACGATCGGATTACCCGATGGACTAGCGGTTCGCTCATTCATCGGGAAATCGGCGGTACATTTATGGCCCGTGTAAAGGAACATGTATAGGAACGAGCCGTCCCATTGAAATGAATGGGACGGCTTGTGTGTAATTACACCTGCTCACCGCTGCAGATGCAACGGCGAGCAGGTAAACAATAAAGAGGAGGCAGCGCTGGCACAGCGCGCGCCTTCTCTTCAAACAGCTGATCGGCGGGGGTGCCGGCTGTCGTACACCTGCAGATCTGATATTCATGACCTATCCTGATAGGTCATCAATAAATACAACGTGGACAACTCCATTAACTCTTGGTGATAATCTAAAAATTTCCATGTCACTATCTTTATTAAAAAATAATACTGCAATTTTCACAATAGCCACTACTTTTGAGAGCAGCTACATGGGCCATAGAGAGTTTTCTAGGCACGCTATGTGACCTGTGCAGAAGTCAGGAGGGAGCTGATAAGCTGTGATGTCACCTACTTTGAACAGTGGATCCTGTGTTATCTATACAGAGGTGTTACTTGTCATTGTAATCCTGCCTATATTGATAATGGCTAATGAAAAGTTACCTGTACATAACAGGAAATAACGAGCCATTATTAGGTCTAATGGCCAGTGAGAAAATGGAAGAATTATTCATTTTTTAAAACATATATATAGTGACAGGGAAAAAACAAAACAAAACAAAAAAAAAACACAAGTAAAATAAATATGTTTAATATAAAACATGATTTAAACAATAGGTCATTTTCTGAAGACACATTCCCTTTAAATAGTGGCTCACACTCTGGTGCACGGTGGATTCTTGAGTGAAGAACCCTATTCTACGTTTTTTATATCCCCAATTACGGCATATCGACCGGGACTGTCCTCAACAGACAAAGCCCTCTAACAATAAATAGTGTAGAAGCTTTTTATGTGCAAGTTTAGATAATTATAATATCTAATGAGTCGAAATTTAACAAAGAAGAGCCTTACCACATTGAATATAATAATAAAAAAATAATATCACCTATGATTTAATTAAGATTTCCCAACTTCGGGCCCAAAATAAGAAATCCATTTCCACAGCTGCTAAGATTTAACATATAAACAGTTGTGAATAGATTTACTCTTCGTACATCATTCCTGAACCATTGGATATACATGTGAACCTACGACTATTTATGCCTCAATATATATTACATAATGCCTCACAGAAGGAAGAGATTACATAGATAAATTTATATAGAAAAAGGGCCTTGAACATTCCAATCAAATTATAATAGAAATCACATGTAAAAGCAAAAGGTTTACATATGTCTTATAACAGATTTATCTACCTATCTATTATATAGAGCTTACAATAAGCAGAAATACAGAGGTAGAAAATAACCAAAGTTGACAGCAGACCACCTTTAAAAGGGTTGTCCCAAGAATAATATTCTAAAGTTTTTAAACCAGCACCTGAATATGAATACTTTTTTAAGTGCATGTAGTTAAAAATTTAGTACAGTCACTGAGTTATTCACTGAAATCTATCTATATAGCGCCACCTCCTGTAAGCTCTGTTTCAGATAGCCTTTAACCCCTTAAGGACGAAGGGCGTACATGTACGCCCTTCGTCCGCACTTTAAAGATGGCGCCCGCTCCCGCACGGAGCGGGCGCATGAGCTGCGGGTAAACGCTTGATTCATCAAGCTGACACCCGCAGCTCATGTCCGCGACTGGAAGCGATGCCGATCGCGGACATTTAACCCCTCAGATGCCGTGGTCAATCCTGACCACGGCATCTGATCGCGCAAAACCGAAAGTTTCACTTTGCGTTGTCTCGGCCCTGATGGCCACAAGGGGAGCCGGAGCATGCATGTAGTACCCTAGGTTTCTGTGAATGAAACCTAGGTTACTACATAGTATTCCTATGGAGCCTATGACTGTAATAGGCTCCATAGGAAATATGCGATTTTTCATATATTCCAATGCTATTGCATTGGAATATATGAGAATAGCAATCTGATGATTGCATCTTATAGTTCCCTATGGGAACTATAAGAAAGTGGTAAAAAAAAAAAAAAAAGTTTAAAAAATAAAAATTAAATATCACCCCCCTTTCCCCAAAATGAAAATAAAATAAATAAAAAATAAAAAAATTACACATAATGGTGTCGCAATGTGCGAAAACGCCCATACTATAATAATATTTAAAAATATTCACCATACGGTAAACATAAAACGAAAGAAAGCGTCCAAATGGCTAATTCGCCATTTTTGGACGCTTCATTTCCTAAAAAAATGAATAAAAAGTGATCAAAACATCATACGCACCCCATAATGGTATCAATTAAAAGTTCAGATTGCCCCGCAAAAAATGAGCCCCTACACTGCTCCGTACGCATAATTACAAAAAAGTTATAGGGGTCAAAACATGGCGACAAAAAATAAAATAATTCCCACTTTTAATTTTTTTTCACTATCAAAACGTAAGAAAAACTATACATATTAGGTATTGCCGGATTCAGTACTGACCTGAAGAATAAAATTAACCAGTCAGTTTTATCGCAAATCGAACGTTGTAATTTAAAAACCTGTAAAACTGTGGTGAAATTGCTTTTTTTTTGCAATTTCACCCCATTTGGAATTTTTTTCCCGTTTCCCACTACATCACATGCAAAAATAAATGGTAGCGTTAAAAAGTACAACTTGTCCCGCAAAAAATAAGCCGTCATATGGCTATGTGAGCGGAAATATAAAAATGTTATGGCTTTTGGAAGGCAGGGAGCGCAAAACAAAAACGCAAAAATCCCAAAACCCCCAGTCCTTAAGGGGTTAAAGCAATGACCCAGTTTATGTACACCTCTGGGCGCATTTTTTTTTTATTAGTGCATTGTACTAATTATGGGCTAAAAATCATTTTTCCAAATGGTCTTTATTAAAAATATGGAGTCCTGTTCTGTGTACAGAGCTGAAATGTTCTACTAGCAGAATCTGAATTTTCTCTCTGCATCGTCATGCAGGGGTCTGATGGGCTCCTTTTCTCTGTTCTCAAATCTTATAAACACTCAACAAAGCTCAATCCTTATCTTACTGATAAGAATGTGACTTAAGTGTTTATGAGTAATTTAGAGACAAGGTTATTAGATGACCAGCACAAAGTGAAAGTAGGATGTGTACAACTAGAAAACAGTTAAACCTTTGTGACAGAACGGCTCAATATTTTATAAAAAAATAACAATTGAAAAAAAGATTTTTAGCTCCAAATGAGTCAAATGCAATCACAAAAAAAAATGTCCTTTAAAGTGTACTTACACTTTTTGAAAAACCTTAGCTATGACATACTGACTCTCACTGCTCAAAACCTTTTTATGCGGCATATGTCAAAAGCTTTCTCTTTTTAAAGTACAGCAACACTTTAACCATAAGCAGGGACCTTCTACTGGATTCACAAAGAGAATTTATTGGATTTACTGTATGGACGGATGCCCAAAGCCGCACTGCATATTCAAGATGTAGTCACACTAGTGCTTTTTAAAGGGGTAAACTACTACTGCCTTGTCTAGCAACCATGACGTTCCTGAAACAAGACAAAATTATATTGGCTTTTGAGGCAGCAGACTGGTAGTGCCTGTTATAATTTAGTTCATAATTACAACTAAATCCATCACATTATAGACTCCCTTTCCCTAGACTCCATAGCTTGTTTACTTTTTGTCCCAAACTATATAACCTTACACGTCAATCTCATTTGCTATTTTGCTGTTAACAGAAGTCACCCTACAGGGCTAGAACATTTTGTACTGTGTCTACAGCACTACACAGATTTCTACAGCATCACAAACAGGGATGTCCCATAACAGAACCTGGCATTCAACTTAAAGAAACTCGCCACAGTGGTTTCATTTTCAAATGGAATTTTCTATCAGTGACCTCTCTGAAATTCTGGGTTTTGAAGTCAGAGAGTAGTGAATTTTCGCCCTCTCCTAGGGATTTTCCATTCTAGCATGCCTGAAGAGGAATGTGACTGCATGCATTCATAGTAGAGCTCAAGACCAATCCAGATGATTGCCTTGTTCTTCAAATTTTACAAATCCTTTTTTGAAGAGGGTAGATAGGGTCTTTAGTGGCTCAGATTGTATGACACTTCTGGCGCATGTATGGACTCTCTAAGAGTGGGTTCACATCACGTTTTATACCTCCATTTGACATTTACGAAAAAAAAAAAAAGAATACAAAAACGCAGCACACCGCGTTCTTGTATCCTGCACAGTCTGGACTGTGCACAAGAACAGGGTACTGTAGTCCACTCATTCCAGTTATTACTTTAGTTGCCCTCCTATGAACCCTCTCCAACTCTGCTATGTCTGCCTTGCTCACAGGAACCCAGAACTGTACACAGTACTCACTAGTCAGACCACACATGGAGTATTGTGTACAGTTCTGGGCTCCTGTGAACAAGGCAGACATAGCAAAGCTGCAGAGGGTTCAGAGGAGGGCAACTAAAGTAATAACTGGAATGGGTGGACTACAGTACCCTGAAAGATTAGGGTAATTCACCTAAGAAAAAAAGACGACTGAGGGGAGATCTAATAACTATGTAATAAATATATCAGGGGTCAGTACAGAGATCTCACCCATCATCTATTTATCCCCAGGACTGTGAAGACGGGACATCCTCTGCATCTGGAGGAAAGAAGGTTTGTACACAAACATAGAAGAGGATTCTTTACGGTAAGAGCAGTAAGACTATGTAATTCTCTGCCTGAGGAGGTAGGGATGGTGAGTTCACTAAAAGAGTTCAAGAGGGTCCTGGATGTATTTCTGAAGTGTAATAATATTACAGGCTATAGCTACTAGAAAGGGGTTGTTGGATCAGGGAGTTATTCTGATTGCCTGATTGTCGGGAGGGAAATTTTTCCCCTAAAATGAGGGAAACTGGCTTCTACCTCACATCTTTTTTTTTTGCCTTCCTCTGGATCAACTTGCAGGATAACAGGCTGAACTGGATGGACAGATTTCTTTTTTCAGCCTTATAAACTATACAACATTTATTTTTATAATGGTAAAAAAAGTATATATATATTTTTTCTACAATGAAACTCTATGGTGAACAGATGCCACTGTATGGCATCAGTCTGAGGCATCCGTTTAACGTATATGTTTTTACTATATGTTACAAGGATGGGGTAAACATTTAGCTGTCCCGATTTCTTTCAGATTTCGAAGATCCATCTTTTGATGCATTTTGAACAAAATTATATTTACTTTTATTTACTACAAATTGAGCCAAACTTTTAGACAAACCAAAGTAATGTTTGGCACTGCATTAGTCATTACAGTACACAAGTTCTGTGTGGAGTGCTGTAAAGCAAATTTCTTAATGCTTTCTAAATGCTGTTAAAAACAGCTTAGGCAAGATGGCCACTCCTATAATGTTCAGGAAATAGAATTTAAAAAATCTGCAGTCAGAAAATGAAAACAGATTTACGATGTTGCCATCTGGTTTTAACTGGCAGATAAACTTTTTGGTGACACATTTCCTTTAGGCTGGCCATACACATTGGTCTTTTGTCGGCTGATCCCTTCCAGAACGTTGGGCTCAGCCAACACATTTAGCATCAGACTGAAGGAGGCAATGATTTTGAGGGCCCACTCTCTGTGTATACAGACCTTAAAGGGGTGTATGCAGGAAAAATATTCTACAGTTTTCAAACCAGAATCTGAATACTGTTTTAATTGCATGAAATTAAACATTTTGTATAGCCAATGAGTTATTCAATAAAATGTACCCATAGAGCGCCACCTGCTGTTTGTTCTTTCTCTTATTTCTTTGTCCGGGTCACTGAATTGGCCGCACATGCTCAGTTTCATCTTTTACCTGCCTCCTGAGCTGTGAAAGGTAGAGCTGAGACACGCCCGATTAGCAGCAGCAGAAAAGACCCTCCCCTTGAGCTGCCAGCTTGATATAAATCTAACAGAGCAATGAATTGGGACATTTATGGATCCACGTGAAGTACAAGGCAGGTTCTAGTTTTGTTAGAAAGAGATTGTCATGTCCTTTATGATGGCTGATTTTCATTGTTTACATAACCCCTCTAAGTGCCCTGTTTTATTAGGGGGCCATTATTCTCAGAGCTTGGGCCCACCAGAGGATCCTCTGGTACTCTAGTGGACCACTCCAATTCTAGACACTTTAACGTGTGTGGGGAGCTCCTGACTGATCCTTTTGTTCTCCTGGAAGATAAGCCGCCACCAGAAGTGTTGGACAGCGGTTTTCTGCTCTCTCTCCATAGAATACACATACATGTTCGGCTGAGCTGACTGTGTATGTATATGGGCAAGTCGGGAGGGAGTCGGAAGAGATAGCTGTCAGTAGAACAATATTCGTCCAACAGCTATTGAATGTGTACGGGCAGCTTTAATTTACAATGTCTGCTATAGATAGATAGATAATACATAGACAGATACAGTAGATAGATAAATAAAAAAATTCTAGGAGGCAGCACTCTCAAATGATGAAAAAGGAAACAAAAATGTATTGACCCATGTGGATGTGACCTTTCGGCTCAACGTTAGAGCCTTTCTGAGAAAGGCTCTAACATTGAGCCGAAACGTCGCGTCCACGTGGGTAAATACATTTTTGTTCCTTCTTTTCATCATTTCAGGGTGCTGCCTCTTTGCATTTTTTTACTTTTTGGGCGTTGGTCTAGTCCCCTTGGGGCACCTCATTTTTTTTTTATTTTGTTGACTCTGGTGCTGCAATCTTTCTACTTTTAAGATAGATAGGTAGATGCCATAGATAGATACAATAGATAGATATGATAGATCGATTGATACAATAGATAGATAGATATAGACAGAACCATAGCTCTGTAAGAGTTAAGTTCTTATTGAGCACATCAAAAGCACATTGCAAATAAGCTATAGTTACTCACCAAAGAAAATTAAAATACAAGTTAAACAGATTCTTGCTGGCTAATAGAACACAACGACAACAGAGGAGTATTTGTATGCAGAGCCAGCAAGATGGATTTCATTCATAAAAAAAAAAAAATCTATGCTGCTGGTGAGATGAAGGATTTGAAATCCCAGCTACAGAAATTTAACATTTTCGGTTCTAGAACTGGATGACACTTGCTGTACTGTTTCCCTTCCCTGACACGGTTGGGGTAAAATAAAATGAACATTTTCAGACAGTGATAGATATTACATGGAGATCAATGACGCACAATTGTTAAAATTAGATATATTAGATTTATAGTTTAATTAATTTTTGCAAAAGAAAAAAAAAGTGATACGCAGAGTGGCTGCCTACTTCAGCTTTCTTCTGCAGTGAGTTAAACACGGGCTATGAGGTGGTCTTGGAACATTACAGTGACGACTACCGAGCTAAGACCCCTACCCTTCCTTCTGTTTGAAACATAACCCTACCTGAAACCCTAACCTTTACCATAATTGTCTAGTAATGAAGACAGTAACAGTACAGCAGGGAATGGGTTAACCTAGAACAACAGGACCCGTCTCTGCTACTGAAATGCACTGGAAATTTTTTATGCTTGTGGATGAAATTGTCAACGTGCTATGGCTGTCAATGTGATGCATTAAAATCCCCCGAGTGAGAGAGAGTGGTAGAGTTTAAAAATTAATTCGTCTCTCGCACCTGTTTGCAGGAATCCGACTATTGAATTTGCATCGCATTTAATAAGTCTCAGTGACGCAATTCATGTCCTTTTGTCTTGGCTGCTTAATACAGTGTTGGATTCTCACCAATCTAAAATTCAAGTGATATTACAATGTTCTAACTGTTAATTAAAGTCCATGAACTTAGCTATAGCCGGCTTTACATATTTAGGTTGTCATAAAGGACAAAAAGAAAAAAATCTTATGATCATAATCTTGAAGTTTTAATATCAGAGCTTCAGGTTTGGCTTTAAATTTAACTACTAACTATTCTTGTAATAATCCATTCTCAATGGTATTTTTAATTTGATAAACCCATCATGATGAAGCCTAGAGGCACAATTTAGCTACTAGCCTGAGATGTGTGCCGGAGTTGTACAATTATTACCATGTGAAAAATGTAAAGATGCACAGTTCAAGGATCACGGATAAGACTACTGAGTGCTTAAAGGGAGTCTTTCACCTAAAAGCACAATTATAGAATACTAACATCAGGATCTCCATTACATTCCCCATATTATAATGTTACCTTTCATATTGCTGTCCATCGCCTATTTTTTCAGAAAAACGCTTTTATTCCATATGATAATTAGCTTCTGAAGGTGCCTAGGGGCGACGTTCATGCGGCCGGTGCCCATGCCCCTCGGCGCTTTTCAAACCAAACACCTCCCCTTTCACCCCTCTGGGCCGCCCTAGGTTCTTCTGATTACCTCCTCCCTTCAGGGAGAAATCCAGCGCCTGCGCCGTTCAACAGAATCTCTGAGTCTGCGCACAGCATTACCTATTATGGGCAGAGGCAACAGAGGGTTTAATGTGCATGGGCCGGCCCGTACATACCGATCCTGGCGCATGCGCATTAAATGCTCTAATGTATGGATAATGTACATCCAATACATTCCAGAACTGTAAGAGCTACATAGCATCATAAATCAATATATGCGACCCCGGCAGCGCTGAGAGGCCAGTACAAATCTACTGCACGATCTAGAAAACAAAACAATAGCTGATCTCAGGGAGACAAGCTACAGAAAACACCATGGAGCCTCATTTAAGAGTCTCGACACAGCAATCCAAAGTGCAAAGCTCCCTGGGAAACCGTAATATGCAAAATAACTGTGGAGCCCCAGTTATGGGTCTACAACACAATGAAAGCCAGATATCCCTCAAAGGAGGGAAAACCGGGCAAAGGGGTGAGACCCTTGCTCGGTTTCCTTCCTTGAGGGATATCTGGCTTTCTGTGTTATAACTGAGGCTCCACAGTATTGCTAGTTTTCAGGAGCTTGCACTGATTGCTGTGTGAGACTCTAATGAGCTCCATGCTGTCTCCCTGAGATCAGCTATTGTTGTGTTTGAGTAGTCTCCAAGGCATTGCTCCCGGTTAGCCAGAATCCTACTCCACACTGATGAAGGGCAACACCCCGAAACAGCTGTCTGTGGATGGATAACTGGCTTAGGTTTTCCCCGTCACATCCTTAAAGCTTATAAAAAAAAGTGGGATCTTGACATAGGGGCCACTTAATATAGTGGATTTGGAGATCTCTGTAATGGAGACACCACTTTGCTTGGTTTTCCTTCCTTTGAGGGATATCTGGCTTTCATTGTGTTGTAGACCCAATACTGGGGCTCCACATTTATTTTGCATGATCTAGAAAAGGACAACTATGTTAGTGCAAGGCTCCTTACTGACATGTGAGGTGATGGGCAGAGAGTGGTTAGCTGCTCCTTTCTGCTCCAAAGACATGTGAAGCTAAAAAGAGGGATCATTTCACTAAAGCAGCCTATACGGTGTAAAGCACAGGCTAGTAGTTTTATATTAACCTGGGTGGCATTACATATGTAAGACAATCATGCAAACCAAAACCTGTACTAGTATTATTATTTTGCCCAGGGGGCTTACAATCTATAAAGCAAGGGAATAGCACACAGTGGGTGAAGACAAAAGCTGCTCGGAGGGTAGTGTAGTCCTAGACGGGTTATTGTAGGTTGCAGCCTTTCCTGAAGAGGTGGGTTTTTGAAAGTGGGTGAAAGTTTAAAGTGTTGGGGTAGTGAGTTCTAGATAATGGGGGGTGCAAAGGAGAATCTTGTAAGAGTGAGGAGCACACAAAAGGAAAGATAGAGGTCTTGTGATGATCTGTGAGATTTCATGTAGAGAGATTAGGTCAGGGATGTATGGAGGGGGCATGATGTGGACGGTCTTGTATCAGAGCACTATGGTCAATCCTAAGGATCTAAAAAATAATCCACTGCAATTCTTTAAAGGGAACCTATCACCTAAAACAGCGGTCCTAAACCGCTGGCAGGACCTTCAAGAGTACAGCAGTGGGATTCTGAGCACATATATCTTACTAAATTCTGATGCGGCACTAGTAAGAAAATCGATCTTTAATCCCCGGCTGGCGCGACTCTCTGCCCAGGCTTGAAGTCAAGGGGGCAGCGGCCTTCTTGCTTCAAGTCGCGGTGATCACGCCCCCTTCCCAGCCCCTTTGCTGTGACTGACAGCTGGCTGTTCTGAGAAGCCAGCCGCATAAGCGCTGTCAAACAAAGCGAAGGGGCCGGGAAGGGGGCGTTGTCACCGCGACTTGAAGCAAGAAGGCTGCTGCCCTCTTAACTTCAAGCCTGGGCAGAGAGTCGCCGGGGATTAAAGATCGATTTTCTTACTAGTGCCGCATCAGAATTTAGTAAGATATATGTGCTCAGAATCCCTCTGCTGTACTCTTGAAGGTCCTGCCGGCGGTTTAGGACCGCTGTTTCAGGTGACAGGTTTCCTTTAAAGGGAAGAGTTAAAAACAAGAAACAGTGCCGCCTCGTTCATGGGCTGTGTCCAGTATTGAAGTATTCACTTGAATGGCAATACCAGACATAGCCTTGGACATGTGGGGTTATTTTTTTTACATTACATATAAGGTTAGTTTATTTGATCTGATGGAGGTTTTAAAATCCAAATTATTATTTTTTATTCTGTATGTACTGTAGATGTCAATAACATACTGGAGATTTAATGTGAAACAACTTGAAGCATCCAACTATGAAGGCGAACCAAATCTTACCCTATATACACTAATACTAACACAGATAAAATGAGTTATTGACCTGTTCATATCCTAGGGATACCGTCATGCCTGAACCACAAGAAGTCGATAGAAAAAAAAGGAAAATAAACCACATGGGAGAATCAAAAGGCTCCATTTATATGGGAAATTCCAATGGATTTAGAATCCATTTTATTAAAAAAGTAAACCTGCCCAAAGGTTCCTAAACCAGAAGTTAAAGACAAAAATTTGATGTAACTGAGGAACTGAGCCCACAGGAGGATCCTCTTGTACTCTGCTGGGCCAGTCTGACCCAGACAGATGAAAAAAATTATATATTTTTTATTTCAAATCTGTAAAAATACCTGCAAAATCTCGACGAAAAATAATTATTAGTAAGGCATTTTAGAAATAAATTACCATGAGCTAAGGAAAAGCTATGGAGCCCTTATCTGGAATGTAATCACAAAAGATACCTTTTACCATTCTGCTGGATGTTTTTCATTAATTATCTTTTCTACCACTAGTTATTCTGTATAGAATGGGGACAGCTTATGAGTGACAGGAAATGACTAGATAGTTCCTGGTTTTTACAAAAGCTTTAAAGGAAAGTCTCAAGACTGGAAAATCATCTATGGCTGTTGGCTGTTAATGAAAATGAAAGGTTGAAGAAACCCAATGACTCACGGGCAACATGGTATTTTTAGTTGTCTGAAGATACTCTTGATCCCATACCAGGTATCATGTAATATATTATTTTCAGAGACACATCAGACAAGATTTTATAACAAATTTATCAAAGACTAAGATGCTTACTCTGTGAATGAATACTTTATTCTGAGCAACATGTTGGAAAATCTCCATGTGATCATGCACTAGCCTCCAGGAGAAAAGCAGGAGCTTACAAAGTGGTCACAAACTAAATGTACCAGTCACAACATTTTGGCCAAACACCAAGGACGAGAAAGGCCCAAGATGCTGGGCTGAAATGTTGCATGTGAACACTTGGGTGAATAAAGAAAATTCACTTTTTCATAATTTTGGAGAGCTGATAATTTTTACTACTTTCCATTCTGGAGACTGGTCCAATTGATGCATCTCAAAAAGCTTGGTGCCACTCTTGATTATTTTTTTTTGCCTATGGTCAACTATGAGGTATTCTTGATTTATATTTTCACTACTAATACAAAACCATGTTAAAGGGAACTTGTCACATGGTTTGGGACCACTAAACCATTAGCATGCCATTATGCATCTGGAGTTTAGGGTTTTAAGCCTGGTAATAACAAACCTATCTGTCCCCGCAAAGAACTGTAAACAGAATTTGAACTTTATGGGAGAAGAGTCCAGGACTCTTTTCTAGGAGCACTAGGCACATGTGCAGGAAAGTGAGCTATACTGTCATATGCTTCATCGGCAAAGTGCGCACTCGCCCAATGCTGCTGGACAAGAGTCCCAGACTCTTCTCCTGGTGAGTTTGATTTTCATTCACTATTCTTTGTGAAGATAGATGGGTTTGCTTTGGGCATATTTTAAACCCTTAAATCCAGATGCCTAATTGACAGGTTTCCTTTAAATTTGAGATATATTAGACATTAAAGGGATTGTCTAGAAATATATAATGTATAACAGTTGCCAGCAGCCTGCCTCCTGTACTGAAATAATCATACTTACCTGCTCCCCACCTCTCCGGTCCTCCAGGCTGGCTACGACGTCTCCATCTTCTGGTCTGGGGTTTGTTTTTTAGCTCCCCGGCATCGGCATGGTCACCTAATCCTCTTCAGCCAATGGCTGAAACGCTGATGTATCCACAAGAGACACGTCACCACTGAAGCCAGCGGTTGGATGAAGAGGATCAGTTGACCATGCCCATGCCTGGGAGGAAGAACACAAACCCCAGACCAGAAAAGACGTGGGAGCCAGCATAGAGGACCGGAGTGGCATGGCACAGGTAAGCATGATCCTTTCAGTAAGGGAGGTAGGTTGCTGGCAACTGTTAGAAGTGATATATTCTTGAACAACCCCTTTATGTACAGATATGGCCAAATAAAGGCTCTGTAAAACCTCCAAGCTGTACTTAGAAATTTTTGGGCCTGGACTGTAAAGATGTAGCAGTGTCCAACACAACCAATGCTGTGCGCTACATTGTTAACACAGCACACCTATGCTATTTCTGTAGTGTACAGTCATTTACTACTAGGCAAAAAGCGTATGAATGCTTGCTGTGCTACACCATAAACGTAGCATGTCAAATATCCACTTGGCGGCTTCTATATATGTACGGTATTTCCGTTTGCTTCAGACTTCACACTGTGATTTCTTTCTTGCTGGTTTTGTATAAATCTGAAAAATAAAAGTTGGCAAGTCCCATTTGGCACCATATTAAATGAACATTACCCTTGAGGTTGGCCAACGGTTTGCACCTCCATGCATTCGTCTCTGCTGAGGCTGGAGTCAATGCATTGGTAAATGAATCAGATAAGTCCGTACGTGAACATCAATTTGATTGAAATTCTTTAATTTCATTTTTCTTAATCCAGTCTTCGGCCATTTCCTCTTCGATAATTCTCCAGTCCCAATGAATTTTTAGTCTTAATGTTCTATTTTCATAAATGCCCATAATGACAAACGGAGACTAAAGGGTGGTGGTGGGGGGTGATAGAACTGAGGATAGGTAGAGCTAATACTTTTCTGTCAGCAATGTATGTCACACCTGCTGTGTTCCATTGCTGCAGAATTTCAGCGGGATCCTTGAATCATATAGACCTGAAACATAACAAGTTTGATGCACTTGATTGAGACTCCATGGGGCAGAACAGAGTTCCATTCATTTATATGACTAAAATAGATAGCTAGATTTACACCATCCATTTCGTTTTAACTTTCTTCCTACGATCCTTGGACATGTTTGCTAAAGCATCTTGATACAGAGCCATCGCCAGCGATGACAGGAGCTTCTCCTCGCCAGCAGCAACTTAATGAACCTTGTGCTGACGTCTCCCTCGAATTCTCCATATTATTCAAAGCATCTGTTAAATCACGTCGGATCATGGCAGTTGGAATGGCACATGTAATTTAGCAATCAACTAACAATAAAAAGGCAGAGCGCAAATGATTTCAGAGGCTGGGCAAATATTGTCACAGCGTGCGCGGCACAATGGGATATCCATCACGGTTTATTGTTCAGTGATATGTAATCGGCTTTGCTCTTGCATACGTTTAATTGTTGTTATGGGCCAGCCTTATTATTGAGTAGCATAAGCCAATAATGCGGCCATGTCTCATCCAGAGATTATTTAAAAAAAAAAAAAGGTTTTGCTTCGCTTGAAAAGGCAAACAAAAAAAAAAGTTGAAAGAAGATATTTTTTTTTTTTTTGCAGAGCTCACATTGCAGAAAGTACAACATGCCTTTGTGTAGGTTAATGTGTCAAAATGTAGATAATGCTCTTATCAAGCTGCTCAGTCACAGCAATACACTGGAGAGACAATTTTACATGACAACTGATAAGGACAAGGAACAAATGTAGCAAGCTAACATAATCGCTTCATTCCAGGCGTACATAAGGGCTCCAACAGCAGAGGCAATACATCCGTGGCCAAGTGGTGCGGTTTATTATCCACAGATTTCTCCACGATAAATATATCATCTACACTATGGCACTTTAAATCAGGAAAGAAGACTTCAAGCAATGCCACCAGGAGATGTAGAAGAGCAGAGGTTCTCTGGGAATTAACATAGTATATAAGGCTGAAAAAAGACATCTGTCCATCCAGTTCGGCCTGTTATCCTGCAAGTTGATCCAGAGGAAGGCAAAAAAAAAAACTGTGAGGCAGAAGCCAATTTTCCCCACTTAAGGGAAAAAAAAATTCCTTCCCATCTCCAATCAGGCAATCAGAAGAACTCCCTGGATCAACGACCCCTCTCTAGTAGCTATAGCCTGTAATATTATTACACTCCAAAAATACATCCAGTCCCCTCTTGAATTCCTTTATTGTACTCACCATCACCACCTCCTCAGCCAGAGAGCTCCATAGTCTCACTGCTCTTACCCTAAAGAATCCTCTTCTATGGTTGTGTACAAACCTCCTTTCCTCCAGATGCAGAGGATGTCCCCTCGTCACAGTCACGAGGATAAATAGATGATGGGACAGATCTCTGTACTGACCCCTGATATATTTATACATAGTTATTAGATCTCCCCTAAGTCATCTTTGTTCTAAAGTAAATAACCCTAATTTTGATAATCTTTCAGGGTACTGTAGATCCCTCATTCCAGTTATTACTTTAGTTGCCCTCCTATGAACCCTCTCCAGCTCTGCTATGTCTGCCTTGTTCACAGGAGCCCAGAACTGTACACAGTACCACATGTGTGGTCTGACCAGTGATTTGTAAAGTGTTAGGACTATGTTCTCACCACGGGCATCTATGCCCCTTTTAATGCAGCCAATTATCTTATTGGCCTGTTCACTAAAATTCCTTTCCATGTCAGTGTTACCCAGTGTTTTACTATTTAGTATGTACAGGTGACTTGCATTATTCCTTCCCATGTGCATAACCTTACATTTGTCAGTGTTAAACCTCATCTGCCACTTCTCTACCCAAGCCTCCAATCTATGCAGATCCATCTGTAGCAGTATACTGTCCTCTTCCGGGTCAATTACTTTACACAGTTTAGTTTCATCTCCAAAAATTGATATTTTACTGTGCAAGCCTTCTACAAGATCATTAAGAAATTTATTGAAGAGGATAGGGCCCAGTACTGACCCCTGAGGTACTCCACTAGTGACAGTGAAAATACGTAAATATTACTTTATTATAAATATATTCCCAAATACCTTTTATTAGTTATAATGGCTTGTTTTGTCTGGGGAGCAATGATTAGGAGAAACAAAATGGCCACTTTCCTATGTGCACACACAAAACCTCTTCTAATCACACAGGAGGACAAGTTACTTCACAATGCTGAGGTAAAAAGCTGCCACATCAACCTCTCTGCCCTACTAGTCATGGATTATGATCCTGAATACAGTTTTATATAATACTTAGCTGAATCTTTGTGGGAATGGAGTTCATGAGGAGACATGATTTGATTTATAGAAAGGATGGACAGGACAGACTGTGGTAATGGAGACTACATACAAGTACTGCTGCTTATTAGCCACAACTGCTCATTAACTCAATTGCAACAGAGATTCAGCTAAATATCTTATCCTCTGTATTCAGGATCATAATCCCCGACAGGTAAAGCAGAGAGGAGGATGAGGCAACTCTTTACCTCAGCATTGTGAATTAACTTGTCCCGCTGTGTGATTAGGACAGGTTTTGTGTGTACTAATAGGATGGCGGCCATTTTGTTTCTCCTAATGATTGCTCTCCAGACAAAACAAGCCATTATAATTAAACGTAAAATATTTGGGAATATATTTATAATGAAGTAATATTTAAGTATTTTCATTTTCTTAATTCCCGGAGAACCCCTTTAAATGGGGGGTCATAAACATGAGAGCAAAGTCCGCTAATCCTGCTGACTTTGTCTCTAATTCTCAGGATAAGCTATCAATATCAAATTGTGGGTATCTGATTCCCAGCATCCCTGCCTATTAGTTGTTTGAAGAGGTCATGGTGCTCCTGTAAGCACCGCAGCCTTATTCTAGGACAGTGACATCGCATTCATTGATCAAGTGACCTAGACGTATCTGTACCAAGCACATCCACTATACAATGGACAGTGCTGTGCTTGGTAAGCTGCGAGAAGGCAGCGGTGCTCACTGAAGAGCTGAGGCCTCTTGAAAAAGCTGATCAGCAGGGGTGCTAGGTGTTGGACCCCAACTGGTCAGATACTGATGACCTATCCTAAGGATAGGTAAAGAATATCAATTTTAAATTTTAATACTGATCACCTATCCTCTGGACACCCAGGACCCCCCCGATCAGCTGTTTGTGAAGGCACCGACGCTCACAGTAGCGCCCCGTCCTTGTGCCAGCTTTTCCTAGGCAGAGTGATGACACGTTCATTGGTCACGTGGCCTGGGTGCAGCTCGGCCACATAAAAGTGAAAGGGGCGGAGAGCGATACCAAGCACAGCTGCTATATAATCCAAGGCGATGTGCTTGGTAAGCACAGAGAAGGCTGCGGCGCTCACAGGTCAGATAAGGCTGCGGCGCCCACTGATCAGATACTGATGACCTACACTGAGGATAGGTCATCAGTTGTCAACTCTTGGAAAACCCTTTCAAAGGACGTCTGTCAGCAGATTTGTACCTACGACACTGGCTGACCTTTTACATGTGCGCTTGGCAGCTGAAGGCATCTGTGTTGGTCCCATGTTCATATGTGCTCGCATTGCTGAGAAATATTATGTTTTAGTTTATGCAAATGAACCTCTAGGAGCAATGGGAGCGTTGTCATTAGACCTAGAAGCTCTGCTCTCTCTGCAGCTGCTGCATCCTTTCTAGGCCCTTTAAGGGTAATATGACCAAAAGTCAGATGTATGAACATTAATTAGTAATTTATGAAACTTTATGCGAATTCTCTAATTCTATAAAAACAAAACAAAAAACTCTATACCATGCATTTCCAGAAGCTTAATTACAAATACAAGTTATTTACAACTTGCTAATGAGATGGGAACTGATTCCCATTTCTATTAATCAATGGTTGTTAAGACATTGGTGACCACAGTGCGATTAATTAGTACTTTTTTCAAACTGATCAACTTTGACGTTGCAAATTGTTTTTCCATTACGCTAATTCGAAAACTGGTTCAAACTGCATCACAAAGATCACGGCTGAGAGGATGACAGGGACGGACACTAATTATTGAACGAGTAAGCCAGGAAGAATTACAATCTGGAGTACCTTTGCTCCTCGACTAGAGTCGTAGGTGCGAAAGAGTTAAAAGACAGCCGATCAAACTCAACCCAGCAACACCCAAGTAGACACATTTAAAAACACAGCATGTTCCATGAGATGAGCCGAGGGGTTTATAATGACAAGAGAGGAAGCACACGGTCACAAGGCATGGCAATTAAGACTATGACTCACCCGTAACCAATCAAAACTGTGGTCTACACCTGACCATTGACTCTGTTCAGCAGGTAATTGAATGTGCTGACGTGTGCTGTGCAAAAGCAGATTTAGTCCTAAGTTTTCATCTCATTTAAAGAAATGCAAGTAGACAGCAAAAGCTTTTGAGAAGCGCTGCTCTCGGGAACATGAGAAAGTTCACAGGAAGATGGTAACTCTCAAAAGGTTACATCCCTGCAATGGTCTGCTCGTCAGTAAAGGAGATGATGCAGCGATCTCCACCACAGTATGGGGAGCAGCAATCACTAAGGTCATCGCTCGCCCCCATACAGAATCATTGTTTTCTAGCAGCCGAGCGTGATTACACCGCTGCTGGCATAGATAAGATTACCTAATAAATGAGCGTTTTGCTCGTTCATCGTGTAGATGGTGGCATCTTTATACCGGCAGATTATTGCAAACGAGCGTTTCTACAAACGCTTTTTAGAGATTTTCTGGCCGATCCTCTGCCAGTGGAATACAGCCCTTACATGCTGAATTGATAATAATTATAGTAGTGATCATTTACTCTCTTCTTGCCCTAATTCAGTACACAGTGTCTTTTACATTCCTTGAACTTTGAAGATGCCTGTAAACACCATTTAACAATGGAGGCTTTACAATAACACAAAAAAATACACAGCCATGCGCCTGCCAGTACTGGTTCCCAAAGGCATATGGCCCAAAGTGGGACCGTCATAGTATGGCAGTTTTTTTTTTATCGCAAAGGTTTATAATATTTTCCTTATTCTAAAGCTTCCCAGAACAAGCCAAACAATGGCATCATGCTAAAATTCAGTGGACATTGGTCATACTCTCACCACTGAGTTTGTAAACACGTCGGAAGTGATGTTGGCATAGGAATTCTCTCTAGGCAGCTCCATAAATTGGGTTCCTTGGCTATGCAGCTCAAGCAAGCCTGGGATTACGATATGCAATGCCAACTGGAGTGGTGCAACAAAAACAGCCATTGGAGTCTGGAGCAGTAGGATTGCCGTATTTTAGCACTGTCCGCCAAGAACTTCATAAAATCGGTTCTCATGGCTATGAAGCCCATAAAAACCTGGGATTACCATACTCAATGCCAACTGGAGTGCTGCAAACAAAAAGGAATATCCCCAACATTTGTTTGTGGTCTTTGTAAATTTATAACCAGTTTGAATGACTGTAATGATCAATATACTGTAAAATGTGTAAGCTACCCAGAAGCAACAAATATTCTCTAGGACAGAGTTCCTCAACCGGTCACGATTTGAGAATATCCCTCAGAATGAATACTCTGGTAAGTGCTGATGCGTTGACGCTAACTGTATCACTTGCTCAATACTAAGGAAATCCTGAAAACACGTGGGCCCTGAGGACTGCAGTTGAGGAACACAGCTCTAGGAAATAATTCGTTCCAACGGTGTTCAACCTTCGATCTACTTCTATTGGATGTGTATGGGAACCTTAAAATGATTGTGCTGCACAATAGAGTCTTGGGATCTGTGCAGATTCAATACTTTTGCTGTTCACGGGTGATTATGGGCATCTACAAAGTTCCAGGCGGGTAAAAGACACATTCAGCAGTCTGATACTGGTGAGCAAACCATAATTCTATATGTGTGCTGTAATTGCCAGCCTGTTGCCTGCTGACAGATCAGCAATGCAGATGATATTCTTTCCTGACTGCTCTGAAACGAGTTATTCCCTTCCCATAGGTTAATGGAGTTTCAAATTATTACTGCTCATATTGTATAAAGTCAGCAATGGTGGAGTTTTACTCAAAGTAAATGTCCATATTATCAGGATCAAAAATTTCTACAGATTTCTACATAGTGGTCAGATCTGCATTTTTCTGTTTGCTCCTGAGTACGTACTACATAGAATTTCATTACTGAGTTCAACACATAATCAGTATGCAGCAGGCTCCCCCTAGTGTCGGCACTAAGAATTTTATTATTTAGCTTATTTTAAAGATATATTAAGCAGCACAGAATTTTAGACGCATTTAAAAAAAAAAAAAAAAAGTGGTTATGGGAGAAAAGTTTCTCAAAAGCATTACTGACTTTTCAAAAACTTTTCATGTCATAAAGACATATCAAAAAAATGGTGGGGTCCCCACCAATCTCTAGAACAATGAATGAGAAGTTAGCACATATTGTGCTCTCCTCGCTCCTAAACACGGAATTGAGATAGGCCCCTAGACTTTTATGCAGCCCGTCTCGTGCAGCAAGCACAGAGAAAGCATTACACATCACTTCTCTTCTCTAGTTCTAGTGATCAGTGGGGGTCTCAGCACTCAGACCCACAACTGATCAAAAGTTTGATATGTCTTCTATGACATATCAAAACTTTTTGAAAAGTTAGCGACACTTTAAACTATGTATTACGGGGTTACATTTTCCTTTATAGGATATTCTCACCTTAGACATCTATGGCATATCGAATTGGACCCACACCTATCTCTAGAATGGGGTCACCCATGCTGGCATCTAACATAAACTAATGGAAAGATCCCTACATATGTGTGAACACCTCTCCATTCATTCTCCACCTGATGGGTTAGGGCAGTGTTCCTCAACTCCAGTCCTCAGGACCCACCTGCCGGTCATGATTTGAGAATATCCCACAGAATGAATTTCTGTGGCAAGTCCTGATGCATTGACACTAATGATATCACCTACCCAATACTAAGAAAATCCTTTAATATAACTGCAAGTGGGCCTTGAGGACTGAAGTTGAGGAACACTGTGTTAAGGACCCCCGCACCCTCCTTTCTGGGGATAGATGCAGGTTCCAGAGGTGGGACTGGCACCTACCGTATCTCCAGAAAGGAGAGAGTTCCTCCAAACCACAAGGAAGAGGATGAATGGAGAGGTAGTCACACATTCTATTCACTTCTATAGAAGGCAGGCAGAGACTGCGCCTGGGGATTCATTCTACATATAGATACAGGTTCCAGAGATTGGACATGCATCTATCAGACATTTATGACATATCTTGTAAGATCCCTTTAAGGCAAACTGATTCATTCAGTCATTAATTTTAAAAAGTGTATTAACATCCTCTAGCACTGTAAAATATTACTTCAACTTTATCATCCAATTTTTTTTCTTCTTCCCTTCTATGATCTACAGTTACTTGGATCGAGAGGTATAAGAACTGGCAAGTTTCATCTAATGATCGTACAATGCTGATTTCAGATGATTTATACTGAGCCGAAAGCATTTTCTGTAGACATGTTTTTAGATTTTCTTAAGACAACTTTGACAGTAAAACAAAAAAAAGCATCATGTGAATATTTTATGATTATATTTATTTCCTCATATAGCTGGAGAAAAACACAGTGGGCAGATACATTGCATCAGAACAGCAGGTTAGTTTACATTGCAGGGTGTATGGGATTAGACTGTACCCAATGCCCAGTAATGATATTTTCAACAATTGAATGGATCATTACTGCGTAGGAGGGAAAATCCCATAGTGCCAACAGCCTCTACAGAACGGCCGTTGTCTGACTGCACAAATAGAACGTAACAGATGAGATTCTGGATGTGGACAAATATGCCATTTGTGACTGTGCAAAGACCAGTCCCTTTTAAAAAACTTTTGATATGTCATTGCGACAAGAGGTTTTGATCGGTGGATGACTGGGTGCAGAGACCCCCACCGATTGCTAAAACGAAGGAGCGGTCAGTCGAGCATTATGCTCCTGCTCTCCTCGGCTTGATCTTCAGCTAACCCCACCTCTCTGAAAAATGATGGCCAACTGCTCCTGACTAGAGATGAGCGAACTTTAAAAAAAAGTCCAGTGTTCAGGTTGTGGTAACTCGCGCATCCCGTTATGGATTCCATTATAGCGGCATATGGAATCCATAAGGGGCGGCTGCCACCAACCCGAACTGTTGAACAGCCGAAGGACCTGGGGTGACGTCACTGTCATGTGATCAGTGCAGGGGGCGTGGCTCAGCACTGGATTTGATCCCGTGCTGAGCCACGCCCTGCACTGATCACATGACGTGACGTCACCCCAGTCTCCGGCTGTTCATGAGTCGAGTTGGTGGCAGCCGCCTATGAATTCCATATGCCGCTATAGTGGAATCCATAGCAGATCTTAACTTCTACAACCCGAACACGGACTTTAAGGTCACCATCTCTCTGACCCATTGTTTCTGCGATCGTGGGACCCAGGTGAGGTCTTTTTTACATGTCAGTGAATCGCATCCGTTGACTTTAATGATACCCATTTAAGACATTAAGGTTTGATGGGTGTTCCTCAACTGGGTCCTCTACTGACCCTTAAGAGCATGCACTTCTCTGAATCATTATGCCTCTTTCATGTATATCTTCACTTAAATGGGGGGTTTCACAAATCAGTGGTTTTCCTGACTGTGGGTCTAAGGTGACACCACGGAATCGTTCTCTATTCATGCTAAAAATCAGGATATATAAGCCCTTTCCTTGGAACACCTCGACCTACCAGGAACTCCCACTTATGGACGGGGTTTGTATCAGCCCCACCCATTTTGGCCCAGGACAAATTTGCCGAGACTGCCTCCAAAAATCAGGGACAGCACTGCCAAATTCAGGACAGTTGGCAAGTATACCTATCTTGTTGGTGATTACAGACTCCTCATGTACATTACAGTCTTTGGACCCGTAAAAACTACAGACACAACACAGATGACATTCATGTTTGGTCCTTGGTTTTCATAAATTGTTGGTAAGAGATGCTGGAGACTAATTTTTAGCCTAGCAGTGTGTATGGAATACAAATGACACACAGAGGGCAAATAACAGACATACGGACCCTTCAAGGATGAACCACTGACCATCTTGTCATGGATGTCATCACGGACACGTGAAAGAGGCCTGACCAACGATGGATATCAGATATCAAATTTTTTTCATGAAAAGGCAGTTACTCTGTTAGCTTATGCTCGCTACACTTGGTCTTTCAGGGGGTGCTGAACATGGTTCAACCCAGGTTAATGGACACATTTTTGTTGGATCCAAATCATGAGTGAATAAGGTACTGCCATGCAGGGGGCGTGGCTCAGCACTGGATTTGATCCCGTGCTGAGCCACGCCCCCTGCACTGATCACATGACGGTGACGTCACCCCAGGTCCTTCGGCTGTTCAACAGTTCGGGTTGGTGGCAGCCGCCCCTTATGGATTCCATATGCCGCTATAGTGGAATCCATAACGGGATGCGCAACTTACCACAACCCGAACACCGGACTTTTTTTTTAAAGTTCGCTCATCTCTACTCCTGACCCATTGTTTCTGCGATCGTGGGACCCAGGTGAGGTCTTTTTTACATGTCAGTGAATCGCATCCGTTGACTTTAATGATACCCATTTAAGACATTAAGGTTTGATGGGTGTTCCTCAACTGGGTCCTCTACTGACCCTTAAGAGCATGCACTTCTCTGAATCATTATGCCTCTTTCATGTATATCTTCACTTAAATGGGGGGTTTCACAAATCAGTGGTTTTCCTGACTGTGGGTCCAAGGTGACACCACGGAATCGTTCTCTATTCATGCTAAAAATCAGGATATATAAGCCCTTTCCTTGGAACACCTCGACCTACCAGGAACTCCCACTTATGGACGGGGTTTGTATCAGCCCCACCCATTTTGGCCCAGGACAAATTTGCCGAGACTGCCTCCAAAAATCAGGGACAGCACTGCCAAATTCAGGACAGTTGGCAAGTATACCTATCTTGTTGGTGATTACAGACCCCTCATGTACATTACAGTCTTTGGACCCGTAAAAACTACAGACACAACACAGATGACATTCATGTTTGGTCCTTGGTTTTCATAAATTGTTGGTAAGAGATGCTGGAGACTAATTTTTAGCCTAGCAGTGTGTATGGAATACAAATGACACACAGAGGGCAAAAAACAGACATACGGACCCTTCAAGGATGAACCACTGACCATCTTGTCATGGATGTCATCACGGACACGTGAAAGAGGCCTGACCAACGATGGATATCAGATATCAAATTTTTTTCATGAAAAGGCAGTTACTCTGTTAGCTTATGCTCGCTACACTTGGTCTTTCAGGGGGTGCTGAACATGGTTCAACCCAGGTTAATGGACACATTTTTGTTGGATCCAAATCATGAATGAATAAGGTACTGCCATGTGCAGGACATGCATTTCAGCAAGAGAAGAAGTCATAAAAAAGAAGAAGCTGTCAAGAGCGAACATACAGATGTAAAAAGATTTAACTTGAAATTTAACATTAAATAAAGGCAACAGCAAACTTTACCTTAAAGGGGTTATCCCATGACTAATGTAAAAAATGAAAATCAAACATCATATGGTATATGACAAAGCTAGAACCAGCCCTGTACCTCACATGGATCCAGGGATCTCCCCATTCACTGCTCTGCTAGATTTATATCAAGCTGGCAGCTCAGGGGAGTGTATTTTCTGCTGCAGCTCAGGGGGCGTGTCCATGCTCTCCCTATCACAGCTCAGGAAGCAGTTTAAGTATAAAACTGAGCACGTGCGACCATCTCAGTGAGCAGGACAAAGTAATAAGAAAAAAAAAACAAAGAGCAGGTGGCGCTATACAGATACATTTTACTGAATAATTCAATGGCTAGGCTAAATTTTAAATTACATGCAAATACAAAAGTATTCAGATCCAGGTGCTGGTTTGAATACTGTAGAATATTTTTTGTGGGACAGCCCCTTTAACTTTCATTGACTTTTTCATTTTAAGTACCGCAACTTAAAAAGATTAACCACTACCCGACCGCCTAACACAGGGATGCGTCCTGCGGGCGGCCGGGTTATTCCTCATTGACGCATCGGCGTGACATCTCGCGAGAGGCGAGATTTCCTGTGAGCGCGCGCTCACAGGATCGCGTCGGGAGAAAGTTAAACTACAGTCTGCCAGCGCTGATTATGCGCTGGCAGGCTGTAGTAGTTAAAAAAAATCGCATATCAGACACTGTTTTGTTAACAGCGTCTGATATGCCTGCTCCTCTGGTGGTCCCTTTTGCTTGGGACCACCAGAGGAAACATATGTAAGTGCACCAATCACCACACATACCCCCGCCCCCCCATCACTGATTAACCCCTGATTAACCCCTAATCACCCCATGTCACTAATCACCCCCCGCAAAACACGGATACTTGCAATGTGCTTTCCGCATTTTGCGGATCCGCACATTGCCAGAACTATATAGAAAATGCCTTTTCTTGTCCGCAATTGCGGATAAGAATAGGACATGCTCTATCTTTTGTGGAGCTGCGGCTGGATGTTTCGGGGCCGAAACCCGGAAGTTCGCGGCCGAAGCTCAACAAATGCTGATGCGGCGAGCACATAGTGTGCTCTCCGCATCACCGCTGGCCCCATTCACACTGAATGGGTCCGCATCTATTCCGCAGAATTACAGAATAGATGCGGACATTTTGCGGACGTGTGAATGGGGCCTTACTACTTTTTTTTTTTTTTTACACATTTTTTGGCAGAGATTTTTTCATCCACATTGATTAATGCGAATGAAGAAATCTGTGCGGTTCATTTTTTTTTTTTCAGCCCAGAGGCTGAACGGAAAAAAAAAATCTCATTACCCGTATGCTCAATATAGGAGAATAGCAGAAACTCCTAATGCTGGCCATACAGGTAATGATTGCGGAGACCCTCAAATGCCAGGGCAGTACAAACACCCCACATGTGACCCCATTTTAGAAAGAAGACACCCCAAGGTATTCTGTGAGGGGTATGGTGAGTTCATGTAAAATTTTATTTTTTGTCACAAGTTAGTAGAATATGAGACTTTGTAAGAAAAAAAAAAAATGTAAATTTCTGCTAACTTGTGCCAAAAAAAAAATCTTCTATGAACTCACCATGGCCCTCACGGAATACCTTGGGGTGTCTTCTTTCCAAAATGGGGTCACATGTGGGGTATTTATACTGCCCTGGCATGTTAAGGGTCCTAAAGCGTGAGAAGAAGTCTGGAATCCAAATGCGTAAAAATGCCCTCCTAAAAGGTACTCATTGGAATTTGGGCCCCTTTGCGCATCTTGGCTGCAAAAAAGTGTCACACATGTGGTATCGCTGTACTCAGGAGAAGTAGGGCAATGTGTTTTGGGGTGTATTTTTACATATGCCCATGCTGGGTGAGAGAAATATCTCTGTAAATTGACAACTTTGTGTAAACATTTTTAAAAACTTTTTTTTTTTTTTTTATTTCTTACAAGGTCTCATATTCCACTAACTTGTGACAAAAAATAAAATTTTACATGAACTCGCCATACCCCTCACGGAATACCTTGGGGTGTCTTCTTTCTAAAATGGGGTCACATGTGGGGTATTTATACTGTCCTGGCATTTTAGGGGCCCCTAATGCGTGAGAAGAAGTCTGGAATCCAAATGCGTAAAAATGCCCTGTGAAATCCTAAAGGTACTCATTGGAATTTGGGCCCCTTTGCGCACCCAGGCTGAAAAAAAGTGGCACACATGTGGTATCCCCGTACTCAGGAGAAGTAGGGCAATGTGAAGAATGTCATTTTTTTGCAAAAATTTTGGTCATTTTTGATTAATATCAAAAAAAGTAAAAATGTCAGCAGCAATGAAATAGACAAATCGCCAGGACCAGATGGCATACACCCCCGTATCCTAAGAGAATTTAAAAGTAATGTTATAGCCAGACCCTTATTTCTGATATTTAAGGACTCTATACTGACAGGGAGTGTTCCACAGGATTGGCGCATAGCAAATGTGGTGTCAATATTCAAAAAGGGTCCAAAAACAGAGCCTGGAAACGATAGGCCGGTAAGTTTAACATCTTTTGTGGGTAAACTGTTTGAAGGTTTTCTAAGAGATGCTATCTTGGAGTACCTCAATGAAAATAAGCAAATAACGCTATATCAGCATGGCTTCATGAGGGATCGGTCATGCCAAACTAACTAAATGAGTTTCTATGAGGAGGTAAGTTCTGGACTTGACCGCAGCGAATCAATGGATGCTGTATATCTGGACTTCTCCATTTGACACTGTACCACATAAAATATAGTATACAAAATGAGAATGCTTGGATTGGGAGAAAATGTCCGTATGTGGGTAAGTAACTGGCTGAGTACTAGAACACAGAGGGTGGTTATTAACAGTACATACTCAGATTGGGTCACTGTCACTAGGGAAGTATCTCAGGGGTCAGTATTGGGCCCTATTCTCTTCAATATATTTATTAATGATCTTGTAGAAGGCTTGCACAGTAAAATATTAATTTTTGCAGATGACACTAAACTGTGTAAAGTAATCAACACTGAAGAGGACAGTTTTCTGCTACAGAGGGATCTGGATAGATTGGATGCTTGGGCAGAGAACTGGCAGATGAGGTTTAACACTGACAAATGTAATATTATGCTCATGGGAAGGAATAATGCAAGTCACCCGTACATACTAAATGGTAAAACACTCGGTAACACTGACATGGAAAAGGACCTAGGAATTTTAGTGAACAGCAAACTAAGGGCTTGTTCACACGAATGTGCAGTGTTTTGCGGTCCGCAAATTGTGGATCCACAAAACACGGATGCCGCCTGTGTGCCTTCCGCAATTTGCGGAAGAAAAACAGACAAGAGTAGGACATGACTTATAATTTTTGCGGGGACACGGAACGGAGCAACGGATGATAACAGCAAACGGAGTGCTGTCTGCATCCTTTGCTGCCCCATTGAAGTGAATGGGTCCGCACCTGAGCCGCAAAAAATGGGGCTCGGGTGAGGAACCAAACCACAGTCGTATAAATGAGCTCTAGGCTGTAGAAACCAGTGTCAGGCAAATGCTGCCAAGGACAATAAGATAATGGGTTGCATCAAAAGGGGCATAGACACCCGTTACAAATCACTAGTCAGACCACACATGGAGTACTGTGTACAGTTCTGGGCTCCTGTGAACAAGGCAAACATAGCAGAGCTGGAGAGGGTTCAGAGGAGGTCAACTAAAGTAATAACTGGAATGGGGGGGACTACAGTACCCTAAAAGATTATCCAAATTAGGGTTATTCACTAGAAAAAAGACGACTGAGGGAAGATCTAATAACTATGTATAAATATATCAGGGGTCAGTAAAGAGATCTCTCCCATCATCTATTTATCCCCAGGACTGTGACTGTGACGAGGGGACATCCTCTGCGTCTGGAGGAAAGAAGGTTTGTACACAAACATAGAAGAGGATTCTTCACTGTAAGAGCAGTGAGACTATGGAACTCTCTGCCTGAGGAGGTGGTGATGGTGAGTTTACTAAAACAGTTCAAGAGGGGTCTGGATGTATTTCTGGAGTGTAATAATATTATAGGCTATAGCTACTAGAGATGGGTCATTGATCCAGGGAGTTATTCTGATTGCCTGATTGGAGTCGGGAAGGAATTTTTTTTCTTAATAGGGGAAAATTGGCAGTTTTTTTTTTGCCTTCCTCTCAATCAACTTGCAGGATAACAGGCCGAACATGATGGACAGATGTATTTTTACGGCCTTATAAACGTAACTATGTAATGTAAAGTTTACTGCAACTGATTAGTGTGTTAAGTGTCAAGTTAAAGATCACCTTGACCAAATGGAGATGAGAAAAAAGAATGAATGCATCAGAGGAGACGTCACTGGATAAGAGGTATGTAGTGCTGTATTCTCCTGTATGACCAGGCAGTACGTTGTTTGTAGTGCTGGCTTACTGCTGTGGCCTGTGTCTCACCTCCTCTGCCCCTTTTTCATATCTTAATTAGAGACAACTGGAAGAGGAGGTGAAGGACATGGCAGCTGGAGCCACCACAGAGGGGCAACTTCTGGGGAGGTAAATTGTGCTCCCGGGGCACTATGGTATTTGGTATGCAGTATCGCTAGCCCCGCCATTTTATGTTGACCACGCCTTCTGTCAGTTTGGATCCGCCTACAACCAGGGGCTAATTTTAATATTTTTTTTCCAGGGCCACTTTTAGTACTTTTTTCCGGGGCCACTTTAAGTTCCCAGTCCGCCCCTGATGATAGGCCATCAATATTCTGAACCTGGAAATACCTTCAAGCATTCATCAGTACTGAGCGTGCTCTAAAGACAGTATTTAGCACCGGTTTAATGTATAATATATGCTACAAATATTTTCTGGTTAATGAAATATGTATCTTATAAATAATTTGAAACCCGAAGCCACGCATATGACTGAATCTTTAGCCTCCACAGTCCTAAGAAAACGCATTAAAGGGGTTCAGCTCTGAACACGGACATACCCATAATTTCAGCTAGGCAGCACCCCTGATGTTGGCATCGGAGCATCTCATGCTAGATCGCGCAGGGCAAGGGCTCTTTTGTTTACAATAACACACTGCCGGACAGAAGCTTCCGCCCGGCAGTGTGTTCTGTAACGTCACCAGCTCTAATGGGCGTGCTTTAGCGCTGCCCTAGCCATTTTACAGGCTAGGGCAGTGCTAAATCCCACCCATCAGTGCTGGTGATGTCACTGGGCTTCCTGGCAGCCCCATGGAGAGCCCGATTAGTCACTGGAACTCCAGAAAATGCTTTTGGGAGAGCATCGGAGCATTAACTAAGTCAGGGGGGCTGCCTGGGTGAAAATGGAGGTATGTCCGGGTTCAGAACTATAACTCAGCCCGCAAGCAGCATTTGCCTTTTTCATGATAAATCACGAATCAGGCAAACCATCACAAGGCTGAGCCACAAGTGCAAATGTGACTTCGAAGCAGCCATCGCGATCAAAATTCCCATCTGCTCTCGTGGCTGCATCTTCAGTCACCGTGTGTTCTCTGCGTTAAATTATTTCACAAACATTTATGATTGTCAATTAAAATACAAAAAAAAGTGGAAGAAAACCAAACCAAACTAACCTAAAATAAAAATCTAATCAAGATATAATAACAAATCAAGAGGACGGTTGACATGAAAGAGGAATAGACAGGATTAAATCCTGAATGATTTCCAGGACAAATAGATCCCTATGGGACCTGAGGGATTAATATTTTCTTTTTCCAGACACAGTACAGAATTAATGAGGGTACCTGCAACAATGCTTGCGAGCTGCTGAGTTCTGGTGATGGGGTATATGCTACGTGCCTGTACGATGGCTGAAGCTATTTTCTTGGCGTGTTTCTCCTCCCCGTATGTTTTCAGGATAGACGCAAGCGCCTGTTGATCTAAAGCATTCACAACATCAGCAGCGGTGGGCATGTCAGGATACCTACGCACAAGGAGAGCCAATTAGTTCCCTGACGTCGGTTTTCATTGACAAGAGGTGAAGCTTCATAGCACAGAGACATAAGAGAGGAAAAACACACAAGTACACACTTACTCTGCATAGGTGTGACTCTGACAATTAAAATAACTCAGAAAATCAGAAATAGATCCTACCTTCCATTCCACCTACTTTCAGTTCCTTTTTCGTCAAAACTTTTACTCATTGAGATTTATAGAAGCACGCCAGCATTTTTATGTCTTATTGCTATTTATGTTATAGTTGATGCGCCATCTATAGCTTGTCTGCCATCTTGATTGCTTCCTCCGCTCTGAAGTGGTTCCCCTAATGCAGCCGACATTCCCCATCATGCTTCGGGGTTGGTAGAGACAGAGGGAGTGAAATCTAATCACACTGGAATTGTTCTGCTGTCGGTCCCATCTAAGGGAAGCCAATAATAGAGCAGTGACATAGAAATGATCTCCTCTAACTTAATGTATTGTATGTGATGCAGCCTCAGTCTGCTTATCCTGCCTCCTGCTTATGATAGGTTTCTCCTTGTCAGTTCTTATATGCAGAAGGCAGGGAACAGCAGTGTGAAGATGCATCTCAAAGGATACACTGGAGGTTATGCACACAGCACACACTGTATGGGCAGGCAGAGTGGGCCAGAGGGGATTTATAACTCTGCAGCTAACCACTCTAGGGACTTACCGACTACTGCAGCACTCCTGATCCCTTAATGCATTGGGGGGTGGCATACAGATGTAAAAGGAGGCTGAAGTTTGACAGGGGTCCGAAAGCTTCCAAGAGGGATTCTAGAAATGATAATGTATTCTTGTAGCTCACAGAAACTCAGTGAGAGACAGATATGTCTATGCAGGAGAGCAACCTCTAGATTGTTGGTGAGATCATATGAAACTGTTGTCCATATTGCAAGGGTTCAACATGCATGGATGCAGTTGACCTGGAATAAATCAGATTATTGCTAGAATATTGCTGGTGAGTCAGCATTATATGTCCAAACAAAACTGACTGGAGTACTTCTTTAAACCATCCATCTTGACGATAAAGCAGAGCTCAGTTTGTCAGCTGTAGGAAAGTCCATTATATGGCAAAACTGGTATGTTATTGGTAGGGATACAGATAAGGACTGGTTCACACTGGCGTTATGGAATTCCGTTATAACAGAGTTATAACAGAATACAACGGAATTTTAGGGCGGAATGCAAAACGGAAGCCTTTAAGAGGCATACTGTTTTGCTCTATCCTAATAAATGGCTATGGGGACACCTAACGGTTCCTTTGACTGTCGACAGGACTATTTGATTCCGTCATGTATAATGAAACCAAGTGGAACCGTATGTGTCCCCATAGACATGTATTAGGACGGAGCAAAACGGAATACGAAGTGAATGGAGAAAGCCGCGGATGCACAGCATGCTCTTGAATCATGGTGTGGCCCTGTTCTTGAGATAGGAGCGGGTCCCAGATGGGAACACCCCTTCAAAGCTGGAATCAGTAATGCAGTATTTAATGTGGTTTTTGGAGTAAAAAAGAATTGGAAATATAAAGCAATACATCTTTCTGCTGTATCAACTTCTTGATTTTTCAAAAAAAAATGCATGTGTGATTCCAGCCTAAAAAGTACTTTTTAAAGGGGTTCTCTAGGCTATTCATAAAAAAACAGTTCTTTCAATCGCCCTTTGGAAAGAAGATCATTAGTTTAATACGTACCTGACCTTCCATCCACCAATGCTGCCATTCCCGCTGTGGGTTTTTCCAAACAGATCCTGAACGGATGTGTGTGCGGCATGTATGTCACCTCACCGTTCACTGCCATGGGATTGCTGTAAATAACTAAGCCATTGCTCAGCTGTTTTCAGAACTCCCATAGCTATGAATGAAAGGGTGGCTGCGATTTCGAACCTACCTGACGTTGATGGCCTTCTCTTGACCTGCCTTGCACAACTAACTACAGGCCTGTCTCTAATCCCCCTTTCATCTCAAAACTCCTGAAGCATCTTGTCTACGCTCACCACATCCGTTATGCCTCTCCTTGATCCATTACAATCTGGTTCTTGCACCCTACATTCTTCAGAAAATGCCCTCACCAAAGTGACCAATGACCTCCTGACAACTAAATGCAATGTTGACATCTCTTTACTAATTCTACTCGATCTCTCTGCTACACTTGACACTGTAGACCACCATCTCCTCCTCACCATGCTCCAATCTATCGGCCTAAAGGCCCCCTCCTGGTTCTCTTACTATTTCTCTGACAGCTATTTCAGTATATCATTCTCTGGCTCTACCTCCCCTCCTCTCCCTCTTGCTGTTGGGGTTCCTCAGGGTTCAGTCCTAGGTCTTTTCTCTTTACACAGTCCCTATTGGACAGACTATGAGCAGAGTTTGTTTCTAGTACATCTCTAGGCTGATGACACACAAGTATTTACTTCATCCACTTTTTTAACTGTCCCTAACATCTTGTCCTCTATCTGAAACTAAATCTTTCAGAAACTGAACTTCTGGTGTTTCCTCTACCTACTAACCTACCTAAACCTGATATCTCCATCTCAATGAGCGGCACTACAAGCATCACACCCTCTGTCTCTGTATTATGTTTGACACTGATCTCTCAATTACCCCCTATATTTAAAGGGGTTCTGCAGTAATGTTAAACTGATGATCTATCCTCTGGATAGATCATCAGCATCTGATCGACAGGGGTCCGACACCTGGGATCCCCGCTGATCAGCTGTTTATGAAGGCAGCGGCACTGGCAGTAGTGCCAAGCCTTCTCGCTGTTTACCTCAGGCCCAATGACGTCACGACTAATATCACTGGCCTGGGTGGGGCTAAGCTCTGTTCACTGAAGCTGAATGAAGCTTAGCCCTGCCCAGGCCAGCGATACTAGTTGTGACGTCACTGGGCCTGCGGTAAACAGTGAAAAGGCAGCGGCGCTACTGCCATTGCCGCTGCCTTCTCAAACAGCTGATAGGCAGGGATCCCGGGTGTCGGACCCCTGTGGATCAGATGCTGATGATCTGTCCAGAGGATAGGTCATCAGTTTAAATAACTGCAGAACCCCTTTAATCTCTTGCCTGCTCATGTCGCTTGTACCTCAAAAACATCTCTAGAATTTGCCCCTTCATTACTGTGGAAACAACAAAAACTCTCATTGTTGCCCGATCCATCCCCGTCTTGATTACTGCAACTCATTACTAGTTGGTCTCCCCTTCACCAGACTCTCCCCTCTCCTATCTATCCTGCAGCTAGGCTCATCTATCAGTCTAGACGCCAATCCGAAGCCTCCACACTGTGCCAGTCATTGCACTGGTTGCCCACATAGGATTCAATTTAAAATCCTTATTCTTAGCCACAAAGCTCTTCACAGTGCTGCACCCCCTATATCACTTCCCTCATCTCTGTCTACCATCTTACCCGTGCTCTCTGTTCAGCCAATGGCTTATGACTGACATCCGCCATTATCTGAACCTCTCAATCCCATCTCCAAGACTTCTCCTAAGTTGCACCAGTTCCCTGGAATGCTCTACCCCAATCAATTAGGTTAATTGATAACATTCACAGTATAGGCGCTCCCTGAAAACAATTTTTTTTCCGGTTAGCCTATCACATCCCCTAACCCCCATTCACCATACCCCCAACACCTTCAGAATCATTCTTCTAAACCTGAACCATCGTCAAGCCACACCCCAGGCACTCTGAAGCACTACAGATGTTGGCTGTTGACTGGCCCATGAAGTCTTAATCTATTCCGCTATTGTGTTTTAAGATGACTGGACCATTGCACAAATCAGTCACTTGTTACCTTTTGTCTCACCGCTATCCCCTCATAGATTGTAAGCTCCTGCGAGCAGGGCTCTCCTTCCTCTTGTTTTAACTGTTGACTTGTTTGTTGCTATGTTATTTATGACTCTGTTTGTACTTGAGCCCCCTGAGTGTAAAGCGCTGCGGAATATGTTGGCGCTTTATAAATAATGATTATTATTATATTATTATGCCATATCCTGGTGATATGCCATCAATGTCTGAGATGGAAATACCCCCTTTAAGCCCCACTCTCTTAATCAGTGGTGTCCCAATAAGAAATAGTTATATTTGTTAAAGGGGGTGTCCACTTGATAATCTTTGAAGGCACATATAAAGAAAGAAAAGAAGTCATACATGCCTCCACCGATTCCACAATACTGCTCCTTATGTCCCCAACTGTTGCTGGTTACTGGTCACTCTCGACAAACCGGAAATACCTGCTTAACCAATCACTGGCTGCAGAGTTGAGCCTCCTCCAGTGATTGGTAGGTCGAGATGAAAGCTTAAAATCATAAAAAATATTGTTGGGAAAAACCCTTTAATGATCCTGTAAGGGAAAGGGTTAAACTTGCAGCTATATTTTCCTTACTAATCGTTCGGTTGATTTGCTTGATGCACCTAGGGGAATAAAGCTGGTCGACTGACTATTTTTGTTATGTTTGCAGCCTACACACTGGAGGAGGAATTTAAGATAACATTTATTACACAATCTCTGTTCTCGGCATACGAAGAAAAAGTGGGAAGGGGGGCTCTTTCCTCAAGAAAACTTTATAATTGGACTTTGACTGCCGCTGTCTCCTCGTCGTGCTCTTTCCGCCATTGTCTTTTGCTTGACATGTGCTTTATAAATTGGCTTGACAATTATCCGACAATAAGAACAGCGCAGGCAGCTTCCCGTGTGTTTGATGGGACGCTTCTTGTAATTTTGTGTCATTTGTACCATTTGTTAGGACGCATAGTGGACATGGCATGTGAAAACAAGATCTGGCTGAAAAATTTATATAAAAAAAGGAATTTTTTTTTTTCGTAACTAAGGATTTGGTAACAGAGGAGAACATTGATAATTGGACCAGAGTTGTAGCTGATCATTGCCCATGTCCCCATGGAGAAGACATGTTTTATATTATTGTGGCCATATATTGCAGCATCGATGTTCTGGGAAGGCAAAAATACAGACTGAAAACTTGGGCAATGTTCAGATTGGTATTGGAGGCTTCGTTCGGAGCCTTGGTTACAGAGTCCATCAGATTTTCATGCAGTGAAATGCTTGCCGTCAAGACAATGGAAACCACGACAGAACCCAAAGGACTCCAGTATAAGCTCTGTTTTGCATTGGTGGTTTCCTTCATGCAAAAGGTCCAGAAATGCGTCATGGTTTCCGCTATGAACACAAACTCTGACACAAGTGTTAACACAACCTAAGGCTCTATTCACAGTAGTATCATGGCTTCTGTTTTGGTAGGCCCAGAGTTGCTCCAGCGTTTGTACACGTAGCCAAGGTGGCCGCTAAAGCAGGGGGAATTACCCCAGACCCAACGCTGTAGCTGTGCGGGAGAGCCATTCGTGATGTGGCTGGGAAGCAGTAGGGTTGTGCGGAGGAGACTGCTGCAGAGGTGATCTCCACATTCACCGCACCTCTGATTATGGAGTCCCGCAATGCAAGGAGGTAACTGGAGTCGGGCAACGGCATATAGTCGCCGGTGTCCGTGTAGACGCTGTTAAATACCGCCCCGATAGATGACCGCCAGTATAGGCGTGTAGAAGGTCACCACTCTCAGCAATTTATGCAGGTTTGAAACGCTGTGTACCGCGGTAGAGCTAACAATCAAGCAGCCATCTTCCTCAGGGGCCAAGCGCCGCCCCATGGCTGAACATTTTTAATAAGGGCCAAGTGAAATAATTTTTAGGGCAAAATTAGTAAAATGCAATTGTTAGACAAAATGGTTAAGGATGGGTAGAGGAGGACAGCTCATTAATATCTGTAGCCTAGAGAACCCCTTTTACATAGACTGATGCGAGCCACAACATGCACTTATCTATGTCGATCAGCAGGCTTTACACAGCTTGATGCAAACTTTACGGGGACAAATGAGATTGTTCGGGGCCCATATAGTTTCCATTCTCATTTACACAGAGAGATATGCTATAGACAGCAATGGTTTTCCGGCCCCATAAAAGGTAGGATCAGCTGTCAAAAGGGATTGCAATGTTCGCTGCCATAGTTACACTGCCTAATGCTCATGTTCAAGGGCAATCAATTATCAGGGGTGAGCATTCACATAAAATCTTGTTCCCGATAATTGCCTTGTGTAAATGTGACAGCGATCAACTCAATGCTACTTCATTGGGTGAGCATATCTTTTATGCACCCCATAAAACTATGTGTCCTTTGTCAAGGGGCGTTGCCACCAAACAATGAATCTACAGGGGGATGGGCGATCACAGTACTAATTGTTTGCCCGTGTACAAAGGAGATGATTGCTGCATGTAAATGCAGCTATTATTTCCATTCATGATGAAGCAATGATTGGGAACGTTTGGTTTGTTCCTGATAATTGCCTGTGGATCAGCCATGAAAAAGTGACTTTACTCTATGTTTTTGATTTAAAGGTTGTAAAGTTAAGGAGGAGCCTAAGAAGTATCACAGCAATATACAGTGAAAGTAATGTAAAAGTTTACCAGTTGAGTTTTTTTTATTAGTATGGGTCACAAGCTACTTACCTGTGATGATCCATTCTCATGTCCAAGGGGCCATCCTTACTCAGTGAGAATCCTCGTTCTGGTCTGTCAAACTGCATGGATGAGCACCCAGCATCTATAAGAACGCCATCGATTTCCCCAGGTCGGACTCCCGCAGAGAGAAGTAGGTTTTCACATTCACTGAATCTTCCCAACACCGGCAGTATATTATACCTGGTTCAAAAAACACATAGCAAACAAAGCACACAGTCATAAATGTCATACATAATATGTCTTAAAGCTTTCAGCTAATATTCATAGACTACAGCCTAAGGCAGTGGTGGCGAACCTTTGGCACGGGTGCCAGAGGTGGAACTCACAGCCCTCTCTGAGGGCACCCACACCCTAGAAAATGTCTATGGTGTAGCAATGTGCCATTCATCAGCGCAGGGTCCACTATAAACTATGGAAGATATACTTTAGTGGACTGTGGTATTCAGGTTAATTTGCCATGTTGGCACTTTGCATAAGTTGGTTTTGCATTAAATAAGTTGGTTTTGGGTTGCAGTTTGGGCACTCGGTCTTATAAAAGGTTCGCCATCACTGGCCTAAGGCATCCATCACACATACATTTGGTTTGGCCTTTTTTGAGTCCCATAAATGCCTAAAACACAGTTTTTATTTTATGTCAATATGTATTTTAGGTGTTTTATGTGATGTTTTTGTGGCAATTTTTAAAAATTTCACTGATTTAGGGCTCATGCACACAGCCGTTCTGTGCATTGGGGACCACAGTTTTCGGTCCCCAATGCACGGGCAACATCTAGTGAATGTTCAAGTGAATGGGTCCGCATACGTGATGCGGGGTGCACATAGCCGATCCCCGCATATTTTGGACCCGCACAACGGCTGTGTGCATGAGCCCTTACTGATGTGAGCGTACCTATGTTTTGTGATAAATTACACCAAAATGTGGAGCAATTTTGTACACCTAAATTTGAAGAAGTTACCTGCATGTAACCGACATGGAGTTGGCTCAGCAGGAAATAGGTGTGGATTTTTAGGGAAATGGAGAGGTACTAATATTCATGGTTTTGTACCCAAACTGCTTGCCAACCAATAGGTGAGAAGGTTAGACAAAACTATCTAGCTATGCCTTCTATTGAATTAGTAAACCTACCCTGCCGTGTTTGAGTGTTTTTTTTTTTGTGGCTCTTTTTGCAGACCCTGCATTTTAAAAAAATGAAAGCATGCCCCCTCCCCCAAATGTCATGTCCTCTGTAGATCACTTTAAAAGCAGCCAATATTAAAAAATAAACACTGTAAAAAATAAATAAATTAACAACGTAAAAATGTCATAAAAATGCAACACACTGACATGCATTTTTTTAAACAAGGGCAAACAAAATAGTGGAGTTCTAAAAAACACAGCAAAAAAAAAGGTGAAAAAAGCCTAAAAAAACTACTTTAAAAGTGCGTGAAAAAGATTAATCACTTTATGGTAGGAAATATCTAACTTTACCCTTAACCAATGTCAATATTACTCGGAAAAGCAACATCTTTAACATTGCGTTACTTCTTCGAGGATAAATAAACAAGAAATGGATGTTCAGAGCTTTTACTCCATAGGATTTACAGACTATGTGCACCAGGGATTATATGCAGATGGACTCCAAGATCCCCAAATTCATATGTGACATTTATTATATTGGCAAAAACAAAAACCAGAAGGAAGTCACCAATGAGACAGAAGAGGGGCGATGTGAACTTTAATGACTCCGCAGCTCAATAAGCAGAAAACAAGGGCACAAATTAAGCTGTCAGTGAAAAACTGTCCAGAGTGACGGTCTACCAATACACATAGCCGATGGCTATTCAGTCTGTCCACAATGAATGCCGCTCAGTGATGTCCCCCTGCATGAAAGAAGGAGAGATACTAAATGTCTTTCTTAACCAATTGTATTTCATAAAACAAGAGTTCTACTGTCTGGAGCGATGGCAAACATGCCGAGGAACGATAATGAAGCAGAGCAAAGATTATCACGCATGGCACACTAGTGGAGAAGAGCCTCACTTGTTCTATCAGATGTTAAATGATTTAATGCAATGGAGAGAACGGCTTAAGACGTCTTCATAGACCTAAATTAAAGGTCTTTTTGCATTAAAGGAGATTTGGGGAATGTTGACTTAAAAACTGCCAACGTAACACTCAAGACAGCTGGAGGACCACCATTTAGTCCTTAGCTATGGTCCAAGTCTGGAGTCATCAAATGTCCTTTTCTTATCCTGTATCTTCAGGATGTATCTACTGAGATCTGCAGTATGTTAAAGATCACAATTACATCTCTGTCTTACTAAGAGATGATAAATCAGCCTTTGTAGCTCCATTTAAAGAACTATATGGTGAGTCCCATAGAACAAAACTATCATTTATGAGGGCACAGTGAATATTTTGTGCTTCAAAGTCCTTTTTTTGATTGAAGTACATTGCTCTATTGCTTCTTGTCAGAAAAATAGCTTTATGATTTCTAAAAACAATCCGCTTTGATGTATGGGGTCATTCTATGATTGTCTATTGAGTTTCTGATCGCCCATACCATTAGCAGAAAAACAGACAAAGTAATGGCAAAGTCATACTTAACCACCTCCTGACCGCCCATTAACTATAAACGTCCTTGGGCGGTCGGTTTATCTCTGAATGGACGTTCTGGAACGTCCTGTCAGAGATGGCAGCTGCACACTAATCGTGGCAGCAGCAGGACATCCCAGAGAGAAGGCAGGGACCGTTCCTGTATGTCCCTGCCTTCTAGATCGCTGTATACACAGCCAGGGCTGTGGAGTCGGTAGATAAATTGTCCGACTCCGACTCCTCAGATTTTGAAACTTCCGACTCCGACTCCTCTGTATTTAATATGCAAATACGAAGATGTTCCACCAAGTTCTTCTAATCTCCTCTAGCACAGAGGTAGTTGAGCAGAAGCTGCTGCCTTCTCCTTTGTGTGCTGATCTTCTGCTGAAGATAGAGCAGTGGGAGGATCCAGGAAGGGGCAGGGGAAGGGGCATTTATTTTAAAACATGATTTTCCTAGTAGAATCCCATAGTCGTGTTTAAAATTTAAGCTAACAATCTGAGTTTACATGTTTTATAGCCTTAGCTGAATGATAGCAGTTTTTCAAATGGTTTACAGCTTCAGTCTTGAACTATTGACTATCCAGTCCCTTCACTTATACAAGTGTCTCCAGTCCTTAATCAGTTATCAGTGAGAGGCGAGGATAACCATCCTTAAAGGGACACTGACAGGCTGATTTTCCAGCTAAAGATATATATATATATTGGTATTCATCAGAGAATTAGGAATAAAACGATACTAATGTTACCCCCAGTTAAGCTGTACTTGTGTTTAAAAAACATTTTAATCTGTATGCAAATTCACTATCTTTGTGCCCAATGGGGCAGCGTCTCCTGCGGCTTTGTGCCCAGCCGCGCCCGAAGTACAGCTTCCCAGCGCTATTCCCCTCGTTATTATTCACTGCACTGGCCTTTTTTTTCAGGCTAGCCGAACGCTGAATTCCTGCGTAGGCGCACGTGTAGAGTGCTGGCAGCAGCCTCGTCTGGCTATGCTGAGGCTGTGCCAGCTTTCTCTCTTCCTCCTCGCTACCTAGTCCTGTCTAGTGCTGCCAGTACTCTACATGTGCGCCTGCCCCCTTGGGCACAAAGATAGAGAATTTGCATATTGATTAAAACGTTTTTAAACACAAGTAAACCTCAACTGGGGGTAACAGTCGTCTAGTTGTATTCCTAATCCTCTGATGAATACCAGCAGATATATCTTTAGCCGGTAAATCAGATTGTCAGTGTCCCTTTAACTGCATAGTAAAGCATATGAAAAGCATGCTTCTTCACGGTCACTTAACGTCTTTGTTTAGAGTTAACGTGACGCACCGCATGCATTGGCCTTTATTCTTACAGTAGAGAAGTAATTAATTATAACTTTATCTGAATTGGGACATTTAAACTTGCTTTTTTTTTTATTCCAATTTTTTTTTATTCCAATTTAAATCTAGTAGGAGTCGGAGTCGGTCCATTTTTTGCCGACTCCGACTCCAGGTACCCAAAATTGCCTCCGACTCCGACTCCTCGACTCCGACTCCACAGCCCTGTACACAGCACTGAATGAGCGCTGTCTATACAGCTGAGGAAGAGATCTGCTGCTTCCTGTCCCGGCCCGGTGATCATGGGGGAGTGCAGGAGCTGACGGATAGACCACGATCAGCCCTGCACTGAGGCTGTACAGCGCAGTGGTTCCCAGTTACAGGAGAAATACTTATTAAAAAACAAAAAAAGAGGTCTTGTATGACCTTATGGGGGAAACAAAGTGTAAAATAAAAAAAATTAAAATTCCCCCCAAATCGGTTATTTAAAAAATGTAAAAAATAGATTTTTTTTTAATAAACTAGACCTATTTGGTATCACCACGTCCCCAACGACCAGCTCTATAATAATATCATATGATCTACCTAATCGAGTGAACACCGTAAAAAAAAAATTTTACGCCAAAACAGATTTTTTAGTTAGTTCACCTCTCAACAAAACATGTTAATCAATCAAAAAGTGGTATGTGCCTCAGAATGGTAGCAATAAAAAACATCACCTCATCCCGCAAAAAATTAGCCCCCACACAAGACCATAGCCAGAAAAAAAAACATGGCTCTGAGAAAATTGCAACACAAAAACATGATTTTTTTTTCCTAAAAATGCTCTTATTGTGTAAAACATAAAAAAATAAACGAAAAATAGACAATTTTTGTATCGCCGCGTCCGTAACAATTGGCTCCACAAAAATCTCACATGATCTACCCCATCAAGTGAACGTTGTAAAAAAAAAAAATTTAAAAAAAATGCCAAAACAGCTTTTTTTTTGTCACCTCACAAAAAACATAATATCAATCAAAAAGTCGTATGTACCCCAAAATGGTAGCAATAATAACGTCACCTCGTCCCTTCAAAAGACAAGCCCTCACACAAGACTATAACCAGAAAAATAAAAAAAATATGGCTCTAAGAAAATGACAACACAAAACCATGATTTTTTTCTAAAATTGTATTTATTGTGTAAAACATAAAAAAACTAAAAACTAGACATTTGACATTTGTTGCGTAAGTAGTGACCGGATATATAAAAGTATCACATGACCTACCCCATAAAGTAAACAGTATAAAAAAAAAATATAGAAAAATGACACCAAACTGCTTTTTTTTTTACTTTACCTTCCAAAAAAATTAGATAAAAAGTAACCAGAAAGCCAAATGTAGGCAATAAAAACTACAGCTTGTCCCGCACAAAAAAAAAAGTTATCTCTCTTAAAAACCCTGACAGAAAATTTAATGTTAGAAAATCCAGATGCCGCTCCCTCCCTTCTGAGCCCTGGCGTATCTCCAAATAACAGTTTTCCTTTTTACACCCAATTATTAAAAATTCTATTAAACACCCGTTGAGTGTAGTGCTTGCTACACCCCTTAAAAAGTCCTTGGGTGGTGTAGTTTACAAAATGTGTTTACTTTTTGGGGGTTTCACTGTGTGGGAACCTCAGGGTCTCTTCAAATGCAACATGGTGCCCAAAGACCATTCCAGCAAAATCTGCCCTTCAAAAACTATATGGCACACCTTGCCTTCTGTGCCCTGTGAATATTTTCAAATTTTCGTTAACTTTTAGATTTTTTTTTATAAACAAAGGTAAAACATATTGACTCAAATTCACCATTAACATGAAGTAGAATGTGTCACGAGAAAACTTCTTCTAAATGGCTTGGATAAGTAAAAGCATTCCAAAGTTATTACCACATAAAGTGACATATGTCAGATTTGCTAAATTAGTCCTGGTCAGGAAGGGGGTAAATGGCCCGGTCTTGAAATGGTAAAAGTGGCTGTCTGACATTTTTATCTAATGGTTTGTCTTCGGGATAGGTCATCAATATCTGATCAGGGGCGGTCTGACTACTGACACCACTGCCAATCATCTGTTTAGTAAGGCTGTGGAGCTCCGGTGATCGCTGAGTCCTCCTCCAAGGCCAGTGTTGTCACTTACACTGGTGAATGGGCCTGAACTGCAATACCTGTACCTCATATGGATCCAGAGATCTCCTTATTCATTGCTACATTTTCTTCAGGCTGGCAGCTCAGAGGGCATGACTTTTCTGCTGCAGCCCTCTTTCTATCACAGCTCAGAAGGTGTGTCCTTTCTACTTCAGCCCTTTGCCTATCACAGCTCAGGGGGTGTGTTCTCTCTGCTGCGACTCTCTCCCTGTAACTGTCAGAGCTTCCAACAGTAGGTACAGCTCAAAGAATGGAAATGAGCATATGCGACCTCAGTAGGTGGACATGGACATTACTTCACAGGTTAAACAGAGGTAACTAATCTTTTATCAGGGGCGTAACTTCCATAGCGGCAGACCATGTGACTGCTATGGGGCCCGGAGCAATAGGGGGCCTAGTTGGGATCATCCCCTCTTCTACTGGGGGTGAAAACTTGGTCAGGACTCTATCCTCTAAAGGAACAACTTTTAGCAAATGAGGCAGTGGAAAAATGGCCCGAGGGTCATTGAAAAGGGTTTAGGCAGAAACCCTTCTGTCCTGTGTGGGGGACCTGGTTTGATCCGTACTATGGGGCCCTTACTTCTCTATGTACGCCACTGTCTTTCATCCTTAATTATAGTCAAATAATACTTATCGGTGGCACAACTCATTTAAAGGGGCTTTCCCGGACTTTATTATTGATTACCTATGCTTCGGATAGGCTATTAATATTTGATCAATAAAAGTCAGACTCCTGGCATCTTTGCCAATCAGATGAATAAACGAGTCAGGGGACACGGACAAGCTGTTATCCCGTCAAACTTTTTCTTAATCAAGCTGACTTTTACTTATTCTACAAATCCACAGGTTATTTAAAAAAAATAAAAACGCTAATGTAATGATAACCTGAACTGGAGGCATGGGCAACTATGTACACTATTTTTGCAAAAGTGGGAGGGGGGAAATGGCCGTGCATTTATAAAGCGAATACTAGTGAGCGCTTCTATTATGCACTAGTATGCATTAGGTGCGGATGAAGCAATGTGAGCGCTGTCAGTACTCACCCTCGCTTGACTTGTTCCCTGGGGCCATGATGCACTGCAGGTCCTGGTCATGTTCAGTGTCAGGATGTAGTGTGCGCACTATGACCCGATACTGCATGTAGTCAGGTGACACTGCAGAGCAGGCGGAAAAGACAAGGAAGTGTGACTGGAGGGGCGATTGTCAGATCTGGAGAGGAACGGAGGAGCAGGAGAGGTAAGTGAAGTTCTTTATTTTATCTCTGATCTGAGGTCTGATGGCGGTCTGGCATGGAAGTCTGATCTGAGGTCTGATGGGGGTCTGGCATGGAAGTCTGATAGGGGTCCCGCATGGAGGTCTGGTAGGGTCGGACATGGAAGTCTTATCTGAGGTCTGATGGAGGTCTAGCGTGGAAGTCTGATTTGGGGGGGGGTCTGACATGGAGGTCTGATAAGGTTTGAAATTAAATTCTGATGTGAGGTCTGATGGGGGTCTGGCATGGAAGTCTGATAGGGGTCCCGCATGGAGGTCTGCTAGGGTCGGACATGGAAGTCTTATCTGAGGTCTGATGGAGGTCTAGCGTGAAGTCTGATTTGGGGGTCTGACATGGAGGTCTGATAGGTCTGATAAGGTTTGAAATTAAATTCTGATGTGAGGTCTGATGGGGGTCTGGCATGGAAGTCTGATAGGGGTCCCGCATGGAGGTCTGCTAGGGTCGGACATGGAAGTCTTATCTGAGGTCTGATGGAGGTCTAGCGTGGAAGTCTGATTTGGGGGGGGGGTCTGACATGGAGGTCTGATAAGGTTTGAAATTAAATTCTGATGTGAGGTCTGATGGGGGTCTGGCATGGAAGTCTGATGTGAGGTCCTGATATGGAGCTCTGAAATGAGTTCTTGAAATGGGGGTCTGATCTGAGGATGCATCATATCATAAGGTACGTCTTATAAAGCAAAAAATATGGTGTATATAGGTGCATCTCGATAAATTAGAATATCATTGAAAAGTTAATTTATTTCAGTAATTCGATTAAAAAAGTGAAACTCATATATTCTATAGATTTATTACAGAGTAATCTATTTCAAGCATTTCTTTTAATGTTGATGAATATGACTTACGGCTAATGAAAACCCAAAAATCAGCATCTCAGAAAATTAGAATATTATATAAGACAGATTGAAAAAATTATTTTTAAGGCCTCATGCACACGACCGTTTTTTTATGCTGTCCGCAAAAAGGGGTTCCGTTGTTCAGTGATCCGTGTCCGTTTTTGCCTTCCGTTGTGTTTCCGTGTGTCTTCCGTTTTTTTAGCGGACATGACCCAAAAGATTTTACCAAAAGACAGGCTGACAATGTTTCCCAAGTGCCTGCCAAGGGATCCGCAAAAAAAACGGACACGGAACACGGATGACACACGGATTGCCATCCGCATTTTTCACGGACCCATTGACTTGAATGGGTCCGTGAACCGTTTTTCACGGACAAGAATAGGACAGGTTATATTTTTTTGACGGACTGGAATCACGGACCACGGACGCGGAGGACAAACGGTGCATTTGCCGAGTTTTCCACGGACCCATTGAAAACCAATGGGTCCGCAGAAAATCACGAAAAACGGAGCAACGGACACGGAATCAAACAACGGTCGTGTGCATGAGGCCTAATACAAAGATTTTGGCTGAAATGTCTGTCCAGTATATGCACCCACTTCGTCGGAGCTCCTTTTGCAGGAATTACTGCATCAATGTGGCATGGCATGGAGGCTGATCGCCTGTGGCACTGCTGAGATGTTAGGGGAGCCTGGGTTACTTTAATAGTGGCCTTTAGCTCGTCTGCATTGTTAGGTCTGGGGTCTCTGATCTTCCTCTTGACAATATCTCATAGATTCTCCATTGGGTTTGGGTCAGGTGAGTTTGCTGGCCAATCAAGCACAGTGACACCGTGGTTATTACACCAGGTATTGGCACTTTTGGCAGTGTGGGCAGGTGCCAAGTCCTGCTGGAAAATGAAATCAGCATCTCCATAAAGTTTGTCAACAAAAGGAAGCATGAAGTGCTGTAAAATTTTCTAGTAGATGGCTGCGCTGACTTTGGACTTGATATAACACAGTGAACCAACACCAGCAGATAACATGGCTCCTCAAACCATCACTGACTGTGAACAATTCACACTGGGCCTCAAGTAACTTGGATTGTGTGCCTCTCTATTCTTCTTCCTCTGGGACCTTGATTTCCAAATTAAATATAAATTGTACTTTCACCTGAAAACGGGACTTTGGACCACTGAGCAACAGTCCAGTTCTTCTTCTCCTTAGCCCAGATAAGGCGCTTCTGACGTTGTCACTGGGTCATGAGTGGCATGACACAAAGAATGTGACAGTTGTAGCCCATGTCCTGGATATGTCCGTGTGTGGTGGCTCTTGAAGCACTGACTCCAGCCGCAGTCCACTCCTTGTAAATCTCCCCCAAATTCTTCACAATCCTTTCAAGGCTGTGGTTATCCTTGTTGTTTGTGCACCTTTTTCTACCACACTTTTTCCATCCACACAACTCTTCGTTAATATGCTTGGATACAGCACTCTGTAAGCAGTCAGCTTCTTTAGCAATGACCTTTTGAAGCTCATCCTCCTTGTGGAGGGTGGCAATGACTGTCTTCTGGACAACTGTCAAGTCAGAAGTCTTCCCAATGATTGCGTAGCCTACTGCAACAGACTGAGGGACAATTTAAAGGCTTAGGAAGCCTTACCAGGCTTTATTACACACTCTGTTTCACTTTTTGAATTGAATTACTGAAAGAAAATAACTTTTGGATGATATTGAAATTTACTGAGATGCACCAGCATACTCTGTGTGTACAAGTATATAGATATATCTGTTGAATATTTTAAAATATCTGAAAATCATAGTTTTACATGCCAAATGAATTGATAGGCTCTCAAGCCTTAAGAATAAAAATCAGGGTCAAGATATTCATTGTGACTAATAAGCAAGCATGTGGTATAAAGTGACACCATGCCCGTTCCTATGAAATGAAGTCCTAGCAACAAACCTGCTAGCAAGTATTAAGATAACGAGGTGTAGACAGCACTAAATAAAAGGCTTAGGTCTGATTTTAATGGTAGATCCATGCAGAACGCTAACACCTCTGCACATACATGCATGCATCTCAGTGATTCACATTCCCCTCTTGTACACAGAGCATGATAAACTATCTGTTTATGTGGCCAGAGGTTTCTTTTTAAACTGACCTTTAAGACAGACCATGTCCACTGAGGATGCTTTATTAACAGTAATGGCAAAGTAAGGCTCTCTAGAATACAAATAAGCATTATAAGTAGGATCTTCATACTAATTTTAGGAGGACAGATTTTAAATAAAAAAAATAATAAAAAAATTAATGGCGTATTCAGGGCTGTGGAGTCGGTAGATAAATGCTCTGACGCAGACTCCTCAGTTTTTGTTACTTCCGACTCCTCTGTATTTAATATGCAAATGTATTTTCTACATTTCCCTAGTAGAATCCCACAGTCATGTTTAAAGATTAAGCTAACAATCTGAGTTTACAAGTTTTTATAGCCTTATCTGAATGACAGCAGTTTTTCAAATGGTTTACAGCTTTAGGCTACATGCACACGACAGTGAAAAACGGACATGTGATGTACATTTTTTTAACGGCCATCAAATGTATATTTTAAGACCAATGGTAGTCTATGGGGTTATTCACATGGCAGTTTTTTTGACTGTCAGTGAAAAACAGATGTCAAAAAATAGAACATGCTCTATCTTGTCCGTTTTTCACTGACAGACTGACCCCATACAATTGAATGGGTCCATTTTTTAGTTCATACGTTTTGAACTATTGACTATCCGTTCCCTTCACTTATACAAGTGTCTCTCATCCTGCAAAAAACATATTAACTTAATCAGTTATCAGTGAGAGGCTGGGTTAACCATGGGCATTGTGTTCCCTGTAACAGCGGAACACAACACAATGGAAAGTAGAAGTATTGCCGCTCCTTAACTGTGCGTTGCGTGCCATATAGTGAAGCATATGAAAAGCATGCTTCTTCACGGTCACTTAACGTGTTTGTTTTGCGGTAACGTGACGCACTGCATGCATTGGCCTTTATTCTTACAATAGAGAAGTAATTAATTATAACTTTTTGTGAATTGGGACATTTAAACTTGCTTTTTTTATTTTTTATTCCAATTTAAATTTAGTAGGAGTTGGAGTCTGTTCATTTTTGCCAACTCCGACTCCAGGTACTCAAAATTGCCTCCGACTCCTCGACTCCACAGCCCTAGGCGTATTGCTAGGATCTTCAGAAGAGGACCCTAAAGTGAGGGGAGAGCAAATCACGCATGCGCAGCTGCCTCTGTTCACCGCTATGGGAGTTCTGAAAATAGCTGGCTTGGCTACTGTCAGAAGTCACATAATGTTGAATGGAGTAGTGGCCTAGCTTGCGAGAATTTTTCTCCATTGACTGCTATGAGATTTCAGAAAGTTTTTGGAAGTCCCATAGCAATGAACAAAGAGGATATTGTGCATGTATGGTGTGCTCTCTATTCACTTTGGGGGTCCCATTCTGGAAACTGGATCAGGCCCCAGAGGTGGGACCTGCACCCATCTGACATTGGAGACTGAAGCAGAAATGAGGCGGATCCTTCTGCTGATCACGGTCGCCCACAGATTTGGCAATGCCAGTTTTATTTTTAAAAATGTTTTTAAACAGCATCAGAACAGAACAGAGCATAATAATAGTGAGATCTTTGAGTCCAAATACCAAAAAGATTTGCAGAATTAAAGGCTATGCACAACTTCGGAGGCAATTTTTGTTTCTGATTGCAGTTTACTCATATTTGACTAAAAATCATATTTTAAATTAGCCTTTATTAAAAATATTGAGCCATTCTGTCACAAAGGGTTAGCAGTTTTTCTAGCCGTGTGATTGGTACTTTCACTTTCAGCCGGTCATCTAATAAACCTTATATCTAAACTACTATGAGGTCATAAACTTATTTAAGCTGCATTCTTATCAGTAATATAAGAACTGAGCTATAATAAGTGTTTATAAGATCAGAGATAAGGAGCCCGTCAGCTTCCCAAATGACAGAAATCCACAGGTTACTAAAGTATTTCAGCTCTGTACACAAAAAAGGATTCCAAATGAATTTTTTATTTTTTTTGTAGCTTAAAATACGTACAATGCAATAATAAAAGAAAATTGCCCCCAAAGGTGTACCTAGCCTTAAAGGATCTGTAGCAAAAAGACTGACCCCGAATTGCAGTAGTCATGGATCTCAGCAACACAGATCCTGCAACAGTGACTCTCAATAGGAAGAAGTGTATTAATACTTATATATGACACAACAGAAGACAAATGTCTTGTCAGAAAACCATTGTCAAAGACTAGTCAGCTGCAGGAAACTCCAATCAGCACTTTTAGGGGTTAGGGCAGAAAGCCAATGAACGATTTTATCTAGGGAAAGGTGTCATCAGAAAATAACCAAGTTTTCAAGTTTGAAGATTTTCTGTGGTTTTAATTCTCCAGCACACAATCTATACTTAAAAAACAAAAATCCTGAAATCTTGCAGTTTTCACACAGACCACTAAGCCTCACAATAGGCTGGCACTTTTGCTTTTAGTGATTACAGTACTTTTCAGCAGTCATCTCATTCTCATCACAAGCAGGATTACTACCATAAAGCTGAAGGCAGATATCACAGGACACACAACTGACAAAATGTGATGTACATAGCTCACGGACTCCCCCTCTCTGCACAGGTCACAAAGCATGCCCACTACACTCTTCCACAGAAGTCAATGAGCGATCTCCTGGCCACAGGTCTCTATAGTCCATGTAGCTGCCATAAAACATACTTGTAAAAGATGTTAACACAGCAGAGTAGCAAATCAAATTTTAGGAACCATGAACTTTTTTGAGTGTGTCTGTGTATGTAGTGGGGGTAGGGTTGCACAAACGCCACATTTTGAGCTTATGTATAATTCCAGTTGTGGTGCATTCAAGGGGTTATCCTGGATCGAAACAGAAACCCTACTTTTCCCTCCGTCAGCACCACATCTGTCCGTGGGTTATGTATGGTATTGGGTTCAGCCCCCTATTTACATGAATTGGGGATGAGTTGCAATGCCAGGAACAGTCCGTGGACAGATGTGGTGGCTGTTCCTAGGGAAAAAAGCAGATTCCCCCTTTTTTTTTTTTTAAACATTGAACAACTCCTAAATGCCATATCAAAAAATACAAATCTACAAAAAATACAAATCTACAGTCTTAAATATTACGGATATATGGATGGGCGGCAAGAGCAAACAGCAGCTCTCGTGCGGGTGAACTAAGCCATCCATGCATCACGTGGTCGGCCATTCATTTGAATTGATGCATGTATCACTAGATCAGCTGTGTGGGAAGAATCAGAGGCTTGCCTGTGGCGTGAAAACGGGTTTTCTTTGCGAGGCAACCTCCTTTAAAATTGGCTACAGCTGCAAGAGTTAAAAACCAGTCTTCTTGCTAAAGCGGATAGAATACAATGTGACTTGGCAGGGACGTGACTTGAACGTGGTTGAAGTGTGGGTATTTTAAGACCTCATGGGAAGACGACCGAAAATGAGCAAAATGAAAATATGTCTAGTATGAGTTGTGAAAGTCTCTGAAGCTCACTGACAAGATGGAATCCTGCAGAATTCAATTTGAATGATATTAATGTAAAAGAACAAAAAAACACCACTATTATCCTATCGTAACAATCTGACACTGTTATGCAAATACATATTTTGGAAGGTCTTTCATGTATATAAATGTCTTCGGTATAATATATTACATAGACAGACACATACACAAGCGGCTTGCTCTTCTAGGGCTAAAAATAAATAATAATTGGTGAAAACCATTCATAAAATTTTAACTAGGCTTCTGAAAACAAAAGTGCCAAAGGGTAATGCATCGCTAATGGTCTCCAGTGGAATAAATAACTGCTCTGACGTCAGACGTTTCTTACACTCCAATAACTGGCTCACTTGGGGTTTCAGGTACAGCAAGTTATATTTCAGTTTTAAATAAAGTTACAAAAATAGAATGTACAGCATACTAAATTGTCGCTATGCAACCTCACATTGTATGATTTATGCCCAGCAAAACGTTAACCAGGGTGATAGATGATACTAAAATAGGATTTTCTGTCACTTGCTGCCCTAATGGCTCAGTTCTAGCGAAAAGGAAGAACCGGAGGGGGAAAGAAAAGGACAAATCCTTTTACTATCGTTTTAAAAAATATTATGGCTTGGTGGAACGGAACAAATAAACTGTGTTTGTCAGATGGTTGGGTTAACAAAAAAACAAAAAACAAAAGTGTAGTTATGAGTAAGCAAACAGCAAGCACATAGACTTGCCTACCATTCCTCATTACGACTCTCTAAGGCTTTATGGAAATATTTTTCACATCCTTTACCACAATTTTTAATTAAAAAAAAAATTATTTAAATTAATACTATATTTATTATAGTCATTTTTATAAAATTTGGTAAAGAAGAAAAACACAAATCTGGTGCGTGTCAATACAACTTGCATAAAAAGAATTACTAATCACTAATTGCTAATCTTGTGAATAGTATTAAAGGGTTTTTCCGGGCTTTTAATATTAATGACCTATCTCCAGTATAGGTCATCAATGTCAGATTGTGCCATCTCCTGTCTCTCTTCCTGCTGCTGCTATGTCTATGTCAAAGCAGCAGTGAGCAGGGAGAGACGGGAAACGGCACGTGCGCACTGTGCGCGCTGTCTCCTCGTACAGCTGATCAGAGGGGGTGTCGGACCCCCGCCAATCTGATATCTATATTAAAAGCCCGGAGAACCCCTTTAACAAATAATTGAATTCCACCCTACTGTTATATGCTGGGAGTATCCTCTCTAGACATCCTGGTATTCCTCTACATATTATCAGACAAGTAAACATTTTTTTACAGTTTCAGCTACAGAGAATTGCAAATAATCCTGATTAACAACATATTTACTAACAGAAATACATCTATATTAGGCGTATTTCTGGAGCAGACTGCAGCGCAAAGGTTCACATAACTGTGGCGGATCCACCGCCAGCGCAGGGCGCCGTTCTTAATAAATGACCCACATAGTGTTTTGTTAGCAGATACTACGCAGACCTCTATGTCTCCATGGTTACAGACTGCAAACAAATTTTGCGTAGTCTGACTCTCCAGTTGTGTATCACTCTTGTGCATCTCTCTCTTTAAAGAGGACCTTTCACCGGTCCAAAGTTTGTTAGTGAAAGGTATGTACATGCAGAGCGGCACCCAGGGATGTCCCAGGGTGCCGCTCCGTTCGCCTGCAGTAGCCCCCGATACCCACGCACGTGCTGAGGCTAATTTTGCCTTGGGCGGAGACATCCTCTTTTGCCCTGGGCATCTCCTTCTCCCAGGCTGGAGCGCTGGCCAATCGCAGCGCTCAGCTCATATCCCGGGAGGTTACAGGATATTCCTGGGTGCGGCTCTGCATGTATATACATTTCACTAAAAAACTTTGGACCGGTGAAAGGTCCTCTTTAATTGCTAATCCACAAACAGTAAAAGAGGGAAGAGGAGGAAGGGGTATTGTATATTACAATCTGTAACCATGGATACTCGTAGTAATGTCTTTAAAAAAAAAAACTGTATACACAAAGAGGGTCATCTATGATGTTGAAATATTCTTATATTAGGTGTATTTCAAGCACAGATTGTGGCGCAATGGTTCATGCCAGGTCGTGGGTGGGTCTGTCTCATTTATAATTTTCTACGCCTGTTTCAGGTGTAGAAAAGGTCTAAATTTAACACAGCAAGGAAGCGGTCCTACATTTAGAAGTGGTGGAGAATCCGCCAAAGTTATGTAGAGGCCGGTGCCTCTTCATAACTTCGGGTTTATTAAGACTGGTGTCTAAAACGCCAGGCTTAATAAATGTACCCCAAAATGTCTAGTTACATTTTTTTTTGATGCATTAGAGATCTAAAACTAATTTGTAAAGTTAGAGACTTTAATTGCTTCTGAGAGAGCTCACCTGTATCTAAAGTGAAAGATTCCCGTACTAAGATAATAGGGAACTGAAGTTTAAACAGTTCTCTAAAATACTCCAAGGATCTCCAAGGTGAACTTTCATCGCTTTCATTTGGAGCCACCAGCTGAGACTGACAATGGAAGCCTGTAATTTCCAGCATGTAGTATTATATGGTGGCCCTTCAGATAAATGCAATGAATAGACGCTCAAGTCCTCTAGAGGGGCTTTCCATTTTGAATAATAGAGGAGGTGGGTCCGAGCTGGGGACACATGGGAAGGAGTTCTCTTCATAAGGCGGTATTAGCACAGACATTAGTGGCATAGCACTAGGACTGGCAGGTGGTTCAACCACTGCGACCACCATCGACTGCTAGAACCAAGTGGCGGTAGTGCTGCGAGAGCGCCATACAAATTTGTCTCCTGTTGACTCAGTTTTCCTTGTTTTGGCAAGGCTAGCGAGTAGAGGTCAGACCTTCACTAACTGGACACTGAAAGCATAATCCCATTGTTCGGACAATCAATTTCAAATGAGATAAGATTTGGTCAGATTCAGAACAACAAATAGTGCTGTATGAGTGAGAGGGTCTTCCGAGACCCATAAAAATGTATCTGAAGGCTTTGTATATTACAAAATAGAAAGAGAAGTGATATACACCTTCACAATCCTCCACCATTCCAACACCACTGCTCCAGTGCTACTGCCGATCATTCTTTCCGATGCAGCAAAGATGGCGTACTAACTACTCAAAAGTACTTGGTCTCACTGGAGTGATCATGTACTCGACTACCCCATGTGACTAATGAATGGCTGTAGTGGTCAGGTAGAGGAGCCAGGAAAGGCAAAGGACTCAGCAGATGACTATGACTTCTTCTTTTATTAATTTCTTTTTGCCTTCAGCTACATTTTTGGGGTCTCAGGAAATCCCTTTAGAATGGTCCAATATGGCGATCTTGGGCATGACACCAGTCGCACAACCAAGTACTGCAGTGTAGCAGGGAAGTCATAGAAATTTATTGGTTTGCAGCGCAACTTGTAAGTTTGTCATGTCCATGATTGGACTGGATTGAACTGACTGTGATTGGGAAACCCATTAATTTCTAAGGCTGCCCTGCTACACCTGTCGTGCCCAAATTTGCCGTGTAGCCCTAGCCTTAAGCAGACATGGTAAAGCAACACTGTGGCATGCGCAGTGCAGTGCCCAAGGGACATGACAGACTGGTTGAGAGAATCCTTGGATGTGTCTCCTTAGGCCTACACAATTTTGTCTGGAGGGTTCCTTTAAATTTAGTCTCCCTGATAATTGGCCTACAGGGCTATTTTCTTTCCAGGAAACCAGTCCATCAAAACAGTCTCTCCTGGCTACCAACTAGGCAGCCAAATTTAAGTAAAGAGGTTCATCTATAAAAAAGGGGGACATAAACATCTATGCTGCCATTTCAAGAAAGGTTGAAACTAGAAAGGAGACAGGCAGACAGCCCGTCTAGCATCAATATACAATTATAAATGTACGTTTGGGGTAACATTTTCAGATGGGTAATGTGCTAATTAAATAAAGATCATGGAATAAAATATAAGGAGGAACAGTTTACGTGAACTTCACTCCCAGCAATGTTGTCTGCTAAGCAGGAGGAACGTCAAAGGATGGTCTGTTGCTATGGAAAAACTGTGACGGCTGTGACTAAGACATTCTTACTAAACCATGTTGTGTGTAGAACTGTCCAGCTGTCAAAGCTATAAATGATAGGTGAAAAACAATCGATTTAAATAATACAAAAATCCAGCCAATGCCATATTTTATTTGTCGTTTTATTAAGTTTTAAGGTTTAGACTTTTTTCCTTCACCACACATGATGGGTGAAATATGAGCACATTATTTCACTTTTTGACATCAGGCTGGGCTTTCTATGCATCGGTCACAGGGTGGTAATGTGCCTAAAACCAAATGGCAAAACTGCAGGGGCTGGTCATGGTTTCTTGTCAAGTACAGGGGAAACGTGTTCTTTTATTTGAACACCCATACATGACGCCCATCAAGAGTTTCATTGTAATCTAAGAATAAATATTGAATGGTTGTAGATGGTAGTAACCCTCCCAAAAAATACCTCTCCTGGAAAATTCCTACAATTATCCCGATTCCTAGTGTAAAGAGTTTTTGTGGTCTGCAGTTTTCTTTTTAACTCCTTAAAGAGGTTGTCTCATCTTAGACAATGGAGGCATCTCTCTAGGATATGCCCCCATTGTCTGATAGGTGCGGATCCCTGCACCTATATTGAGAACCGAGCACAGAAAGTGGTGGAGGGAGCACTGTGCATGCACAGCCGCGGAAAATAGCCGAGGGCTGGCTTGGCTATTTTTGTTTGGCCCGTAGAAGTCAATGAGAATGGTGGCCAGTCATGCACAGTGAGCTTCCATTCACTTCAACGGGGAGAGCGATTGGTGTTGGCCGGACCGGAGTCCTCAAGCCACCACTTTGCGTGGCTCTGTTCTCGATATAAGTGCAGATCCCATTGGTGGGACCAGCAACTATAAGACAATGGGGGCATATGCTAGTGATATGCCCCTATTGTTTGAGAAGAGACAACCCCTTTAAGGAGTTTTCCAGGCTCCCAATATTGATGGCCTATCCTCAGAATAGGTTATTAAAGGGAACCTGACATCCCGGTTTTCAACATTTAGCTATGAGCATTACCCTTACCAACTTACCCTTAGGCTGAGTGCACACCTCTGTTATTTGATCAGTTATTTCCATCAGTTATTGTTAGCCAAAACCAGGTGCATGTCAAAAACACAGAACAGGAGTTGATCTTTCCTTTATACCTAATCTCTGAGTAGTCTTCACTACAGATTTTGGCTCACAATAACTGATGGAAATTAATGATCAAATAACTGAAGTGTGAACTAAGCCTTAGGTCCCATTCACACGTCCACAATTCTGTTCTGCAAAACACACACGGACGTGTGAATGTAGCCTTATTCTGATTTTGCGTTTCATTGTTGCTGTGAAAATCAACTTTATTCCATGATACTTTGCACGCATTTTGAAATCAAGGAGGCTGGCTCTTGCATCAACCAAGTCATGCACGCCGCACCCTTTTCCTGCCTCTTGATTGACGTTTCTGAGTGGTGGCCACATCACCTCCTCATCTCTCCATATCTCATGCAGTCACATGTTTCCTCCATGGTGCATCTGCTTAAGATGTGGAGAGATAAGGAGATGACGTGGCCTCTACTCAAACGTCAATCAAGGAGCAGGAGGCAGGAACAGAGCACGGCAAGCATGACTTGGAAGATACAAGAGCCAGCCTCCTTGACTACAAAGTGTGCATTAGCATACAGTGGCATTGTGGAATAAAGTTGATTTTCACAGCAATTAAATACCAAAACAGAATAAGGTCACCACTGGGAACAACATGCTTGAAAGAAAAAGATAACGGACATAGCTAAATGTTGAAAATCAGGATGTCGGGTTCCCTTTAATATCCCATCGGTGAATTGTCCCCATATCCCATTGATCAGTTGTTCCAGACAGTCCCTGGCGCTGGAACTAGCACTGTGGATAGGGAACCACAGCTCCGTTCAAAGTGTAGTGTTTGTGCCAGGTTACTACAGCTCAGCTACTGTTCACTTCAATGGGAACTGAGCTGTGGTTCCCTCTTTATTCAAAGTGCTAGTTCCAGAGCCAAAGGCTGCAGGGAACAGCGTATAGGTGTAGGTATAGGGGGTGGTAGACCCTCGCTGATCAGGTATCAATAACCTATCCTGAAGACAGGGCATCAACTTCTGGAACATGAAAAACCCCTTTAACTAAGTTCCACATACCCTGGTTTGGAAGCATTGCTTTGAAAGACTAAAGCTGAGCCATAAAGCTTCCTTGGCGTTTTCTCCAATCTCGACCATACGCATGCACTGTTGGATGAGTATATCCTCCTATATACATCAATGGGAAGAATGGAATAAGCCATGACCAGAAACCCCCTGGCAGGGACATATCTCTTGTTGGAACAACAAATCTTATTGACCCATATTTTATTCTCATTAGATTATAGAACACATATGAGATGTTGAAAGTTAGACATTTTACCATTTCATGACAAAAAACACCCAAAAAACTCATTTAGAACTTGATGGCAACAATGCATCAGTCTATAAACTTCAGGGAAGTGAGCAGACCAACTGCTGGAGTTTTGGGAGAGGAATATTGCCCCATTCTAGTTTGATGTAGGATACTAGCTGCTCAGCAGTCCTGGGTCTTCTTTGCCAGATTTTATGATTCATGATACGAGAAATGTTTTCTTTTGGTGAAAGGTCTAGACTGCAGGCGACCAGTTCAGCACCAGGACTCTTCTTCTGCGAAGCCATGTCGTTGTGATGAATGCAGTATGTGGTTTAGCATCATCTTGCTGAAATATGCAAGGTCTTCACTGAACGAGACATTGTCTGGATGGGAACATATGTTATCCCAAAATCGCTATATACTGTTCCGGCACTGATGGTGCCTTTCCAGATGTGAAAGCTACTCAGGCCATAGGCACTAACGCAATCCCATACCATGAGAAATGTATCCTTTTGAACGGTGTGCTAACAAGCTGGATGGTCCCTCTCCTCTTGAGTCCACAGAACACAGCGTCTGTGGTTTCCAAAAAGAATTGCAAAATTTGATTCATCTTACCACAAAACAATTTTCAATTTTGCCTGTTCAATTTAAATAAGCTTTGGCCCAGAGAAAATGGCAGTGTTTCTGAATTGTGTTGACAAATGACTCTGCTTTGCATGAACCTGTGCAGGCATCCTCAAACTGCAGCCCTCCAGCTGTTGCAAAACTACAACTCCCAGCATGCCCGAACAGCCTATAGGTATCAGCCTACAGCAGGGCATTGTGGGAGTTGTAGTTTTACAACAGCTGGAGGGCTGCAGTTTGAGGATGCCTGAACTTGTGGATTGCACAGCGAACTGGATTCACAGACCATGATTTTTGGGGTTCGTGTTCCTGAGTCCATGCAGTGATTACCAGTACAGAATCATGCCTTTTTTATGCAGTGCCGCCTAAGGGCCTGTAGATCATGAGCATCGAATATTGACCATCGGCCTTGTCCTTTGTGCACATGAATTTCTCCAGATTCTCTGATTCTCCTGATATTTTTTACGAAAGAGGCTGAGGTAGTCAAAGTCTTCGCAATTTTACGTTGAGGAACATTTTTCGGAAATTTTTCCACAATTTTTACATGCAGTGTTTCACAGACTGGTGGACCCCTGTCCATCTTTGCTTCTGAGAGAGACTGCCTCTCTAACATGATCTTTTTATACAAAGTCATGTGACTTAGTAGTGCAATGCTCCTCCAGTTGTTTTGTTATTAGTACCACTTTCTTTTCCAGCTTTTTTTTGTTAGGCTCCATTCACACGTCCGTAATTTGTGTCCGCATCTGTTCCGCAATTTCAGGACCCATTTATTTTCAATGGGGCTGAAACTGATGCAGATCCGCATTTTCGGGATCCGCATCCGTTTTTCCAGGATGCACATCCGTTTTTTCAGGATCCGCAATTCTGTTCCTGAAAAATATAAAACATGTCCTATTCTTGTCCGCAATTGCGGACAAGAAAAGGCATTTTCTATTATAGTGCTGGCAATGTGCAGTCCGCAAATTGCGGATCGCACATTGCCGATGTCCGTTTTTTGCGGATCCGCAATTTGCGGATCAGCAAAACACTTACGGACGCGTGAATGGACCCTTATTTTAAGGGATATATTAAAAGTTAAGTTTTATATGAGATTTTTTGTTGTTGGAAGGGATCTGTATAATACGCCATACATATGAATCTGGAAGGTATGATAGCTACTTAGCAAATATATTTTGATCAAACTCCTTTGTGTCCATCCACAACACCAATGTGACTTCTTTTGGATGGGACCCTACTGTATACGAGACCTATCCTTGTGCCAACGGGCTTCAGAAGAATTCATGGACAGCAGATTCCACATATATACTGAAACTACTCTATATGATACCTCCCCTTGTAGAGTATAACTTGCCATATGGAGTAGGTTCATGATTTTAATCAAAATATATTTGTTCATATTCATTTTATATACTGAATACAGTACTAGTTTACATATTATGTGCTGTTGTCCCTGTGACAAGTCCAAAGTTTGTGAAGGTGACAGGTACCCTTAAGTGGAGCCCATTTAATTGCGAACCAAGGGCTGTTTTCCAGGTACATACGTGAGAGCAACACAATGATACATGAGCATCAGGCGCCTAGAATGAACCTTGTGGCTATTTCAATGGGTCAATATTTCACCCGGTGGTAAACATTTAGCACATAATTTGCAAATAAAAAAAAAGTGACGCAAAAGCTATGTAAAGCCCAATCAATCGTTAACTCACTATGCTGAGCAACCTGATGTATCTCTGAAACTTAATTATAGAGCTAAACAACATCAGAAAACCAATAATCAGGGGATGTTTGCTTAGTTCTGAAAATGCATCACAAAGTATTTCCTTTCACAAAGCTCTGCTTAAATTGCCACTGAGACTTAAAATATTCCACAGGCTGACCTTTCTTTTGAGATGTGCGTCAAAGCTGCTTGAAATTATCATCTGACTGATGGCTGGAGTCAAGACTAAACGAATGGAATCATTTGATCAACATGCAAAAAATAATACACACAAAACGAACGCTGCCCCAGAAAAGTATTAATACACAGAGACTAACAATAGGAATATGATATATATATAGAGAGAGAGAGAGACAGCAAAATGGGAAAGTCTCGATGACGGAATATTTTCACCTTAGTGGCTTTCCTAGTGCTAACAGTTCTTAATTAGTTGTTCATTGCAATTCAAGTTTTTTTTTGCTTTCAGATAATCTCCTGGAAGCCTCTTTATTTTCTGCGGCAAAAGTACAAACAAATGTATATAATTGTGGGCGCACATCTGTATGGTTGGTCCAGCAATAATAAATGATCAAATGGAATTTTTATAGGTTATTCTTAGTTAGAGAGACTCTGTTACCCGGTTTGTGAATATGTCTAGTGCGCGCTTGCTGCCACTTCCGGGTTCAGTGACGTGACGGCACGTGAGCACTAGACATCTTCACAAGCTGGAAATAAAGGTAAAGTTGTTGTGCGCATGTGCCGTTCTGAACGCAAGTGCACAAGCGCGGGATCTAAAGGCGTGGGGGCGTGATCAACAGGAGAGGGGAGTCATTGTGAAGCAACAGGGGCGTCGCTGAAGCAGTGTTCGAGTGGCATAAGTCCGCCTCCGAGTGCTTGAATACTTCATTTGCATATTTATAAAAGTTGATTTTTCTCCACCAACGGAACAACTACAAAAAAGAAAGGTATCGTTTTTGTCAGTGTCATCAACCTTACCAGGCTATATGCCTAGTAGGGTAGGGTTCATCTGGGTTACAGAGCCTCTTTAAACATGAATACAGTTGCAAGAAAAAGTATGTGAACCCTTTGGAATGATATGGATTTCTGCACAAATTGGTCATAAAATGTGATCTGATCTTCATCTAAGTCACAACAATAGACAATCACAGTCTGCTTAAACTAATAACACACAAAGAATGAAATGTTACCATGTTTTTATTGAACACACCATGTAAACATTCACAGTGCAGGTGGAAAAAGTATGTGAACCCCTAGACTAATGACATCTCCAAGAGCTAATTGGAGATGTTGGTTACAGCTGCCCTGCCCTATAAAAAACACACACCAGTTCTGGGTTTGCTTTTCCCAAGAAGCATTGCCTGATGTGAATAATGCCTCGCACAAAATATCTCTCAGAAGACCTACGATTAAGAATTGTTGACTTGCATAAAGCTGGAAAGGGTTAGAAAAGTATCTCCAAAAGCCTAACTGTTCATCAGTCCACGGTAAGACAAAATGTCTATAAATGGAGAAAGTTCAGCACTGCTGCTACTCTCCCTAGGAGTGGCCTTCCTGTAAACATAACTGCAAGAGCACAGCGCAGACTGCTCAATGAGGTGAAGATGATTCCGAGAGTGTCAGCTAAAGACTTACAAAAGTCTCTGGCATATGCTAACATCCCTTTTAGCGAATCTACGATACCTAAAACACTTAAACAAGAATGTGTTTCATGGGAGGATACCACAGAGGAAGCCACTGCTGTCCAAAAAAAAATTGCTGCACATTTACAGTTTGCACAAGATCATCTGGATGTTTCACAGCAGTACTGGCAAAATATTCTGTGGACAGATGAAACCAAAGTTGAGTTGTTTGGAAGAAACACACAACACTATGTGGGGAGAAAAAGAGGCACAGCACAGCAACATCAAAACCTCATCCCAACTGTGAAGTATGGTGGTGGGGCATCATGGTTTCGGGCTGCTTTGCTGCGTCAGGGCCTGGACGGATTGCTATCATCGAAGGAAAAATGAATTCCCAAGTTTATCAAGACATTTTGGAGGAGAACTTAAAGCCATCTGTCCACCAGCTGAAGCTCAACAGAAGATGGTGCAGAAATTTGTGCAGAAATCCATATCATTCCAAAGGGTTCACATACTTTTTCTTGCAACTGTATTTGGTTTACAAAAACGACTTGCAAATATCCTATTTAGGGGTATCTGAGTTAAAGGGGTACTCTGGTATCACATGAAAATGGCCAAATAACTATTTCTTTTTGTTTTTTCGCAGGTATGGATTTTATTTCTAACACCTGCCCACAATATCCCCCAGACCTCTATGTCACATTACTGGTGCCTGCTCGTCTCTACAATCATCACCCACCTGACTCCAATGTCTCCTAAGCCCTTCCACAGCTGTGACATGCCACTCACACCACTGCTGAAACTGCGCAAGCGCTCACTGAGCTCGTTCAGGAGAATTTGGCCACCTCCTATGGACTTGATATCAGATGTGATGTGCTGTTCAAACCTCAGCCTGGGGACAGGTAAATCACAGGAAGTAAAGTGGCTGGAGTGGGGTCACGAGACAGGGGTCATGGAGCCTACTGATGTCATGACTCAGAAATTTACCAGTGTCCAGACTGCCGCATCAGATAAGTACCTACCAAACATAAATAAAGGCTACATTCTAGGCTACTTTCACATCTGCGCTTTCCCTTTCCGCTATTGAGATCCATCATAGGATCTCAATAGTGGAGGACAACGCTTCAGTTTTGTCCCCATACATTATCAATGGGGACTAAACTGAACTGAAGGGAATGGAGTGCACCAGAATGCATTCCTTTCCGTTTCATTGCATTGCCATGACGCACACAAAAGCGCTGCAAGCAGCGTTTTTGAGTGCAAGTCAATGAAAACTGATCTGTTTGCTCTGACACAAAAGAAAACAGATTCGTCCCCCGCTGACATACAGGCTTTAGAGACTGATCCGTGTTGGCCATTTTAGAGATATTAGAACCGGATCTGTTCATAACAGATGCAGACGACTGTATTATCATGAAGGATGCGTTTTTGCTGATCCATGACGGATCCAGCAACTGTCTTTATTCTGTCCACAATAACGCACCTACATTACTTTCATCTGAAAGTAAACTTGGTTATATTATGTTTAGGGGTTTAAAATTTTTAATTAGAATTAGAGTTTGTATAGGGGATACAAAATGATATGCTACCTAATTTCCAATATTTGCATGAGATAGTCGTTTTGTGGTTTCCTGTGGCTTTTACCTTTCATTAACATAACATGTGTGGTATTTATGAACTCTTCACCGATTTTTTTGCAGAGTATATTTTTTTTGCAAGGACTGTACTACAATATACATTTTAGTTCAAATTTTCACGCAAAATTGCATTGAGGCGATTGTGTTAATTATTAAGTTGTATTTTTATACGTGATATGCTAAGCGCTCTCAAGAAATGTAGATTTTGGTAAGATAGGAGATGTTTGCCCAGATTTAGGTGTGGGACTACTCAGGAGAAGGGCGGGGCTTCATGTGTGCCGGACCTGGCAGCTTCTGATACAACGCACCTAACAAGAAAAAGACCATGCGTAAAACTACGCAAGAGTCTTTTTCCTGGGAGTAAAATGGCCTGAACAGGTGTCTATGACGCTTGTACAGGAGTTATTGTGACCTCTGCATGTTAGTCAATCACTGATCAAACTACTCACTGGACTCCAAACCATAGAAAACCCTGTTATCCAAATGAATAAAATACAAGGTATATTAAATATTTTCCTAATATATATATATATATATATATATATATATACTGTATTTTTCGTACCCTAGAACAGACTTTTTTCCCCCAAAGGGGTGAGGGTGGGGAATGAAGGTGTGTCTGATAGAGGAGGCACGGGGAGTGGCGAGTGTGGAGCTGCTCTGGCTGTACTCAATGCTCCTTGGTCTTCTTCTGGGCGCAGCACTGCATGTGTCCTGACTGTGTACATCTTCACTATGACCTAACGCTGTGTGATGTCTGTTCACAGTAGAGCACTAGGCCAGCAGAAGACAAGGGAGCGGAGAGTGCCGGCGCTGTCTAGAGAAGGAGAGGTAAGTTCATCTATTTATTTAGTCTGATGGAGTTTGAAGGTCTGATCTGAGTTCTGAGGAAGAATGAGAGTCTGATCTGAGGTCTGATGAAAAATATAAAAAATATTTTTCTTTATACTCCTCCTCTACATCCTAGGTGCATCTTATGGTCCGATGCGTCTTATGGAGCAAATAATACGGTATATATAATCTTGCAGATCTAACACCAGGTTCTAAATAACAGATTCCCATTGACTCCAAGTCCCATTGATGAGCAGGTGAACACCAACAAGAAAAAGTTCATATTTTAAAACTCATTTTGAAAAAAAAAAAAAAAACAGTTTTTAAGTTAGCATATTTTTTTGTTTTTTTAGTAAAAAAAAAACAAAACAAAAAAACTGCTAACTTAAAAACTGATTTTTTCACCTATCCTAGTTACACATCTTTCCAACAATTAAGTCAATTCCAAGATTTTTGTCTTTTATGGTCAGCTTCATGAAGACAGATGGGTCTTACATAAATAACTCAATATGTATCGGAACCTTTCACACAATGTTTTGCATGTAATCCGTTTGTGAACCAGATGAATGTTGAGAGCCCTGACACATGGCCCACGCCTTGGACATGGATCAAAATGTATTTTCCACGTTGCAATATTTTCTCCTTGGCCTAGACTCAAGTAAATTTCAAGTGAAAGCTCGGTTTTAGTGAAATGTGCCAAAAATCTATTACCGTATTCGCCCGTCTATAAATAGCAAAGCAAAGGCTGTAGCATTTTTAGCAAAGAAGGAGGCAGATGGGCTCTGCCTGACTGTACATGAATCACATTGTATTTAGTGCTTGGCAGGTCAAAGTCTTCCTAAACAGCACAGCCATTTCTTGTTCTTGTAGAAGGTTATGCCAAGGAAGCATAATGCCTGCAAGAGGAAGAACTGTAGACTCCCCCGCTTTAAATTCCATATACGTGAAGAAAATGAACTTTACACTTTCCCTTTACATGGTAAATACAAATAGTATAGTCAAGATGACCCATTATATACGTAGGTGAGCGATATTCATCGTTTGGTGTAACTCATTGAGAAGGTTAGACCATGTATGAATTCTTCTTAGGCCTCATAGGCATGGCCCCATTACATCCTATATAGACCTACATAAAGCCTGACTGTCCCTGCATGTGTCTCTGGTTTCACATGAAGGTATTAAAGTAATATGTATTATCTCTACAATGGTTGAATGAAGCAGATACAGGGCTGGATAAATGTATGATCACTGGGATCTCCATGATCACTAGAAGAAGGGTTTTCTTCAGTCCCTCGTTCTTCTTGACCACAAACAGCATTGAGTTTAAATGCATGCTGGGGCTACCCCTCCAACGAGGCTGAGGAGGAACAGGGGCCTCCGGAAACCAGTCCCTGCCATCATACATTTAAAGGGGTAAAACCACTTTTAAGAGAATCTGTCACCAGTTTTATGATGCTGTATCTGGGGACATCATAAACTGGTGACAGAGACTCTGATGGAAACGCAAGGTCACTTACATATATTGTAGCATCTAGTGATCTTTTTATGGTGATGCCAGCAGAATTCAACCTAGCCCTGAGGTTGTCCTACCCTGGCTATTGGTAGAGCACCCTCAACGAAAGGGTCATCCCTAAAAAGCTGATCTTGAAGAACCCTACCGTAACCGTCTAAATTCTGACCATTAAAAGGGGTTAAATAACAGTAAAACACGAAAATGAGACACCACACAATACATGACAATCTCGTTCTAACAACCGACTAGAACCGGCCCTGTACCTCACATGGGTCCAGAGATCTATCCTTTGTTGCTTAAGTTGCTTTGCTAGATTCTCTTCAGGCTGGCAGCTCGGGGGGCATATCTTTTCCCAAGCGCGGTGTCCTTTCTGCTGCAGCTCTCTTCCTATCACAGCTAGGGGAGGTGTAACTTTTCTTCTGCAGTTCTTTCCCTATCACAGCTCGGGGGGAGGGGGGTATCTTTTCTGCTGCAGCTCTCTTCCTATCACAGCTCAGGGAGGAAACTTTCAACAACAGCTCTCTATCAGAGCTCAAGGGGCATATCCATTCTGCTGCAGATCTCTCACTATCAGAGCGAAGAGGAGTGTCCTTTCTGCTACAGCTCTCTCGTTGTAACTATCAAAGCTTCTAAAAGAAGATCTAGTTGTTGGCAGTAGAAGGGTGGAACTGAGCACATGCGCCCATGCTAATCCAGCTCAGTAGGTGGACAGATTAAACACCAGGGGGGCACCATTATAACTAGTAAAGAGACTCTCACAAGTGGGGTATTTTTGTAACAGAAAGAGAATTAAGTAAGTAATTTGCTGTCATGTTAATTTCATTTAAAATAACATTTATTGGGGGTCAACCCCTTTAATCCACTGACTTCATCAGTGGGAGGAAGGGCAGGTTCAACTTCAAAAATAAACAAAAAGTTAGCAGATCATAGACCAGGACTAGAAAACTAAAGATAATGTATGGTGGAACCAGGAACCCGTATACTCACCTAAAATAGTAGATTTTACTGTGGTCAAAGCCAATGAATGTTTTTGATCTTTTATCAACCTTCTTCCACCGGAATCCAAAGACCTACCGAGGACTTATCTCCAACCTTAGTCTACTTACCAAGAACTCGCATTATTTTCACAGTAAGTGGAAAGTGCCATAAACTTCTCTACTCTGTATAGAATCAGACAGGACTTCCGCCCAGGCAGATTACGTTTCACGAGCTGCCCTCGAAACTGCAAGATTCGTTGTACGAGACAAAGGCTTAGGAAGTAAGTTCTGGATCACGATGTGTACTGCTCCTACGAGAACCTGAGGAGGGCTCGTTTACACTGATCACCTCCTACACAATGACTACATCAGCTAGAAAACCCCATGCCTTTAGACAGACCGATGCTTGTTATGCTGTATGTACCCGTCCAGATCTACAAACAAGTTATCCAGCTTCTCTGCAATTTGTTAGGCTTGATGAATGAGTTCCTGTGTGCTTTGAGTTGATTAATTAGAAAACTAGGGTGACTCAGAAAATCCAATAGCACTGCGCAGATACCCAGCATACTAATGTGGTCAGTTGTCTATGAGGGAGGATGCCTACAGCATATATTATCAGCGGGGAACATCTCATTTTAATATGTGAACACTTCAATGCGTCACTCTCTGGGAAAATAGTATGCACATACAGGTAGGCACGAATCATCTATGGCTCATGGCATGACAAAACGCATCGTGAATGCGACATCGCTATTCCAGGCAGTAGCGTCTTCCGAGCCACATCAGAAAATGCACTGCGTTATGGCCAACATGACCGAGAGCTGTGATGGCTAATCTCCGGCACCCCAGCTGTGGTAAAACTACAACTCCCAAGATGCACACTTGCTTGGATGTTCTCGGAACTCCACAGAAATTATTGCAGCATGCTGGGAGTCGTAGTTTCACCACAGCTGGAGTGCCGGGGGTTAGCAATCCCTAACCTAGAGGAATTCATAGACGGAGTGTTGCCTAAAAGACTAGTGTGCACATGAAGTTTTATTCTTCCAGGTTTCCTGGAGTTTGCTGTGAAGTGCTCTCTTCATTGAGCTGCTTCACAGGCCCTCCCCGCTGCTCTGAGGGACAACTGGAGCATCCAACCAGGAGACCAGTATAGGTGTCATTCACAGCAGAGGAGTTGTGAAGCATCTCAATGAAAAGAGCACTTAAGGAGCAGAATAAAAGTTCATATTGTCCCTACTCCTGATAATAAAAACAACACAAAAGATATGTCTGTACTGCTCTCCCCAGTGCTGGTGTACTTCAGCATAGCTTCCATTCACTTGAACTGCACTACTCTGGAATGGTCACTACACGGTATATGGAGCTGTGATAGATTATAAAGAAAAATTTCCCAGTGGGTTGATGTCCAGGGGGCTCTCCAAGCCCTACTTACTGCTGCTGGGGTACAAAATGATCTGCTGTTCTCAGCTGTAACTAACACTGGGAGCATGAGGTACTTATGTACCTGACCAGCAGCTGCCCCTCTAAATTCTATTGTATGGCTGTCCTTAGGACGGTGATGGAGCTGAATACTGCAGTGGGGCATGTGAGCGATGCTCCATATCTTAATTAGAGAAAACTGAAGGACAGAACGTCCAGCTACTGATGGCCACCACCCAGAGACTGCTTCTGGGGCAGTATCTAGTGCTGCACCGTGGTATTTAGTTTTGATGGGGCGGTATATTGTGCTGTACCGTGGTATTTAGTTCTGGTGGGGCGGTATTTTGTACTGCACTATGGTATTGTTGACCCTGCCTACTTGTGTCGGCCTCATCTACTTGTGTTGCCGCGACTTCTTTCAATTTGGACATGCTACAACATGGGAGCCATTTTTAGGTTTCTTCCTGGGCAATTTTAATGGGCATGACTAATGTAAAAAATGAACATCATACAGTACATGCCAATCTCTTTCTAACAAAGCTAGAACGAGCCCAGCACCTCACATGGATCCAGAGATCTCGCCATTCATTGCTCTGCTACATTTATATTAAGCTGACAGCTCAAGGGCAGTGTCTTTTCTGCTGCAGCTCAGGGGAGTGTCCATGCTCTCCCTATCACAGCTCAGGGGAGTGTCCATGCTCTCCCTATCACAGCTCAGGGGGCATGTCCATGCTCTCCCTATCACAGCTCAGGGGGGGTGTCCATGCTCTAACCATCACAGCTCAGGGGGTGTGTCCATGCTTTCCCTATCACAGCTCAGGAGGCAGTTGAAGGATAAAACTGAGCATGTGCGACCATCTCAGTGAGCAGGACAAAGAAATAAGAAGAAAAACAAACAGTAGGTGGCGCTATACAGATACATTTTATAAAATAAATTGGTGGCTATGCTAAATTTTTAATTATGTGCAATTACAAAAGTATTCAGAGCCAGGAGCCAGTTTGTAAACTGTAGAATATTTTTCATGGGACAACCCCTTTAAGTTCTCAGTCCTGCCCTTTGTGCTTGGCTGCCGAACAGCTGATCATGGGGGTTTGCGTGTGTCAGTCCCCCAGCAATGCTCAGGCTAGATCATTCATTTCTGTAGTCCGAAGAACCCCTTTAATCAAACTAAATTTACTGGAGAAGATTGAGAAACTCTAAAGTGTTCTACTTTCAATTCCATATTTTTTCCCTGTAAGACGTGCTGTTCTTTATTTCCAATTAGCACTTTTCTACCGTGTAGGTGTGTGACATCACTGGGGCGAGTCGTTTACACAAGTCCTAAAAATACCATCCAAAACAGATTAGAAACTTCACTAAAAAAATGAACCTACAAAAAATAAAAATCCCTTCCATATTTCTTCGCCCACATTTGTTTACTCTGCATTGCAGCTTCATTCTCCTGGGCAGTGAAGATGTTAAAATCTAACGCAGACAGAATCGACTGCAGAAGTGTAAAATATGGGACTTGGCAGGATTCATTAATTCCTGTTTCTGGGCCATGATTTCTGATACTATGCAGTATATTAAAAAAAAAAAAAAAGAGAGAGAACACAATGTCTCCCCTGCGTAGGCTATGCGTAGGCTCCTTAGCCTTAAAAGTCTGCAATGATATTGGTTAATTGGTAGATATCACGCACCTTCCTCGCCTCTCTTTTTCAGTGGGCGTGAAAGGGTTTATTTGTATTATACACTGCTACCGACAGAAATCTGTGTTCTCCTACAATCTCAGCCGCAATTCCCAAGTCAGAGGCTTCCCCAGAAAGCTCGTCAAAGGATTCCTACCCACGCACTGCATAGATAACAAGACCTGACCCATTTTTTCCTTGTTAAAGTAATAGTGCCGATATTAAAAATGCATAGTAAAAAAAAAAAAAATTATCCTTCTGAGTCTGCAGACAATTATCGGAGCCCCTGCACGTGGACGGGCGGCTGTCCTGACATTTCCACCGTGACGAGGTTCTCCTTTCTGCCCTGGGGCCGATTTACAACGTTGCATCAGTCCAATCCCTTGTTATATCTTCGGAATTGGTCACAAATTCTGGATTATACATGGATGGGCTTGGGTTATAGCGCAGCTAAATTTACAAATTAATTTTTATCTAAACCTACTCTAAATATGACTAAATACATTTTTGTCATATGCTTTAATAATGTTTTGTTTGTTGGACGTTCAGGTGCCTATTGCTCTTTAGGATCGGTACTCCCCTACGCTGCTGTGCATGGGAGTATGGATGTGCAGAGGATACACTAAGCGCTGTACAGGCAGGAGCTCCACAGCACGCCGCTGCTCCTGCCTGCCATAGATGTACCGATGTGGTATGCAGATTTATTAGCTGAGCGGAGTCTATTTCCGCCAGCCCCATAGAAGTGAGTGGAGCAGTGGGCGCGCATGCATGGCAGCCCACCATTCATTCCTATGTGTGCTCTCCGCTATACATTGAAATGAATGGCGAGCGCATCGCGCAAGTGCGGCCACCGCTCTATTCCCTTCTATAGGGCTGACAGAAATAGAGCCAGCACTCGGCTATTTTTGGCACTCCCATAGGAATGGTGTGCTCTCCATACTAAAGATGGGTGCAGATCCCAGAGGTGGGACCCGCACCTATCAGACATTGGGGGCATATGCCACCGATATACCCCGAATTTATGAGGTGAGACAACCCCTACAATTTGTAAGTTTAGGTGCACTTCAAATATAAGACAAGGGAAAAGGATTCAGGAACTGGGAACAGAGAATGACAAGTATGGGAGGTGAATCATTTGGAATACATTGGTTGTGCCACCATTAAATATTATTTTAATACAATTCACTAAGAAATATGAGCTACTTTTGTCATTTTTTTAATTACAAAATTTCTCCAGTTGTGAGATATTTTCTTTATTACAATGCTGCCCCCTATTGGTTAATCTGTATAGTAATGTGCACAACCAACCACGGAGGTGGTCACACACGCTCAGTTCCATCCTTCATCTGTCACCAGCACTATCTACTGCAGTGACAGAGAGCTGCATTAGAAATCACATGCCCTAGGAGAAAGGACACACTCCCTGAGCTGCCATCCTAAAGAGAATCTATAAGGGCAACTGGAACAATGAATGGGGAGATCTCTGGATCCATGTGAGGTGCAGGGCTGGTTCTAGCTATGTTAGAAAGAGATTGTCATGTACAATATGATATCAAATTTTCATTTTTAACATGAAGTCATGGCAAAACCCCTTTTCCTCAGGATAGGCCATCAGCAGCTGATCAGTGGGGGTCCAATACCCTACAGATCAGCTGCTTGGGTGTAGCTTGGAACTACACAGCTCAATCTACTGTATAGTGGAGGTAACTGGTCACTACAGGGCCAAGAACTGAAAACGTCATCACTCCTGGCCTTGTCAATCAGTTGGTGGGGCAGTTACAGAGAGAGCAGAGCCTGTAGGAGTAACGGTAACGCCCCATTGCTCCTAGAGGCTCAGTTGCATATAATAAAACATTCTTTTTCTCAGTAATGCAGGCACATATGAACATGGGACCAACACAGATGCCTTCAGCTGCCAAATGCACATGCAACAGGTCAGCCACTGTCATAGGTACAAATCTGCTTGCTGCCCTGTAAGGCGATTTGTCTAGTCATAAGCAAAAGGGTCCATATATATTGAATTTGTGAAGCTGAAATGGTCTGTAACCTTTCATACAACCTTGCAAAAGCCAATAGTAAGATGACTCTAAGAAACTTTGTAATATATCATACCAGAGAAAAGGGTCTCTTTTTTCACTTATGAGCTCTTTTACTTCAACCCCTTTTAAACTAACATTCTTCTATATGGACTGACAGACTATCAATAAAGCAGCAAATCACATGCTGCCCACAGAATTTTATGTATATGGCAAAGTGAGCTGACAATCTGTTTTGAAACGGTGAATTATTGAGAAATTGATTTACCTAAATATTAGAACCAGATTTTATTGTAAATAAATGAACAGTCATATAAAACAGTTGTGTACCTAATCAGGTTTCCATTCAATGGGTTTTCTGAGAGTTTAATATTGATGACCTAAGTATCTCCTGGATCGTTCCACGCAGATCAACTGTTTGAAAAGGCTGCGGTCCTCTGCTGAGCGCTGCAGCCTCCTCACAGCACTGTACACCGCATGGTTGCGGCGCTTGGTATTGCAGCCCAGGCCCAATCGCTCGAATGGGACTGAACTGCGCCTAGGCCATGTGACCGATGAATGTGACGTCACTGGACTAAGAAGAGGCTGCAGCGCTCAACGGAGACATATAGTCTCTTCAAACAGCTGATCGCCGGTGGCACTGGGAGTTGGACGGCCACCGATCAGATTTTGATGGCCTATCCTCAGGTCATCAATATTAAACTCTCAGAAAACACCTTTAAAGAGGCTGTGCTGAGTTTTAAACTTAGATCCTATCCACAGGATGGGGGGATAACTAAGTGATCGGTAAGGGAGACTCTCACCTATCCTGAGAAAGGGGGTCCCGTTCACCCGTTCCAATGGCATGGCAAGTTGAACATGCGCCCTGTGCCTCCATTCGTTCTCCATGGGACTGCTGTACTCTGCTATCCCCAGCAGTCCCATAGAGAATGAATGGAGCAGCAAGGCGCATGGCCAACCTGCTGCACCTTTAGGGTCGGGGAACGGGAGCTGCGTTCCCAGGAACTCCACCGATCAATTAGGCGATAGGGGATAAGTGTGGCAGACAATATGGAATGAGAGAGGAGGCATCTACCAGGGATCACATACTTATTCACAGCACAGTACATCTTGTAAATAGATTCTTCGGGCAATCAACGTGACGTGGAATGACGTTCTCTGATTGATCTGCTTTAATTAGACTGACATTTGGAGAGGTAATGTGGGCATTTCCTAACAGCGGATAGGAAATACATATAGTTTTAAGATAACAATGTCTAGTTCTGAACTGCCGTTGGCAATACATAGTTTTCCATGACCCCTTACTATTTTATGTATGCAGAAAAGGAGCTCATTGCTTAGGACAGCAAAACAGAAATAGCTCAGGAAAGTAACACTTTCAAGAAAGAGGTTCTCTGCAGACACAAAGAAATGCGCAGAGCAGCGAGCTGCTGGTTGAGGTGCCCCAGTCCTACGTGGGTGGTTAACGGCGGAAGAACAATAAGGAGAAAGAGACAGGAAGGTAGACACAATGTCCCAGGCTTCACTGTCCTGCTTAAACATCAGTAATAAAAGACTTTTTTTTGTAAATCATGGACTAAAATCAAAACAGAATTTTCTGCAAATACACATTTTTAATACTTATAATACCCAATTAAAGGACATCTGTCAGCAGATTTGTACCTATGACACTGGCTGACCTGTTACATGTGCGCTTGGCAGCTGAAGGCATCTGTGTTTGTCCCATGTTCATATGTGCCCGCATTACTGAGAAAAATTATGTTTTAATATATGCAAATGAGCCTCTAGGAGCAATGGGGGCGTTGCAATTACACCTAGAGGCTCCGCTCTCTCTGCAACTGTCACTCCCTGATGGATGACATTTTCACTGCCTGGCCCTGTTAAAGTGCAGAGGGTGCAGCAGTTGCAGAGAAAGCAGAGCCTCTAGGTGTAACAGCAACGCCTCCGTTGCTCCTAGAGGTTTAGTTGCATATAGTAAAACATCATTTTTCTCAGCAATGCGAGCACATATGAACATGGGAACAACACAGATGCCTTCAGCTGCCAAGCGCACATGTAACAGGCCAGCCAGTGTCATAGGGACAGATCTGCTGAAAGATGGCCTTTAACTCATGAAACGTAGTATACACGTGTCCACACATAAAATATGGGTTCCTAAGATGTCCTCACCTCAGTCACACTGGTCTAAGAGAAGCAGTGTTACGGCCATTACGGTGTCCACAAGGGTTGTCACAAATCTTTGCACAGACCTCAAATGGTATTAAAAGAGTTCTCTGGGCCTGTACGTATGAAGCCTCTTTCCGCTAGCTGGGAGACTAAGAGTCACAACATATTCCAGAAAATATGGTACCGTTGGGCGACCTTCCGGAAATTTTAAATATAGGGGGAAATGGCTGTCTCTCTGTTTTTATGCCTTGCTCTGATTATGACCTCTCTACTGAGGATACACTGCCCCCTTTACCATCTTCATAAAGGTCAGTGGTGGACGAAAAGTGTTAGCATTAAGCATTGGATTAAGCAGCCCAATACCCTTCCCCTGTTGCCCTCTCTTTTCTCTTGTCTCCCCCCCCCCCTTCTTCTTTAATTGTTGTTCTGTTTGTCTTACTCGAAAAATACTCTGACAGAAATCTGTTAATCATTTCAACAATGCTACATAACTAGGGACACGCTTGCCGCTAGGTTACAAACTGCTGACCGCCAACATTGGTTATGTCTTTATGCAACTTGAACACAGTGCCTTCTGGTGCTCATGCGCCAGCAACTGTCATTCTTTTGTTACAGTTTCCTTCTTTTTATTGCAATGTACCATTTATATCTGCTGTTATTGTCTCTTTAAATATATTTCAATAAAAAGAACTTTGAAAAGAAGCCTCTTTCCGCTAACCTGTGGAAAGAGCACACTTTGCTCAGTACTTACCGCTCCGGCAATTTCACAGTTCAGGTTGGGATCACATGACAGCCTGACTGGCTGTGAGCTCTTTCTTTGCGGAGGTGCTTCTCTTTCGTCCTGTTTAGCTATATCTACACTATTCAGCTGGACAGGAAGGAAGAGGGGCACATCTAGTAATGACGTCAGAAGAAGATCCCGTAGCCAGATGGACAGTCAAATGATCGCAGTCGTAACTGCAGAATCGGTGGAGAAACGGAAGGGTAAGTACTTCTCAAATTGTCTTTTCTCCACAAGTTAGCTGAAAGAGGCTTTTTAGGTACAGGCCCAGAGAACCCCTTTAAAATCTGTTACCATCAGGCTAATCGTTGCTGTAGGACATCACTTAGGATTAAACTGATGCGTGGGATGAAAAACGACCCCTTGTCTTCACTCTTCAAGGGGTTCTCTAGGACTTAAGAACTTATAACCTATCCCTAGTGTTCAGTTCAAGTGCCGTCTTTTCTAAACTCAGACAGCACCCGGACAGCACGGGACATTAAATCCAGTCTGATTTTTCTCATTCTAGCGGAAACCTTCCACGGGAAATTGGATCAACGGTTTCTGACTGTCTCTAGTAAGGTTGTGGCTGGTGTCATAGATCCAAAGCCTCTTCGGTCAAAACTTTGTTTGAATGCTGTTACGGAGATGCACAGCCATAATCCAAACTTTTTTTTTGAAAACTCAAGTATGCTTTGCTACGGGGTGCAATTTGACAATGGATTGCTAGAACCATACGGTTTCCTCTAATTCTGGAGGCATGGAAGTCTCACATCTTAAAGCTTATTAGGCCACAACTAGTGTTGAGCGAAGAGATCTTCAGACCATAGCTCTGAAGTCGCTTCAGTCAAAACTTTGTTTGAATGCTGTATGGAGAGACGTCTCTGTACAGCATTTGAATGTATGAGTTCCGCCGAGGTGAAATTCGTTATCTCCTAAGTCTCACAAGACTTCAGTTAATAACTTCGGACTTCGATATTTCAACTTGAAAACCATTTCAAAACTGGCATCCAATATTTTAACTATACAGAGACGGATCTCTCCATACAGCATTCAAACAAAGTTTTGGCTGAAGCGACTTCAGATTTATGATCTGAAGATTGCTTCACTCAACACTAGTTGTGGCCTAATAAGCGTTAAGATGTGAGACTCCCATGTCTCCAGAATTAGTGTGAAAGTAGGAAACAGTGTGGTTCGAGCAATCCTTGGACAAATTGCACCCCATATAAATCTTTAAGCAAACCTTAGTTTTCAAAAAAAAAAAAAAAAGTTTGCATAATGGTTGTACATTTTAGAATGATAACTGTGAAGGAGCAGGTCTTTTGAATTCCCCCAATGTCTTCCTCAGCCATATTATTCCCTGTTTCAGCTGCACAGCTAGATGCATTTCTCTTACAATCAGTGGGCATCTCCCTTCTGTTGAATCTCTCAGCACTGTATGCAGTGACCTAACTTCCTACTATGTTTATCTTCTTTTAGGGTGCTTATAAATCTGAGGGAGAGCTCACTCTGCTCCTTAGAAACAGTCTAGAAGCAACTGTATCAGGCTCAGGAGCTCAGTTAACCCTGACACGCCGCCATTTCCTGTGAAATGTTTTCTGAGTCTCTGTTAAAAAAAGGACAGATCTTGTCTGACAGAAGTGAGACCCCTAGTGGCCATGACTTTACAGTTTTTTTTTTAGGTGGATGCAGGAATATTTAGAGCAGGCATGCTCAACCTGCGGCCCTCCAGCTGTTGCAAAACTACAACTCCCGTCATTCCTTGACAGCCTACAACTATCATCCTACAGAAGGGCATTGTGGGAGCTGTAGTTTTACAACAGCTGGAGGTTGAGTATCCCTGATTTAGAGATTTGCTAATTAAACCATTCTCTATTAAAGTAAAATTGTGTGAAAGTACTCTAGAGTGAAGTCATTTTTGGGGGAAAATGAGAGGAATAGACCTAAAACTAAACTATATACTATATATATATATATATATACTATGTATATGTATATATTTTTATATATATATATATATATATATATATATATATTTATATATACACACACACAAACAAACAGTATCTCGCAAAAGTGAGTACACCTCTCATTTGTGTAAATATTTCAATGGGACAACACTGTAGATCTGACACTTTGATACAATGTAAAGTAGTCAGTGTACAGCTTGTATAACAGTGTAAATTTGGTGTGCCCTCAACATAACTCCACACACAGCCGTTACAGTCTAAACCGCTGGCAACAATACCGAATGTCATGTGACTCGTTAGTGTTACAAGGTCTCAGGTGTGAATGGGGAGCAGGTGTGATAAATTTGGTGTTATCGATCTCATACTGGTCACTAGAGGTTCAACATGGCACCCAATTGTAAAGAACTCTCTGAGGATCTGAAAAAAAGAATTGTTGCTCAATCTACATAAAGAAGGCCTAGGCTATAAGAAGATTGCCAACATCCTGAAACTGACCTGCAGCACGGTGGCCAAGACCATTCAGCGGTTTAAGAAAACAGGTTCCACTCAGAACAGGCCTCAGCATGGTCGACCAAAGAAGTTTTGTCTTGCCTACAGTCAAGCATCGTGGTTGGAGTGTCATGGTTTGGGGCTGCATGAGTGCTGCCGGTGTTCTGTAAAATCTGCTGCCTCGTCCCTTCCGGTCTTGATGTCACGCTTCTGAGGGAGGTGTGTCTCCCTGCTCGGCTCCTGAATGGCTGTAAAGAGGGTTTGGCTAGAGACTGCGCACAATCGCTGAGGGCAGCTTATTTTTACAGCGGCTGTGTGGGCAGCAGATTTTCACAGGCTCAGGGCAGCTCATTTTAACAGCAACTGTATGGGGATCGCTCAGGGCAGTTTATTTCAACAGGGGCTGTGAACCCTAACGCGCAGCGCCAGCTTATATTACTATCGGCTGTATGAGGATCGCAGGGGCAGCTGATTTTAACGGGGATCCCACAGGCTGTATGCAGCCGATGGTAATATAAGCTGGCGCTGCGCGTTCATGTTCACAGCCCCTGTTGAAATAAACTGCCCTGAGCGATCCCCATACAGTTGCTGTTAAAATGAGCTGCCGTGAGCCCGTGAAAATCTGCTACCCGCCCGTAAAAATCTGCTGCCCGCACAGCCGCTGTAAGAATCTGCTGCCCTCAGTGATTGTGCGCAGTTTCTAGCCAAACCCTCTTTACAGCCAATCAGGAGCCGAGCAGGGAGACACACCTCCCTCAGAAGCGTGACATCAGGACCGGAAGTGACGAGGGCAGTGGGGAGCTACAGTTCATTGAGGGAACTATGAATGCCATGTACTGTGCCATACTGACGCAGAGCACGATCCCCTCCCTTCGGAAACTGGGCCGCATGGCAGTATTCCAACATGATGATGACCCCAAACACACCGCCAAGACGAACACTGCCTTGCTAAAGAAACTTAGGGTAAAAGTGCTGGGTGGTCCAAGCATGTCTCCAGACCTAAAGCCTATTGAGCATCTGTGGGGCATCCTCAAACGGAAGGTGGAGGAGCACAAGGTCTCTAACATCCACCAGCTCAGTGATGTCTTCATGGAGGAGTGGAAGAGGATTCCAGTGGCAACTTGTGAAGCTCTAGTGAACTCCATGCCCAAGAGAGTTAAGGCAGCGCTGGAAAATAATGGTGGCCACACAAAATATTGACACTTTGGGCACAATTTGGCCATTTTCACTTAGGGGTGTACTCACTTTTGTTGCCAGTGCTTTAGACATTAATGGCTGTGTGTTGAGGTATTTTGAGGGTACACCAAATTTACACTGTTCTACAAGCTGTACACTGACTACTTTACTGTCACACCTGTGACTGGTGTTAGAAGGTCTGAAAGATTCATTACACGAGTTTTTCGGTTTCACTTTGTCTGTGTGTTTCTGGACATGATCCTGTTCAGGTGTGGATCATGTGACCTTTACCTCTTCCTATTTAGTCTGACTTTACCCATTACTCCTTGCTCTGGATAGCTTCAGTTGGTCTTGGAAGAGCTGGAGTGTGGAGCTAATTGAAGTCCTGTTCATCCACCATCCTTATAAGTTAAGTGTTCCACTTGTTGTGTTTTGTCTTCTCCCCCTTGTTGTTGTTTACTAGGCCTCAGCGAGACGCTGATTCCTTCACCTGGGAAGGAATCAATTGTCTCCGGGCTGTCATTACCTTTAGGGCATTCAAGGGTCTTCAGGGTTTTCGATGTTCCAGTGTATGGGCATCTCTACCATCGAGGGGTGCCCATACGGATAGGATTTAGGGCCAGGAACAGGGTTTTATAGGTGGGGACCCTTTTCCTTCCCTAGCGGTTAGGCCTAGTGTCTTTCCCCTTCCCTCTTGTTGTCTTATTTGTGTTTCTCCCCTACTACATCCGTGACATTTAAATTGTATCAAACTGTCATATCTTTAGTGTTGTCCCATGAAAAGATATAATAAAATATTTACAAAAATGTGAAGGGTGTATACACCATGATATCCTCGACAGAGTCAGTCCTACTAACAGCAAAGTGATACAATCTTGCCAGCAAAAATATGCAAGTTATGAGATCCTTTCCAAGAAATACTTGGGCAGCACTGTAACAGTAAATCAAATATCTTCGTTAATTTGTGACAAGCGGCTGTACTTGCTAAGTTCACACTATTTAATTAGGCAAAAAAAAAAAAAAAAAGTAAAACAGAACAAAATGAGTTTGACCCTGTAAGCCATTTTCTTAAATCAATAGGGTTTCCCATCTTGATGGATGACATCACATTCAACCTCAAAGCTGTGACTTGGCTGGAACACGCTCCGGCACATGATTAATCACAATGAATGCTCCAGTCAGCTTAATGTGATCTGTCACTATAAAATGGTGCGCTGTGCAAAGACAGGAGCGCAAATCATCCTTTACACAGCATTAAAATGTACATCAACGTCAAAGAAATGCTTTACACTGCTGCCTATTATTTATGGACGGGGCAACGTGGCACTGGCTGTAGGCTCTTCTGATACCTGCGTTAGATAACTTATGTAGAATATTTTTTACACTTGACACAAAAGGAAATCTCGAAAAACATTTAAAAAAAACCCACACAGCACAAGAAAATAATGTAACTGAATTTAACAAAAACATGTTGTTTTTATGAGACTTGTTTTTTAACGAAACTTGGATTTGGAGAGCAAAGTGCGCAAATTGGATCTGTGTCTGTGGCCATATGGTGATTACTTTTTCAAAGACTTGGACGTCTTTATTTGTGTGTGCTTTGGGGAGAAGCAATAGAAAAGAAATGCATACACGTGATGATCCTTCGGTGGAGACAGGGTGGTGGGAAAGAATGCGTAGATATTATTGTGTCCCCAAATGTAATGACATCATTTAGGAGACCACAATAGGAGACCAGTGATGGTCGGGTTTAAAAACTGTAAAAATGAAATGTACTTCATTTTGTAGAACGGTTATTATTTAAAGGGTTATTCTATTTACAATCACAGCATAGGGGATAACTAGAAGATCAGTAGGGTTCAACCACTGAGGCCAATCAGGGCCCCATATTCCACATCAGGGGTAGATGGGAACTTAAAGTGGCCCTGGGAAAACAAACAAACAAACAAACTAAAAGTGCTCCCTTTTTGTAGTGAGGTCCAAATTGTCAGATGGCAGAACCAAAACAAGTAGGTGGGGCCAGCAATACTTTATTGTGGGCCACTATACCACCCCAGAAAAATACCACAGTATCACAAAATACTGCCCCGGCAGAAGAAAATACATCCCCCAAAACTACCAGCCATGAGGAGGGCTCAGGGGGCAAACAAGGAAGTTTCCCTTTAGGGTCTATGGCCAGTCCACCCCAGCCCCAGATGGAGCAGATAGTTAAGCAAGTGCATTGCCACTGGATTCAACTATATGGGACTGTTGGAGATATCCTCATCTAAGTTCTTCTAACCAAAATGTCCCTTTAATTCAATTATTGTATCATCTCCAGGTGACATCTTTAAAATCTTTTTGACCCTTAGTAGTTTCATTGGGGCTCCTTTGGGTAAGGTATGGAAAACATGATAATCCGGGACCATTTTGCACACCTGGACGTATATATATTCTTCTTAGTGATCATATGGGCAAGGCCCAGAGGGAGTTCGGCCCCACAGCAGTGGCCAATACTGGAGAAACTTTGGTTCAATGCTGCGTAAGCCCTTGACAGATCTCAGTACTAACATCTACTTTCTAAGCAAATGGTCAACCCTAGCGTCTTGATCACCAGGGTTGTTTGTATGTAGGCAGCCTAGGGTCTAAATTAGCAGTCCCATGATAATGCCTGTCACTGACCAACCATAAGACATCTCGCAATATGAGTCCACCTAAGTCTTGAGATACAACTAATGGACTTCTTTACCCTTCTAATTGAAAGAAGGCGCTTCAATGTGATCTACTACTATCTCACATTAGGAGCATATTTCTCTTCAATGGCCAACTTAGTCACTCAGTTCTTACCATTTTACCGAAGTAAGTCCCTACATCTCATCATCGGTGCCAGGCTACTGGATACCATTCTTGAAAGCCAACATTGTCTATACTACGGTGCCGTTTCCCTGGGTCAGTATTAATTATATCTGTGCATTGTTCTAATTTTCTATTCATTAGGTATTTTGACATCTGGTTCCAAATCCTTAGTCAGTTTTAGATTATATTTCCGTGTAGCACACAGCCAAGTCCACTCTTCTACCAGGAGACTGGTGAAAAAAGGCTATTCATCAAACTCTACGGCACGAAGAAGGCCATATCTATTGGAATGGTACAGTGGCTACATGTAGCAATCATGATGACATTTCTATGACTCAATTTGAGCATCCAATTCGTTTTTCCAATGAAGTGAGGAAAGCCAAGAAGCTATGCAACTGAGATTTCGGTAAAATGCGGCGATGAGATAAGGAGATCCATAGCACATTTGTTTCTAGAGTGCAGGGCTCGCAGGACAAAAGCTGGAGTATAGGAACAGAGACAAGTGGGGAGTAATGGACCACATTGTAAAGTACAAAGTGTTATTTGCGGCAAATCCTTTCTTAGCCTCCAGTCAAATGTCACACAAATCTCACACTACGGGGTAAAGTCTCACACTAACAAGAATGTAGTTTATAGTTCTGCAAATGGTGTTAAATTCAAGACTTGCATTAAAAGCTCACAAAATGCTTCACTGGCCTAAGACAAACATATGTAGAAAGAAAAGCATTTTGCTGTTCGAGAAAGCGATGTCACCCTGCCTTACCGAGAGCTTCTCCAAGCTCATATTTTGGCAAGCATTACCGGTATATTACCTTTCTGACACTTGAAGACATTTTGTACAGTTTTGGTCCCATGTTTAGGTGCCATCAGACCACCATAAGAATAATCTATCCCAAGACCAATAAATAAGCAGGTCAAACACCACAGGGTTGACATCATAAAATATTAATCAAAGTCTATGCCTCCGTGATACAGATGGGAACCAATACGAAGACAAACCATTATACTAAATTTGTATAAGGATGCTGCAAGCAATCTTCAAAGTGCTTAATTGGTTTTCCAACATTCTAAATGCAAAAAACATTTAAAGCTTGAAGGTGTTTTTTTTTTTTTTTTTTAAACAGATACACTCATGTAGTTCCTTACCTTATGTACATCTTCCCCGTGCTTTTTTTCCAGTTTTGACTCTCCTGACCCATTCACACCATGTAAACCAATCACTCTGGCAGGGGCGTTGCTAGGGTTTCATAAGATCCGGGCCCGAGCCCCAATGAATATGGCCCAGTTCTCTAAATCAACCATCCCCCCCACCCTCACCCTGCATTTTTCTGTATTTGCTATACAGCAGCACATACCTCTCACATGTAGGACCTCCCAGGAGAAATCTCCTCTGATGTAGATCTTTTCTGTCATCATCTTCTCCATTCGGTCCGTCTCAGCCTCGTCTTTGCAGAGTGTGACACATAGACATTTTAGCTTCCTCACTTTTCTATCATCATCTCCCAACCTCGAGTTCCCATAGTGTTATCCTGCTGCCCGTTGTGCTCCCCGATATTAGTAGAAGAGACCTCCAGTATTAAGAATACCCTCACAGAGCTCCCAGAAGAAACAAGGCCCCCTATTGTGCCCCCAGTGGTAATAAAGCTTTCTACAGACCCCTCAGTAGTAATAAGGCCCCCATAGTGCTCTTAGTAGAAATAAGGCAGATCTATAAGTCCCTCCTATAGTGCCCCCAGTAGTAATAAGAACGCCTATAATTATAACCCCTACAGTGCCTCCAGCATTTATAAAGCCCCCTGTAGTTATTTTCCTAACTCCACCATACAGTCCCATGTAAATAACATCACACCATCTCTCCTATCCGCTACAAAATACAGTCCCATATAAATAACATTACTCCCCTCCCTTCAGCCCCGCTAATATATAATCCCATGTAAATAACATTATTTCCCTCCCTCCGCCATAGAGTCCCATGTAAATATGATCACACCATCTCTTCAGCCCCCTCCAATATACAGTCACATGTAAATAACATCCCTGTCTATCTACAGCCCCCTCCAAAATACAGTCCCATGTAAATAACCACCTCCTCCCCAGCTGCCTTCAACATACAGTCCCATGTAAATAATGTCACCCCCTACTTAGCCGCCTCCAACATGTAATCCTAGAGAAAACATCTCCCCCTAAACATTCAGTCCCATGTAAATAACATCACTCTCTCTCCCGGCCATCTTCACCATTAAGTCCTATGTAAATAACATCACTCTCTTCTCCAGCCCCTTCCAAAATACAGTGCCATGTAAATAACATCACTCCCTTCAGTTAACATACAGCCACTTACCTCTCCTCATGTACAGACCTGACCACATCTTCTTCCCCCAGGACTTCTCCTGTTCACTGCCGTCCTCTCCTGCACTGGTCACATGATAGTGACATCATCACAGGTCCTTCTCAACCACTCCCTATTTTACTTGGTCACATGACTTGTGATGTCAGGTCCATTAGCTCTTCCAGTACATTAGATTCAATTGTATTTCCATCCTGAGGACAGCAATACATTAGTATCTAACTGGCAGGCAGGACATTCGGGGCCTGGGACAAAACATCAGGGGCCCAGGCCCCGAAAGTTATAACCTAGCAACACCCCTGCACTCTGGTTTGTTTCCCTCTTATATGCAGCACTTGCTATTGTTGTATCCAACCAAACTCATGATGCACTTCTCCTTTCTCAGCCCCAATTCCAACAACTCCCAGCTAGTTTATAGCTCCTCCCACCAGCTAGTTACATAGACACTCCCCTATTACTGCTTCTAACAATGCCCAGCTAGTTTATAGCTCCTCCCCCCAGCTAGTCACATAGACACTCCCCTATCACTGCCCCTAACAATGCCCAGCTGGTCTAGAGTTCCTCCCACACAGCTTGTTACATAGACACTCCCCTATTACTGCCCCTAACCCCGTCCAGCTAGTTTATAGCTCCACCCGCCCATCTAGTTACATAGACACTCCCCTATTACTGTCCCTAACAACGCCCAGCTAGTTTATAACTCCTCGCACCCACCTTGTTACATTGACACTCCCCTATCACCGCTCAGCTAGTTTATAGCTCCTCCCCCCAGCTAGTCACATAGACACTCCCCCTCTAACAATGCCCAGCTGGTCTATAGCTCCTCCCACACAGCTTGTTACATAGACACTCCCCTATTACTGCCCCAAACAACACCCTGCTAGTTTATAGCTCCTCCCACCGCGCTAGTTACATAGACACTCCCCAATCACTGTCCCTAACAACACCCAGCTAGTTTATAGCTCCTCCCACCCAGCTAGTTACATAGACACTCCCCAATCACTGTCCCTAACAACACCCAGCAAGTTTATAGCTCCTCCCACCCAGCTAGTTACATAGACACTCCCCTATTACTGCCCAGCTAGTTTATAGCTCCTCCCACTCATGTTACATGGACACTCCCCCATGACTGACACGCCCATTGACATAACATTACAGGAAATACGAAGGAGCTGCATGGACATCCAGAGCGGGAGATAGGAGCAACATTACAGCTGCCTTCGAAGCTGCAGGATGTCAATGTCTGATGCGGAAAGAGCACGGATTTGTTGTAAATTTTACACTGTATTGAATGGGAAAGAAGAAGCAATCTGACACTGCCTACCAATATCCCAGCACTTCCTTCCTTACGTTTCCCGGCCTCCAGCAATGACGTGCCGAGTTGACACATGACTGCTGGGTTGACATGTCCTCGGTGCATGCCAGAAAACAGAGACCAGCAGGGAGGTGCAGCGCAGCTGGAGCTCCTCTACCCAGACCTGCAGCGGACAGCACAGGGTGGACACAGTCTCCAAGTCCATGGTGCCAGTCCAGAGGGCAGGCGTGTGTCTCACACTATCGAGGTACCAGCCGCTACCAAACCCGACTTCGGATTCCTAATTTTAAATGTTTTTAAAGATGCAGAAAGGTATACCGAATTAATTCGCTGAAGTCTTGCGCGACTTCGAGTGAAACTAATTTTGGTTCCACGGAGCCAATACGTTTTAATGCTGTAAGAAGACAGCATTAAAATTGAAATTGTTTGACCGAATCGACGATGATCTGACGCTCAAGTCGCTCAACACTACCCGGTAACCCGCCGATCAACTTGATTTTGACAAGGCAATCGCAGCTTGCCAAGCACAGGGCCGTACGTTGTATAGCAGCTGTGCTTGGTATCGTGCTCAGCCCTATTCACTTGAATGGGAATGAGCTGCTCCTAGGCCGTGTGACCGATGAGTGTGTCGTCACTGGCCTAGAAAAAGCTGAGAGAAGGACATGGCGATACTGCGGGTGCCGGTGCCTTCTCAAACAGCTGATCGGCGGGGATCCCGGGTGTTGACCCCCATCGATCAGATCCTGATCAGAGGTCATCGGTATTAAAATCTCAGAAAACCCATTATAGCCCAAATTAAGGTGGTCCTGACAGGGTAAAAGGTGTTGTCCAGTTCTAACCACACAGTGAAATACATTTTAAAAAGGAGCTGTCACCTCTCCGGACAGATCGGTTTTATATTTGTATTCCCAATGCAATAACACTCCTGGAGCCTCTATTCTTATGACTCTGTGCTGTGTCATTGCTTTATTATTCCTGCTGGAAGTTATAAATGAACTGCCAACAGTTTATAATGAAAGTCCAGAAGGGTGTTACCAGTTAGGGGTGTGTCACTGCACAATGTGACACTGGCAGCACTGACTGGATAATGTTAGACTATGCAGGGACACTCCCCCAACCCTGACTGGTATAAGGTGTTAAAGGGTGAGAACCACAAGGTACCAACAGGATAATGCCGTTAGGTCAAACTGGTTAGCCTTCTTTCACTCATACGTGAAACAGATCCGGCAGTCTGTTCTGTCGGATCCGTCCCTGCCGGCACAACCAGAATTCCATCTGGCCCCCTTCACTACAATGGGCATCAGTGGAGATCCGTCTGCAACTCGGCAAATATGCTGAGCAGCAGCCGGGTGCCTTGGCATATTTGACGTGTTGCAGCCGAATCTCCGCCGGACCCCATTACGGTGAAAGGGGCAGATGGAATTCCAGCAGCGCACGGTTGTGCCCGGCAGGGACGGATCAGACAGGCTGTTCTTGGCTGGAGCAGCCTACCAGATCTGTTTCACGCATAATTGAAACAAGCTTTAGTTGGTACAGCGGTTCCACACCCACTGTCCATTACACATACCCCCCAGCGGGTCACAACCATCTGGACCTTCATTGCAAACCGCTAGTAATTCATCCATAAATTCTAGCAGGCTACACGTCCTGTTGAAGCCCACCTGGGATGAGTTCCCATACTAGCTCTGCTTTGGACAAGTAATCTGGACATAGAGCAGCGCTCACGGTGATAAACGAAAAGCTACACGGGTGCAATGTATACTAAAGAAAATTCTTCGTAACGACCATATATTTTCATATAGAGTTTTAAATTTTTCAATTATGACATGAAAGAAGGCTTAGAAATGTTCTAGATTTGGTGGCTCATGAAAGAGCGTACTTACCCCTCACGGTAGGACAGGCACTGAGCTATGGAATACGCAGCAGGATCTCGGTCTAGCGCCAACACTTTAATATTAGGAGCCTGCTTCAGAATTGATGTGGTGTGACCTCCTGCCCCAAAAGTCATATCCAATATCGTCTAGACCGGGAAAGAAGAAGAAAAAAAAAAAAGATATGAAAATATAATACATGCATCGGATTACACTATTAAATATTTGAGGATTCAAAGCGCTTGTGCCTCTGGGATAAGCATGTGTATACAGGGAATTAGCCATCATTTATAACCAGTAAGGAACAGCTCCGAAAGTTGACGCCTCACAGCTTAAGAAATGGTGCACTGGTCTGTGCTTGGTGGAATATATATGGAATTACAGTAGACGCCCCCATGTCACATCTGAGGCATCTCATCCAGCCAACCCGTACTGAGAGGTGGCAAAATCCCCCAAAAAAGTGCTGTCCATAGATGGAGGTCTTTGGTTTGCAGGGGCGGACTGGCCATAGACCCCACAGGGAGACTTCCCGGGGGCCACCTAAGCCCTCTTTAAGATAGCCAGCCAGGTAACGATCGGACGCTCCTCTCCTGACTTCAACTGTATCGCCATCCTGGAGTAGGCGGACAGAACGTGGCAGCCAAAGCAAAGGGCAGTTACTGGGGAGGTACTTTGTGCTGCTGGGGCAGGATTTTGTGCTGCACGGGGGTGATATTATGTGCCGCAATATGGTAATGCTGGACACGCCTACTGGTGTTAGCCCTACCTTCTGTCAATTTGAGCCAACCTATAACATGGGGCCACTTTTAGTTCTCGGCCCCTGCTGGTTTGGCTGTATGAGATGATTTGCATCCTTTATTCCCAAGGAACATTACCTGAAAAATAAGTAACCCTGCACCTTCATGTCTCTTCAGTGTGAAACAGTTCTGCCCCTCAGTCCAGAGGACGACATCCACCCCTGAACAGTCTACACCAGGGATGTCCAACCTGCGGCCCCCCCAACTGTTGTAAAACTAAAACGACCAACATGCCCTGATAGCTGTAGGCTGTCCAGGCATGCTGGGAGTTGTAGTTTTGTAACAGCTGGAGGGCCGCAGGTTGGGCATCCCTGGTCTACACCAATTTGGTAAAGAAAAAAACCCCTATGAGTCCAATGTTACAGGGTTTTCGAGAAACCACACCATCCTTGTCCATGGGCTGTCTAAGGCTACTTTGACACTAGTGTTTTGGCTTTCCATCTGTGAGATCCGTTCAGGGCCCTCACAAGCGGTCCAAAACGGATTCGTTTTGTCTGAATGCATTAACATAGTAACATAGTAACATAGTATATAAGGCCGAAAAAAGACATTTGTCCATCCAGTTCGACCTGTTTCCTGCAAGTTGATCCAGAGGAAGGCAAAAAACCCCTGTGAGGTAGAGCCAATTTTCCCCACTTAAGGGGAAAAAATTCCTTCCCGACTCCAATCAGGCAATCAGAATAACTCCCTGGATCAACGACCCATCTTTAGTAGTTATAGCCTGAAATATTATTACGCTCCAGAAATACATCCAGGCCCCTCTTGAATTCCTTTATTGTACTCACCATCACCACCTCCTCAGGCAGAGAGTTCCATAGTCTTACTGCTCTTACCGTGAAGAACCCTTTTCTATGTTTGTGTACGAACCTTCTTTCCTCCAGACGCAGAGGATGTCCCCTCGTCACAGTCACAGTCCTGGGGATAAATAGATGATGGGAGAGATCTTTGTACTGACCCCTGATATATTTATACATAGTTATTAGATCTCCCCTCAGTCGTCTTTTTCTAGAGTGAATAACCCTAATTTTGATACCCTTTCGGGTACTGTAGTTGCCCCATTCCAGTTATTACTTTAGTTGCCCTCCTCTGAACCCTCTCTAGCTCTGCTATGTCTGCCTTGTTCACGGGAGCCCAGAACTGTACACAGTACTCCATGTGTGGTCTGACTAGTGATTTATAAAGTGGTAAGACTATATTTTCATCACGGGCATCTATGCCCCTTTTGATGCAACCCATTATCTTATTGGCCTTAGCAGCAGCTGCCTGACACTGGTTTTTACAGCTTAGTTTGTTATTTATTAAAATTCCTAGATCCTTTTCCATGTCAGTGTTACTGAGTGTTTTACCATTTAGTATGTACGGGTGACTTGCATTATTCCTTCCCATGTGCATAACTTTACATTTGTCAGTGTTAAACCTCATCTGCCATTTCTCTGCCCAAGCCCCCAATCTATCCAGATCCCTCTGTAGCAGAAAACAGTCCTCTTTAGTGTTAATTACTTTACACAGTTTAGTGTCATCTGCAAAAATTGATATATTACTGTGCAAGCCTTCTACAAGATCATTAATAAATATATTGAAGAGAATAGGGCCCAATACTGAACCCTGAGGTACCCCACTAGTGACCGTGACCCAATCTGAGTGTGTACCGTTAATAACCACCCTCTGTTTTCTATTACTGAGCCAGTTACTTACCCACATACAGATATTTTCTCCTAGTCCAAGTGTTCTCATTTTATATACTAACCTTTTATGTGGTACAGCGTCAAATGCTTTGGAGAAGTCCAGATATACGACATCCATTGATTCGCCGCTGTCAAGTCTAGAACTTACCTCCTCATAGAAACTGATTAAATTAGTTTGACATGACCGATCCCTCATGAAGCCATGCTGATATGGTGTAATTTGCTTATTTTCATTGAGATACTCCAAGATAGCATCTCTTACAAAACCTTCAAACAGTTTACCCACAACAGATGTTAAACTTACCGGCCTATAATTTCCAGGCTCTGTTTTTGGACCCTTTTTGAATATTGGCACCACATTTGCTATACGCCAGTCTGGTGGAACATTCCCTGTCAGTATGGAGTCCGTGAATATCAAAAATAAGGGTCTGGCTAGGACATCACTTAATTCCCTTAGGATACGGGGTGTATGCCATCCGGTCCTGGCGATTTGTCTATTTTAATCTTTTTAAGTCGCTGCTGTACTTCTTCCTGGGTCAGACAGGGCACTTTTAAAGGGAATTTACTTTTACATTTTGCATTTCATCTGACAGTTTATTTTCCTCAGTGAAAACAGTGGTGAAGAAAATATTTAATAGCTTGGCTTTATCCTCATCGCTTTCTGCAACTCCCCCTCATTGCTATGTAGAGGGCCGACTCCTTCAGGTTTATATTTTTTACCATTTATATAATTGAAAAACATTTTAGGGTTAGTTTTGCTCTCTTTGGCAATTAATCTCTCAGTCTCTAGTTTGGCAGTTTTTATTAGTTTTTTACATATTCTATTTTTTTCCTTATAGTTTATCAGTGCTTCCTGGCTCCCCTCCTGTTTTAGTGATTTATATGCTTTCTTTTGTCATTTATTGCTTTTTTACGGTTCTATTTATCCACATTGGTTTCTTCTTATTTCTTAGCCTTTTATTTCTATAAGGTATGCATCGATCACAATTTGATGTTATAATGCTTTTAAAAATCTCCCATTTTGTGGTTGTATTTTTATTTTTGAGGACTATGTCCCAGTTAATTGGGCCTATGGCCTCTCTTAGTTGGCTAAATTTTGCTTTTTTGAAGTCCGGTATTCTTGTTCCTCCCTGTAGAAACTCTCGTTTGAAGGATAATTGGAAGGTTATTACTTTATGGTCACTATTTCCCAGGTGTCCCCCGACCTGCACGTCTGTTGTTCTATCAGGTCTATTGGTTAATACTAAGTCCAGTATGGCCGTCCCTCTAGTTGGGTCCTGAACCATTTGGGAAAGGTAATTGTCTTTGGCTATTGCCAAGAACCTGTTTCCTTTATGGGATGTACAGGTTTCAGTTTCCCAGTCTATATCTGGGTAGTTGAAGTCCCCCATAATAACCACCTGATTATGGTTTGCCGCCTTGTTTATCTCGTTTAGTAATAGATTTTCTGTGGACTCTGGTATATTAGGTGGTTTATAGTAAACTCCTATTAGTAATTTATTATTGTTTTTGGCTCCATTTATCTCCACCCACAATGACTCCACATTTTCGTGTCCCTCACAGATGTCTTCCCGGAGTGTGGGCTTTAGAGAGGACTTTATGTAAAGGCAGACCCCTCCCCTCTCCGGTTTTGACGATCCTTTCTGAACAGATTGTAACCTTGTACATTAACTGCCCAGTCATAGCTATCATCCAGCCATGTCTCAGTTATTCCCACTATGTCATAATCCTCCTCACACATCACTAATTCCAGTTCCCCAGTTTTATTAGTCAGGCTTCTGGCATTAGTATACATACATTTGAGAGGTTTATGCATATTTTTGCCCTACACCTTTCCTTCTGAACTTTTCTAGGCCCTCCTTCCATTTCTCCCCCAGTCCCACTACCTTGCCCCGGTCTCTATCTGCACTATCTTCCCCTCCTATAATGTAATTTCTCACCCCCCAGTCCCTAGTTTAAACACTCCTCCAACCTTCTAGCCATCTTTCTCCCCAACACGGCTGCCCCTTCCCCATTGAGGTGCAGCCCGTCCCTACGATAGAGCCTGTAGCCGATAGCAAAGTCGGCCCAGTTCTCCATGAACCCAAAACCCTGCTTCCTACACCAGTTCTTGAGCCACTTGTTAACCTCTCTAATCTCCCGCTGCCTCTCTTGTGTGGCCCGTGGTACAGGCAGTATTTCGGAAAATACTACCTTTGAGGTCCTTGCCCTAAGCTTTTGACCTAAATCCCTGAAATCATTCTTAAGGACGCTCCACCTTCCTCTAACTTTGTCATTGGTTCCGATATGGACCATGACCGCTGGATCTTCTCCAGCCCCTCCCAGTAATCTGTCAACCCGATCTGCGATGTGTCGAACTCTAGCGCCAGGAAGACAGCACACTGTTCGGCGATCACGATCTTTGTGACAGATCGCCCTATCTGTTCCCCTAATAATTGAGTCTCCCACTACCAGCACCTGTCTGGCCTGCCCTGCTCTCCTGGTCCCCTGCTTACTGGAGCTGACATTCCCCTGACCAGCAGAGGAAGTGTCTGGCTGCAGCGGTGCTGTCCCTGAGCTGCCATCCCCTCATCTGCCAAACGTGCAAACTTGTTGGGGTGTGTCAGATCAGGGCTAGCCTCCCTGGCACTCTTCCCTCTACCCCGCTTTCTTACTGTCACCCAGCTAGCTACCTCACTCTCCTCAGCCTCCTTGCTACCACCCTCCCCACATCTACCCCAAAGACTGCTTGCTCAGTGAGCAGCAAACTCTTTTGCAAATTGTCAGTGGCTCTCAGTGTTGCAATATGCCCATTTAGAGACTCGATGTGCGATTCCAAGCGGGTAATTTGCTCACATTTTGAACAAAGATATGCACCCTCAAACGGCTGTTCCAGGACTGCATACATCATGCAAGATGTGCACTGGACGGCATTGTCAATTGTGCAAGACATACTAATGGGGATTACACCACAAAAACAAAAAAAAATACAATATAATCTAGTTACAAGAACTGGCGAATTTCAGTCCCCCACTGAAATCCCTGAATCTGAAGTCACTTAATCTTAAGTCACACTTACACAACCACACACTTAATCAACCACGCGTCGCGACCAACCTCGCGTTATATATATATCTACTTATATAAGTATGCTGTAAATGAAACTCAAATACACCAGCCTGTTTTTTTCCCTCTGGATTCAAAGGCTGAGTTCTCCTTACTGCTGACTTCTTAAAGGCTCCTAATTAGGCAGCCACACCCTAATTACTCACCTGTGCAACCCCTGGTAAAGGAAAAAAAAAAGTGTTAAAACAGCAATGAAGCTTGCAAAGCAGAAAGTCCCAGTGTACAATAGAGTCAAATGCAGCCACTCAATGTCCACAAATAATGTAGCTGGCAGTTACTCCCTCACTTAATCTTAAGTCACACTTACACAACCACACACTTAATCAACCACGCGTCGCGACCAACCTCGCGTTATATATATATCTACTTATATAAGTATGCTGTAAATGAAACTCAAATACACCAGCCTGTTTTTTTCCCCTCTGGATTCAAAAGGGAAAAAATGTGAATGGAAAAGGATCTGCTCAGAATGCATCAGTTTGCCTCCGATCAGTCTCCATTCCGATATGGCGGCGGACACTAAAACGCTGCCTGCAGTACTTTGCAGTCCGCCTGACGAAGCAGATCGGTTCTGACACACAATGTAAGTCAATGGGGACAGATACGTGTAACAAGTAACATGAATTATTTTTCCGCACGGAAGTTTTTCCGTAGCATGTGCACAAAGTTGTGGAAACCCAATTCACATGCATGGACGGATGTAGGATGTCATGTGGACTTTGGAATCTGTATCACTGGGAACTTAGCCTTAGGCTCCTTTCACACGGAAGTTTTTGGGTCCACTTCTGAGATCCGTTTCAGGGCTCTCACAATCGGTCCAAAACGAATCAGTTTTGCCCCAGTGCATTCTGAATGGATAAGAATCCGTTCAGAATGCATCAGTTTGGCTCCGTTTGCAGCGTTTCGGTGTCCGTCTGACGAAACTGAGCCCTTGACTTACATTGTGTGTGAGGACGGATCCGTTTGGTTTTCAATGGCACAATATTTCACAATAGAAAACTGATCCGTCCCCCATTGACTTTTAATGCTGTTCAAGAGGGATCCGTTTTGCCTATGTTCATGATAATACAAACGGATCCGTTCTGAACGGATGCATGCAGTTGTATTATCAGTGCGGATCCGTCTGTGCAGATACATGACGGATCCGCCCCAGACGCCAGTGTGAAAGTAGCCTTAGTGCCACTCAACAAGCCATTTACACAGTTCTCATGACACTCTCGAGTCCGGTTCCAATAGAAATGAATGGCACATACTGTAAGTTATAAAAGAAAAAACTTTTCGACTTTTTTTTTCAAATCATTGCGGTAAAGAGTAATTGATGCCTTAGATTAGGAAGTTGGTGTGTTAGACATTGATGTATATTATAAGGCTCAACCGCTGAGGCTAAAGAACCTCAACCCCCCCAAACAGCATTCATCGTGCTTCAAATACCTATTTTATCTCTTCAAAAAAAAAAAAAAGCAGCTTTTTGCGAAAGAAAAAAATTAAATAAAATAAAGTGAACAGAAACAAAAGCAGAAAGACTCCCACACCACTTCAAACAATCTAAAACACTACTTCTGAAAATGTTGCCTTGCGATCAAGTCCAATTCTTTTTAATCAGATATAGCTAAATCACATTATTTCTCCGTGTCCCTGCAAATAACAGAAAGGAATGTCACAATGGTTATATGTGGCATGACTCACACTCCTTTAGTTAAGTTATGATTCTCTGACAGATTTACCCAGAGGAATTTTAGAATCCATTTATGATGGCGCATAACTCAAAAAAATATTCCCGGTTACCTTCTGGGTTCGGCTATTTAACTCAAAATTTATAGCAGGTAAAATAGCGAAACCTCAAACTAATGCGGTCAAACAACTTTTTATGACGGTAAAAGGAACTTATAGGGTAATGGGAATTTTTTGCAGCACAGGGAAAATAGAAAGGGACCTTCAATAGTGGGTTGTCTTGTAGAAATTGGCTGAGACAACCGTGTGAGGAGCATAGAGAACTTTCTCAAATGATCCAAGGTCTCACATGACCAGTTCTGTCTCCATCGTGTCTGGATAAATATCCAAAACATATACGGGGAGAGTTTTAAAATCTGGCCCAATTTTTAACCAGTCAGATTCCAGCTTTCATTTTTCTGAGATCCTCTACAAAATAAAAGGTGAAATCTGATTGGTTGCTGTAGTCAACTAACCCCGTTTTCCTCCACATCAGTTTTCACAAATCTCCCCCATAATCTGGTGTTACAAATAGCAAGTAACTACACGGAACAAAGAAGAAAAAGTTTCACTCTTGGGATTTTTCCAAGTTTTGCAAGGTTGAATGCAACTTCCTTCCTGCCCAAAATACACTGTTAGGCCTCCTGCAGACGACCGTATGGCTTTTTCAGTGTTTTGCAGGCCGTTTTTATCGGATCTGTTTTTTGTTTTCGTTGTGTTTCCGTTTTTCCATATGGCATACACTGTAATTACATAGAAAAAATTAGGCTGGGCATACAATTTTCAATAGATGGTTCCCCAAAAAACAGAACGATACAGAAGACATAAGGATGCATTTCCGTATGCGTCCCGTTTTTTTTTTTGTTGCGGACCCATTGACTTGAATGGAGCCACGGATCGTGATTTGCAGGCAATAATAGGACATGTTCTATCTTTGCACGGAACGAAAAAACGGAAACATTTTTTTTGCGGAACCATTGAAATGAATGGTTCCATATACGGAACGCAAAAAAATGTTTGTGTGAAGGAGGCCTTATGGAGTAATTTTATCTGGACTCTTGTGCCCCTCCATGCTGTCATTGGGCCATAGGCTAAGTTGTGCTGTTTGTAGAGAAGATGTCACCAGTAGCGATCTAGGGTCTAACAAATCAGTTGACGGATTCCATTTGGGTAGGAATAAGGTAAAATTCCCATTTGCGGCACAGTTCTCCAGCAGGCTGTTCTGGGAGAGAACTGCCTCCTGAAGTTCTCCAGATAGAGCACTGCCGGATGTTACTGGAATGCCCACCAGCCCATTGATTATAATAGGGTCCGGTGGAGATCCAGCCGCTATCCAGAAAACATTCCAAGATTCGGCTGGACCAAAACCACCGCAGGCAACGTTTTTTGACCGGCTGATTCCTGGCATTCTATGCCGGAGAGCTGTGCCGCAAATGTGAAAGAAGCCTAAACTATACCTGAATCAAAAGTGCCCCAATTGTCCTGAAAAGTTGTGTATGATATTCTGGGTCCTCCTAGGACTGTATCCAACCCCTTTCAGGCTCTTTAACACCAAGACAGGATAAGTAATGTCAAAGGGACGGAAACATACAGTGGGGAAAATAAGTATTTGATACACTGGCAACTGGCAATTTTCCCACCTACAAAGAATGGAGAGGTCTGTAATTTTTATCATAGGTACACTTCAACTGTGAGAGACAGAATCTAAAAAAAATCCAGAACATCACATTGTATGACTTGTAAATAATGAATTTGCATTTTATTGCATGAAATAAGTAGTTGATACAATTTAAAAATAAAACAGAACTTAAAGGGGTTGTTTCACTTCAGTAACCGGGATTTATCATGTACAGAAAGTTAATACAAGGCACTTACTAATGTACTGTGATTGTCCATATTGCCTCCTTCGCTGGCTGGATTCATTTTTCCATCAGATTATACACTGCTTTTGTCCATGTTATGACCACCCTGCAATCCAGCAGCAGTGGTCGTGCTTGCACACTATAGGGAAAAGAACCAGCCTATGTGTGCTCCCGTGGTCCAGGCCAGCAGAGAGCCTGACGCTTTTTCCTATAGTGTGCAGGCACGACCACCACTGATGGATTTCATGGTGGTCTGCAACCATGGAAACGAGGAGTGTATAAATATGATGGAAAAATGAATCCAGCCAGCAAAGGAAGCAACATGGAGAATCACAATACATTAGTATGTGCCTTGTATTAACTTTCTCTACATCAGGCATGCTCAACCTGTGGCCCTCCAGCTGTTGCAAAACTACAACTCCGAGCATGCCCGAACAGCCTACAGCTATCAGCAGGGCATTGTGGGAGTTGTAGTTTTACAACAGCTGAAGGGCCACAGGTTGAGCATGTCTGCTCTACATGATAAATGCCAATTACTTAAGTGAGACGACCCCTTTAATATGTTTTACAGAAACCTTTGTTTTCAATCACAGAGGTTAGATGTTTCCTGTAGTTCTTGACCAAGTTTGCACACACTGCAGCAGGGATTTTGGCCCACTCCTCCATATAGATCTCCAAATCTTTCAGGTTTCGAGGCTGTCGCTGGGCTACATTGAGTTTCAGCTCCCTCCAAAGATTTTCGATTGGGTTCAGGTCTGAAGACTGGCTAGGCCACTCCAGGACCTTAAAATGCTTCTTATGGAGCCACTCCTTAGTTGCCCTGACTGTGTGCTTTGAGTCGATGTCATGCTTGAAGACCTAGTCACCACCCAACTTCAATGCCCTTACTGAGGGAAGGAGGTTGTTGGCCAAAATCTTGCGATACATGGCCCATCCATCCTCCATTCAATACGGAGCAGTCGTCCTGTCCCCTTTGCAGAAAAGCACCCCAGAGTATGATGTTTCTACCGCCATGCTTCACGGTTGGGATGGTGTTCTTAGGGTTGTACTCATCTGTCTCCTTCCTCCAAACATGGCGAATGCAGTTGATACCAAAAAGTTCTATTTTGGTCCCATCTCTGACCACATGACCTTCTCCGATGCCTCCTCTGATCATCCAGATGGTCATTGGCGAACTTCAAACAGGCCTGGACATGAGCTGGCGTGAGCAGGGGGACCCTGCGTGCCCTGCAGGATTTTAATCCATGAAGGCGTAGTGTGTTACTAACGGTAATCTCTTAGACTTCCCAAATTTTGGAAAAAATTTGAGACAAATGTAATTTGTTTAGATTCGATACTTACAAGGAAAGATACTTATCAAAGATGACTAACCTATATACAACTCGTACCATGGCGTGAGAGTCGGTTTTGGGTAGAATCAAGAGTATGTTCCGACTAACTAAAATAGAAAAATATGAAATAAAATAAAAATAAAAATGTGAAATATTATACACTATAGAAATATTAAACAGTAATATTGTATAATTTATTGAATGCTGATTACTAAACTGATAACACAAATATAAGAAGTCAAATTCAATTTGCAGGTTTTGGCTTTCATCGTATTTACCGATGCATGGGGAAAAATGTACACGGATGCCAGCAATGGATGGGACAAAAATCCTGCAGGTTCGACATGTACCCAAAAGAGTTCCACACACTGAATTTTAATTTGAAATCACCATTTAACCCCTTTGGGACACATGACGTATCGGGTACGGCATGTTTCCCGAGTCCTAGTGACACATGACGCACCGGTACGCCATGAGCTGTTCCGATCACTGCTGCTCAGCTGGCAGTGATCGGAACAAGGTACCTGCTGAAATCATTCAGCAGGTACCTTGTTACACGCCCAGGGGGTCCTGTGACCCCCATATGGGCGATCGCTGCAAACCGCAGGTCAATTCAGACCTGCGGTTTGCAGCGCTCATTGAGTCTCTGATCTCCGCGGTCCATGACCGCGGGATCAGAGAGTTAATGTCCCCAAATAGTTTTTAACTCCCTGCAGCCCCCAATCATACTGTGGCGCGGGTGCAGGGGGTGGTTGCGGCGGCGCAGGCGGGCGGGAGGCGGTGGCGGCGGGCGGGATCGCGATTGCGATCCCCGCCCGCCTCCCTGTAATCTATCCCTGGTGTCTAGTGAGCTTATCAGAGTGTCAGCACATTGCTGACACTCTGATAGAAACGGCTGGCATCTGTGCTGCAGATGCCAGCCGCTTAACCCTTTCGCATCGCGGTCCGCACGGACCGCAGTATGGAAGGGTTAACCGGGAGGGAGCGCCCTCCCTCTCCCATCGGGGGCTGCTGTGCCTTGCAGCCCCCAACAGGATGGGATCGAAGAGGGAGGGTGCTCCCTCCTCCTATCCATCACCCCCTGCCCAGTTATGGCAGGGGGTGATGGTTGCCATGGAGACAGGACGCTTTCAGAAGCGCCCTGTCTCCATGGTGCTGAAAGTCTGAATAGACCTGCTAAAGGTCTATTCAGACTTTCTAGTATTAAAATACAGCACAGTGCACTATATAGTGTACTGTACTGTATTATACAGACACCAGATCCACTGGATCTTTCAGAACCAAGTGGGTCTGGGTCAAAAAAATGTAAAAAGTGAAAAAAGTAAAAATGAAACAAACACATAACACTGAATAAAAACTAAAAAAATAAAATACACTACACATATTAGGTATCGCCGCGTCCGTAAAAACCTGCTCTATAAAAATATCACATGACTGAACTCCTCAGGTGAACGCCATAAAAAAAAACAAAAAATGGTGTAAATAAGCCATTTTTTGGCACATTACATCACTAAAAGTGTAATACAAAGCGATCAAAAAGGCGTTTGCCTCCCAAAATAGTACCAATCAAACCGCCATCTCATCCCGCAAAAACGAGCCCCTACCTAAAACAATTGGCCAAAAATAAAAACTATGCCTCTCAGACTAAAAACATGATTTTTTTGTTTCAAAAATGCTTTTTAGTGTTAAATGTAAAAAAATAAAAAGTAGACATATTTGGTATCTACACGTCCGTAAGAATCTGCTCTATAAAAATATCACATGACCTAACCCCTCAAGTAAACACTGTAAAAAAATAATAAAAACTTTGTCAAAAGCCATTTTTTGCCACCTTACATCACAAAAAGTGTAATAGCAAGCGATCAAAAAGTCATATGACCCCCAAATAGTGCCAATCTAACCGCCACCTCCTCCCGCAAAAATGATACCCAACCTGAGACAATTGCCTAAAAACTGAAAAAATATATGGCTCTCAGACTATGGAGATACTAAAACATGTTTTTTTTTCATTCAAAAGGATATTATTGTGTAAAACCAAAATAAATAAAAAAAGGTATACATATTATGTATCGCGCGTCCGTAAGGACCTGCTCTATAAAAATATAACATGACCTAACCCCTCAGATGAACGCCGTAAACATAAAAATAAAAACGTTGTCAAACAAGCCATTTTTTTGTCACCTTACATCACAAAAAGTGTAATAGTAAGCGATCAAAAGTCATATGCACCCCAAGATGGTGCCAATCAAACCGCCATCTCATCCCGCAAAAATGAGCCCCTACATAGGACAATCGGCCAAAAAAAATATATATATGGCTCTCAAACTATGGAGACACTAAAACATGATTTTTTTTTGTTTTAAAAATTATATTATTGTGTAAAACTTATATAAATAAATAAAAAGTATACATATTATGTATCGCGCGTCCGTCACAACCTGATCTATATAAATAACACATGACCTAACCCCTCAGCTGAACACAGCAAAAAAAAAAAAAATACGGTGTCAAGAGCCATTTTTGTCACCTTACATCACAAAAAGTGTCATAGCAAGCGACCAAAATGTCATATGCACCCCAAGATGGTGCCAATCAAACCGCCATCTCATCCCGCAAAAAATGAGCCCCTACATAACACAGTCGCCCAAAAAATAAAATAAAACTATGGCTTTCAGAATGTGGAGACACTAAAAAAATTATTTTCAAAAGGCTTTATTATGTAAAACTGAAACAAAAACCCCAAAAAGTAGTCATATTTGGTATTGTCGCGTCCGTAACAACCTGCTCTATAGAAATAGCACACAATCTAACCTGTCAGTTCAACTATGTAAATAACAAAAATAAAAACAGTCCCAAAACAGCTATTTTTTTGCAAATTTTCCATTTTAATCCATTTTTGCAGTAACAAAGCAAGGGTTAACAGCCAAGCAAAACTCAATATTTATTGCCCTGATTCTCTTGTTTGCAAAAACACCCCATATGTGGTCGTAGAACTACTGTATGGCCAAACGGCAGGGCACAGAAGGAAGGGAACGCCATATGGTTTTTGGAAGGCAGATTTTGCTGGACTGGTTTTTTGACACTATGTCCCATTTGAAGCTCCCCTGATGCACCCCTACAGTAGAAACTCCAAAAAGTGACCCCATTTTGGAAACTACGGGATAAGGTGTCAGTTTTGTTGGTACTATTCTAGGGTAAACATGATTTTTGGTTGCTCTATATTACACTTTTTTGAGACAAGGTAACAAAAATAGAAATTGAAATTTCATCTCCATTTGCCAATAACTCTTGTGGAACACCTAAAGGGTTAAAAAGTTTGTAAAACTGGTTTTGAATACCTTGAGGGGCGTAGTTTCTTAGATGGAGTCACTTTTATGGAGTTTCTACTCTAGGGGTGCATCGGGGGCTTCAAATGGGACATGGTGTCAAAAATCCAGTCCAGCAAAATCTGCCTTCCAAAACCATATGGCGCTCCTTTCCTTCTGCGCCCTGCAGTTTGGCCATACAGCAGTTTACTACCCACATATAGGGTGTTTCTGAAAACTACAGAATCGGGGCAATAAAAATTGAGTTTTGTTTGGCTGTTAACCCTTGCTTTGTTACTGGAAAAATGGATTCAAACGGAAAATTTTCAAAAAATCGAAATTCTGAAATTTTATCTTTATTTGCCATTAACTCTTGTGGAAAACCTAAAGGGTTAATGACGTTTGTAAAATCAGTTTTGAATACCTTGAGGGGTGTAGTTTCTAGAATGGGGTAATTTTTGGGTGGTTTCTATTATGTAAGCCTCACAAAGTGACTTCAGACCTGAACTGGTCCCTAAAAGTGGGTTTTTGAAAATTTCTGAAAAATTTCAAGATTTGCTTCTAAACTTCTAAGCCTTGTAACGTCCCCAAAAATGAAATAGCATTCCCAAAATGATCGATACATGAAGTACACATATGGGGAATGTAAATCAATAACTTTTTTGGCAGTATTACTATGTATTATAGAAGTAGAGTAATTGAAACTTGGAAAATTGCAAATTTTTCAAAATTTTTGGTAAATTTGGTATTTTTTTATAAATAAAAATGAAATTTTTCGACTTCATTTTACCACTGTCATGAAGTACAATATGTGACGAAAAAACAATCTCAGAATGGACTGGATAAGAAAAAGCGTTTTAAAGTTATCACCACATAAAGTGACAATGGTCAGATTTTGAAAAATGGCCTGGTCCTTAAGGTGAAATAGGGCCGTGTCCTTAAGGGGTTAAGGCATTAGAAAACGCAACTAGTCAGTGAAACCAATTTAAAACTTGATGATAACTTGGGATCTTTTCCAGAGCCTCAAAAACTAAAAAACCTGTGTTTGAGAATCAAGCCTACGAAGTGCTGGAGAAATATGGAATCCCTTGGAGGCTGTCATCCCATAAGATGACAGCATTCTACATATACCTACTGACTGGAACACATATGTCATAGCCCATAGAGGACATTAAGGGGGTGATTTATTAAGACCAGCGTTTTTGACGCCGGACTTAATAACCCCTATATCTGGCAGTGGAACGGCCAAAGTTATGAAGAGGCGCCGCCCTCTCCTTAACTTTGGCAGATCCTCCGCCAGTTCAAAATGTAAGAGCTTCCGAGCTGTCTTACATTTAGACCATTTTCTAAGCCTAAAACAGGCGTAAAAAATGATGATTGAGATGGGCCCATCGGCCCGTCCTCTTCCCCGCAAAGCCCACTTTTTCAGACCTCGCAGATGGCTGCTCAAAAAACCTTTGCTGTGCAATCTGCACCTGAAATACCCCTAATTTGTGGATAATAAATGCCCCTACGTTTTTAAGCACCCCTGTTCAAACTGTACTTATTTTGCTGTCCGCAAAACATGGATCTGCAAGAAAATACGGCTGACGTCCGTGTGGCATCCATTTTTTGAGGACCCATTTTTTTGGTGTCAGCAGAAGATTAAATCTTTTTGCAGGACTGCAGAATGGATATACAGATGTGGATAGCAGATGGTGTGCTGTAGGCATTTTTTGCAGTACTACTGAAATGAATGGGTCCCATCCAATCCGCAAAAAAATTATGGATCTGATGGGAACCAAAAATACTGTCCTGTGAATGAGGTCTTAAAAATACAGTAGGTTAACAGAAAACAGAGAAAAGATGGCGGGGAGTAAGACTGCAAGATGAGACTACACAGGGTTTGTAGTCTGTAACCATGGAGACACGTAGGTCTACATAGAACTAAACATAAAACTAAAGATTTTAAATAAAAGTTTACAAAGTTGCTTTTTTATCATTTGAGCATTAAAGCAAAAGAAAAGATGACTGCAAACATCTGGCATATTGTTTAATGACCACTAACTTGTCACACAACCTTACATACATTAATAATACAAGTGACCATAAGAAACTTTGTGATATATCTTATCAGAGAGAAATGTCTAGTTCTCCTGTTATCAGCTGTTTACAAATCCCCACCCTCAACCCATCTTGCTAAATGCTTTTCTCTTTGAAATTAGTTTTGAAGCGTGTCGGGAGGAACCAGCTCAATGAAGGGTCAGATTACATAGCAATACAACAATACAAGTCTATGGTAAGGGTAGAGGAGGGTAAGGGGTGAGCAACAGCTGAATGAGACACAGAGACAGAAACTGCTGCAGCTAAATATGAAGTTTATAGCTCATCACAAGTGCTATATTCACATCCATGCAAGTCAGTACTTCTCTGTAATGTCATCCATGATCCTTGTGGTTCTGAGTAAGAGAAAGTTATGAAGCACATTCTCCTCTACTTTCTGGTTCAGTGGATGGGAGCTACTCTCCACCTGTCAGATATGGGAGAACTGAAAACTAGAAAATCTAGAATAGAGACGAGAAAACTGGTAGAAACACCGGATACAAGTCAGATAATGGGGAATTATAGGGTTATTCCTCATGTATACACACTGTTCTATTGATTAATGCAAAGCTTGTTAGGCATGCTTTAAGTTCCTTTAAATTAGAGGCAGAGGGCCCATTTGTGCCTTTCAAAATGTTGATTGGCTTCAGACTGTGCTGCAAAACAAAGGGTCCCTTTCTGCACTATTCGTGCTTGACCGGCTCAGTTTTTATGACAAAAAAAAAGAAATTACCTAATGCAATTTTTACACCTCTTTAAGTTCTTTGTAACAAAACAGAAATTCTCAACTTTTAAACACAAATTATGACACTTTTTATTTTAACAGCTTATTTGATGTTGTTTATATAGGCCCACAAAACAGATTTACATGATTAATGGTGTAAAGAAAAGAAATTCATGTGGATTTACCACCTGCCCAAAAAGAAAAAGTCTTTGTGGGGGAGTAAATAAACTTTGCTATAATGAATATGATGATGAATCATGGAAATCTACAAGCACAAAAATATTATAAAGTTTGAAAATCATGACCACACTATTAATTGCAACAAACTCTTAAAGGGGTTGCCCCATGAAAAATATTCTACAGTTTTCAAACCACCACCCGGATCTGAATACTTTTGTAATGGCATGTAATTAAAAATGTAGCCTAGCCTCTGAGTTATTCAATAAAATGTATCTGTATAGCGCCACCTGCCGTTTGCTCTTTTTCTGGCTCACTGAGAAGGCTGCACATGCTCAGTTTCATCCATCAACTGCCTCCTGAGCTGTGATAGGGAGAACATGGACACGCCCCCTGAGCTGTGATAGGGAGAACATGGACACGCCCCCTGAGCTGCAGCAGAAAAGACACTCCCCTTGAGCTGCCAGCTTGATATAAATCTAGCAGAGCAATGAATGGGAAGATCTCTGGATCAATGTGAGTAACAGAGCTGGTTCTAGATTTATTAAAAAGAGATTATCATGTATTTAATGACGTCTGATTATCATTTTTTACATTAGTTATGGGATAACCCCTTGAAAGGGGTTCTCCAGGAACTAAGAAAATGAAAATAATGAAATATTACTTTAGTATAAATGTATTTACAAATACCTTTCATTAGTAATAATGTCTGGTTTTGTCTGTGGAGCAATCATCAGGAGAATTAAAATGGCTGCGGTCCTATTAGTGCACGCATAACCTGTCCTAATCACAAAGGACAGCAAATTACTTCAGAGCACTGAGCTAAAGAGCTGCCTCATTCTCCTCTCTGCTCTATTTTTCAGGAATTATGATCCTGAATAGAGCTGATAAGATCTTCAGATGAATCTCTGTAGGTATGCTTGTTCATGAGGAGACATGAAGTACAAAGAGGATGCAATGGAGACGGCATACAAGTGCTGCTGCGCATTAGCCACCCCCCTCTCTCTACTTCATGCCTCCTCATGGACTCCATTCCTACAGAGATACTTGGTTATCATTTTTCTCAGCAAGGCGGACACATATGAACATGGGACCAACACAGATGCCTTCAACTGCGAAGCGCACACGTAAAGGTCAGCCAGCTTCATAAGCACAAATCTTCGCTCCAGCGTGATAACGTTTTGCAGCATTGAAAGGAGGCAGTAGGACCTGTAAAAGTCATCACCATCAGTGAGCGAGTGTTTCCCCAGTCCGATTAAATGGATAAGGTGAGTTATTTTTTTTAAATTATTTTTTTGCATTGGGAAAGGGGCATTGATACTACTAGGAGCCACTAATGGAGGAAAAATAATGCTGGGGGGACAGGACTAATTTTACTGGGAGCCACTACTGGGGCATTATTAATACTGGGGGCCACGAATGGGACATTTTTAATACTAAGAGGCGCCAATGGGGCATTCATTTCACTGGGGCCTGTGTTAAGCCACCCCCCCCCCCCACAGCTTAACTTGGCTGGTATTTCTTAGTATTCAGGTTAAATTGCCGTGTTGGCACTTTGCGATAAGTGGGTTTTGGGTATCAGTTTGGGCACTCGGCCTCTAAAAGGTTCGCCATCACTGGCCTAGACCATGTAAATGATGAACGCATCATCTCAGGCCTAGGAAGAGGCTGATTGCTGAGGCTGCCACCAGTTGGACCCTACCGATCAGGTTTATTTTACTCACATATACCCTGAGGATAGGTCATCAATATTAAACACCCGACAACCCCTTTACACACAGCTGTATTGAGAACCCCACCATCTTGCTCACATTAATAGACCTCCATTCCCTCGTTCAGAGAATTAGCACAGTACAAAGCTCGGCTCCTGGTCACGTTTATTTCAGCGGCAGGCTAGTTAATGGCATCATGCTGTGTACTCAGGTAAAAATCGCTAACACTCTACGTCAGCATGATTTAAGAACTGCCGGCTGGTTTTATGGAAAGTCTCCTTTTTTATTCTTGGCTGGAATTATTATTATATTGAAGCAAATATGCCAGCATGTGTTTCGGTTCTTGCCTTGTTCTTTGACCCGACAATGAGCTGGCCCCCATGTATAGGATTTAATCAAAGGAAGAAGGAGGACTTTGATCTCAGGCCACCGATTTCACCTTGGCAATCAGTCAAGATCACATTAAACATGAGACCCAGGAGGTCACGGGGATGCATCACAATCAGAGATGGATCCTGACTACATGATGTAAATGTTCCTGATATACTGCCAAATACGCTATCGATAGGCCCAGCACTGGATTCATGGAATTACGTTTCTGTCCAGTTATTATCCGTATTCAATTGTACCACTTAAAGAATGTATTCCAGGAGGCTATCCTAACGTTCAGAAGGTCAGCTCTTAAAGGGGTTTTTCAAGACTAACTTATTGGTGACCCAGGCTTAGGGTCCAGTCACACGCATTTTGCGGAACGGAATTGCGGACCCATTCATTTCTATGGGAGCACACTATGTCCCGCCCGCATCTGCAATTGCGGATCCGCACTTCCCAGTCCGCAATTGCGTTCCCGAAAAAAAAACAGAACATGTCCTATTCTTGTCCGCATTTTCAATTCAGTGCCGGCGATGTGCGGTCCGCAAAATGCGGACCGCACATTGCCGGTGTCCGTGTTTTGCAACACACCTTGCCACCAGCCCTATAGCGATGCCTATACTTGTCCGCAATTGCGGGCAAGAATAGGACATGCTCTATATTATTGCGGAGCCGCCGGCCGGAAGATCGGCGGCACGCTCCGCAAATGCGGATGTGGAGAGCACAGTGTGTGCTCTCCGCATCCATCACGTCCCTATTTAAAATGAATGGGTCCGCACCCGTTCCTGCAGATTTGCGTAACGGGTGCGGACAAACATTGCGGACGTGTGAATAGGGTCTTAAAGTGCAGACCTGCGAAGGGAAGCATACTTACTTGCTTCCAGACATTGGCTCCTGTGCTTTCTGGCCCTGCTATTCCACAGGATAGGTGATCATTGTCACATCGGTGGGGGTCCAAATCCTGGCGCTCCCGCCGATCAGCTGTTTAAGCGGCGCCGCCGGAGTTCTGGTGAGCGCATCCGGCTCCCAGCAGCTTTCTAAGCACAGCGCCCTGCAGTGTATAGTGACTGTGCTTGGTATTGCAGCTCAGCCCCATTCAATTCAATGGGGCTGGCTGCAACTAGATTATGTGACCGATGTATGGTGAAGTCACATGGCCTAGGAAGAGGCTGCGGAGCTCATGCCTTTAACAGCTGATAGGCAAGGGTCCCTAGAGCCGGACCCCCACTGATCGGCTATTGATGACTTATTCTGGGGATAGGTCATCAACATAAATTACTGGATAACCCTTTAAAGGGATATTCCAGCTTACAGATATTGAAGGGTCATCAATATCAGATTGGTGGGGTCTGACACCTGGCATCTCCACTGATTAGCTGTTTTTGGCAGATGCAGGTGCCGGAGACTAAATGCCGGCGTGGTCACTGCACAATGGATGAAGCCCTCTGCATCTGGTTCCACCCAAATTTCTGCGTTGGTGGCTGCCACAAACAGCTGATATTGATGATCTATTAGGAGGCTAGGTCATCAATACCTTAAAGGGCATCTGTCAGCAGAAATGTACGTAATGCTGAAGGCATCTGTGTTGGTCCCATGTTCATATGTGCCCGCATTGATGAGAAAAATGATGTTTTAATATATGCAAATGAGCCTCTAGGAGCAGCGGGGGTGTTACCATTACACCTAGAGGCTCTGCTCTCTCTGCAGCTGCCACGTTATCATGCCTGGTGCTGTCAAGTGGAGAGGGCGCGGCAGTTGCAAAGAGAGCTCAGCCTTTAGGTGTAATGGTAACGCCCCTGTTGCTCCTAGAGGCTCATTTGCATATATTAAAACATCATTTTTCTCATCATTGCGGGCACATATGACCATGGGACCAACACAGATGCCTTCAGCTGCCAAGTGCACATGTAACAGGTCAGCGAGTGTCATAGGGACAAATCTGCTGACAGACGCCCTTTAAAGCTGGAATACCTCTTTAATGGTTTGAAGTTATTACTTAGACCAAGCCATCGTAATCTTGAGCTCAAAATTCTGTCACTTTCACAGCTGGCGGTATAAATTTGGCCCTCGGCATCGGTTCAGTACTAATTCCATTGGATCATGTTGCTGTTACTAGTAGGAAAGGGAAATAATAATAATGATTATCGTCCCATCGCTCGCTTATTTGTCTGCACCACATCAATCATATCACCCAGGTCCAAGAGCTTCAATCTGACACTGTGACAACCATCTATTTCTCACGGTGATCCATCTCTTCAGTTTACCTATGAATTATTTCAAGGGCAAGATCCAGAAATATAGATTGCGCCTTAGTTTGCTGAAACAATCTTGTCTGGGAACAACTTGATTTGACATTTGTCCTGCTCTCTTGTGATTACTCAATCCCCCTCCCCCCTCCCCCGCGTTTCAGGATGTACTTATGGAAAAGTTAAAGGGAGCCTGTCAGCAGAAAATTCTCTGATCGACCAGGCACCATGGCTTGTAGGGCCAGCTCAGCTGAACGTAATGATATCTTTATTCTGGAGGAAAATGTACTTTTAAGGGCTGTAAGTGTTTTGCGGATCCCGGCCGAGCGCATGGCACCTTTTATTTTTTTTTAACTTGTGTAGAAATGTCCTATCCTTGTCTGCAAATCGGGTGCACAGAGTGGCTTTGGCCCACCCTTGTTGCACTTAAAGAGCCACCGTGAGCATCATCAACCATGTATATTGCTAGTAAAATGTTCTGATTGTAGTAGGTCATTGTGCAGGGATGGAAAGGAGGTAAGCTGTGGCCATCACCTACTGTGAACTGTATGACCTTGTGTTATTTAGGGCTCATTCAGACGGCCGTATGCTGTCCGCAAAAATGCGGATCCGTTTTTTGCGGACAGTTTAACATGTCCGCAAAAAAACGGATTGCATTCAGATTTTTTGCTGAACCATAGACTTCATGTCTAAATGTTTAATTTTTTTTTGCTCAGCCATGCAATGGAAGAAAAGGGCCCCATAGAAGTGATAGGGACAGCATCTAATCTGCAAAAAAACGGATCCGCATTTTTGCGGACAGCATACGGCCGTCTGAATGAGCCCTTACATGCAGGTGTTACTGCAGTAGCGGCGTGGCCTTCTCGCTGCTTTTCCTAGGCCAGTCACGTCACACTCACCACATAGACTAGGCGCAGCTCAGCCTCATAGAAGTGAATGGGGCCGAGCGCAATACCAAGTACCGCCAGCGTACAATGTACGGCGCTGTGCTTTGCGAACACAAAGAAGGCCGTGGCCCTCCCAGGAGCATCGGTGCCTTCTCAAACAGCTGATTGGCGGGAGCCCCGATCCGATACTAAAGAAAAGTCATCAGTATTTAAATCTCAGAAAACCCTTTTAAACCAGTGCCCAACCTCGTCAATAAAGGGCAGGGTATGAATGGCTGGATGAGACGCTTTTGGAATAGTTCTGGGAGGATGGCCTGGTACACGTTGAAAATCCCGCAATAAATGAAGACTTAGGCCTCTTTTACACGGGCGTCGCGTGTGAATATAGGATGCGGGTGCATTGCGGGAAATCACGCAATTTTTCTATCTTCATTCAGCAGGACCTTTGCTGACATTACCGAGCTCACCACGTGATTACGTCACCAAAGGTCCTTTTGCAGGTCCTGAAAGGAGAAGAAAGAAGATAATGCCCGGCAGCGCAATCAAGTGGATGAGGCGAGTTTTTGTTTTAACCCCTCGAGCCACATTTTAGGAAGTGTTCTGTATAAAGAATGCCATTATTTTCCCTTATAACCATATTATAAGGGAAAACAATACAGTAAATTGACTTTAATCGATTTACTTACATCTTCTTCATGTAAGCATGCATTCATTTCTATGGGGCCTGTGTTGCGTGAAAAACTCAGGATATAGAGCATGCTGCGATTTGCACGCAACCCACAAGTGATGAGTGAAAATCACCGCTCATGTGCACAGCCCCAATGAAGTGAATGGGTCCGGATTCAGTGCGGGTGAAATGCTTTCACCTCATGCATTGCACCCGCGCGGAATTCTCGTCCGTGAGAAAGGGGCCTTAGGCCACTTTCACACTGGTGTTTACTGCGTGCAGCGGTATTTGTCGGGCCGCCTCGCGACATATTTGCCGCGCTGCTTTATTGTGAACGGGGCCGGGCCGACTTCTGCCAGCTCACGGCTGTACACTGTAGTACAGCCTGCCGGACCGAGTAATCGCCAGTGTGAAACAGGCCTTTACAGCAAGGTATGCAAATTGCCGTTCTACTTCCTTCGTAAGAGGGCTAATTTGCACACTTTTTGCAGTTGAGGATTGCCTGTAGGTACGGGCCCTCATACATATTAGACTATTGCCAACAGAACCCTTGTTTTGGGCAGGACTGGTAGTTTAATCCGGTGATGGCTGGAGGTTAGCCATCACTGGATCTGTATGGAGGGCTCCTAAATCTTCCCCAACAGATGGTCAGAGGAGGGAAGAATTGGAATGGTTGAATTTCAGTTTCTTCCTGGGGCCGCTGCAAGAAGAGTCTGACAGTGGTTTCTCCTCTCTCCCTACTGAAAACACATGCACACTTGGCCAAGCTGAGTATGTATGAGGGAGTCAGGAGGGATAACTGTTTGGTTCACAGTTATTGGGCACTTTACGTTTCCATGTACTTCTGGATCTCTTCAGTGGGAACCAGTATCCCCCTCCCCTTCCGACCAACAAATTCCACAAAATTTGATTTAGTATCGGCAACCAAATCAGTTTTTTCTGGGATAAGACAGACTAGAGACTTCACTTAGAGGGTGTCTCCTAAAGACATATAGCAGGCATCCTCAAACTGCGGTCCTCCAGCTGTTGCAAAACTAGAACTCCCAGCATGCTCGAACAGCCTACAAGTATCTCCGTACAGCAGGGCATTGTGGGAGTTGTAGTTTTACAACAGCTGGAGAGCCGCAGTTTGAGGATGCCTGACATATGGGGTACATGAATGTCATAGAGAAGGTCCCCTGCTTGGAACTCCCGCCCCGTGCATAAAAATGGAGAGTGGCTCCATCGGCTTAGAGGCCTCCTTGTATCCAATGTTTGCAGACCTGTCATTTAAAAGGGTTATACCATGATTAATAAAAAAAAATTAAATCAGACATCATATAATGCATGACAATCTCTTTCTAACAAAGCTAGAACCAGCCCTGTACCTCACATGGATCCAGAGATCTCCCCATACATTGCTCTGCTAGATTTATATCAAGCTAAGAGCACAAGGGGAGTGTCCTTCCTGCTACAGCTCAGGGGCGTGTCCAGGCTCTCCCTATCACAGCTCAGGAGGCAGTTGAAGAATGAAACTGAGCATGTGCGGCCATCTCAGTGAGCCGGACAAAGAAATGAGAAAAAGAACAAACAGCAGGTGGCGCTATACAGATACATTTTATTGAATAACTCAGTGGCTATGCAGAATTTTTAATTACAAGCAATTACAAAAGTATTCAGATCCAGCTGCTGGTTTGGAAACTATAGAATATTTTCCACTGGACAACCCCCTTTAATTCAAAAATCTGCCCTGTCAGGTGATGGTGTCGGGAGGAAGGCCCCCCACCAATCAGCTGTTTAAAGAGGCCGCAGCCTCCTTGAATGGTGGCTGTGCTGGGTACTAAGCTGTGCCTAGGCCCCGTGACCGATGAACGTGATGTCACCGGCGCCCCGCCTCATCAAACTGCTGACCAGGACGGGGTGCTGGGAGTCGGACCCCCTCCGAGGATAGGTCATCGATATCAAAATCTCGGACAACCCCTTTAAATGACAGGACCCAGAGATCCTGAACATTGTAAAGAATTATCGCAGAAAGTTTATTGAAAAAATCACACAAAAAAATAACAAAACAATATAAAAAAAAAAAAAAACTGAATACGCCTTTGGGAACTACATGCAACAGTTTTATCGTCCAGTCGAGACCAATACCTGGAGTAGTTCTCATTGGAAATACACTTTTAATATAAAGTTGCAAGAAAGTTTTAATGAGTTTCCCTTTAAAGTAACGTTTAGTGATATTAGAACAATATTTACTGTCTAAAATCCAGCTTTCTCCAATTACGGAGCCGCATGGCGGGTGTCATGTTTTCCATTACAATCTCATTTCATGTTCGAGACATTAGGACAGTAACCGCCTCCTGACGGCTACTTGCTTTATGAATGGAAACTCTAAGAGACTGAATTTATTTAGCCAATGATGACAGGAATATTTCCTTTTTTTTCCCTTTTATGAGAATGATCTGTTCTGTAGCCAGGCTCCAACGACATGAAGGTCATTTGTGGTCCGTAAATACATCTGAAAGCGCAAATGGTTCCATACACTCACAATATGCTACAACCGTACAACCTACACAACCTCATATAAAGGGGTCGCCCCCACATACAGTTTTCTACATTTTTCAAATCGGCACCTGGATCTAAACAGACATTACATATAATACAGCCACTGAGGCATTCAACAAAAACTATCTGTGCATCCGCCTATCCTTGTTTCTCTGTCCACCTCTGGACACATAAGACCAGTTCCATTCTTCTACCGCCACCAGCCAGATCTTTTTCTAGAAGCTGCGACCGTTATAGGGAGAAAGCTGCATCAGAAAGGACACGCCCCCATTAGGTGTGATAGGGGAAATAGCTGCAGCAGAAAGGAAACAATCCTGCACTGTGATAAGGAGAGGGATGCAGTGGAAAGGACATGCCTCCTGAGCTGTGAAAGGGAAAGAGCTGAAGCAGAAAGAAAACACACACCCTGAGCTGTGATAGGGAGAGAGCTGCAGCAGAAAGAACACCCCCCCAAACTGCCAGCTTGAAATGCACTCATTGACCAACAAAAATTAAGGCATCAAGAAGACTTTCTATATGTGACTGTAATGATGATTTATGTAAGTGATTACAATATTAGAGGGATAGACGTTTATTGGGGGAAACTATACAATTGAAAGGAGGCTCTGGGACCCCATTGGGCCACCTCTAGCCTGGATACAAGATGAGATACGGCCTCTATTCTGGATACAGAAGAGATACGGCCTCTAGCCTGGATACAAGATGAGATATGTCCTCTAGACTGGATACAAGATGAGATACGGCCTCTAGCCTGGATACAAGATGAGATACGGCCTCTAGACTGGACACAAGATGAGATACGGCCTCTAGCCTGGATACAAGATGAGATACGGCCTCTAGACTGGACACAAGATGAGATACGGCCTCTAGCCTGGATACAAGATGAGATATGTCCTCTAGACTGGATACAAGATGAGATATGTCCTCTAGACTGGATACAAGATGAGATATGGTTTCTAGCCTGGATACAAGATGAGATATGGTTTCTAGCCTGGATACAAGATGAGATACGGCCTCTAGACTGGACACAAGATGAGATACGGCCTCTAGCCTGGATACAAGATGAGATATGTCCTCTAGACTGGATACAAGATGAGATATGTCCTCTAGACTGGATACAAGATGAGATATGGTTTCTAGCCTGGATACAAGATGAGATACGGCCTCTAGACTGGACACAAGATGAGATATGGTTTCTAGCCTGGATACAAGATGAGATATGGCTTCTAGCCTGGATACAAGATGAGATATGGCCTCTAGCCTGGATACAAGATGAGATATGGTTGGGTATGGAGAAATACAGGTTCTGTATGATATCCTGCAGCACATCCCAGAGATGTCTCAGCTGGACCTGTAGGTCCTATAAATGCTGGATTGGTGATAAATCTGATGACCGAGCAGGACAAAGAAGTGTTGTCATCTGGAGGAGACATTCCTGGGACACCCTTGCTTTGTGTGGGTGAGCATTATCCAGCTGCAAGTCCAGCCATGAGAGGAACCCGTGTGGCAGCAGATGTCCTGCACATATCACTGAGCTGTTAGTGTCCCACGTATCACTACTAGGGGTGACCGAATGTCGTATGTGATAGCTCCGCAGATCATTACACCAGCAGTTGGGGCAGTGTGTTGCTCCACAGATAAGGCAGGACTGAAGTGCTCTCCATGAGGCCTCCATACTCGAACCGGACCATATTGTGATCCCAAACAGAACCTGGATTCTTAGCTAAAGACGATACGGTTCCAGTCCACAGCAGTCCTGGTTTCTTATTCACGGCAGCACTTGCAAACAAAAGCAGCGGTGGCTGGTTGTGGATAGCAGGACATGTAATGGGCGCTATAACATCAAATTTCCTTCTGCTGAGCGCCTGGAAATGGTCCGGGCAGGGACAGGGGTGTGTAGTGAAGGGGCCACCTGTGTCTGGATGGAAGACAACGAAACTGTGGGAGCTGCTTGTGCTTGTCGGTGGCTCAAACGATCCTCTCCCCAGGTGGCATGTTTGGGCTGTCCACGGCCTGTTGTGCGTGCGCTAGGTGAGAACGGTGAAATGACCATCCTGCTTTTCTCAGTCTAATGATGTGCACCTTCTCAAAGTCAACTGGGCAAAATGTCTTAGTGTGTGTCATAGAGGCAGGGCTAGCAGTCAGCGATCTCTTCACAAGAGGTACACCACCCAAAAGTAGCCTCTGAGGACAGGTCATCAATATCAGATCGGCGGGGGTCCGACTCCTGCCCCCCCTGCCGTTTATAGAGTTGAGTGCTGCCTTCTCGGCTCTGTTTACCTGCTCGTAGAAGCAATTGCAGCGGTGAGCAGTGTAATTACAAGTATGGCGTCCCTATTCACTTCTATGGCTGCAGCAAACCGGCACAGCTCCTAAACAATGGACAGAGCCTTCTGCTCCCAGCCCTGTCTTCTGTGTTGTGCCTGGTGCTGGGAAGCTGTCGAGAATCGCTGGTGGTGGGGGGTTCTAGGTGTCAGACCAGCAGCGAGCCGATACTAATATCCTCAGGACGGGACATCAACACCTAGAACCCAGAAAAAATCCCGTGACTGAGGTAAAAAATTAAAATCATACATCATATAGTACATGACAATCCCTCTCTAAAAAGCTAGAACCAGCCCCGTACCTCACATGGAACCAGAGGTCTCCCCACCCATTGCTCTGCTTGGTTTATATCAATCTGACGGCTCAAGGGGAGTGTCTATTCTACTGCAGCTGAGGGGGCGTGTCCATTCTGCGGCAGCTCTCTCCCTATTACAGCTCAGAAGGCAGTTGAAGGATGAAACTGAGCATGTGCGGCCTTTCTCAGTGAGCAGGACAGAAAAAAATAGAAAAAAGAAGAAAATAACAGGCAGCAGGTGGCGCTATACAGATACACTTTATAGAATAACTCAATGGCTATGGCATATTTTTAATTACACACAATTACAAAAGTATTTACAACCAGGTGCCGGTTTGAAAACTGAAGAATTTTATCCGTGGGACAACTCCTTTAGGCAGATTCTTTTACCTTTCAAACCTCGTAAGCAAAAAAAAAAAAAAGTTGATTACAACCTTTTTCTTGTCAAACAAAGTAAATTACTCTCTCATATCTCCGACTTCAAAGTTTTCTCTTTTATACATTTCAGATTGGATTCTTAGAAATGCTACATTCAGTTGTCATTTCCAGCAAGCCAGCGCCGTCTATAATACGCGGTCGGCCAGAATGAGATTTACGCATATAGATTGCTACATGCCTTTCAAACCAAATAGATCATCTCTCCAGATGTCTGCAGACGGAAACCCCTATAACAAGGCCTACAAAGAATCTCATTTTCCACAGGTCATTATGCTGGATACATCCGCTCATTACTTTGCAGCATGCACTGTTTATCCCTAACAGAATATTAGTGGACACTTTTCGCTTGGTGGCATCCGACTGGAACTAAGCCGGCAAAGAAAGAAAATACCAAGTGTAGCTTCAAGTGGAGAGGGACTGACACATACGGCTCTACAAAGAAAAGAGCGCTTAAAAATGTCAAAAACTTTATTGGTATGTATTAAAAAAGCCCGAACGGGATAAACATGGGCACAGCCCAAGGAAAATGTGTACAAATTAGTCCCGCCTTACATAAAGACCAATCAGTCCTATATGTAATATCACACGGTATGGGACTAGTAAATGGCCAGACCAGACCTAGTTATGCGCAGGAAAACCTGCGTTGTATAGATAACCCCGTTCCCATTAAGGAGACTGAGGGCGTGTACAACGCAGGCAGACTGCAAGTGCAAGTCCACCAACCAAGCGCAATATATCAGTGCGTGCCAGACCACCCAACCAAAGGAGGAGGTAAGCGCTAAGGCACTAAGAAACCCTACCAGCGTGGAGACACCGCCCGCATACCGCCCGCGGGCCCAAGTCAAATGTGGTTCGGCCGGTGTATGCGGTAGTGGAGCGTGTAATCCACCGAGGGTCGGTCCGGATAGCAGGTATCGGGCCACTATGTATCAGATACAAACGACAGTACCTTCAATCCCCCAGGCATGCATAAATGAGCGCCCCTCTGGACGCGCAGCCAGGGTACAGGAGAGAGGTGTACTGTCGTGCTAGAGGCACACCTAATGCTATGTGTTGCCGGTCACCGCTCCAGTGTAGGAGACGGTAGTCGGTATATAAATAAGTGCTGCTCTACGCGTTTCGTAAAGGACTCATCAGGAGCAGTAAGCACATAAAGTAGAACGGTGGGTGCCTGGTGTGGCGCCCGGCGTGGAGTAGCCGTGTACGCGCACACACCATCACTTCCTTTAATATGTTAGGACCCGCCTACAGGGCCGACTCAGTGAGGAGCGCCACCAATCACAGTGTGGGGGCCGGTACCAACTGGCCAATAGCACCACATGAGAGGATGGGCGTATCAGCGTCACTCATTAAGTCAAAGAAAGTAAAGTAGAAAGGGAATAAACGCGATCATACTGTCAAATAACTAGGAAGTGGAAAAACAAATGTTGAAGGGGGGCGGAGAGGGAGAGGGCTTGGGACAAAGGAGGCAAAGCGTGTATAGCTCTGAGACATTAGGAAGAACGATTACGGAACTACAAATACCAGCATTTAAATGAAGCAGGTGAAACTTAAACAATCATTCAAGCCCTGTGGTTGGATAGTATGGAGGCGAAAAATCCACCTAGCTTCTTTTTGTAGCAGGAAATTGTCAAAATCCCCCTCTAGGGGAGGGTGTCACCTTTTCAATGCCTTGGAAGATCAGACCATGAAGGTCACTCCCTGGCAGCTACCAACATGGCGTGCCACTGGGGTATCTCTGTTGTTACGAATGTCGCCAAGATGTTCCCCTATGCGACGTCGAAATTCTCGGCTGGTTTTTCCAACATATTTTTACCGCATCGACATGTGATTAGGTAGACAACGCCAGAGGTGCGGCAATTAATGAACGATCGAATAAAGTAGGTCTTGGAGTCACCCATACCTGTAAAGGTTTTGCCTGTGCCAATCACAGCGCAAGCTACACAATTGCCGCATCGGAAGGTGCCAGTCAAATTGTGTGACAGCCATGTCCTGGGGACATTAGATTGGTATAGGCTGTTAACTAGGTGGTCCTTTAAATTATATCCACGTCTGAAAGTGATGCTGGGGAAGTCACCCACCAAATGACCGACATCAGGGTCTGCCAGCAGGATCCCCCAGTGTCGGGACAGAATCTCCCTCACCTTATCATGGGCTGAATCGAAAGTGGCGATGATGCGTAGGGGTCCCGCATCTATTGAAGCGGGTTTGGGCACAAGTAAATCATCCCTTCTTTGATTGACGGCATGTTGGTACGCCACTTTTAAGGTTTGTTTAGGGTATCCTCTACGCATAAAGCGATTCGTGAGATCCCCCGCAGCTCGACGAAAATCAGAAAATCGAGAGCAATTACGTCGCAGACGCAAAAACTGACTCTTGGGGATCCCACGTTTCAAAGAGGGGGATGCCAACTGTTCCATTGCAACAAGCTGTTAGTTGCAGTGGGTTTCCCGGAACAGATCGGTACTTAAGCGGCCATCCTGTTCTCTGATGATTCGGAGATCCAGGAAGGTGATGGATGACTCCTGGATCTCGGACGTAAAGAATAAACCGAGGGGTTGTCATTGAGTCTTCCCACAAATTGATCAAAATCGTCCTTGGTACCCCGCCAGATGATGAGTACATCATCGATGTATCTTAGCCACATGTCAATATGCATTGACCATTCGGCTAGGGGATCACCAAAGACCACCTCCCTCTCCCACCAGCCCAAATATAGGTTGGCGAACGTGGGGGCACACGGGCTCCCCATCGCCACACCTTTGAGCTGGTGGAAGAGGCGGCGATCAAACAGGAACACGTTGTGTTCCAAGATAAATCTCAGAAGGGAAAGAACAAGTTCATTATGTTGAGCTACATGTGTGCCCCTCTCGCTTAGAAATACAGCCACTTTATCAACGCCCAAATCGTGTGGGATGCTGCTATAGAGAGCTTCTACGTCGAGGCTGGCCAAAAGGTGCCAGACTCGACGTATACGCCTCCAGTTTATTCAGAACGTCCATCGAGTCACGCACATATGAAGGCAATGCGGTAACAAAAGGACGTAATATAGTATCAACATATGTGCCCACATTGTGGGTAAGGCTGTCTGTACCCGCCACTATGGGCCTACCCTTAAGGGGAGAAGTCCCCTTATGAATCTTGGGTAGGGCATAAAAACATGCTAATCTGGGGTGTAGTGGAAGCAGAAAGGCATGTTCCTCTTTGCTAATAAGTTTGTCTAGTACAGCCCTAGATAGAATGATCTCAAGCTCCCTACGATGTTCTTCTAGGGGATTAGATGATAGAGAATTGTAACATGTTTTGTCATCTAAGATGGTAAGACACATTTGGACATAAGAAGTTTCATCAAGGATCACGATATTACCGCCTTTATCAGAAGGCTTGATAATGATCGTAGAATCCTCCTTTAGATTGTGCAAAGCATCCATTTCGCTGGCCGAAAGGTTGAATTTTCCCAGGCTGCAATCCATTAGAGTAAGCTGTTCCTTTACAACTTTAAGAAAGGTGTCGATTGGGGTATGGTCCCCAATGGGTGGCATACGATGCGAGCGAGGTTTTAGATTAGTAAATGGACCGGCACTCGGATCTCGGTTGCCCTCATCCATTAGGTCTACAAGGGCCCGAACATCCCCAAGATCTTCAGGATCAATGCCCAGTTCGATACACTGGCGTTGATCATGGAGAGCAAAGAATTTTTTCCATTTAAGTTTGCGGGCAAACAACTCAAGGTCCTTCACCCACTCAAAACTATCAAACCTATGAGTGGGGACGAAGGATAACCCCGTGCCAGCAAACTTAATTCGATGGTGGTGAGTACACGATGGGATAAATTTACAATCTGAAAATCAGTAGGAGTAGTAACTGGTGAGTGACTAAAGGTGGGTATCAGTCTTTGTTCCGTAATAGGTAGTCTGAGACCGGAGGACCCTTCCCTAAAAAGACGCTGAAGAACCGCGACTACCTCTGGATCTTCCCCTGGAGCCCCTTCTGTTGCCTCGTCTATTCCCTCTGTATGAAGATGTACCGGGGAACTAGTTCTACCTTCTGGGTCACTCTCAGACGAAGAGAGTTCAGTATCGACTTCCAGAGCCCTGGTTTTCCTGCCACCAAAGTCCAGGATACGTCCCTCTCTGAAATCAATGGTGTCGCGGATGAACTGAGAATGTTTGCGCTCCTTGAGATCAGCCGTGAACCTCTCAATATTAAGTTGTAGAGTGGATTCTTTACGGCTGAAATCAGGGTTATCCTTGAATTTGCGGGTAGCCTCTAAAGCCTCCTGTAATTCTTTTTGCTAAGTTCAAAAGTACCCTTTTCTTCTTCTACTAGCATATTCATGAATCGGAGGGAGAATTCAATAGAGGCTTCCTCCCACCTATTCATGAACTCCGAGGATCGTAACCTCGCTGCCGGTAGGAGTGGGATCCGCAGTCCACGAGGTACAATGCGATTCTTTAAGTAGGTCTCTAAAGTCTGTATTTCCCACCAACTCCGCACATGATTCTTATATGTCCTAGTCAGTGTCCTAAATGCACCATTGATGTTCTGAAATTTCGTAGTGGCGGGCAATTGTTGTTCAGAGAATACTTCTTTAGCCTCAACATCCCATTTAGTTAAATCCACTTCCCCTGACAAAAACCTGCCATCCCTATAATTCAAAGAAAGGGGATAAATCAAATCACGGAGGCAAATGGAAGGGTTGACGTCTATATTAAGAACGGCTCACAAAAAGAAAAAGACGCTTAAAAATGTCAAAAACTTTATTGGTATGTATTAAAAAAGCCCGAACGGGATAAACATGGGCACAGCCCAAGGAAAATGTGTACAAATTAGTCCCGCCTTACATAAAGACCAATCAGTCCTATATGTAATATCACACGGTATGGGACTAGTAAATGGCCAGACCAGACCTAGTTATGCGCAGGAAAACCTGCGTTGTATAGATAACCCCGTTCCCATTAAGGAGACTGAGGGCGTGTACAACGCAGGCAGACTGCAAGTGCAAGTCCACCAACCAAGCGCAATATATCAGTGCGTGCCAGACCACCCAACCAAAGGAGGAGGTAAGCGCTAAGGCACTAAGAAACCCTACCAGCGTGGAGACACCGCCCGCATACCGCCCGCGGGCCCAAGTCAAATGTGGTTCGGCCGGTGTATGCGGTAGTGGAGCGTGTAATCCACCGAGGGTCGGTCCGGATAGCAGGTATCGGGCCACTATGTATCAGATACAAACGACAGTACCTTCAATCCCCCAGGCATGCATAAATGAGCGCCCCTCTGGACGCGCAGCCAGGGTACAGGAGAGAGGTGTACTGTCGTGCTAGAGGCACACCTAATGCTATGTGTTGCCGGTCACCGCTCCAGTGTAGGAGACGGTAGTCGGTATATAAATAAGTGCTGCTCTACGCGTTTCGTAAAGGACTCATCAGGAGCAGTAAGCACATAAAGTAGAACGGTGGGTGCCTGGTGTGGCGCCCGGCGTGGAGTAGCCGTGTACGCGCACACACCATCACTTCCTTTAATATGTTAGGACCCGCCTACAGGGCCGACTAGTGAGGAGCGCCACCAATCACAGTGTGGGGGCCGGTACCAACTGGCCAATAGCACCACATGAGAGGATGGGCGTATCGCGTCACTCATTAAGTCAAAGAAAGTAAAGTAGAAAGGGAATAAACGCGATCATACTGTCAAATAACTAGGAAGTGGAAAAACAAATGTTGAAGGGGGGCGGAGAGGGAGAGGGCTTGGGACAAAGGAGGCAAAGCGTGTATAGCTCTGAGACATTAGGAAGAACGATTACGGAACTACAAATACCAGCATTTAAATGAAGCAGGTGAAACTTAAACAATCATTCAAGCCCTGTGGTTGGATAGTATGGAGGCGAAAAATCCACCTAGCTTCTTTTTGTAGCAGGAAATTGTCAAAATCCCCCTCTAGGGGAGGGTGTCACCTTTTCAATGCCTTGGAAGATCAGACCATGAAGGTCACTCCCTGGCAGCTACCAACATGGCGTGCCACTGGGGTATCTCTGTTGTTACGAATGTCGCCAAGATGTTCCCCTATGCGACGTCGAAATTCTCGGCTGGTTTTTCCAACATATTTTTACCGCATCGACATGTGATTAGGTAGACAACGCCAGAGGTGCGGCAATTAATGAACGATCGAATAAAGTAGGTCTTGGAGTCACCCATACCTGTAAAGGTTTTGCCTGTGCCAATCACAGCGCAAGCTACACAATTGCCGCATCGGAAGGTGCCAGTCAAATTGTGTGACAGCCATGTCCTGGGGACATTAGATTGGTATAGGCTGTTAACTAGGTGGTCCTTTAAATTATATCCACGTCTGAAAGTGATGCTGGGGAAGTCACCCACCAAATGACCGACATCAGGGTCTGCCAGCAGGATCCCCAGTGTCGGGACAGAATCTCCCTCACCTTATCATGGGCTGAATCGAAAGTGGCGATGATGCGTAGGGGTCCCGCATCTATTGAAGCGGGTTTGGGCACAAGTAAATCATCCCTTCTTTGATTGACGGCATGTTGGTACGCCACTTTTAAGGTTTGTTTAGGGTATCCTCTACGCATAAAGCGATTCGTGAGATCCCCCGCAGCTCGACGAAAATCAGAAAATCGAGAGCAATTACGCCGCAGACGCAAAAACTGACTCTTGGGGATCCCACGTTTCAAAGAGGGGGATGCCAACTGTTCCATTGCAACAAGCTGTTAGTTGCAGTGGGTTTCCGGAACAGATCGGTACTTAAGCGGCCATCCTGTTCTCTGATGATTCGGAGATCCAGGAAGGTGATGGATGACTCCTGGATCTCGGACGTAAAGAATAAACCGAGGGGGTTGTCATTGAGTCTTCCCACAAATTGATCAAAATCGTCCTTGGTACCCCGCCAGATGATGAGTACATCATCGATGTATCTTAGCCACATGTCAATATGCATTGACCATTCGGCTAGGGGATCACCAAAGACCACCTCCCTCTCCCACCAGCCCAAATATAGGTTGGCGAACGTGGGGGCACACGGGCTCCCCATCGCCACACCTTTGAGCTGGTGGAAGAGGCGGCGATCAAACAGGAACACGTTGTGTTCCAAGATAAATCTCAGAAGGGAAAGAACAAGTTCATTATGTTGAGCTACATGTGTGCCCCTCTCGCTTAGAAATACAGCCACTTTATCAACGCCCAAATCGTGTGGGATGCTGCTATAGAGAGCTTCTACGTCGAGGCTGGCCAAAAAGGTGCCAGACTCGACGTATACGCCTCCAGTTTATTCAGAACGTCCATCGAGTCACGCACATATGAAGGCAATGCGGTAACAAAAGGACGTAATATAGTATCAACATATGTGCCCACATTGTGGGTAAGGCTGTCTGTACCTGCCACTATGGGCCTACCCTTAAGGGGAGAAGTCCCCTTATGAATCTTGGGTAGGGCATAAAAACATGCTAATCTGGGGTGTAGTGGAAGCAGAAAGGCATGTTCCTCTTTGCTAATAAGTTTGTCTAGTACAGCCCTAGATAGAATGATCTCAAGCTCCCTACGATGTTCTTCTAGGGGATTAGATGATAGAGAATTGTAACATGTTTTGTCATCTAAGATGGTAAGACACATTTGGACATAAGAAGTTTCATCAAGGATCACGATATTACCGCCTTTATCAGAAGGCTTGATAATGATCGTAGAATCCTCCTTTAGATTGTGCAAAGCATCCATTTCGCTGGCCGAAAGGTTGAATTTTCCCAGGCTGCAATCCATTAGAGTAAGCTGTTCCTTTACAACTTTAAGAAAGGCGTCGATTGGGGTATGGTCCCCAATGGGTGGCATACGATGCGAGCGAGGTTTTAGATTAGTAAATGGACCGGCACTCGGATCTCGGTTGCCCTCATCCATTAGGTCTACAAGGGCCCGAACATCCCCAAGATCTTCAGGATCAATGCCCAGTTCGATACACTGGCGTTGATCATGGAGAGCAAAGAATTTTTTCCATTTAAGTTTGCGGGCAAACAACTCAAGGTCCTTCACCCACTCATAACTATCAAACCTATGAGTGGGGACGAAGGATAACCCCCGTGCCAGCAAACTTAATTCGATGGTGGTGAGTACACGATGGGATAAATTTACAATCTGAAAATCAGTAGGAGTAGTAACTGGTGAGTGACTAAAGGTGGGTATCAGTCTTTGTTCCGTAATAGGTAGTCTGAGACCGGAGGACCCTTCCCTAAAAAAGGCGCTGAAGAACCGCGACTACCTCTGGATCTTCCCCTGGAGCCCCTTATGTTGTCTCGTCTATTCCCTCTGTATGAAGATGTACCGGGGGAACTTGTTCTACCTTCTAGGTCACTCTCAGACGAAGAGAGTTCAGTATCGACTTCCAGAGCCCTGGTTTTCCTGCCACCAAAGTCCAGGATACGTCCCTCTCTGAAATCAATGGTGTCGCGGATGAACTGAGAATGTTTCCGCTCCTTGAGATCAGCCGTGAACCTCTCAATATTAAGTTGTAGAGTGGATTCTTTATGGCTGAAATCAGGGTTATCCTTGAATTTGCGGGTAGCCTCTAAAGCCTCCTGTAATTCTTTTTTGCTAAGTTCAAAAGTACCCTTTTCTTCTTCTACTAGCATATTCATGAATCGGAGGGAAAATTCAATAGAGGCTTCCTCCCACCTATTCATGAACTCCGAGGATCGTAACCTCGCTGCCGGTAGGAGCGGGATCCGCAGTCCACGAGGTACAATGCGATTCTTTAAGTAGGTCTCTAAAGTCTGTATTTCCCACCAACTCCGCACATGATTCTTATATGTCCTAGTCAGTGTCCTAAATGCACCATTGATGTTCTGAAATTTCGTAGTGGCGGGCAATTGTTGTTCAGAGAATACTTCTTTAGCCTCAACATCCCATTTAGTTAAATCCACTTCCCCTGACAAAAACCTGCCATCCCTATAATTCAAAGAAAGGGGGATAAATCAAATCACGGAGGCAAATGGAAGGGTTGACGTCTATATTAAGAACGGCTCACAAAAAGAAAAAGACGCTTAAAAATGTCAAAAACTTTATTGGTATGTATTAAAAAGCCCGAACGGGATAAACATGGAGAACAAAGCGAGCATAGCAGAGCCCAATACTTTATTTTTGGAAAAACTCAAACCGTCTCCAGAATGGGGCCCCCAAAGTAAAGGGGGGCACAAAGGGCGCGGCGTGGTGTCATAGTAGAATTTTTGTATGGCCCCTAAAAAAAGGGATCTAGCCATGTTGTCTGCAATGCTACAAATCTTACATTTTGGTCTAAGGACAAAAGAATGAGAAGACTCAAGGTGGTATTTGAGTCTTCCTCTTCAAACAGCAGAAGACCCCTTTTATTAGCAAAGACCTGGGGGCTTCCCTTACAACCAAAAAGTGATGTATATATCCTCACAGTATGCACCGGACGCAATTAGCATACTCTAGGCAGGAAAATGATGACAAAGGAATTCTTTGCCTAGATACATGATATCCCCTCTGTAACTAACTTTTCAAACCAAATATTGCAACCTAGAGATATCCAAGATTTAATTACACGTATTTCTCGTCCCATACGACACACTTTTTCCCCCCAAAGTGAGGGGAAAATGTCAGTGCGTCTTATGGGGTGAATACTAATCAGCACTTCCATTATGGTACCGGAGGATCGGGAAGCAGTGAACGGACTACTCCCCGAGCTCTGTACTCACCGCTTCCTGGTCCTCTGCAGTCGGTGGTGCTGTGACTGCGCACAGTGTGGGGACGCTCTGTAAACTCACGCTGTGCGCATCGGACAGGAAGAAGAAGAGAGCAGCCAGTTGATTTTTTTATTTTATTTGCTTTGTGGCATGGGGGTCTGATCTGAGGTCTGGGGGTCATTCACATTGGGGGTCTGATCTGAGGTCTGAATGCAGGGGGTCTTATTTACAGTGGGGGAAATAAGTATTTGATACACTGGCGATTTTCCCATCTACCAAGAATGGAGAGGTCCGTAATTTTTATAGTAGGTACACTTCAACTGTGAGAGGCAGAATCTAAAAAAATTAAATAAATCCAGAAAATCACATTGTATGATTTTTAAATAATTAATTTCTGTTGTACTGACCTACAGAATGTAGGTAACAGGTCAGTCAGGTCAAAAGTGAACTCCATAAAAATGAAACTCCATTGGGAATTTTTTGTTTTCGGCTTCCCACTACATTGCATGCAATATAAAATGGCGCCATTAAAAAGCACAACTTGCCCCTCAAGAAACAAGCCCACATATCTCTATGTGAACTGAAAAATCTAAAAAATTATGGACCCTGGAAGTCAGGGAGTAAAAAAAACAAAAAATTGCAGGGACAACTACTGGATCAGCGCAGGATTAAGGAAGTTCTCCGGGCAACTAATACTGATGATCTACCTTAGGTATCAGATCAGTGGGGGGCTCTGACACCCGGCAACCCCACTGTATCACCTGTTTTGGGCAGCTGCGGTGCTGGAAACTATACAGTGTATGCAGGGGCGGACTGAGAACCCTCGGGGCCCCGGGGAAATTAATCAAGGGCCCCCTTCCAGGCCCCACCCATGTCCCGCCTTCAATCACTCCCATATCCCGCCTCCAGTCACTCCCATATCCCTCAAGGTATTCAAAACTGATTTTACAAACGTTGTTAACCCTTTAGGTGTTCTACAAAACTTAATGGAAAATGGAGACAAAATTTTCCATTTTATTCCATTTTTTCCAGTAACAAAGCAAGGGTTAACAGCCAAACAAAATGGGCTGTTTCTGCAAACTACAGAATCAAAGTAATAAATATTGAGTTTTGTTTGGCTGTTAACCCTTGCTTTGTTACTGGAAAAATGGATTAAAATGGAAAATTAAAAAAAAAAAAAATTGCTGTTTTGGGACCGTTTGTTATTTACATCGTTGATCTGAAAGGTTAGATCGTGTGCTATTTCTATAGAACAGGTTGTTCTGGACGTGATAATACCAAATATGACAACTTTTTGGGAATTTTTGTTACAGTTTTTCATAATAAAGCATTTGTGGAAAAAAAAAATTTTTTTATGTCTCCCCATTCTCAAAGCCATATTTTTTTATTTTTTGGGCGACAGTCTTATGTAGGGGCTCATTTTTTGCGGAATGACATGGCGGTTTGATTGGCACTGTATTGGAGTGCATATGACATTTTGGTCGCTTGCTACTTTTTGTGATGTACGGTGACAAAAATGGCTTTTGACACCGTTTTTATATTATTTTTTTTTGTTGTGTTCACCTGAGAGGTTAGTTCATGTGTTATTTTTATAGAGCTTGTTCTTACAAATGCGGCAATACCTAATACGTATACTTTTTATTTATTTATTTACGTTTTACACAATAATATCATTAGTCTGAGAGTCATTTTTTATTTTTTTTGGTCCGACTGTCCTATGTAGAGTATCATTTTTTGCGGGATGAGATGACGGATTGATTGGCACTATTTTGGGGTTCATATAAATTTTTGACCGCTTGCTATTACACTTTTTGTGATGTGAGGTGACAATTTTTTTTTTTACACTGTTTTTATTTAATTTTTTTTACGCTATTTTCTTGAGGGGTTAGATCATGGGATATTTTTATAGAGAATGTTTTTACGGATGCGGCGATACCTAAAATGTATACTTTTTTTATGTATTTTACTTTAACAGCATTTTAGAAAAAAAATCATGTTTTAATGTCTGTATAGTCTGAGAGCCATTTTTTGTAATATTTTGGGGCCATTGTCCTATGTAGGGGCTCATTTTTTGCGGGATGTGATGGCGGTTTTATTGATACTATTTTGGAAGGCATAAGCCTTTTTGATCGCTTGGTATTACGCATTTTGTCATGCAAGGTGACAAAAATGGCTTTTTTTTACACCATTTTTTTGTTTTTGTCTTTTTGGTGTTCACCTTATGGGTCAGGTCATGTGATATTTTTATAGAGTAGGCTTTTACGCATGCGACGATATGTAATATGTGTAGTTTTTTTGTTTTTTTTAATTTTTATACAGTGATAGTGTTTTCTTTTTTTTTTTACCCAGACCCAGTTGGTTCTTGTAGATCCAGTGGATCTGGGTCTATGAAATACAGTAAGTACACTATATTGTGTACCTACTGTATTTTTTTTTTACTTTAGAAACTGCCTATAGCAGAAAGGGGTTAAACTGCTGACATCTGCGGCACAGATGTCAGCAATTTATAGCAGGGGGTCAGCAATGTGCTGACCCCCTGCTATAACCACTAGACACCAGGGAAATCTTTTAAAGGAGGCGGGCGGGGGATCGCAAATGCGATCCCGCCTGCCGCACCGCCTGCCTCCCGCCCTGCACCGCCGGGGGGACAGTAATATGGTGGGGTGCAGGGGGGGGGGTTATTTTATTTAATGATCTGGGCATTTTTTAAGTCTCTGATCCCCGCGGTCTGATCAGAGACTTAATTTTACTTTGGACACACTGGGCAGCTGCAGCTGCCGCCGGGCCCCCTTTCCGGCCGGGCCCTCGGACCACGTCCGAAGTGCCCGGCCGGTCAGTCCGCCCCTGAGTGTATGGATCAGAAGCAAAAGGCTCCGTACACTGTGTGGTCTTCAGCACTGGCATACTGAATCTTGAAAGGGAGCTGCGCTGCAGTACCACGGCACAACGACTGCACCATGTAAAAGTGGTACCTCGGAACCGAAGCCGAGTTCGGATCAAAGTTTTAAAGTGGCTTTCCAGTCTTAAAATATTAAACCCGAAAGGTCGCACCTGTACGTTTTTGGATCTCTTTAATGAAAGAAGCCATTGAAGGAGATGCCGACGTCGGATGTTTCTTTTGGAATTCACTAACCGCTGTTTACGTGGATCCATCGGCGGGACGGCCAAGAGCATTCCCGACGGTGTGTGTATAAGCAGGGCTGGTGCAAGGATTTTTGCCGCCCTAGGCAAAAGAAAAGTTTGCCGTCCCCCCCATGTGACATCATAATGCCCCACCCATATGATCTGCCATATTAGAGGGGTTCTGCAGTTTATTTAAACTGATCGCAGGGGTCCGACACCTGGGACCCCTGCCAATCAGCTGTTTGAGAAGACAGCTGCGCTGGCAGTAGCGCCTCAGCCTTCTCGCAGTGACGTCACGATTAGTATCATTGGCCTGGGTGGGGCTAAGCTTCATTCAAGTGAACAGAGCTTAACCCCGCCCAGGCCAGTGATACTAGTCGTGACGTCACTGCGCCTGCGGTAAACAGCGAGAAGGCCGCGGTGCACCTGCAGCGCCGCTGCCTTCTCAAAAAGCTGATCGGCGGGGGTCCCGGGTGTCAGACCCCGGCCGATCAGATGCTGATGATCTATCCAGAGGATAGATCATCAGTTGTAACAAACTGCAGAACCCCTTTAACTAACGCCAGTTCTCTCTTCCCCCCCCCCCACCTTGTCATTCTCTCCCCCCTCTTGTCATTCTTCACACTCCCCCCACTTGTCATTCTTCCTCCCCCCCCTTATCATTCTCTCTCCCTCGTCATTCTCTCCCCCCTCTTGTCATTCTTCACACTCCCCCCACTTGTCATTCTTCCTCCCCCCCCTTGTCATTCTCTCCCCCCCCCTCTTGTCATTCTTCACACTCCCCCCTTGTCATTCTCTCCTCCCTCTTGTTATTCTTCACTCCCTCCTTGTCATTCTCCTCCCTCCTTGTCATTCCCTTTCCCCCTTGTCATTCTCTTTCTCCCCTTGTCATTCTCTCTCCCCCTCTCCTTTGTCATTCTCTTTCCCTCTTTTTATTCTCACCCCTCCCCTTGTCATTCTCTTTCTCCCCCGAGCCCCCGCCCCCACCTCTAGTGTAGCGGCCGAGCTCTTTATGCTCCACGGGTACAGGAGCTTTCGTTTCCTGTACCCGAGGGGACTGACATGAAGTGCACACTGTGTGCGCACTTCATGTCAGTCCGCCGAGTACAGGAGACAGATGCTCCTGTACCCGTGGACCTTAAAGAGCTCGGCCACGCTACAATGGAGTGACAGGAGGGAGCGCTGAGCGCTTCACTCCTGTCAGCTCCTCTCTTCATGCTGTGCCCGGGCGGTGCGCCCTCATGGACGCGCGAGCCCGGGCAGTGCTGCAGCCGCCTGAGGCTCAATTCAGAGCGCTCGGGCGGCTGCAGCATGAGGCGGGGCCGGCGCTCCTAGCGGCGCCCCTTCCCAAGGGGCGCTCTACGCGGCTGCCTATTCCGCGTATAGGACGCGCTGGCCCTGTGTATAAGGGATGTTGGCGCTGCCTTTGTACAACGCCTTGACAATTATCCTGAGGATATCTGTAGCCCAGAGACCCCCTTTTAAAAGTGTGAGTATTGTTTTGATGTTTTTTATTTTCAACCATTCCCTTTTGAAAAGAAAATAAAGATCTATATACCGTAGATGACCCCTTTAAACACACAGTACCATAATAAAGTTAAAATAGATTCTGCACACTAAATAAATAAGAGAACTTTTTGGGCATTTTCTGGTTACTCTTCAGTTAGTGGAAGCCGTCGGTGACTTCTGTGTCATCAAGTGCTAAAACCTATTCATCTGGAAGCATTAGCTAGTCTATCACAATGGAGACGAGAACATTACACTAATGAGCCCAATCTGCTTATTACTTATTCCGCATTATGGAACTTTAGAAGTTTCGCGTCCACTATTCCCAGTTAAATAGTCCCACTTATGTTACGATCCCGCAGCCTCGGACAAAGTTAGTTTACACCAGCTCGATTACACAGAAATAGCCGGGCACGCTTTTTTTTTTCTGGAGGAGCTTATTACGGTAACAAACGGCCTATGAAAATGAGATTGATGGCAGGCGGATCGCTTTCATTTGGTTAAACATACAGTAGGGGGTCTTTTTCCTGTCACCTGAAGTTCATGGCTGGATTCGGTTTACAAGTTGTTTAGTGATCTTCCACCGTATAAATCTCACAGCTGTTCCCCTATTATGAGCACGCTGAAAATGTATTGCTATCCAACACCCACTAAAGTAACGACTCGGCATATTAATATTACGCATCGCACAGAATGATCTCACGGCTGAATGCTAAATGGCTTAATAAAAAAAAAATGATCCAAGGAAAAAATATGCACTTATTTATAGGCAGCGTTTATTCCCTAGTAAATGGGCAGTAAAGTATATGGCAGAAGCATTTAGTACTTCCTCTCGCTGTGTATTTTACGCCTTAAGTGAATAGGAGCTGTCACTTTTCCGATTATTCATTCCGTACGTAGCGTTTAGTGTATTATGGAAGAGGACAACAATTACACTTTTTTATATACTGTGGGAATTAGCACTGTAACGGTAGGAAAAATGAGATCAGACGCAGTCAGAAACAGTGACAAGGAAGTCCCTTTCAGGCAGGGTTTTGCCCCTAAAAATAAACGTATAGGGGCGTATTTATCAGGACCGGCATTTTAGACACGGGTCTTAATAAGGCCCTGCTCTGGCGCTGGAGCCTCTTCATAACATCGGCGTATCCACCACCACTTCTAAATGTAAGACAGCTTCCTAGCCGTCTTACATTTAACATGCATAGAAAACCATGAAAGAGACGGGCCACATAACCCGTCCCCTTCCCTACCCACACCACGCCCACTTTTTAGACCTTTGCACTACAAACCTTATCAGAAATTCGTCTAATTTAGTCTATTTCTGTTTAATAAATGACCGCCATAGCCTTTACAGTCAGCCCAGACACACAAACTGACCACTGCTCGGCTGGGCACTAACTAAACATATACCGTAAGTTTCCCTGACTATACAAGTGGCTTAGTACCAACCTCTAGCAAAATTACATTAACGTGTGTAACCTCACACCAGGGGTAACTGTCCACTGAGGCTAGCAATCACACTAACAGTTTCCCCAGACAGGTTCTGTCTCCACAGATGGCTCGCTCTCTCTAGAGCACACCTTGTACATTAATAGTCCAGTAATGAGGTGGGACATGTTGCAAAGTAAACTTGTACTGGCCAGGAAGGGAATGACAGGCCCCACTACCAACCTGACCAAATAAAAATCCAGGCCTACAAACAAGACTTAGGCTACTTTCACACTAGCGGCAGGACGGAAACTAGCCTTAGCCAAATTCTACAGCTATTTGTGGAAGAGATCTATATTTCCTGGAGCCTAGGACACACAATAGGAATCTTGGGGAAACATAACCACCCCCTCCTCCCCTATCACTGTCTCACAATACCCTCTCAAGAGAGAGATATGTCACAATGTACACAGCACTCAGGCAGCAGGGTACTATATGTTGATAGGCGACTTGCAGCTAGCCAAAACCATTTGGTCTCTGTCGGCTCAATGTTCACTTGGCCATATGTCATATGTCTCTCCCGTCCTGTCTATGTACAAGGCAAAAGAAAGAAAAAAAATCCTTGGTAGCGCCAGAACAATGTGAAACGTGGGAAAAACACAAGTAATAGACCTACCGAGTGTGAGGAATAACTTGATACCACACTAATATCCACTAGTGCTAGACTGTGTTTACCAGGGGCATCTAAATATCCATCCAGAAGCCCTCTACAAATTCACGGTCCCAGCAATGGTCATACCATACTAACATCAAGGAGAAGTAAATAAAAATGGTGAAAAATTGGCACTCTGGGGGTATCACACAGGCAAAAGTTTAGTCATGAATGTCTCAGTAATATACTCACAACATGGGGGAGGGGTAAAGGAAAATACCGGAAACCCCTTGGAATCCATCGAAGACCAAATTCTAACCACGAGTTGTCAGCCAGTAGCAGACTTTATTGCAGCAGTAGATCTATTACAACAACTCAGTAACAAATCACTAGACCCCTGAGATTTTGCTGACCCCGAAACGTGTTGAGCTGTTTTTAGTGTTTTAATTGCTGTTGTAATAAATCCACTACAGTGTTGACGCCTTCGAGTGCCTGAAGATTTGTGGTTTGAATTTGGTCTGGAAGGGATTCCAGAAGTTCTTGGCGTTTTCCTTTACCCTTTGACAGTGTGAGTATATTACTGAGACATGAACTGAACTTGGTTGCCTATGTGATACCTCTTAATGTCAATTCTCCACCATTTTGTCTTCCCGCTGATGTCTGTATTAATACAAACTGGTTCAGACAGGTATCCATGTGTCCTAAAGGACAAGAGGAAAGAAAGCTGCTTTCAGATACATCCGGCAGGGGCCTAACTTACTAAGAATAAAACAATCGGGCATGTTGAATCCAAACTGCCCCATCTATAACGCCCCTGATTTTGTTGGGTTTGCCTGACATATGGCCAGCTTTAGTGTACTGTACATTCTGATGTTTTTCTGCGCTCTTTGAGGATTTCATTATATAAATCCCATTTTGAAATACTCAATTATAAAATTCTGAGGTCATATAGGGGAGTCCCTATTCAAGACCCGCATGTAACACCCCGAGGGGCTGCAAAATGAGCCTCGTACGCTGGAGGACACAGCCTGTCAAAGTATTACATGGAAAACTAATTAAAGGGGTTTTCCAATATTTAGATACCGATCGTCTATCCTCAGGATAGGTCATCAATACCGGATTGGTGGGTGTCCAATACCTCTGCCGATGGCTGTTTTGGTCAGGTGCTGGAAACTGTACAGTGGACGGAGCAGGAAGCACAAGTTTACATCAACTATGTAGCAAATGAACGGGAGATATGCAGGAAACTACACAGTGGATGGAACTTTCTGTCCACTGTATAAGTTCTGGTGCCAGCAGCTGATTGGTGGGGGTGTCGTGTGTCAGACTCCCACCGATCTGTTATTCATCACCTACCCGAAGGACAAGGCAGCAATATCTGTAAGTAATTCCACTAGCCATTAAAGGGGTTGCCTGAGTTTTTCTTTTTTTTTTTTGTTCTCTTTGTATGTTTCTAACTATGCAAATGTAAGGACTTTACAATTCACTTACTTTATCTCCAGTTGCTGCTTTCTCTGATTTCACTGAGGGTCACTTGACCTGTGATGTCAGCTTCTCTGCCTGCTGTGATGATGTTTTGTGCACAAGCCTGAGGGAGCTGATCTGTGTCTGTACAGGAGACGTCACTGTGCTGGCCACGCCCCCCTGCACTGCCGTCTGCTGCTGTTTGCCCTCTCCCTGTATTTCGAACTCCTTCAGCTGCATAGACTCAGGACTGAAGGCTTTACTGAGTAGCTACAGGTGGTGAAAAGACAGATGCTGGGCACAGGAGCTGACAGACTAGAGGAGTTCTCCAGATCATTGCACAAGCATAGGTAGGAAAAAGATCCTGTGTGTATCAGCAGTGTCATTGTACAGCTGGGACTTATAGTCCCACACATATAACATGCTGCTGAGTCTCCCAGTAGTCAGACATGTCACTCAGGGTAGGACTTGTATTCACTCCCTTAGCAGAGCAGGGGGAGGGGCACAAATAATAATGATATATATATATAAACATTTTTTTTGCTTAAAACTTGCTTAGCTTAGTTATATATTGCTGCCCATCAGATTTACAGTGCTATATTTTTTTTTTCATAATTCGGACAACCCTTTTAACCTCTTAATGAAATATCACCCAATAGTTGCTACAAATCCATGGGGCAGATTTTCTAAGACCAGTGTTTCACATGCCAGTAAATAGTCCTGTGGAGTAACATGCGCTCCATTTATTAAGAGGTGCATGCCATTTAATAACTTTAGCGCCTGTTCGGGATGCCCATGTGACAGAGAGTGAAATCTATGTCAACAATGGAGCACGCATAGATTTAAAAGCTATGTACACCTTCCGAAGCAATTTCTTTATGATTGCATGTTACTTATTGTTAGCTAAATATCATTTTTTTCAATTAGACTTTATTAAAAACATTGAGCTGTTCAGTCACAAAGGGTTAACTGTTTTTAGAGCTGTGTGACTGGTACTTTCACTTTGTGCCTGTCCTCTAATAACCCTCATCTCTAAATTACGGAGAGGTCATAAACACTTATTTAAGCCACATTCTTATTAGCAAGATAAGAACTGAGCTATAATGAATGTTTATAATGTCAGAGAGCAGAAATACGGAGTCCGTCAGCTCCTGGTCTGACGGAAAAGACAATAAATCCAAAGGGTGCTTCTAGAGTATATCAGCTCTGTACAGAAAAAAAGGGACGCTGTATTTATAAAAAAAAAAAAAAAACAATAAAAAAAATTATTTTTAGCTCAAAATGAGTATGATGGAATAATAAGAAAAAATTGCAGGTGTACATAGCCTTTAACCCTTTGGCGTCGAGGCCTATTTTAATTTTTTGCATTTTGGATTTTTTCTCCCCACGTTCCAATAACCAGTGGAGCGCCGCAGCCTTCTCACTGACCCAGTGACGTCACGACTAGTATCAACTGGCCTGCGAGCGGCTAAGCTCTGTTCACTTCAATGGAGCTTAGCCCCGCCCAGGCCAATTGATAATAGTCGTGACGTCACTGGGCCGGCGGTAAACAGTGAGAAGGCCAGGAGCGCCGCTGATTCTCTAACAGCTGATCGGCGGGGTTCCCGGGTGTCAGACCCTCCAGAGGATAGATCATCAGTTTATACAAAGTGCAGAACCCTTTAATCTAAGGTCCCCTGATGGACAAATACATCATAGGCATTGTAGAAACGCGTTGGAACGTGACTTGGGATCCGGAAAAGTAGAAGCCTGGCATATATAGAGCATTTTGAGGGCTTAGCCACCGAGGAGTGGGGTCGCCGCTTTCGGGGCGAGTGCTCTGCTTGTAGGAAGGGGTAGTGCAAGCGAGAAATCAGGGACAGCTCACCTGGCTTCACACATGAACCCTACTTTTCTTCAGAAATCATGCTGAACTGAGAAAACCTGTCGATGAGCAAAGAAAAGAGATCCATGAAAAGGAATCTACATTTGTCTCCTTACTTCGATCATGGTGTGCGACTAAGTAAAGCCTAGTTCACACTGTTTTGATCAGTGATTTCCATCAGTGATTGTGAGCCAAAACCGGGAGTGGAGGCGACATAGAGATAAGGTATAAGGGAAAGATCTGCACCTGTTCTGTGGAGGCTCCACTCCTGGCTTTGGCTGACAACCACTTACGGAAATCACTGACCGAACACTGACTGTGTGAATAATGCATACATTTGACATGAAGCAATATACATCAGTGATAGAAGTCATATTATTTGTACAGAAGAGTCAGCATACGGGTTCTAGACTGTTGCCTTCAGGAGTTCTCCAGAACCTCCATGACACTGTGTATCACAAATACTATTAAACATTTAACCGTGTTAACATGATAATACCGAGACGGTCATTGTGCTTCCCATCCAAGAACAAAGGCCTCGACACGCAGGCTTTTACCTCCTGACAGCACCTTTTGTTCCAGCGCTATTATCTTCGGTATCCAATTACATAATGAAGAGCTAAATGAACAAGAAAATAAGCTACAGTTCATCATGTTGCTGGACGGGTCCAATACCAAAAATCTAAAGGGAAACGCGGCAGCTTAGTGAATGGGCTTGTTCTTGAAAATGGAGAGGAAAAAAAAAAAGCTTTACAAGGGTCGGTTCAGATGGCGGATTAGGACACGGTTAATAATTTGCTGTGGTCTCTGACCCACCACTGAATGGAGCCGCTAGCAGACATCCACCAAGGCCTAAAGGGGTATTTCGCTCGTTACAAGTTATCCCCTATCCTGTGGATCGCTGGGGGTCAAATTGATAGGACCCCTGCTGATCAGGGGAACGGTGGCTCCCTACTCCCCGCAGCCCTCCCTGAAAAGAACAGAGCGGCCGGTCGGGCTAGTGTCCCGGGAGATCCCCGAGATAGATGAGCGCTCTACTCGTCTATCTTCGGAACTCCCACAGAAATGAATAGAGTGGCTGCATGCATGTGCGACCGGCCACCACTCTTTTTAGGGGGGGCTGCAGGGGGTACGGAGACCCTATTCTCATGATCGAAGGGGGTCCCAGCAGTATAACCCCAACCAAATAGATATACCCTATACTGTGGATAAGTTATAACAACCGGAATACCCCTTTAAAGCAACATCCGTCTGGACACCACACGCAAAGGACATGTCCCTTCTTTGTACGGTCGTAGCTTTAAACCGCTAGCCCACAAACCGCAGCAAAAACTTTGCGGCAAATTCCGCCGTGTGAATGGGCCCTAATAAAGGTTTCCAGTCCATAATTGTTTTGTTTTAAAATGGGGGATATCATTTCCATTGCCCAAGAAAAGACTTTTTAAATGCAACCTTGAGAGAAAAAGAGTCTCAAGGTTTGACAAAGACTCAGGTCGAGTCGAAACGCGTCACTTTATCTTGTCCTCTGAGTGACAGAAAATAAAAAAGATTGCATTGACATCAGCGATACCATCCGTGTGTCACGGATCATTAAGAGGAGATGTTCTGAAAATTAATTTTCAGCTGTGCAATGACTCAGCAGGATCAAATCTACCAGGCAGTATACTTGGTTTAAAGGGGTTCTCCGGACTTTTAATATTGATGACCTATCCTCAGGATGGGTCCGACACCCGGCACCCCCGACGACCAGCTGTAGGAGGAGAAGGTGGGCGCAGTGTGCATGTGCCGTCTCCCTTCTCTCCTCCTGCTCTGCTGCTCGGCAGCAGAAAGAGTCTCTTCCTACAGCTGACACCCGGAACCCCCGCCAATCTGATACTGATAGGTCATCAATATTAAAAGCCTGGAGAACCCCTTTAATAGGGTATATAAAACCCAATGGAGTCTGACAGCAGGATCAGACTACACGGGCTTTGACTGCAGTCTGTTACCATGGAAACACGTAAGTCTGTGTAGGAGCTGTACACACAATATGTTAAGACTGCATCCAAGGCCAGTTCGTCACTTTTCCATTTTCATGTGCTTTTTAAATATTGTAAAATCTCGAACACCCCCCACCCCGATAAAATGACTGTGACGTACAGGCAGGGATCCTCGCCTTCTTTCATGTGAATGGTTGTACCGCAGCTCGTATCTGTGTTATCTCGCTGTAATCACATCTTCTGCTGGCTGCCTTTCCGTTATATGGCTAGAAAAGCAAACAATACGCATTACAGCGCTCCCGCCTGTCAGCAGCTCTTTAAAAGGAAGATTTTAGCTTGTCAAATATCAGCGAACATTCCTATTCCGGCTGTATAATGATGCCCCCGTTTCATTAGTCATCACAAAGACTGTTTATGGGAAATGCTCCTCAATTGCACCACTATTACCTAATTTGTAAATGAATGGTAATTTACATTTGCTGCACTCACTCTGCAATTACTGTCAATCTTCAAAGAAATTTCGTAACCTTTGTTTGCTTACGGCAAATTAACATTTTTATTCACGAGCACGCAAGCGCTCTTTTAATGTGTGTTTTTAATCATTCGCGTGGCAGATAAAAAGAGCGTCTGACCCCGCCAGTGGGAGTTCAAGTACCGGCGTATGACAGCGAGGTGTTAAGAGTCTGCTAGGTGATCGGGGGGCAGTTATTTTCCGAGAAATATTTCGCAGGTTGAAATTAAAGGGAACTCTAGTGTTTTACACTGTAATTACCGATTAGGGCTTCCTGCAGATTCCACGATGAATAAGGCTACATTCACACGACAGTGGGTCATTAAAGCCGGATACCTTGTCACCCAAATTCTGGCCGCGCATCCGTTTTTAAAAAGGACTGATGACAAATTCATAGGATAGGTCATTAGTATCTGATCGCTGGGGGTCCGACTCCCAAGACCCCCGCCGATCAGCTGTTTGAGAAGGCACCGGCGCTCCTGTGAGCGCTGCAGCCTTCTCTCAGCTCACCAAGCACAGCGGCTGTGCTTGGTATTGCGCTCAGCCCCATTCACATTTATGTGGCTGAGCTGCGCCTAGGCCACATGACCGATGAACACATTGTCACTTGGCCTAGGAAAAGCTGAGAGATGGCCGCGGAGCTACTGCCTTCTCAAACAGCTGATCGGCGGAGGTCACCACCTGTCCTCCTGACATACACACAGTCAGGATGTAGTGTACGGAAGCACCACTATGACCTGACACTGCAGCCAGTGAAGACGGGGATGGAAGAGTGGCCTAGCAGGAAAGGTAAGTATTTGATTTGACTGGTGCTGTGGCTGGGCACTGATGGCATGGGGGATTGGGGGAACTGATGGAACGGCAGAGTTCATGGCACTGGGGGGAGCTGATGGTACTGGGGGGAGCTGATGGCACTGGAGGGAGGAACTGGTGGCACTGGGGGGGGGGGAGCTGATGGCACTAGAGGGAGGAACTGGTGGCACTGGGGGGGGGGGCTGATGGCACTAGAGGGAGGAACTGGTGGCACTGTGGGGGAGATGATGGCACACAGGAGGGGGAACTGATAGCACTTGGGTGAGCTGATGGAATGGGGAGCTGATGGCACTGGGGGTTGGCATAGGGAATTGATGGCACTGGGGAAGAACATGGCACTGCGGGGAGGAACTAATGGCATGGAGGGGGCTGATGGTGCTGAGGACCGATGGCATGGGGGTCTGATAAGTTTTTATAGAAAACTTTATTTTAATTAGTACTCGATTGTTGTATTAGAATACTTGATTACTAGAATAATGTATAGCTGCAGCCCTACTCCAATTCCACACTACTCCTCAGCAGGCTCCATTTACAGCAGCCTGCCCTCTGTGAATGACGTCCTCACAGGGGCTGCGGCAACGCCCCGCATGAGTGGTGTCATTCTCACAAAAATAAGACATTATGGCGCAGGGCAGTTGCTAGAAGTTTTGTGTATTTCACAATAGATAGACGGCTGATTTCTAAGGGCTTCTGCATGACTGGAGCTGCCAACACGACAATAATGGTTACAGATTATGATTATCGCTGCAGACAATGATCTAAACAAAACATAGTAAACCGCAAACAACAATTATACAACGTGTTTGAGACAAAATACTTCAGGAGGATGTCAGTCAGAAACGGTGAACTGACAACTGCGCTTTAATTAAATTTGAGACTGTTTCCAATTAGTTAGTCTAGAGCAATACAGGCTTCATGCTGTCTATGACTCATGAGCTGAGCACAGAAGTATTATTTTTTTTTATATAATCGAAAAAAAAAGTAATATCCAAGAAGCGGCAAGGATGCGATATCAAAAAGAAGGCAAGTTCAATGACCTTCTCAGCGAAAAAGGATGGTGTTATTTTTAGTTGACCATGGAGAATGAATGGAACAGTAACGTTCAGCAGATGGAGGTACAAATCTCAACAAAGAAAGAGGCGCCGCTTTGCGTAAAACGTACGGATAATGGCTGTAGCATGCACTTCGTCTAGCATACAGTGAGGGACGTTAATAAAACCGGGGATATTTGGTGGCTCGATGAGGTTTACAACCGTTACAGAAAATAGAGAGCCCACTGACATCTTAAAGGGGATTTGGAGGACTTACTAACTGTAGATATTGAGAGATATGTTAAATAAGGCAAATGTGAACAAGGCTTCAGATCCAGATGGATAACACCCACGAACTATTGAAGGGAGTCTGTCAGCTACATAGCATGTTTTAAACTGATTATATAGCTCTGTGGGAGGCAGATCGATAACACTGATGGTACCCGGATTTAGTTTCAGAGTCTATCTCAAGTGCCCAGGAGCGGCGATTGTGCTGCAAGGGCCCAGTGCTCCCCACCTTACTTGCGTGTGACTCCTCCCCTATGTATTGTCCGGCCAGCCCTCTAAGTAACCGGCACATGCCGCCGGTTACTGGTTACTTAACTGGCGCATGCGCACTGCATATCAGTATGTCTCTGCCCACAGTGGGCGATGTATTGCGCATGCCCAGACCCCAGAGTATTTACCATGGCAGCCAGGACTTCAGTAGCGTCCTGGCTGCCATGGTAACCTGAAAGCATTTCGAAGACTGATCAGGATCCTGATCAGTCTTCAAATGCTTTCAGGCGACTTACGTTCTGACGGATCCGGCGGGACGGAGGTGCCCGCCGGATCCTCAGAACGCAAGTGTGAGAGAGCCCTAAATTCATCAGACCTCAGATCAGACCCCCAAACTCCATCAGACAAAAATAAATAAAGAAAATTACCTCTCCTGCTCTGACACTAACTGTTCCCTGGCCTTCTGCCGGCTTAGCGCGGCACTGTGACCTGACGTAGCACATACTCAGGTCATAATGCCCGCCTACCTCCACTACGTCCTAACGCAGTCTGCAGGCAGGACATGTGCGGTCCGGCACCCAGAAGAAGACCAAGGAGTGGTAAGTACAGCCAGCGCTATACTCACCGCCCCCTACGTCTCCTGCATACTGATGACCTCTTCCATAATGGAAGCAGTCATTAGTGCTCCATAAGACGCAGATCTTCTCACCTCAGATCTTCTCACCTCTGTCATGGGAGGGACCGAGACACCGCCACTCTACGCATCCACGCTCTTCTAGTTCAGCCTGCTGCACGCTGTGCTGTGAACCGACACGTACAGAATGAGGTCACAGCACGCCCACGTCTTCATGCTGTGCACAGTCACAGAAGAGCGAGTGTCCAAGGTCTAGGGAGAGGTGAGAACATAGCCCAAGGAGTGCTGCATTCACCGGGTGCACTATCCTCCTGTACTAATGATTAGTATTCGCCCCATAAGACGCACTGAAAGACCCCGCCCCCACACACACTTTGGGGAAACAAAAAGTGCGTCTTATAAGGTGAAAAATACAGTAAATGTGTTTAGTCTTGAGAAGAGTCGTTCTAAGGAGGGACATGATTAACCTATACAAATGTATAAATGGGCCATACAAAAAATATGGTGAAAAGCTGTTCCATGTGAAATCCCCTCAAAAGACAAGGGGCCCTGCCTTCATCTAGAGAAGAAAAAGTTCAGTCTCCGGAGGTGTCGAGGCTTCTTTACTGCGAGCAATGTAAATCTGTGGACTATTCTACCTCAGGACGTGCTGACAGCAGGAGTAATGGATAGTTTAAAAAAAAAAATTTATATGAATTCTTAAAATGAAATAACATTAATGCTTATGAAAATGTGTAGAAGTCTGGACCTCACTCCTGCGTTTTCTAAAATTGACATCCCCACCCATCCCTTGTTTGAACTTGATGGACATGTCTTTTTTCAACCGAACCCTACTCAGGGCCTATAAGGATAGGATATGCTTGACAAAGACCTCTAGGGGTCAAAACGTTTCATAATTTTGTGCTTTCGATATGACAAATAAAGAAGAATCCTTTTATGCTACTGGATTCTGTCACATTGCCTTGACTATCCTCAGGAGGGGTCATCAATATTAAATTGGTGAGGGTCCAGCATTAGGCATATCCACTGATCAGCTGGTTTGGGCAGTCCACGGCACAACAAAACATACAGTGTACTGAGGTGGAAGTAAAAGGCTCCGTACGCTGTGAAGCGGCCGTGCCGGGGTACTGCAGCTCTCATTCAAGTGATGGGAGCGGAACTGAACTACACCGGTGCAGGAAACTGCAGTGTATGAAGCTTTCTGCCTCCGCACCTCACACTGTACAGATCCTGTTCCAGCACCTAGCCAGGAATCAGACCTCCCACCGACTCTGAAGATAGGTTATTAATATCTAAGTTCTGGAAAACCCCTTTAAAGCAGTTTTCAATGAAAGGCTTTATTACAGCTCTACAGAAGCTTTAAAGAGGTTGTCCACCTTTTAGGTGGGAAGGGGTTGCTGTACCACCCCCCTTCCTGGCCAGACCTGCAAAAAGAGAGCATATTTACCTGCTCCCCGGCACTGGGTGCTCTCTGCATCGCTCAGGTCCCCCAATGTCAACATCTGCTTTGACACTGCTGTGGCCAATCACTGGCCTCTGCAGCGACCTGCTCCCCTTGTGTCACATGACCAATTGCATTTCAAGCCTGAATGGAACGCTAAAATAACAGTCTTTATTGTATTCTATATATCTATGTACACTCGAAGTGGCTGAGTTATCACTGCCAGATAACACTAAAGCGCAGGGGTTACTAATTATTCTGGTGCCTCAGTTGTAGGCGAGCGTGTGTTCTTCTTACCTCCCTTAACAACAACCTTGGGATTTCTGAAGGGGTCTATCATCCATATTGACCCCCCCCTTAATTGAAGTGCACCCTCTAGCCTGACTAGATTTGAATATTGCTTGAGCTTGTAAGCTGATTTTAGTAATAGAATTCAATACTTTGTTATTTTATTTTAGCATCTCATTCAGGCTTTAAATTATTTTGTAATGTTAGGAACGTATACTTTAATCTACCGATTATTTGTGAAATCACATGACCAACTGACCTGACGCAAGGAGAGAAGGTTACCGCTGCCGCCTGTGATTGGCTACAGCGGTGTCAACAGCGAGGAAGCCTGGACTCAGCTATGGGCGCAGGTAAGCATTAGTGATGAGCGGCAGGGGCAATATTCGAATTCAAGATGTTGCGCGAATATTCGTCATATATTCGTAAATATTCTATTGATTGCGAAAAATCGGCAATGTAATATTCGCGTAATGCGAATATTCTAAAACATGAATATATAACACTATAGAATATAGTGCTATATATTTCTTTTTGAATATTCGTCATTTTTTCCAATTTAATGTGAACAGTCATTGGCCCAAAAGCAACTTAAGCAGGGAGGAATCATGACTTCAGATGGAAAAACATGACGAATATTCTAAAAAACAAATATATAGCACTAAATTCTATAGTGTTATATATTCATGTTTTATAATATTCGCATTAAGCGAATATTACATTGCCGATTTTTCACATAAGTGAAAATAAATGAAGAATATTTGAATTCACAACAAACTACAATATTGCAGCCTTCTCACATTGGCCCACAAGCAAGAAGCAGGTAGGTATACTAGCTAATGGGTTCAGATGAAAAAAAAAAAAAGAATATTCATTTTCACGAATACCTACGGTATATATCACTGTATTAGAAATATTCGTGAATTCTCGAAGTGCCGATATTGGTGTTAAAAATTCACAATTCCAATCACTCGCGTAATGCTTCCCTTTTCTAGGTCTAGCTAGGAGGGGTGTTTGCCAATACGAATCGGTAACAAAAAAAATAACGGCCCCAGATAGAAAGGTCAGATTGGTGAAGTACTCGGTGGGCAGTTATGTCTCAGGCAGATGACTACAGGTGTGGTCTGATTAGACACTGGGTCTTGTCATGAGGGCATAAAAGTGTCCCCCCCCCTATAAAAAGGCTCTCAGAGGCTACTTTTGGGTAGTGCACAGTTGATGAGAGATCGCCGACTGCTAGACATGCTTTTATTACGCACTCAAAGACATTTTGCTGAGTTGACAGACTCAGGGGGAGCACATCATCGGACTGAGAGAAGTAATTGACCGTAATGACTCATAAAAACACTCCACAGCCTACTTGATTATAACACACACAAAAAAACATATGCCACAGGACAGAATTAAACATCCTGTGACTAACAAGTGTACGGCGACTGCGGGAAAGCAGTAAGAAAGGCATACGCCTCCCACTCCTAGTGCAAGCAATGCCAGAGCTCAGTCTCATGGAGGTAACTGAACGGGTAGGATAGTTGCTACTGTACTGTAGAGGTCAATGGTGACAACGGGAAGATATTACTTGGGTCTATATTAACATCCTTTAAATATAATACCCAAGTCAAAGTTTGACATTTATATATATTTTTTTTTCACACTAAAAATTGACTTTAAAATATATCCAGGAAAGGTCATCAATATCAGATCGGTAGGGAACCGACACCCCCGCAGACCAGCTGTTTGAAGAGGCCATGGTGCTGCGGTGAGCATACTAAACACAGCGCCATTCACTGTACAGTGGAGATGCTAGGTATTACAGCCCAAGTCCATTCACCTGAATGGGACTGATCTGCGCCTAGGAAGACACCGAGCGCTAACTGGAGCAGTCTCTTCAGGTGATTGTTGGGGGTGCTGCGAGTCCAACTCCCACCAATCGGACATTGCTTTTATAGAGAGAGAGAGATAAAATGAAGCATAAAGGGGTAATTCCGTATAAGAATATATAAACAATTCAGACATCATATAGGACATGACAATCTTTTTCTCATAAAGCTAGAGCCAGCCCTGTACCTCACATGGATCCTGAGATCTCCCCATTCATTGCTCCAACGGCTCTGCTAGATTGTCCTTTTGCAGGGCGTGTGTCCTCTCTGCTGCAGCTATCTCCTTATCACAGCTTAGGGGAAGTGCACTTTCTGCTGCGGCACAGGAAGAGTTTCCTTTCTGCCGCAGCTCTCTCCCTGTCACAGCTCAGAGGGAGTGTCCTTTCTCAAGGGGGTCAGCTTTCAGCAGCTCTCTCCCTGTAACTGTCACAGCTTCTAACAACAGATCGGGCTGGGGGCAGGTGAACGATGAAACTGAGCGTGTGTGTCCACCACAAAGATATTAAAGTTATTGAGGTGGACAAAGAAATAAAGCATAAGCACTGGTATCTTGGAACCGAACCTGAGTTTGGAAAATGTTTTTTTTACAGTAGAAATTGATTGTAAGAACTTCGCCTCATAGGAGCCAATACATTCTAATACTGTATGGAGCGCTCGCTCCGTACAGTATTCAAATGAAGTATTAGGCGAATCGACTTCGGATGTTTCATTGTAATGCATGAAATTCTAAAAAAGTATTCAGCTCCAGATGCTGGTTTAAAAAAAAGAAGAATTTTTTTTGTAAGCCCCTTTAAGGCTACTTTCACACTAGCGTTATTCTTTTCCGGTACTGAGCTCCGTCCTCGGGGCTCAATACCGGAAAAAAACTGATCAGTTTAATCCCAATGCATTCTGAATGGAGAGCAATCCGTTCAGGATGCATCAGTTCAGTCCCTCTTACGTTTTTTGGCAGGAGAAAATTCCGGAACACTTGCCGGAATGCCGGATCCGGCATTAATTTCCATTGAAATGTATAAGTGTTAAAATTACAGCATTGACGGATCCGGTCTTCCAGTCTGCGCATGTGCATACATTTAAAAATGTAAAAAAAGATAAATACCGTATCAGTTTTTCCGGATCCGGCATTGCAATGCATTTGTGAGACGGATCCGCATCTGGATCAGTCTACAAATGGTATCCGTTTGCATACAGATGGCCAGATCCGGCAGGCAGTTCCAGCGACGAGAAAGTACCCTAAGGCTCATATATATTAGGCTACATGCACACGACCGTTGCCTGCGTCCGTCAAAAAAAAAAGGATGACTGACCATTTTTTTTACGGATCTGATTTCTATGGCAGATCCATTGTAAAAATGCCTATCCTTGTCCGCAAACGTGAAAAAAAATAAGACATGCACTATTTTTTTGACGGAATAAAAACACGGATCACGGATGCGGAACAAAAACGGTTGACCATCCGCATTTTTTGACGGACCCATTGAAATGAATGGGGAAGCATCCTATCCGTGAAAAAAAACGGAACGGACACGGAAACAAACAACGGTGGTGTGCATGGGGCCTTAGTGTATTGTTAGCTGACGCCGCCATGTTTGGTTGGACCTTTAGATTTAGATTTTTTCTGGTAAGTAAATGTTTTACCTGAAACTGAAATGCCGAGAATGCGCTATAGCCAACAAATGTATAGTGATCGCCGTCCTCGGACTAGAAAAGCTCTGCGGCGTGGTGTGCAGCACAATAATCACTGCATTAACTAAATCCTCTCAGGGGAAGCCAGCTGGGTGAAGAAGTTCAAAAGCTCTAACCCTGTAGTTATTATGTACAAGACTCTCCATTACCCTCAGGTCCAACCTCTTCGAATGAGATTCACATGGCACCATCTCAAAAAGTCACTGTCACAATTGAACAATTTAAATAGAGTTCTTTCGGGGGCCAGGTGGATGGCGAGAGGATTTTGTGCCGACACAAGTGTGTACATTTTACATTGCTGCAAATGTTTTCATGTTAGCCCGTGAGGTCCCTGCAGATGTCTCCTGGAGCCAAGTGGAGGCATGTCGCGGGTTCTTCGATGGCTCGTCTACCACGAAAAAACAACGGAGATTCCAAAGACAATCGGGGAAATATATTAAGATTACCAATTTATACGCCAGTCTTAGGCTACATTCACATGAACGTGTCCGTTCCATTTTTTTTTGGCGGATAGGGTGCAGACCCATTCATTTCAATGGGTCCGCAAAAAATGAGGACAACACACCGTGTGCTGGCCGCATCCGTATGCCTGTTCCATAGCCACGCAAAAAAGAGAGAACATGTCCTATTCTTGCCTGTTTTGCAGACAGGGATAGACATTATTGCAATAGATCTGCAAAAAAAAACAAAAAAACGGATGCCATAAGGACGGCAATTTACGGACCGCAAAACACATATAGTCGTGTGCATGTAGCCTAAATAAAAAGTGCACAGGAGTAAGGCCTCTTTCACACGAGCGTTACGGATTCTCTCGGGGTCTGTTCAGGAAAAAAGTTTTTTTCATGCAAGTTCAGTTAGTTTTTTATGCGACTGCGTTCAGCTTTTCCTTTATTTTCAATCAGTTTTTGTTGTGTTTTTCACGCGCGTGAAAAAAAAACCCGGAAGAATAACAATCTACATCTCCTAACAACCGTCAGTGAAAAATGCATTGCACCCGGATGCCTTCCGTTTTTCACTGAAGCCCCATTCACTTCTATGGAATAAGAACTGCGTAAAAAACGCAGAATATAGAACAGGCTGGGATTTTTCCTGAACGCAGAAATGATGTTTGAAAAAAACGATGCTCATGTGCAAAGACCCATTGAAATGAGTGGTCACGCATTGCACCCTGACGGAAAACTCGCTAGTGTCAAAATGGCCTAAGATGCAGCAAATTTATTAAGAGGCACAGGGCTCGTAAAGGGCACCTGTCAGACAATTTGTCCCTATGACACTGGCTGACCTGTTACATGTGCGCTTGGCAGCTGAAGGCATCTGTGTTGGTCCCATGTTCACATGTGCCTGCATTGCTGAGAAAAATGATGTTTTACTATATGCAAATGAGCCTCTAGGAGCAACGGGGGCGTTACCTTTACACCTGAAGGCTCTGCTCTCTCTGCAACTGCTGCGCCTCCTGCACTTTGACAGGACCAGGCAGTGGAAACATCATCACAGCTGGTCGTGTCAAAGTAGCGCAGCTTAGTATCAGAGAACATGGCACGTGTAGCTCTCAGCAGCAGAACGGAGGAGGGAGTCCCTCCTACCCCATTGTGACACGGCTGCCACTGCCACCGATGTGAATAGCAGGGAGGAGGAGAGGGGGGCTGTGACCACTGCGCCACCAATGAATGTAATTTTGACAGGGCCAGGCATGATGATATTTTCACTGCCTGGCCCTGTCAATCAAAGTGGAGAGGATGCTGCACTTGCAGAGAGAGCAGAGCCTCTAGGTGTAATGGTAACGCCCCTGTTGCTCCTAGAGGCTCATTTGTATATATTAAAACACCATGTTTCTCAGCAATGTGGGCACATATGAACATGGGACCAACACAGATGCCTTCAGCTGCCAAGTGCCCATGTAACTAATATTGGGGGGCGCCACAGCTTTTTATCTTCTATTCTACATAAATGAATTTAAAAAAACCTGACTACACTGTATTTTTCTTCCTCCTATACTCATGTGGCTGCCATCTTCCTCATTTACCGACCTGTGCCGACTCCCTGCGCCCACTCCCTTATATCTGTGCATGTATAACATTACTGAACTGGATTAGTACTGTATATGAAAAAAAGAAAATCAATGAAACAAGCATTTACAGGGTAAAAAGCTGTGTCTATATGATTAAACATGAGGCTAGCGCGTTCGTAGTCCAGTCGGAGCCCCCTTAGTACATGATGAACTCTTGTTTAAACGTGGACAACCAGCGCTGCTGACTGTTTGCATGGTAGCGCTAAATTAAAATGGAAATTCACACGTTTGTCTAAAGGTCAATGAACTGCCCCCTTGGGACAGAGCTCACAATTAGGAATGTATTTAATACACCATTACACTTAGATTAGTCCCACAGGGACAGTCTCATCGTCGGGCTTACTCATAATTACTGCTTCTTTAGTGTCATTTGAAGAAAAAAACATCCTTACCAGCACTAAAATAATAAGAACGTAAATTGTTTAGATCAAAAAAATGACTTCTGCTTTAGGAAAGGACAATTTCGGCATAATGAATAAAGTAACGCCTGCCCAAGGACATAGGATATAATGGCAGACCCCATACTGACAATTTATGGAAACATAGATGTATATAGAGGATACCATATATACGCCCAGCAGCCAGAACATTTAGGGCTCACGCACATGAACGTATTTCTTTTCCTTGTCCGTTCCACTTTTTTTGGAGACCGTATGCAGAACCATTCATTAAAGTGGGTCCGTTTCCGTATTTCCGTTCTGCAAAATAATAGAACAGGTCCTATTATTGTCCGCATTACAGACAAGGATAGTAATGTTCTATTAGGGGCCAGCTGTTCCGTTCTGCAAAATATGAAATGCACATGGATGTCATCCGTATTTTTTGAAGATCAGTGTTCAGCGGGCCGCAAAATACATACGGTTGTGTGCATGAGCCCTAAAGTCCATCTGTCAGCAGATTTGTCCCTATGACACTGGCTGACCTGTTACATGGGCGCTTGCCAGCTAAAGGCATCTGTGTTGGTCCCATGTTCATACGTGCCCGCATTGCTGAGAAAATGATGTTTTAAATATATGCAAATGAGCCTCTAGGAGCAACGGGGGCGTGACCGTTACACCTAGAGCAGGCATGGCCAACCTGAGGCTCTCCAGCTGTTGCAAAACTACAACTCCCATCATGACCAGACTGCCAACAGCTATCAGCTTACAGCAGGGCATTGTGGGAGTTGTAGTTTTACAACAGCTGGAGAGCCGCAGGTTGGCCATGCCTGACCTAGAGGCTCTGCTTTCTTGGCACCTGCCTCCCCTTTCCACTTTGATTGACAGGGCCAGGCAGAGAAAACATCATCATGCCCGGCCCGGTCACTGAAAGTGCAGAGGATGCAGCAGTTGCAGAGAGGGCTGAGCAGATGCCCTACAAAACCATTAACAGGTGAAGTGACGAATGCTGGTTATCTAATTCAACGGCACCGGTCAAGTGGTGGGGGCTACAAGTGAACAGTCAGCTGTGTTGGAAGCCGGAAAAACGTAAGTGACATTAACAATTGCGAAATTGTGATGGCTAAAAAAGTAGGTCAGCGCATCTCCAAAATGGCAGGTCTTGTGCGGTTTTTCTGGCATGCAGAGGTTAGTACCTGTCAAAAGCGGTCCGAGGAAAGACAACCGGTGAGCAACCGGTCATTGATTCTTGTGCGGAACTAACACTAGACCGTCTAGTTCGACCCCTGCAATACCGTAATAGATGGCAACACTCAGGCCGCCAAAACTTGGGACTGCAAAGCCACAGATCAGAGTGCTAATGACCCCCGTCTACTATAAGCAGGTGAGCACCATAACTAGACCGTGGAGCAATGGAAGAGGGTGGCCTGGTCTCATCATATGGACAGCTAGGTGTTTGTGTGCCACTTACCTGGGGGATGAGATGGTACCAGGATATACTATAGGAAGAAGACAAGCTGGTCGAGACAGTGTGATGCATGTGGAGATGACACGTACGGCCCACCTAAACATTGTACAGACCCAGTACACCCCTCACGGCAATGGCGTTCCCTAATGCCCTGACCACGCGCAAAAAGTTTTCAGAAATGCTGTGAGGAACATGACAGAGTTCACAGTGTTGACTTGGCCTCCAGACTCTCCAGGTCTCACTCCAATCAAGCATCTGTGGCGTGGGCAGGAAAGTCCAATCCATAGAGGCCCCACCTCACGACTTACAGACCTTGAAGTTCATGTGTCGCACAGCTTTTTGCAGCAGTATTTGACGCAGTTTCTTGAGCAAAAGCCAGAAATGGATCCAGCAGGAAGAAGAAGGATAAGTCCTCACGTTTTATTTCTTGTTCCATTCCAACCATCATCTGGCATTGGCTCCAAAATCTGGCCCAATGATCTGCTGCTGACCCTTAGTGCCAGATACCGCGGAACACCTTCAGACGACTTGTGGAGTCCATGTCTTGGAGGGTGAGGCGTGGACTCTGCTATGAGGGGGAGCTACACAATATTAGGCAGGAGTTTTTTATGTTATGGCTGACATATAAGGCCTCTTTCACACTTGCTTTGTCCAGATCCGTCATGTACTCCATTAGCCGGAAGTGCCCGCCGGATCCGTAACAACGCAAGTGACCTGAAAGCATTTGAAGACAGATCAGTCTTCGAAATGCTTTCAGGTTACTATGGCAGCCAGGACGCTATTAAAGTCCTGGTTGCCATAGTAGTAGTGGGGAGCGGGGGAGCAGTATACTTACAGTCCGTGTGGCTCCCGGGCGCTCCAGAATGACGTCAGAGCGGCCCATACGCATGGATCACGTGATCCATGCGCATGGGGCGCCCTGGCATCAATCTGGAGCGTCCCGGGAGCCGCACGGGCGGTAAGTATGCTTCTCACCCGCTCCCCACTACACTTTACCATGGCAGTCGGGACTTTAGCATCCTGGCTGCCATGGTAACCATTCAGAAAAAGCTAAACGTCGGATCCGGCGATGCGCCGAAACGACGTTTAGCTTAAGGCCGGATCCGGATTAATGCCTTTCAATGGGCATTAATTCCGGATCCGGCCTTGCGGCAAGTGCTCAGGATTTTTGGCCGGAGCAAAAAGCGCAGCATGCTGCGGTATTTTCTCCGGCCAAAAAACGTTCTGATCCTGAACTGAAGACATCCTGATGCATCCTGAACGGATTTCTCTCTATTCAGAATGCATGGGGATAAAACTGATCAGGATTTTTCCGGCATAGAGACCCGACAACTCTAGGACGGAAAACAAATACGCCAGTGTGAAAGGGCCCTAACACCATACGGCATATACACAATTCTGTAACATTTAACTCATGACTTAGATTATGAAACAGTCTATGAAATGGGGCGGCAGCAGGAGGAACTTCACTTTGATTCACGTGTAATTAAGCTTAATAAATGTGTTTGACGCATTTACATTTTTAGGCCCCTCATACATCCATATGTCACAACTGCAGGAACGGGCCAGATCCGTCATATTATTCCGATTTGTGTAATTAAAATAAATGGGGCGAGAACTGCAGATGTTTGCCTGTAAAGCAGATGAGTGAGGGACACGCTCCTCATGTACATGGGAAAGGCCTGTTACATGGACTGGGGAATTTACGGATAACTTTATAATGGTTTGCTTTATACATTGATATTATCATTTGCTTTATACTATGAAAGTGAAAAATAAAAGTAAAATTATGTGATTATTCAGATTCAACAACTAGCAGTGGAATAGCTGCATACCTCCGGTTACAGTCAAAACAAAAATGGGAGTTTTCAATTTTTATCATAAACATCATTATTTTTTTTACATCATTTACCATAGAATAGTTTGAATTTTGCAAGAAACTCTATAAGTTTTATTGCTTTCATTTTAGGTTTATTAGCATTTTCAAACATTTTTATATTATTTTATGCTTTCCTTCTGCTTTAGACGTAATTACACTTTTTTTTTTTTTTAATCTTTTCGTGCATTCTATGATCATTCCTTTAAAGGGGATGTGTCATCGGAAAAAGACCTAGGGGGTCATTTACTAACCAGCAATACGTCTATATTAGGCGGATTTCTGGGGCAGATTGCAATCTGTGACTTTTCCCCGCTCACGCCAGGTGTAAAAACGGGGGCGTGTGGCTTGGGCGGCCCAGAAGGCCCGTCTCAACATTTTCTACTCCGGGCTTAGGCGTAGAAAATTATCTATATCTACGCCAGCAAAGGAGCTGCTGTAGATTTAGAAGCGGCAGTGGTTCAGCCGACGCTATGTAGAGTCCGGCGCCCCTACATAACTGTAGCGCAGGGCCTTATGAAGACCGGCGTCTAAAACACTGGTCTTAATAATTGAGCCTCCTATTGTTAAAATCTGTTTTTTCACGTTCACGAGTTTTGGTGATCTTTCATTAAATTTTCCAATATCACTCTTATTATTTTAAAAAATAATCCTAAAATGATACACTTTTCACACTGGCCACAAGACCTAAAATATGTCAAGACTTCTATGGCCCATAGACACAATGGACAGGAGGGGACTTCATTGACTCGTGCAGAGGTCAGGAGGGGGTAGATAAGCTGTGATATCACCTACTGTGAATGGTGAATCAGGTCTTATCTATATAGAGGTGGTATCTGTCATTGTAATCCTGCCTGTGATGATAATGTGATGGCTGCTGAAAAGACACTTTAACAGAATAGGAAGTCTAAACATATTAGTAGGCCTACTGGCCAGTGTAAAAACTGCACAATTTTAGAATTTTTTTTTTTAATATAGTGACAAGGAAATAAAAAAAATAAAAAAATAAAAACACCAAAAATTCTAAAATATCTGTTCAAGATAAAAATGTGAAGAGGTCATTTTCTAATTACATACCGGTATTTCCTTTAGATCTATTTTTTTTAGAAAATGTATTAAATCCAGATTTACTAAACCTGTTTAATTTAGACCAGGCAGCCTGAAGATGCGCCAAGTTTATCCCAGTGGCAGTGACTGGACAATATAGGGACGCATCCCTGACTGGTAACACCTAGTTCTCAATTTATTCATACATTTCTAGAAGTAACAGAGGAAAGGTATAATGTAGAGTTCTAAGAAAAGTTTCACCAGATTTGTTATTTCATGAGGAATATGTGATTTTTTTATTTTTTTTTTGCAAAATACGCATATCAGGAGAGGTGACGGGTCCTCTTTACAGGAGTTTTCCATGATTTTGATATTAACGGCCTATCCTTGGGATGGGCCATTAATAGCTGATCTTTTCGGGGGTCCGACGTCCCACACCCCACCGATCAGCTGTTCCCGATTACCCGCTGGAACTATATAGCTCATGTAGTGGACGGAGCTGGTGACTGCAGCACTGCCCCCATTGTGGTGAATGGAAGCAGCACCGACCGCTACTCAATGGGCAGAGCGGCACTAGAGCTACTCGAGAAGGGCTGATCTGCAAGGGTGCAGGGTGTCGGATCCTAGAAAACCCCTTTAAGTTTCAGAGCTTTATGTACCACTAATGCAAAGTAAACACATAACCTCATTTTGTGAAAGTATGTGTGAAGTGGGGGAACCTACCTGACCTTCCCTTGGACTTAAGTAGCTGATGACTTCATTAGGCATGACAGGTTGGTGGAGGACTTTTTCACTTTCTGTTTCTGAGGATGCATATGTCTGGCAAAACCTCCGACTCTGCAGAACCGAAGAGCTGAAGACTCTGCTGAATTTTCCGCACATCACCAGTCTCAGTGAAGAACGCATCCTACTGTAGACATCCAGCCAGGCAAGGAGGGGAACGAGAACATATGGCGAATATTAGTGTTTTATGCTTTACAATAAACACCTTAAAATGAGAATTATTTTAACTAAACAAATATTAAAGGGGTTGTCCGACTTCAGGGATGAACCTGGATATAATTTCCCCTTTACCATGTACAAGTGGAGCATCGGAGCATTTCCTTGCTCGATGCTCCCCTTGCCTTGTGCAGCAGCGCAATGTCTGTTTGTTGTGAGCCGGTGATGTACCAGGCTTCACATGAGTGTGCTAGGCAGAGATTTCTGCCTAGCAGGGAGCCCAGTGACGTCATCTGCCCAAATGGACGGTGTATAGTGCTGTTCTGGGCGGTTTAAGAGGCGGTATCACTAGTACCCGCTTCTAACATTGCTCAGAACCGCTCATGCCGGTGATGTCACGGGGCTCCCTGCTAGGTGAAAGTCTCCGCCTAGCATACTTATGTGAAACCTGGTACATCACCGGCTAACAGACATTGCACTGCGTGAAGCAGTACAGGCTAAGCAAGAAAATGCTCCACTCCTACATGGTAAAGGAATGAAGGGAGCTTACATAAAGGTTCAGCCCTGGGGACGACTTACATAAACTTTTATTTTTCTCTCTCATTTAACCCATAATAAAAGGCTATAATATAATAAATATATAATCATATAATAACAATAAAAAGCCTAACTAGATTGAGAATAGTATTTATTTATTTTTTGCTTAGAAAACCGAAAACTATTACTGGTTTATTCACAGGCACAATAGATTACACAGAAACCAGCAATATGTATTTGCTTTTTAAGCCTGAAAACATTATTCTCAATATGATAAGGATATAGGGGCTCGTTTATTAAGACCGGCGTTTTAGACCCGATATCATAGGAATGGGGATGAACGTGTATATATATATATATATAGTGAAGTAAGAAGACTCTGGGGAACAGCAGGGAGACATGTAGGAAGGTGGTGACGGGTCCTCTTTATAAACAAGGAAAAAAAAAAAGACGCCCGGCACAGAACAGGTTAAAATAGCTGATACAGAAATAACCGAAATAAATTGAATTACCAATGAAAAGTGAACAGCAGAAATTCAATTATACATATACAATCAGAAGTTAACAGTAGAGCGCGAGTCGTCCGTCTCTTTCATTCTATGTGGCTAGGGGATGTGCAGATTTCGATTTTAAAGCAATATACAAAACCGGCGGCAATAAAGGATAATTACCAGTAACTCTTCGGCCAGGGCTAACAAGCAGCTGCTGCCGTTCCATACGGTATTCTGTAGGATCCCGGCACACGCCGTCATTTTTATACCATTCTATCACAAATAGCAGATTTGTCGCTATGACATGTGCACTTGGCAGCTGAAGGCATCTGTGTTGGTCCCATGTTCATATGTGCCCGCATTACTGAGAAAAATGTTTTATTATATGCCAATGAGCCTCTAAGAGCAACGGGGGCGTTACCATTACACCTAAAGGCTCTGCTCTCTCTGCAACTGCAGCGTCATCTGCACTTTGACAGGGCCAGGCATGATATTTTATCTGTCTGGCCCTGTCAATCAAAGTGGAGAGGGCGCAGCAGTTGCAGAGAGAGCAGAGCCTCTCGGTGTAATGGTAACGCCCCCGTTGCTCCTAGAGGCTCATTTGCATATATTAAAACATTATTTTTCTCATTAATGCGGGCACATATGAACATGGGACCAACACAGATGTCTTCAGCTGCCAAGCGCCCATGTAACAGGTCAGCCGCTGTCATAGGGACAAAACTGCTGACAGAGGCCCTTTAATACCAGGCACTTACTAATGTATTGTGATTCTCCATATTGCTTCCTTTGCTTCTTGATTCATTTTTCCATCACATTATACACTGCTCATTTCCAGGGGGTTACGACCACCGCTGCAGACACAAGTTGATTGGGACGGGAGCTTTTGCGCATGTGTGCCTATGTGCACTCCCCTGGTCCTGGTCACTAGAGAGGCCGCCACTTTTCCTATAGTTTGCAAGCACGACCAGCACTGATGGATTGCAGGGTGGTCTGTAACCATGGAAACGAGCCGTGTATAATGTGATTGAAAAAGAATCCAGCCAGCAAAGGAAGCAATATGGGCAGTCACAATACATTAGTAAGTGCCTTGTATTCACTTTCTCTACCTGATAAATGCCACTTGCTGAAGTGACACAACCCCTTTAAGGGATCTCCTGACATTGATGGCCTATCCTCAAGAACTACTACTTTGAACAAGTCCTGGAAGCACAGCTCCAGTCCAAGTGTGGTGGCCATGGCGGGTTACTGCGTCTCAGCTCCTATTTACTTACCGCAGTAACCCGGCTATACTTTGACCCAAACTGTGGTTCTGGCTCCGTTCAAAGCGGTAACAGGGAACAGCGGATCGGTGAACATGGTGGGTGTTGGGCCCCCGCCTATCAGATACTGATAGCCTATCCTGAGGACAGGTCATTAAAGAGGTTGTCCCAGAAACAAAACGTGTCCCCTATCCACAGGATAGGGTAGATGTGTCTAATCAGAGTAGGTATGACCGTTGGGGCCCCCAACAATCACAAAAATGGGGGATCGTGCCCCCCCCCCATCTGAATGGAGCAGTTGACCGGCATGAGCGCTGGTGCTCCATTTAATTCTATGGCTGATGGAGATTCCCAAGCGCTTCTACTCCGCTATCTCTGGCAGTCCTATACGCATGTCTGACGCTCCATCCGAACAGGGAGCACAAGACTCCATTCTCGTGATCGGCAGGGGCCCCTAGCAGTCAGATCTTTACACTTGATGCCCTATGCTGTGCATAGTGTATAAGTTGTTTTCATGGGTCAATCCCTTTGATGGATCTATAGATTTTCCATGTGGCTTGCGTTGCAATGCAAGTCTATGAAACAGAACATGCATCCTTACATGAGGATGACGCTGGGAGGGGAAAAACATTGCTGAGTACATTGGGAGACTTGGCTTTTCGCCTGAATGGATGCTGTTAAGTGCCATATTGACCATAAGAGCCACCTCCCAAATGGTGGAACAGATTTCTTTTCTTTCTGGAAACAGCTAATTTGCATAGGAGACCCAAAAAGACGTTCCAGTACCCAATAGTGCATAAAATCCCAACGTTCCCGTAAGATCCATATACAACTGAGGCAACAGACGCTACATCCGCGGCAATTACCTGATAAACTTACTCTAAAGTCAGCCATTCACAAGATCGGCCATCAGGAAAGAATCCTGCTCCCCTCTCCATACACATGCATGCTTGGCTAAGTATAGTTTCACATCTGCATCCAACAGCCTGCCAGAGTTCATCGGATCCAGCCTAGCCAGACACGGGCATTCACCGCCGGACCCAATTGACTATCTGGAAGGTCTCCAGCATGAGTGCCGAGTTTCAGCCGGACAAAAATCAGTGCATGCATTGGTTTTTGTCCGGCTGAAACCCAGCACTTATGCTAGAAACCGGACAGATCCCATTATAGTCAATGGGGTCCAGAGGTGAACAGCAGTATCCCGCTAGGCCGGGTACGGTGAACTCCGGCAGGCTGCGCCTCTATGTAGATGTGAAACCTGCCTTAGCCTGCATGGGGAGAACACCACTGCCAGACACTTCTGCTTATATACCCAAAAGGATCGGGCATGTTGAAATCCAGCTGCCTGATCCTTCAGAAAACTTTATGGCACACTGCAAGATTGTTGCCTGCTGGAATTCGGGTTCCCACCCCTTTATAATGTAGAGAAAAATCCAGCTTGTATAGTGCAAAATAGATTTTTATTTTTGAAATGCGGCAAACTAACATATATGAAGTTTCGCCCATAAAACCCCTTTCATCAGACTGGTGCCGCTTTATGAACTGCCTGGGTCACGGGCGCGTAAAGAAGATGCAGAGTAACTCACTGCAATGTACACCAGATATATGCCTTCAGGGGAGAGTCGAGAAGCCTCCATAAATGTTAGATCAGGCATCCTCAAACTGCGGCCCTCCAGCTGTTGCAAAACTACAACTCCCAGCATGCCTGAACACCCTACAGGTATCAACCTACAGCAGGGCATTGTGGGAGTTGTAGTTTTACAACAGCTGGAGGGCCGCAGTTTGAGGATGCCTGCGTTAGATGGTTGGCTGATCCCCTCCAAAAATTCTTGGGTTGCCTGAAACGTGTCAGATAGGGTTTGTGCAAATGGCTCGATAATGCATATAAGCCTTCCCAACTCTAGCGTGACGGCACAGGCAAAGTCACACCTCTTAATTATATATGAAAGCTACTATAAAAGATGAATTATTCATGTCTTTGGCATTTTATAGGCTCAGCGCCAGCGGGTTGCTACATAGAATATAGATCCTGGATACAGGTGAGCACAACTTCCCTTGGCAAAATCGTAAAATATGTGCTGGAAGACCCTTGCGATGGTGCATTATGACTTACCGCTAGGTTTTTTACGCAACTCTATATTTTGGTTGCTTTTATGTGAGCTTTGACAGTTTTCCAAAGTCCTGGGGTCCAAGGTTCCTGCTCGTCAGATAGGTGAATCCGTGTCCGTCTACATCCTAGCTAAATGATGTCGGCCTCCACCTATAGACCTCCCATTGAGACTGGACAAGGAAGACATTTGGCATCTATTCCTCGGCTTATTGTCCGGTTCCTGCAGACGCTCCCTACGGATCAATGGTGGGGAGCAACTAAAACTGCCCAGACGACAGGGGTTAAAAGACTGAAAAACACCATCATATGCATTTTGCGGTCGGTTACGGATGACGTTCTTGTTGCATCTGTCCTTTTTGTGGACCCATCGACCTCAATGGGTCCGTGTACCGCATTCTGAGCCAACAAATAGGCCATGTTCTATTAATTGCGGAACGGACCTACGGATGTGGAAAGCACACGGATCGTCCTTACGGCCGTTCCGCGAAGAGATGGAACATGTCCTATACTTGGCCGCAGACCCTTTGGAGTCAAGGGGTCTGCAAAAAAGACGGATGCAAAAAGGACATCATTCGTATTTTGCAGATCTTCGTGTGCATGAGGCCAAAGCGACAGAGTTCCTGTCTGGAGTCGTGAAGGCAGATTTGGGGAGGTGATGCTGAGGGCAGCGGACGGCGGAAAAGCGTTGCTTGGGGTGACATGCATGAGAGGACTTGAAGCTGAGGTCGGGAGGAGCTTCTGCAGCGCGACTTCCACTTGGGACTATCAGCAGAGTTTTGTGGACTGTATTTCCTGGGCCACTGGACTATACCGGCTTCCGTGGTCCCTTCTCCTCCCTGCGCGGTGCAGTGCTGGTTGGGCGCAATAAACAGTGTCCTCGCATCACTTGCTGTGTTGATCGCACGAGAAGCAAATGAAACCCCCGTGACACACGCCTTGCAGGAGAACAGGAGACCCACTGACAGCAAAGCCAAACTCGTCTGGAAAATGATCTGCGCAGTGGGAGCTATTAGCCGCGGCGCGGTATACTGCATATACCACCCCCAGATCTCAATTTATAACTCAGACGCCAAACTTCCTCTCATTAACAGAGCGAGCAAACAGCATTCTTCTCTCCTCACCTCTCACTCCTACTGATGCAGCAAACCAATTACTCAGTTTCATTATTTTGTGTTGTCTGCACCCGACGGACTGCCATGAGGACGCACACCAAGTACTGACACCCCAGAGACCGCCAAGAACTGCGCGGATCCACCAACACAACACACAAGTGGAAAAAAAATGGGCTCTATGGGGGGAGATTCAGCATCTCCCTGCACCGCTTTTGTGGCGTAAAAAGGTCGCGAGCGCCGTGTTTGCGACTTTTTAAAAGCCAAGTGTCGCAAGTGCCGTTTCTGCATCACCCTGGCATCTTTCACTAAAAGCGGCATGGCGAGGGGCAGGGCCAGTGGGTCCGCCACATATATCTTTATTTGCATCTGTTTTTCTGTTATGACACAGGATAGCGGATAAGTGTCTGATGGGCAGGGGTTTGACCACTGGGGCCCCTCACAATCACGAGATCAGGGGCCCGGGCTCCCAGTTTGAATTGAGATGCAGACACATGCATATCCACGAGTACAAGAGCTCGGTCTTCTCTGACAGCCCCATAGGGCTGAATGGACTGCAGCGAGCAAGCAAGAGTGCTGCTCCGTTCAAACAGGACTCCCGTTCTCTTGACCCGTGGGGGCCCCAGTGGCCCTGAACAGATACGTATCCCATATCCTAAGTTGTCTTAATGAGACTACCTCTTTAAAGTGGGGCTGTCACCATTCTTGACTAGAGTTGTTTCGGTACCAAAATTTTGATTCGGTATCGATACCATAAAAAAGTATTGCGATACTCGATACCATTCGATACCACGCGAAAAAAAAAAACGCCAAAAAAATCTGCGTGCATTCCACATTTTATGGAACCGCCGGCTCATAATACAACAGTCCTATCCTACTTTTTTACGGCGACTAAAAGAAAATGGCGAATCGTGCATTTTTTTTTTTACGGCGTTCACCGCATAAAAGTGGATTTTTTAATAGTTTGGACTTTTGAGACGCGGCGATATGTAATATTTTATTTATTGTTTTATATTTTATATGTAAAATTGGGAAACTTTTCTTTTTTTCTTTTACAGTTTATTTATTAACCATTTCCCCCTTAGGGCTAGAACCTGGGATATTCTCATCCTATTCACCCTAAGGCCCCTTTCACAGGAGCGAGTTTTCCGCGCGGGTGCAATGCGTGATGTGAACGCATTGCACCAGCAATAAATCCTGACCCATTCATTTCAATGGGTCTGTGTACATGAGCGTTTTATTTCACGCATCACTTGTGCGTTGCGTTAAAATCGCAGCATGTTCTATATTCTGCGTTTTTTCACGCAGCCCTAGCCCATAGAAGTGAATGGGGCTGCGTTAAAAACGCATTGCATCCGCAAGCAAGTGCGGGTGCGTTGCGTTTTTCACTGATGGTTGTTAGGAGATGTTGTTTGTAAACCTTCAGTTTTTTATCACGCGCGTGAAAAACGCGTCAAAACGCATTGCACCCGCGCGGAAAAAACTGAACAACTGAACGCAATCGCAGGCAAAACTGAATGGCTTGGCCTGTGAAATCGCACAGTTTTCACTGAACGCATCCGCAACGCATCCGTACCCAATCCGGACACGCTCGTGTGAAAGAGGCCTAATAGAGCTCTATCAGGGTGAATAGGATCTCACCCTCTCCCTGCTGCCCTGTGCACACAGCAGCAGGGAGCAGACTATGGCAGCCAGGACTTCAGAAGCGTCCTGGTTACCATGGTAACCGATCGGAGCCCCAGCATTACACTGCTGGGGCTCCGATCACTGCCACCAATGAGGAGGATGTGAGGGGACCCTGTGGCCACTGCCACCAATGCTTTTATTACTGGGGGGAGGGGGGATGGGGAGCCACACTGGCCACCAATGTTTAAATACAGGGGAACTGGGGGGTTGGCGGCACGGCGGGAGCGGGCGCACTGGCCAGCAATGGCGAGTACCGTTTCTTATATAAATGCAGGCAGAAGACACACGCTGCCGGCACCTGCCTGTGACCCAGCACTGCGATCAGAGGCAATTAATTGCCTCTGATCGCAGCGCTCTGTCACAGGCAGGTGCCGGTGTTCCGGAATTTTCTGCTACCCGGAATTTTTTGCTACCTACGTCACTTCCGGTAGTGACGTGGGAGGCGCGGCTCTCCTCTCGGCTCCTGATTGGTCGGCTCCTGCATTTATATAAGAAACGGTACTCGGCATTGCTGGCCAGTGCGCCCGCCCCTCCTCCCACCCCCGCTCTGCCCCCCTCTCCCTCTATTGGTTGCAGCGGCAGCACAGGGGGCGGGAGAGACTGCCTCCTTCTCCCTGTGCTGCCGAGGAGAACATGGCCGCGCTGAGAGCAGCGCAGCCATGCTCTCCTATACTGGGCTGTGCAGTAGCGCAGCCCAGTATCGATAAAATACTTATCCTGGTATGGAGCTCGATACCAGAGAAAAGTATCAATTGGGTATCGAAATTTCGATACCCGAAACAACCCTATTCTTGACATGTTAGTTTTAGTAGATAATTGGAAATAATTCAGGAGAATCTTTTCTTAGAACTCTTTAATTCCTCCTAGAAATTCAGGCATAAACTTACAACTGGGCATTACCATTCTGCTTGTCAGATGGGTGTGTCCCTACACTGTCCACTCTGATTAGACAGTGTCAGAATGCCCCTAACAGTTAATACCCAGCTGTTGATTTATTCATAAAGGGCTAGGAGGAACAATAGAGGAACTGCACAACACAGAGTTCTAGGAAACGATGGTCCAGAAAGGACATGTCAAGAGAGATGATGGGGCTTCCATTTATAACATGTTATCTCCTATCCATAGGATAGGCGGGGATAACTATCAGACTGGTGGGGGTCCTGCCGGTGGGCCCCCCACGATCATTAGAGCAAGGGCCCTGTACCTTGTAGAGTTCCCTTGTAATGGACAGAGGCGCTGATCGGAAAAGCATGCCCACGCTCTATTCATTTCTATAGGAGCGCCGGAGATAGCCGAGTACAGGACTCCACAGCGTACAAGGTCTCGTTCTCATGTGGGGCCCAGCGCTAGGACCTCTACCGATCTAACCTGTGGATAGGAGATAACTTATCACCAGAATATCCCTTTAAGGCTACATGCACACAAACACATTTTTCTTGTGTTTCGCATGTGATCCACAAAAACTGTGGATTGGACATGGCCCTAAAATACGGACGTGTGCACGAGGCCCAACTGGTTCCTGCCAGCGCTGGTTGGAGATGACGAGTCCGGGCCTCAGATGTCAATCAAACCAGAGTTAGGGGTGTTTAGGAAACCAACACTGTACATCAACTCCCCCTCAGTATGCTCCACTCTATCGTCCCTAAAGAGGATTTCGGAGAGTTTTTTTACTGATTGATAGGTCATTAGTATCTGATCGGTGGGGGTCTGACATCCGGGACCCCTGCCAATCAGCTGTTTGAGAAGGCAACTGCTTGGTATCGCAGCCCAGCCCCATTCACTTCATATGACGGCATTATGTCCGTCCAAAATGCCTGATCAGTCGCCGGAATGCCGGACCTGGCATTAATTTACATTGTCTTGCATTAGTGCCTGTTCGAGCATTGCGAAACAACTGAAGGACGGATCCGCGCATGCGCAGACCAGGAAAACTGTGAAAAAGACTGCTAGACGGATCCATCCATCAGCATCACAAGCAGAGAGACGGATCCGTTCTTGCAATCCATTTGTAGACGGATCCGCACCCAGATCCGTCTACAAATGCTGTCAGTTATCACACTGAATGGCGGATCCGGCAGGCAGCTCCGACAACGGAACTGCCTGCCGGATCACACGAACGAAAGTGTGAAAGTAGCCTAAGCCAGTTCTACTTTACACCAGTTTGATAAATGACCCCCTTAGCTTTTCTCGCAAGGATAGAAGAACGCTCTGCGCAAGCGCAGCCACTTTACCATCGGACATGGCCGAGCTCTCGACATCAGATCGGTGGTGGTCCAAAACGCTGCACCCTCAACGATTGGTTTGCAGCTGCCGCCACTGGGGACTAGTCAGTGGACTTATCCGTTTTGTGGTCCGGAAATCACAGATCCGCAAAACACAGATACCGCCTATGTGTGCTCCACATTTTGCGGATCTCCCCGCCCCGCCCCATGTTAGATTGCTCCATCGAAATGAATAAGTCCTCATCCCATCCGCAACAAATAATGCGTAACGGATGCGGACCATAACAGTCGTGTGCACGCCCCCTAAGTTAGAAGCAGAAGACTCCGCCAGTAGTGGCGGCGCCAGGCACTGCAGCTCGGCTTCCATTCCTGTCTATGGGGCTGATGTCTCATAGAAGTGAACGGAGCGGCATTCCAACAGGAGATATTGGGCGTCCCAGTGGTCAGACAACCCCCCCCCCCTCAATCTGACATTCATCACCCATCCTGTGGACACGTAATAAATATCTTCCGATGGATAACCCCTTTTAAGAGTCGTGGGTAGGGTTGAGCGAACTTGTAGGGTTCGGCGTCCGAAGTTCGGGTTATCGCAGAATCCCGTTATGGATTCTGCGACCACGGACCATAGCGGAATTTGGAAACCATTATTGGTTTCCAAATTCTGTTATGGTCCGTGGTAGCGGAATCCATAACGGGATTCTGCGATAACCCAAACTTCGGATGCCGAACTTAAAACACAGGATGTCACCAGAGGACTGTAGTATTCATGGTAGGGGGTGGGCTTCTGTTATATTTCTGCACTGACTGATAACAGAGAGCAATGGCTGACTCTGAGCACCTTTTGCCCTGAACTGATCAGTGTCATGTACATACGAACGAAAACATTGGAGAGAAAGAAACCGCGCCCGTGTGAATGGGCCCTATGGGTTGCAGTACGGACATGCACATAGATCACAAACAGCCTCCATGACAACGGACGGGGATCCTTCGCACAAGCCAAGCTCCCAACTTACTAGTGTCACAGCAGCTGATAAAGCACACCGGAAGTCAGTGGCACGAGACCGCCCCCTGTGCTCGCTCTTATTACTACCGGGCACAACAATGCCCCGGACATAACAGTTCCGCGTGAGAAACGACAACGGTACAGACTATCTATAACTTATTCTTGTATGGCAGGGGCCCCGCTGCTTCAGGCACACGCCGGGGAGGTTACCCGGGGGGCATGCTCACCCGGTTCTGTAGAATAAGGGATGAGGGGAGCTAGGCCACGCCCACCGCACACGTCACGCCTGCAGCTTACTGGAGGCCGCGGCTGTAACGTCTGAGGCGCCGGATTTGAAAGAGAAAAGAGTGGCGGCAACTTCCTGACGAGTGAGTTATTATAGGGCTGTGCGTGCCGCGGGGTTCTCTAATCACCGGGTAGGAAGTGCCCGGCTCCCCCCACTCTGGGCACTGGGGGGGTCCTACAGTCAGTCCTTAGCAGCGGGGCTCTGTGTGTATATATATTGCTGGTTGTACCTATGATAAGTGTACACCGCTGCGGAATATGTCAGTGCTATACAATAGGGTTGTGTACACACAGCGCGGCAGTTTTATTTTCATTTTGATGCTACAGACCTGCTCATTGACTGGAGCTAAACCGTGAATGCGGACCGCCAATGGTTTCCAGCGGCCAAGAAACCGGACAACCCCTTTAACCCTAGCCAGTGCCTCCCAGGGGGGCTTGTATGACCCTAGCCAGTGCCTCCCAGGGGGGGCTTGTATGACCCTAGCCAGTGCCTCCCAGGGGCTTGTATGACCCTAGCCAGTGCCTCCCAGGGGGGGGGGGCTTGTATGACCCCAGCCAGTGCCTCCCAGGGGCTTGTATGACCCTAGCCAGTGCCTCCCAGGGGCTTGTATGAGCCTAGCCAGTGCCTCCCAGGGGCTTGTATGAGCCTAGCCAGTGCCTCCCAGGGGCTTGTATGAGCCTAGCCAGTGCCTCCTTGGAGCTTGTATGACCCTAGCCAGTGTCTCCCAGGAGCTTGTATGACCCTAGCCAGTGCCTCCCAGGGGCTTGTATGACCCTAGCCAGTGCCTCCCAGGGGGGGCTTGTATGACCCTAGCCAGTGCCTCCCAGGGGGGGCTTGTATGACCCTAGCCAGTGCCTCCCAGGAGCTTGTATGACCCTAGCCAGTGCCTCCCAGGGGGCTTGTATGACCCCTAGCCAGTGCCTCCCAGGGGGCTTGTATGACCCTAGCCAGTGCCTCCCAGGGGGCTTGTATGACCCTAGCCAGTGCCTCCCAGGGGGCTTGTATGACCCTAGCCAGTGCCTCCCAGGGGCTTGTATGACCCTAGCCAGTGCCTCCCAGGGGCTTGTATGACCCTAGCCAGTGCCTCCCAGGGGCTTGTATGACCCTAGCCAGTGCCTCCCAGGAGCTTGTATGACCCTAGCCAGTGCCTCCCAGGGGGGGCTTGTATGACCCTAGCCAGTGCCTCCCAGGGGGGGCTTGTATGACCCTAGCCAGTGCCTCCCAGGGGGCTTGTAGACCCTAGCCAGTGCCTCCCAGGGGGCTTGTATGACCCTAGCCAGTGCCTCCCAGGGGGGCTTGTATGACCCTAGCCAGTGCCTCCCAGGGGGCTTGTATGACCCTAGCCAGTGCCTCCCAGGGGGCTTGTATGACCCTAGCCAGTGCCTCCCAGGGGGCTTGTATGACCCTAGCCAGTGCCTCCCAGGGGGCTTGTATGACCCTAGCCAGTGCCTCCCAGGGGGCTTGTATGACCCTAGCCAGTGCCTCCCAGGGGGCTTGTATGACCCTAGCCAGTGCCTCCCAGGGGCTTGTATGACCCTAGCCAGTGCCTCCCAGGGGGCTTGTATGACCCTAGCCAGTGCCTCCCAGGGGGCTTGTATGACCCTAGCCAGTGCCTCCCAGGGGGCTTGTATGACCCTAGCCAGTGCCTCCCAGGGGGCTTGTATGACCCTAGCCAGTGCCTCCCAGGGGGCTTGTATGACCCTAGCCAGTGCCTCCCAGGAGGCTTGTATGACCCTAGCCAGTGCCTCCCAGGGGGCTTGTATGACCCTAGCCAGTGCCTCCCAGGGGGCTTGTATGACCCTAGCCAGTGCCTCCCAGGGGGCTTGTATGACCCTAGCCAGTGCCTCCCAGGGGGCTTGTATGACCCTAGCCAGTGCCTCCCAGGGGGCTTGTATGACCCTAGCCAGTGCCTCCCAGGGGCTTGTATGACCCTAGCCAGTGCCTCCCAGGGGGCTTGTATGACCCTAGCCAGTGCCTCCCAGGGGGCTTGTATGACCCTAGCCAGTGCCTCCCAGGGGGGGCTTGTATGACCCTAGCCAGTGCCTCCCAGGGGGGGCTTGTATGACCCTAGCCAGTGCCTCCCAGGGGGGGCTTGTATGACCCTAGCCAGTGCCTCCCAGGGGGGGCTTGTATGACCCCAGCCAGTGCCTCCCAGGGGGGGTTTGTATGACCCCAGCCAGTGCCTCCCAGGGGCGGCTTGTATGACCCCAGCCAGTGCCTCCCAGGGGAGCTTGTATGACCCCAGCCAGTGCCTCCCAGGGGGGGCTTGTATGACCCCAGCCAGTGCCTCCCAGGGGGGGCTTGTATGACCCTAGCCAGTGCCTCCCAGGGGCTTGTTGACCTGTTTGTTACAGAGGATGCCCGGTGTCTCATCTCTTGGGATCAGGTGCATTTAGTGAAGCTGCAGATTTTGTTACTGACATGAAAATGTAACTATTTGGAAACATGCACACAGTTTTGACACATTTTTTGCGGTCACAGTGAAGACTTGTCTGAATATGCCATAACATGGTTTGCACTGGACAGTGAGGGCTCTGGGAGTATAGCATTACAGACTTCTCATCATTGATGTCAGTTTGCCACAGTGCCACCCATTGCCACCAGACCACCACTGGTACCTCCAGTGCTAAACTCTAGTTTCTCCTTCCAGTGTGCTCCCCACTGCTGCCTCTGCATCTTGACGCCACGACCAGTCCTCCCTGTCCAATAGTAAAGCCCCTATTAGACTGCACAGTAATCGGGCAAATGTTCCTGATAAATGACTCCTATTATCGAGCAGTTGATCAGATGATGAACGAGCAAACCCTCACTTGTTTGGAATCTTTTATCAAGTGTGACGCTGACAGGTCCTCCTGACCGCCCCAGTATCAGCAACATAAACGCAGCAAGCTGGAATCTTCAGTGTCTATAGGGCACAAGGTGACATTGGTGACCACTGTCTCAGGGTTTTTCTGACTTCCTCCACTACAGCTCAGGCGCTGAATAGTATCTGGATGTGTCCAGCTCGTGCAGATGCAAAGGAGATCTGCGGCCTGAATCTGCACGTTGTGCTGGATGAGTCCAGTTAGGCTGCATTCACATGGGCGTGTTTTCCGCGCGGGTGCAATGCGTGATGTAAACGCATTGCACCCGCACTGAATCCTGACTCATTCATTTCAATGGGTCTGTGTACATGAGCGTTTTTTTTCACGCATCACTTGTGCGTTGCGTGAAAATTGCAGCATGTTCTATATTCTGCGTTTTTCAAGCAGCCCTAGCCCCATAGAAGTGAATGGGGCTGCGTTAAAAACGCATTGCATCCGCAAGCAGGTGCGTTGCAGTTTTCACTGATGGTTGTTAGGAGATGTTGTTTGTAAACCTTCAGTTTTTTATCACGCGCGTGAAAAACGAATCAGAGCGCAACTGAACGCAATAGCAGGCAAAACTGAATGGCTTTGCCTGTGAAATTGCACAGTTTTCACTAAACGCATCCGGACACGCTCGTGTGAACCCAGCCTTAGGCCCCTTGCAGACGAGCGTTCCTCACGCAGCGAGTCCGCAACGGAGCTGCGTGCCTGACCTCCCAGCACTGCCAGGGATCACATAGCATTATATTGATTTACGATGCTATGTAACCCTTACAGTTCTGGAATGTATTGGATAACACTGACATAATGCTGTCAGTGTTATCCAATACATTCCAGAACTGTAAGGGTTACATAGCATCATAAATCAATATAATGCTATGTGAATCCCGTCAGTGCAGGAAGGTCGGGCAGGGAGCTCCGTTGCGGACTCGCTGCGTGAGGAACGCTCGTCTGCAAGGGGCCTTACTGTTCAGTATCTGCGCTATAGTGGTGGAAGCGAGGAACAGTCCGAGGGAGCCGTCACAGTGACAAATCTCATGACCACCATCTTGCATCTGGTGTATTCTGAGGAGTCCAACTTGCTAAGTGTACGTTGCAGAGGGCATTCCAGCTAGGGTACAGTACTAAATCGACTATGATTGCAAATATGAAATATTACTGTTTGTGGCCTTTTCACAAATTATGCAAAAAGAGGTCAACACCTTTAATCCCCCAACAATCACATCAAAATTGGGGGGGAAAAACCCTCCTAAAAATGTCTTTTTTTTTTTTTGTATTGTAGATTTTAATTCATGGGTGAAGGGGGATTAATCACATGCACAGAACTACATGTTACCCTCCCCCTGGGGACATGTACAGGGGACTTATTTTCTTTCCTGCCTGCACGAACACTGAGCACTGTCCGGCTAATTGGGCAGGGGGGTGTGGGGGTTCTCTGGGACTTTGATTTTGATGACCAGAGACTGCCTGGCTTTACAGCTCGTGGCGTGAACGCATCGCACCCGCACTGAATCCTGACCCATTCATTTCAATGGGTCTGTGTACATGAGCGTTTTTTTTCAAGCATCAGTTTTGCGTTGTGTGAAAATCGCAACATGTTCTATATTCTGCGTTTTACACGCAGTCCTGGCCCCATAGAAGTGAATGGGGCTTCAGTAAACAACGCATTGCATCCGGAAGCAAGTGCGGATGCAATGTATTTTTCACTGATGGTTGCTAAGAGATGTTGTTTGTAAAGCTTCCGTTTTTTTATCACGCGCGTGAAAAACGCATTGCACCCGCGCGGAAAAAACTGACTTAACTTGCTTGCAAAATGGTGCGTGTTTCACTGAACAGTTCCAATTCGTATCATTCGTGTGAAAGAGGCCTAAAGCTTCATTCCGTTCAAGTGAAATACAGAGCTGTAATACCAGACCAAGCTGGAACTGTGCCTGGGGAACACTGAAGGGGTGCAGTGCTCACAGGAGCGCCACAGCACCTTCAGGAATCCGACCAGTGGGAGTCCGACTCCTGGTGCCCCCATGATCAGTGAGCACCACGTCCCCTTCATTGTTTATCAGACTTGGGTCCCACATCCTGAAGATTGCCCATTAATATCAAAGTTTCAGAAAAGCCCTTCAAATTTTCCTGTGGGGATGCTGCACTTACTGCTGGACATCAGTGAGAAATCAGTCCAAAGAGGCTGGTACAATTAGAGGAGATTCTGGGCCCCATAAAGCCAAAGAGTGTAGGTCACAGGGGCCCGCCATTACTGAAAATGCCTATTCTTGTCCGCGATTGTGGACAAGAATAGGACATGTTCTATCTTGTTTTTGCGGGGGCCGCAGAACGGAGCCACAGATGCGGACAGCACGCTGTGTCTTGTCCATCTTTTGCAGCCTCATTGAAATGAATGGGTCCACACCCGTTCTGCAAAATTGCGGAATGGATGCAGACTCATTCATACGGTCGTGTGAGTGAGCCCTCAGGGTGCATTCACACGACCGTAGTTTTTGTCCGCATCTGATCTGCATTTTGTGCTGTCCGCTCCGTAGCCCCGCAAAACGGATAGAACATGTCCTATTCTTGTCCGTTGACTGCAAAATACATACAGTCGTGTGCATGTAGCCTTAGGCAGAGGCCCTGTGGAGGGCATCAGGTGGGAAGATTTTCCTTTGGGAGTAAGGGGGAGACATTAGGTGGCAGGACTCTTTGGGGAGGAGGAGTCATGGGGAACAAAAAGTAGCATTGTGGAAAGAGGAAAAGGAGAGAAACGACCTGGTCTGGGTTCCGTGGAAGGGCATGGGAAGACTGTAAGCGGGTAGAGGTGGTGTGTGGGGGAAGGGGGTAATAAGTGTCGAGGGCTCTCTAAAGGGGGTTGGGAAGGCATAACTTATCAGGGGCCAAACGGAGACAGTATTTGGGTAAGGGCCTCATTTTCTCTCCTTGTAGCTGGGCTCCTGCTGGCAGCAAATGTCTCAGCAGGTTGGATTTGTCCACCTGTAGACGTTACGGGATCTGAGAGTTTATTGTTGTTTCTCTTAGTTTCAGCACCACGTCTCCCAGGATCCATGGCCTCTGGGTGGCTGGAACAAGACTGAAGACAAGGTGGAAACGGCATTTAGAAGTCCTTCTTGCTACTCAGTGTATGTCACTCTTGAAGAAGTGGATTATCTGTAGGTGCAGCTTGCAGGTAAGGGTACTTTCACACTTGCGTTGGTGCGGATCCGTCTGTTTATTTGCACAGACGGATCCGCACCTATGATGCAAACTTTTGTATCCGTTCAGAACGGATCCATTTGAATTAGTTAAAAGAGAAATGGCAAAGTCCGTTTTGAATTACATTGAAAGTCCATGGGGAACGGATCCGTTTTCAAATGCACCATATTGTGTCATTGAAAATGGATCCGTCCCCATTGACTTACATTGTAAATAAAAACGGATCCGTTAGGCTCCGCCTCTTCAGACGGACACCAAAATGCTGCATGCTGCGTTTTGGTGTCTGCCTCCAAAACGGAATAGAAGCGGAACGGAGCCGAACTGATGCATTCTGAGCGGATCCTTATCCATTCAGAATGCATTGGGGCTGAACTGATCCGTTTTGGACCGTTTGTGAGAGCCCTGACCGGATCTCACAAACGGAATCCAAAACGCCAGTGTGAAAGTACCCTAATCGATTCTATCCTGTTTTATGTATTTTTTGTGTTGTAGAGTTTTTACGGTAAATCCTCGTTGATCCCACAATGCTGGGATCTAACATCACTTCCTGACGGGTGGGGAATACGAATATCCCAGTCTCCAACTAGAGAACTGAAGTCCTGTCATGGGTAGAAGTGGGGTCTTTACCAGGAAATTTTCACACAGGGCCGTTTGCAGTTTTCGGTGTCTATTTTTGTTGCCCAAAAAAAAGTATCCAAAAGAGAGGAAAAGTGCAAAGGAAGTCCTTCCCCCTCCTTGGAAGAAACACGTAGAAAAACGAAAAACATAGGGTGCTGAAGTGGTACCAATAAACCTTTTGGTTTATTGATAAAAAACCTAAAATATATAAAAAAAATACCAGCTATGTGTTTCAACAGCGAACCGCAGCATAGCTGATTTTTTAAATATATTTTACTGTTTTATTGATAAACAAACGTTTATTGGTACCAGTGCAGCGTCCTACGTTTCCGTTTTTTTTTTGTATGTGCTTCCTTGAATCCTGTTCCGGCTCCTTATGGATGTCTCCGGCAGGAAGGGGCAGCAGCCTGGTTCCCCTCCTATTATCTGGCGGTGGCGGTGTACTCGGTTCTGGTAAGAAGCTTTATTTGATGGGGACAGGAGACTTACCATTTGAGGTGTCGCACTAGGGGAACGCCCCTGCACTTCTCTTCCCTCTCTGGAAGGAAACACTGTAACCTAAGGACATATTGTCCAACTGCTGTGTCCTCTCCGTCTTCTTTTTCTGGAGGCCGCATTCAGAATCATTGATTTAAAGGCTATGTACACCTCCAGGGACTTTTTTTATTTATTTTTTTATGATCGCATTTTTGGCTAAAAATAATGTTTTTCAATTGGTCTTTATTAAAAATATTGGGGAAGATTTACCAAACTGTTGTAAAGGAGAACTGGCTTAGTTGCCCATAGCAACCAATCAGATTCCACCTTTCAATATCCAAAGGAGCTGAGGAAAATGATAGGTGGAATCTGATTGGTTGCTCTGGGCAACTAAGCCAGTTCTCCTTTACCCCAGTTTGATAAATCTGCCCCATTGAGCTCTTCTGTCACAAAGAATTAGCTGTTTATCTAGCTGTGTGAATGGTAGTTTCACTTTGTGCCGGTCATCTAATAAACCTTATCGCTAATTTACAAACAGGTTATAAACACTTATTTAAGCCGCATTCTTATGAGTAAAATAAGAACTGAGCCATGAGTGTTAAGCTACTATCACACTAACGTTAATATTTTCCGTTATTGAGATCCGTTATAGGGTCTCAATACCGGAAAAAAACACTTCCGTTTTGTCCCCATTCATTGTCAATGGCGACAAAACATAACTGAACAGAACGGAGCGCTCCAAAATGCGTTCCGTTCTCATACCGGAAAGAAAAACCGCAGCATGCTGCGGTTTACTTTCCACCCTGGGATAAGGAGCAAGACAGATCCATCATGATCCACAATGCAAGTCAGTGGGGACGGATTAATTTTCTCTGACACAATAGAAAACGGATGCGTCCCCCATTAACTTTCAGTGGAGTTCATAACGGATGCAGACGGTTGTATTATCAGTAACGGAAGCGTTTTTGCTGAACCCTGCCGGATCCAGTAAAAACGCTAGTGTGAAGGTAGCCTAATGAGGAGCCCCGACAGAACAGAGAGAAAATACAGATCCTGCTGATAGATAAACTCAACGCTGTGCAGGGAAAATGGCTCATCATTTTTAATAAAGACCAATTGAAAAAATGATTTTTCGCTTTAAATGAGTACAATGCAATCATTAAAAATAATGGCCACCAAAGGTATAAATAGCCTTTAAACGACCATACAGGCGGCTACTTGGCATTTACAAAAGCGGGCTTCTCTCTCTTAGCACCGCTTTAAGGTAGTTTAGCAATTGTCTGTGTGCTCTGGCCATACACATTAGATGGACATTGTCCAACATGTAACGTTGATTGATCAGTTGTGATCACCATTTATCATCAGATAAAACGATGTGTGCCCCGTAGTCTGACCTGTCAATGGTCCGATCATTTGTCAGACAGAACCGGCGTACATTTGATGTGTGACAGTGGATGTTTATGACCTGCTTTGTACTATTATACATGATAACCGTAATTCCTAATCTTTTTTCCTCCCCATCAACCCCTACAACTTTCACGCCCCCATGGTCAGCTTTTGCTGTTGCTATGTTCTGGGGACCCCCTAATTAATCCTGTGGACCCGTGGGATGGCAAATGCTGCATGACAGAAACAAATATACCGTCTATTGTATTTTTTTTTTTTTCTTGTGTGTTAAACATTTTGTGTTAAAATGCATTTTTTTGATAGACACGAGTTAATTGATTGCGGATGCTTTTGGCAGGGCACAGGTTAAACAGGTCTGGAAAATAAAGTCTGATCCTCTGTACACATCCATTAATCATTTTTTTTCCAGGATATCCCTGATGAGTCCCTTTAGGAGGAGAGATTTGCATTAAAAAGACACGGCTGGCCCCCACCACTTCTCCCCTGGGATGTGAGGGTGGTATTTGTCTGTGAAAGCCATCGCCACCGCAGGCATGTCATCAGCCGCTGCCAGCAGCAGCCCACACAGCAGTCCTTTTCAGCAGGTTCATTGCTCTTCTGAATTGTGATATTTGGGGATCTCCCTGCCATATGCACATTTTTCCTCCTCCTCGTGCCTTGCCATTAATATCAGATAAAAAAAAAAATAATGTCACAGCCTACAGGGAAATATGGATTTCCCCATCACACTTGTCAAAAGCAAGTAATACCAGTGGGCGCCGGGACTTCAAATAATAGATTTATTTACAGATGCATCTCCCTCCTTCATGCATTATTGATGTGTTTTGTGAGGCTTCCTCCGTCCTCTGCCAAACGCCCGGTTGAGGTGCTATATTTACGGAGACGGCCTTTCGACGCAGCCCCGCACCTGTAGGAGGTTGTCTAAATGAGTGCATTTCCTTTTTGTACCGTTTTATTGTTACTTTTCATCTCGGCATTGCGTGCCTTCGATTATCCGTCCGCTAAATCATAGGCTAATGTTCCCTCGGTGTATAGGTTATATACGGTACGTTACAGAGGTTCTACAGCGTCTCATAATGTCTGCTGCTCTAACTTTCTAAAAACGCGCTTATTGTCAAGTCCCCGAGCAGTGATGGCGGAGAAAACTGCAGGATGGAAGGAGGCGGCCGTATGAACACTGTGCAAAGGTTAGAGGTACGGGCAAGACTAAAATCCATGAGATTCGCGCCTGTCAATGTATTTTTGCGCTTTCATCCAGAAGGTTAACGTATAACCTCTGGGCTACGTTATGTTGCACTTCTCTACCGGAAACAAGTGCTGGATTTGGGGGTATTACAGCCTGACACAATATCCTCTACCCCCTGGGACCCCCACTGATTACTAAAGCCCCTATCCCCCCTCCCAGCCGTTCCATTCCTATTCCTCATAATAGTAGTGGGGTCACTGAGGTTTATTGAACAGTTGATAAATGTTTGTGGTTGGGATATTTCGGAATTATGCCAATATCTTATTGGCTGGGGTCCGACACCCTGCACCGCCACTGACCAGCTGTTACCGAGCTTCAGTGGGAGCAGTGCTGCAGTAATCGCCTCCTTCCACTACACCATGGATGGGGCCCTTCAGTTCGAGCTGTGAGACTCCACAGTAGCAGCTGATCGTCGTGGGTGTGGGCTGTCGGATTGCTACTGATCAGATATTGATGACCTATCTTGAGGATAGGCCAGGATTTGAAAACCAAGGCTACTTTCTTCCAAAAACAGCGCCATTTTTCCACCCTGGTATTGTAGCCCTGTTCCACTGTTTTCAGTCTAGCCGAGATGCAGTTGCAGACACAATGCACTGGCAGGGGTGGCGCTGTTTCTGTAATAAGTAGCAGAGTTTTTCTAATCCTTGAAAGCTCTTTAAGGGCCCATTCACACGACCTTATTTTCGGCTAGTGTCTGATCCACATTTTTTGCAGATCAGATGAGAACCCATCCATTGCAATGGGGCCGCAAAAGATGCTCACAGCACATGGTCCGCATCCATATGTCCATTTCGCTGCCCCACAAAAAAAGGAAGAAGATTCTCTATTCTTGTCCGTTTCACGGACAAGAGCAGTCATTTCTAACATAAGACGGAATGTGCGGGACCACAAAACAGATACGGTAGTGTGAATGGACCCTTAAAGGGGCCTACTGCTCAGAGCTGTGGAGTTGGTAGGCCAAAGCCCCGACTCCCACTCCTCAATTTCCCCTAACTCGGACTCCCACTCCCTCATACATGGCGCATGTTTAAGCAGTAACTTAATTTTAAGATTTTTTGTTTCTGTATTTCTGAATTTGAGATGTTAGAAAACATTTTTCCCCCTTATATTCTATGTATAGCATATGGAAGCCATCAGAGCAGCTAACCTCTCCAAACATGAGCTCAGAGGAAAAGCAAACTAAAGCATACAGAGAGAACATGCACTGGACAATTGATTTATGCACAGTTTATTGAAAGTTTATCTATATACTATATATACAAGAAGTACTTGCCTTAAAGGGGTTTTCTCTGCACGTTGATGCACTGGCTGACAGTTTGCACTCACTCTGTCTCGTCAGGCTGTGGGGGGGTCTCCAGTAGGTATTACCATATATTAACTTACTCTGACAGAGCAGGAGATTGTGATCTCTAACACAATTACAGGTAAAGCCATGCTTCTCAGTCCTCACAACACTTGTTCCTTTTGCTTACTGCAGGTAATCTTGCCAAATCTTATAAGTAGTGTTGAGCGAACCTGAACTGCAAAGTTCTGGTCCGTACAGAACTTTGCGAGTTCGGGGACCCGAACCTGAACTTTGCAGCAAAAGTTCGAGTTCAGTGTTCGGGCATTTAATAAAGCTTATTGAAAGGCTGCAGGGCAGCCAATCAACAAGATTTTAAGCTCTGGGCACTTAGAAGCCATCACAGCCATACCTAGTAATGGCATGGCTGTAATTGGCCGGTGAATCATGTGACCCAGCCTTTATACAAGCTGGATCACATGTAGCACCGCCCATCAGCTCTGAGTAGTGCAGGGACAGGAAGCAGGCAGCGTAAGCCAGGGAGAGTGTTAGGAATCTCATCTGGCTATTTATTCTGTGGGTGACCTATAGTGATTTTTTTTGTTGGTGCAATACACCAGCTTTGTACACCTAACACAAAAATATAATAGTTATTCAGTCTGTTAGTTCAGTGGGTGACATATACCCATTTTTTGGTGTGAGGTACACCTGCACTGCATCCGTGACAGGGAAATTAATATAGTTAATCAGTCTGTTAGTTGGGTGGGTGACATATACCCATTTTTGTATGAGGTACACCTGCACTGCAAACATGACAGGAAAATTAATATAGTCAATCCGTCTGTTAGTTCAGTGGGTGACCTCAAAGAAAGAGGAGAGCTTCAAATAAAGGACGTGGCCCTAGTCGTGGTGCTGGTGGAGCTCCTGTTGCTGGGAGAGGACGTGGTCGATCTGTGCCAGCTACACAACCAAATGAAACACCTTCCTCAGGTGCACGTAGGCGACAGAACGTTCAGCGTTATTTTGTAGGCCTGAATACCAGTGTACGAAGGTGAGGTCAGTACAAGTAGAGGCGGTAGTAGATTGGTTGGCCGACAATGCCTCTAGTTTCTTCACATCACTTTCAGCGGGGGACCGGGTGGGAGACAGAGTTGGCACCTGCACTCGATGGGAATCTGTCTTTCACCTCACCCCCTTGCAAATCAAGCAAGCAGTCTGAGCCCCATCTTTGCTTTTTGATGACTCTGCTGGCAGGGTTTCTGTGGGCCATCCACATAACCCTGCCCCAGAAGTGGAAGAGATTGAGTGCACTGATGCCCAACTACTTATGTTTCAGGATGTGGACATGGGAGCGCAGCATATCTCTGATGATGACGAAACACTGGTGCCAACTGCTGGGGCTTTCTGCAGTTTGCAGACCAGCAAGGAGGGCAGGAGTGAAGAGTGGGTGGAAGTAGATGATGTGGAGGATGATGAGGTCCTAGACCCCACATGGAATCAAGGTCATGCGAGTGACATGTGCAGTTCGGAGGAAGAGGTGGTGGTCACACAACAGCAGCCACACAGCAAAGAGGAAGCGGGGTGCAAAAGCAGAGTGGCCGTCCCCTAGCCAGTACGCCTGCTACTGCCCACCGCACCCAGGGACTGAGCACACCAAAGCCAGCTGTAAGGAGTTCCCTGGCGTGGCAGTTCTTCAGACAAGGTGCTGACGACAAGACACGAGTGGTTTGCACGCTGTGCAATCGGAGCCTTAAGCGAGGCATAAATGTTCTAAACCTGAGAACAACCTGCATGACCAGGCATCTAAATGGAAAGCACGAGCTGCAGTGGAGTAAACACCTCAAAAACCACAAAAGATCTCATGCTCCTCCCTCTTTTGCTGCAGTCTCGGCCTCTTCCTCCCCCTCTGGAGTTACAATGGCACCGGACTCCGGAAACAGAAGATGTGGCAGCAACGCGACAACGTCCTTAACCTTTAAAAAGCAGAACCACAATTTCCCATGGCAGCGTTCAGCTATCCATCTTCCAAACAATGGAGCGAAAGAGGAAGTACCCCCTACCTACCCGCGATCCCTGGCCCTGAATGCCGGCATATAAATATTCCTGGCCTTTGAAATGCTGTCATTCCGTCTGGTGGAGACGGAGAGTTTTAAAAACCTTATGGCCCACAGTATGTTGTTCCTAGCCGCCACTACCCTTACCTGTACAAGCAAGTGGAGGACAAAATCAGGTGTGCACTGCGGAACGTCATCTGTGACAAGGTCCACATAACTACCGATACATGGACCAGTAAGCACGGTCAGGGACGTTATATCTCCCTAACAGCACACCGGGTAAATGCACTGGCAGCTGGGCCTGAGGCGGATAGAAGTTTAGCACATGTCCTACCACCACCAAGGATTGCAGGACGTTTCTCTTTGCCTCCTGTTGCCTCCTCCTCCACTTCCTCCTCTACCACCTCCTCATCCGGTCAGCGTAACACCTTCAGCACAGCCAGGGGGAAACGACAGCAGGCTTTTTTGAAACTCATCTGTTTGGGGGGAAAACCCCCCACACCGCGCAAGAGCTGTGGAAGGGCATGGAACAACAAACCTATATGTGGTTGGCGCCACTGAGCCTCAGGCCCGGCCTGGTGGTGTGCGATAACGGGCAAAAAACTTGTAGCAGCTCTGGGACTAGCCGGTTTTACGTACATCCCTTGCCTGGCACAGGTGCTGAATTTGGTGGTGCAGAAATTACTTAAAAACTACCCTGATATGTCAGAGCTGCTGCAGAAAGTGCAGGCCGTCTGTGCGCGCATTCGGTGTTCTCACCCTGCTGCTGCTCACCTGTCTGCGCTGCAGCATAACTTCGGCCTTCCCGCTCACCGCTCCATATGTGATGTGCCCACCAGGTGGAACTCCACCGTGCACATGCTGGAGAGACTGTGCGAGCAGCAGCAGGTGATAGCGGAGTCTCAACTGCAGCACACACGGGTGAGTCGCTCTGCGGAACAGCACCACTTCACCACCAACGAGTGGGCTTCCATGCAGGACATGATTGGCGTGTTGTGCTGTTTTGAGTACTCCACTAACATGGCCAGTGCCAATGACTCCGTCCTCAGCATTACTATCCCTCTTCTATGTCTCCTGGAAAAAAGGCTTCGGGTGATGATAGAAGAGGAGGAGGAAGAGGGATCATTTCCACCGTTATTAGGCCAGTCAGTCAAAAGTGGCCTCAGAGCGTGGGTTCCTGCAACAACAGAGGCTAGGTACACAACTGTCCAGCCAGGACACAGTTCTGGATGAGGAGAAGGAACCGTTTTCACAGCAGGGTTCACCCAAAGCAGCTTATGGGCATTACTGGAGCGTGGCTGGGGCGATACAGAGGACACAGGCGATACACCTCCCACAGCGGACAGCTTGTCGTTGCCGCTGGGCAGCCTGGCACACATGAGCGACTACGTGCTGCAATGCCTGCGAAACGACTGCTGAGTTGCCCATAATCTAACCAGTGCTGATTACTGGGTGGCCACCCTGTTGGATCCCTGCTACAAGGACAACGTGCCGTCCTTAATTCTGTCACTGGAGTGTGATCGGAAGATGCATGAGTTCAAGCGCACGTTGGTAGACGCGCTACTGATGGCATTCCCACCTTACAGTGGGGGCTCAGTGAAGCACAAGGTGAAGGCGAAGAAGGAGGAAGTCGCCAACGCAACTGGGGCACCGCCAGCACCTCAGAAGGCAGGGTTAGCATGGCCGAAATGTGGAAAAGCTTTGTCAGCACGCCACAAGAACCAGCACCACCAGCTGATACGGAACGTCTTAGCAGGAGGCGGCATTTCAGCAATATGGTGGAGCAGTATTTGTGCAGACCCCTCCACGTACTGACTGATGGGTCTGCCCTATTCAACTTCTGGGTCTCCAAATTGGGCACATGACCTGAGCTTGCCCTTTACGCCTTGGAGGTGCTGGCCTGCCCTGCGGCCAGTGTATTGTCCGAACGTGTTTTTAGCACGGCAGGGGGATGATGACAGACAAGCGCAGCCGCCTGTCCACAGCCAACGTGGACAAGCTCACGTTCATTAAAATGAACCAGGCATGGATCCCACAGGACTTGTCCATACCTTGTGCTGAATAGACAAGTATGCCGGCCGCACCCAGCCATTGTTAGACTCCAGCACACTTTTTCTTTGCGTTCTCTTTTCCATTTCCCAATATTTTGGGTCCTTCCCAAATTTCTAAAAAATAAATAAATGGGAAAAAAACACTCTTGGCTATCTCCTCCTCCTTCACCGCCTCCTACTGAACTTTGACCTCCGCCTCCTAGTTCAAGATTCAATTCTATGTTATTTTAAGTCATTTCCCTATCCGCATTTGTTTGCATGGCAATTGTCCTGCTCTTACCACCATTTTGCAGCCCTCTAGCCCTTACTATGACTGACTATTTTACAGCCATTTTAGTGCACCAAAGTTCGGGTACTCATTGACTTCAATGGGGTTCGGGTTCAGGTCCCGAACCAGAACTTTGACCCGAACATCCACGAGTCCACTTATCCCTACTTATAAGTTCACTCAGAGCCCAGTCCCATCATTCCGTGGGGGTGAGGTGGCTCCTGCTCTCAGCTAATCGGGTATGCAGGTTACCATAGAATCCTGTGTGCAGTGAAAGACCTGCTGAACTGTCTAGACCAGGGGTGCACAACCTGCGGCCCGGGGGCCACATGCGGCCCTCGATACCATTCTGTGCGGCCCCCAAACATCTGGTAAAAGACATCTAGGTCTATATCTCATGGCTTATTACATGTATCTTTCATGTATTCTCCTATTAGATGGGAGTCCTAGAGCTGTAACTAGACATTTATAGTATATACTGTATGTTCAATATACCGGAAATACAGTATTTCAGTTGTTAATACCCCTTTAAGTTTTATTTTCGGCCCTTGGAATTGGTTCAGGCTGACAATGTGGCCCCCAACCAGAAAAGGTTGTGCACCCCTGGTCTAGACTCTATAGTTCATGACTAAAGTAAAATCTACTGACCAATGTATTTAGAAAATGTCTTCTCTTAACTATCCCTTTATGTTGAAAGTCAATCTTTGTAACTAGTGAGAAAACCTCTTTAATCCTGTTTTCTCTAGCAGATCTGAGATGAGTGCAGCCATTCCTTCCCAGTGCTTTTTTTTTCTCTGATCTGTAGCGGAGGAGCTTTACTACTGAGCATCTACATAAAGGGCAGCACATATTCATCTCAACTAAAGCCTAGATCCTTAGATCAGGAATGGAACAGACATTTATAGGACATTTCATCATTTTCCAAAATTCTTATGAAAATATATTTGGCACATACTGCATTGAACTAACTGTACCAATTTATTGTATATTTTTGGAGTCGGTCCATTTTATAACAACTCCACTAAAATGGTCACCGACTCCACAGCCCTGCTACTGCTATTCGGTAAAATGTGAGTTATCCCTCCTTATGAGCATTTTTGAGCTCCCTAGAAGAAAATAAACATAGTGGGAAGTAAGGGTAGTGAGGTCACTTCATACAGGAAGACGCCCCCTGCTTCTGAGAGTAATGCATCTAACCGTGCAGCTGAAACAGGAAATAATATGGCTAAAAGAGACCAAAAGCACCTGTTCCTTCACAATTAGGGCTGTACAAGAGGAAGCACGGACGTTATGCAAACTTCTTTTGAAAACGTAGTTACTCTTTAAAAGGGTTGTCCACCGGATAGGTGATAAGTGATTGGTGGCGCTCTGACCACTTAGGTCTTTCCACGTATCACAAGAACAGGGAGTCCTGAGTTCCCCATTTGAATGGAATGACTGCCAAGCATGTGCGCTGCTGCTCTGTTCTTTCTCTGTGGCACTGGCGGAGATGGCCGAGTACAGTGCTGGTCTGCCATGTAATACATTTCCCTGTGCTGGTCACTGTACCAGTGGGCATAGAAAATATCCACAAGTCTCTCACATGGAGCTGTATACAGTAAATGTCTAAAAGAGCACACATCAGTTTGGCAGTTCTCTTGCAGAGGCACAGTCTTCATACCATTTAGTAACACTATGGTTGTGCCAGGCCCGAGGGGAACCTCCCTTTCTACTAACTTTCCTAAATTTATCCACCAATTTTCTGTCGTCATTTGCAAGCGCTGTCATTTTTTTAACTTCACAAAGACGATTGTTCACGACCGTGCGCAACTTTACAGCTTCCAAGCCAACTTTTCTGATTTGTGTGGGAGGCTTCTTCATTTGCCTTCTCTCTCCTGACTCTTAAATCTCCCAGTGAAAAGACGCACAGCTGGAGACTTAAAACCAATTCATTTAGCAGATTAAGTGTAAAAGCCCCGAGTCACAGCTTAAGGGCTCATGCACACGACCGTATATATTTTGCGATCCGCAGAAAATACGGATGACATTCGTGTGCATTCCGTATTTTGCGTAACGGAACAGCTGGTCCCTAATAGAACAGTACTATTCTTGTCCGTAATGCGGACAATAATAGGACATGTTCTATTTTTTTGTGGAACAAACATACGGAAACGGAGTGCACACGGAGTAACTTCAGTTTTTCTTGCGGACCCAATGAAGTGAATGGTTCCGCATACGGTCTGGGAAAAAAAGTGAATGGACACGTAAAGAAAATTCGTTTGTGTGCATGAGCTCTAAAGCGTAGGTCCACCTTTCTAAGCCCTATTACATTTTATCTATCGCTATAATCTATGTCCAGTATATCGATTGATTCGTTTTGCGGACAGTTTGCTTTACTTTTCTTCTACAGACAGGCCTCACGTGAGTGTATTTGCCATCCGTGTCCTATCAGCAAGAAGCTATTCTTCTCTGATCTGTGAACTGAACTCTTCCGTATTTTTTGCGGATGTGCGAGGCCATTCCGCCAATTTTTAGAGCTGGTTCAATTCTCGTCTGTACTGAGTTAAAGGGGTTGTCCGGGTTCAGAACTAAACCTGGACATTCCCCCTTATTTACCCAGGCAGCCTCTCTGAGTGGAGCTCTGATGCTCTCCGTTGCACTGCAAAACGGCTAGGGCGGTGCTAAAGCCCACCCATTAGTGCCGGTTACCAGTCTCACTGCTAGGTGGAAGCTATAAGTTAAATAGGAGCTGTATTGTCCTGCTGCCTAGTCTACCTGACTACCACAATATACTGATAATAAACTCCCTAATACATGCTTAAAGGGGTTGTCCGGGTTCAGAGCTGAACCCAGACATATACCCATTTTTCAGCCAGGCAGCCTCTCTGAGATGAGCATCTGAGCATCTCCTGCTCCAATGCTCTGCCTTGCCCTGGGCTGTATTGCAGAGGGCAAGATTACAGGGCGGTCATGACCCTTGGAAACAAGCAGTTTATCATGTGATGGAAAAAATAAATAAAGCCAGCAAAGAAGGGAGCATGGACAATCACAATACATTAGTAAGTGCCTTGTATTCACGTTCTCTATATGATAAAAACTATTTCCTGATGTGAGACAACCCCTTTAAGAATGAAATACAGTTATTCACTCCAGTGGGCGCCATGCTGCAGTTACCAGCTCTGTCCACTTCACAACGGACAGCACTGTGTTATTCCGCCGCCAGAGATACTGCGGAACAGCTGATTGGTGGGATGTCAGACCTGTCCAGAAGACAGCCCATCAATATAAAAAGAGTGTAAAGCCCCTTTAATTCAGAGACGGATAGTAACGTTTAAACCGTTGTCTTTAAAATGAGTTTTCAGGCATATCATTAGAGATGAGGGAATTTGTTAGCCCAATTTGCCACCCGTTTAGCAAATTAATTGGACATCTCTATTCTCTCTTACTGACTTTATTTGATTAGTCAGGAAAATATTTAGCAATTTTCAAGACTGGAAAAATTGGGTACTCAAATATAAAAATTTCAGAGAACCCTTTTAAACCTAGTACTGGGGAAATTTTACAAATCCACTAGAGGAATTTCGAAGCGCAGGGAAAAGAAACTTAAAACATATGAAGTCTAATCTAAAACAAACATTAGTAAGAGAAGGACCCTGATGGCCCTAGAAGAGGTTAGAAATCAGTAAGGTATTTCACAATTTGTTTGCTGTGATTGAGACTCCATATGTTATTTATTTATTTTCCATTTGTAATCACTTGTAATCATTTGTAATGAAAAGTTTTATACTTTTTGAATTTATTTTGGAGGATACTTACTAATAGTACTGCAAATCTTAGGCTACATTAACACTTGACTTTGTAAGTCCAGTATTAAGATCCGGCAGAGAATCTAAATATTGGAATTAAAAGGATCCGTTTTGATTTTACACATCAGGACGCATCCGTTCCGTTAGGATACGGTTGTGTAAAATCAAAACGGGGGAAAAAAACTATATAAATTCAGGACTAAACGGAAATGTTTTTTACCGGTATTGAGATCCTCAGCCGGATCTCAATACCGGAAAAACACAACGCAAGTGTGAAAGTAGCCTTATTCAGGTCGGAGTTGGCATGATTTTCTTTTCAATGATCTTTTTAGTAAATCGTTAACTGCACAAACAAGAAAACGAATGCCACTGTGATGGTAAAGCCACATAAGCATTAGAAGGCAATGGGAAGTCATAGTATTACAGTTGAAATATTGAGGAAGAAGAGGAGAGAACAGATCAGCTCTTAAACATATTCATCGGAGGATGCGCATAATTTAGACAGGGCATGCAGTGTCCGTCTGGAGTGAAATTCTACTCCACTCTGAGTGGAGTTGTGTCATGTAATTACCCATCTACGTTCCTGCAGCACTGGCACTACTCCACCTTGGCATCCAGACCCGCTGGCATAGGGCTGGTTGGCCTAACAGGGAGCAGGGTAACCGGGTCAGTCAGTGTCGGCACTAACGCCATGTGCTTACTGAAGGTGGGGTATTTAAACAGGCAACTTCAGCCCACAATTGCCAGTGATTTGGTCATCTTGCCTCACATGCTTAGTTTGTGTTTCCTGTGGATTCCTGAACTTTTGACCTTCTGTGTTACTGACTTTGCCTCTGACTGCTAATTCTGGTTCATGACCCTTCTTCATATATTACTCTGCATTTGTTCTGACTGTATTCTCTCCTTTTGACTCATCTAGTCTGACTTCCCCTTTTGTCTCCCTAAGTAGGCCCTTCACACTTGGACAGGTCAGGGACCGTCGCCCAGTTGTGGGCCGTTGTTTAGGCTGGATCATCCAAGTAGGTAGGGAGTGTGGTGTGGGTGGAGGTCAGGTCTACACTGTTTGTTACCCGACACGAAAAGTTGTTTTTCGACAAATTTTATGCCTGGAAATGACGTAATTGCTTGTGAATGTGCTGGGGCTGATTGGCCGCCCCTGGTCCAGCCTCTGCCACTATCCAGTGACGAGGACAGTGTAAAAATGCTCATGCAACAAAATATCGTCTCACTGCTGTTTTAAAGAGTTGTAAAACCAGATCTTGCTACTTTTTAATGCCAAAAACTGGCGTAGCGTAAATGACCCCCATTGAGTTCAATAATAGCATGAACGAAATAATGTCAGTAAGGACATGAGCAAGACCAAAAAGAGGAGTGGTTACTGAGGTATTGGTGTTGAAAAGAGGGGAGATGGGGGGGTAGGGAGTTAGGAAAGAAGGTGTCGCATGTTTTTTTATATGGTCTGCATGGAGGTGAGAAATGTGTTTGAATAAAAATTGAAGCCAGCTGTCCCAGGTCCGGGTAAATTGAGTTCCTCCATGAGAAAGATGTCATTAACCTTTTGCAGCCATTGAGAACTTGTTGGTACCAAAGGTTAATTCCAGTGGGAAGGAACCAAAGCTTTAGCTTTAAGTAAAGGAAGTTTCCTTTGTTTTGAAGGTATTTCTTGGAGCCTGGTATGTAGTAAAACTGCGGTGGGAGAGAGTGGTATAGTAAGTGAGCATATTTGCTTGATCAGGGCTATGATGTCTTTCCAAAAGCTCTGCTGTATGGGGCAACTCCACCACATATGAAAGTAAGTTCCAGGTCCTGTGGAGCATTTCCAGCAAAGATCTAAAGTGATGCATCTCATCTGTTAGTTTGAGTTTGACTGGGGTGAGGCACTACCTTGAGAGTAGTTTATTGGAGTTTTCTTGAAGTTTTATATGGCAAGACACACTGTGGGAGAGCCTAAAGAGTTGATTGGTTTCAGCCTTCGAGAAAGAGATGGCAAGGTCTGCTTCCTAGGCAGCTACATATGACCTTTTTGATAAGAGGAGAGACTGGAGAAATTGATAGCTCTCGGATAATATATGTTTAGGAGGGTGTATGCTTGCAATCATCCTTTCAAATGGGGTTAGGTCCCTGAGCTCCAGTGTTTGAGGTTTATATGGCGCGATAATAACCCAGACGTGTATTCTTTGTAGGTGGTGGAGAAGAGGTAATAGAGAAAGGTTTGGGTCATCTGAGGGCTTGCTGTGATTGAAAAGAGCAACTATTAATTGTGAGTGGAAACGCAGCGTTTTCGGAAAGATGTCTATATGTTTGGGTTGGTAAAGGACAGGGATGTCGGCTATAGTCAGCAAGGGCGACTGTTGGGTTGAGAGAAGGTTTCCCCTTCTCGTAAGTTTATTAAAGATAGTTTGTGATGGTAAGTTATCAAGCCGTCAAATGATAGAGCGGAGGGGACCGGCCGGTTGAAACTCTGAGTGAAGCCATAATTTATTAGGGTAGTGATGGTGAATCTTTTATAGACCGAGTGCCTAAACTGCAACCCAAAACCCACTTAATTAACACAGCAATTTACAGCCCAATAGTATATCTTCCATGTACTTTATAATTTAGCTATAATATACTGCCTACATTGAGTGCGCTGCCTGTGCTGTTCATAGCGCACCCTGCACTGGTGAATGGCAGATAAAGTCTAAGGCATATTGGTACATCATAGACTTTTTCCAGGGTGTGGGTTCCCACAGGGAGGGCTCTGAGTGCCGCCTTTGGCACACTTGCCATAATTTCGCCACCACTGTATTAGGGTCTACTCTAGCCTATTCTATCAGCCAATTAATATAAACTGCATCATAATTGAGTTGCTAGTCTGGCAGGCCCATACCGCCACAAGGTAGGTGATGTGGGACTGTGGCCATTGGTATGGAAAATAGATTTTCAGGGTGTCTGACTCTGAATGTGAAAGATTAAACCTATTTATTTTGAAGTTAGATAAGGTACCATAAGTTTTAAAGATGGGTTGGAGCCTATTGAATGCTTGCACAGGGTTTGTAATTAACAGTAGGATGTTGTCCATGTGGGCAGCTGTGCAATATATTATCTTCTTAGTCTAAAAAACATGAATCTCTGGGTCTGTTCATTTGAAGTAAAGCCAGTGAAAGGATAAATAAGATGGCAGACAAGGGGTCTCCGGTCTTGTTCCATTATAAATATTGAAAGGTTGGGAGAGGGTGCTGTTAATACTGTTAAAATGGCGTCTCATTTCTACCGCTGTCCTGTGCGTACTGGTACCAGCTTTGTTTGTGTAAACTAAGGCCATTGTTCGTTGTACCTCACCTCAGATGCAGTACTGCAACGGTTAGCTTTCTCTATTTACCAATGATCACATCAGCCCTCCTATATAAACTGTGTTGTTTGTTCCCTTCCTTGGCCTGAGCAACAGGATCTGTCTGGTCTTTCTAGTCTGCTGGATCCTGTGAAGGAGCTATAATCCATTTGTCTGTGGACAGTGTTCTGCCTGACTTCCAAGTCTTTCTGACTGCCTCCTGACTTGTGCCTGTTTCCCTGATCTGTTCATCTGCCTTTGCTCCGTCTTTTTCCTGTTACCTTCATTCTGACTCTGTGCCACCTGCCCTGACTCTGATTTTGCATGGGACACCCTGTTTAATGCTCTCAGCATTCGTTCTCAATAGCACCAGCGATCGTTCATGTTGTGCCAATTGTAGACAGTGTAAGATACGTACAGTATTATGTTTCCCCTCATGACCCACTACAAATCTAATTTGTTCTGAATGTATAGGAGATTGAATGAGATCACGCACCCTTTGGGCCAGTAAGCTAGCATGTTTTTTTTAGGTCCGTTTTTAGTGAAGATATCTGTCTATATCTTCCACACTGTGTGGAATCCTTTAACTTTTTGTGTATTAGAGACATATAAGCCATCACGTGGGTGACATTCGGGGACCATTACAAGGCAGCAGTGGCCGGGCAGCAAAGGCGCCGGAACCCAGCAGCTCAGAGAAGGTGAGCATGCTCCCTCTGCAGGTCTGGCAGAAATACCTCTGAAGGTGAACAACTCCTTTAAGAATCAGTAAGTAGCAGGGCCTGGGCATGCATGGCAGCAGGCCTATGGTGAACAGGCGCTTTAAAGAAGTGATGGAAAACTTAAGTAAATTAGTTTTTTTCTATCAGTTCCTGTTGAGTTTACATTGATTACTTTAGAATTTCTTGAGAAGGTTATAGTTCATCTTTGGCATAGTTCATGGCAACTTTTCAGCCATGCAGCCAGTTTTTTATCACTTTGTCATGCACTGTAATATCTGCTTGGTTGATATTTAAAGAGGTTGTCCAGGTTCAGAGCTGAACCTGAACATATCCCCCTCTTCACCTAGGCAGCCCCCTGATGTTAGCATTGGAGCATTTCATGCTCTCCTTTGCCCTGCGCCAAATTGCGGAGGCCAAAGGCATTTTCTGGAGAACCAGTTACGTACTGGGCTCTCCATAAGGACTGCTAGGTGGTCCCATAGGCTGCTATGGGACAAGAGCCAACCTCCATGGATGTGGCCTCGAGACAAATTGAAGAGACCGATGATATGATTGGTAACCAAAGAGATTCGAGGTAAACTCCAAGGTCAAGGTACATCAGTGTCAGATCGCACCATCTGTGACTGTCTTACCCATAGTGGACCTAATGGAAGATGACTTAGAAGGAGACTGCCATTAAAAGCAAATCATAAAAAAGTGAGACTCGAATTTTCCAAAATGCATATTGACATGTCAGGGCCCTTTCACACTTGCGTTTTTGTTTTCCGGCATAGAGTTCCGTCGTCGGGGCTCTATGCCGGAAGAATACTGATCAGGATTATCTCTGTGCATTCTGAATTGAGAGAAATCCGTTCAGGATGCATCAGGATGTCTTCAGTTCAGTCACTGACTGTTTTTTGGACGGAGAAAATACCGCAGCAATCTGCCACAATAGAAAACGGATCCGTCCTCTATTGACTTTCAGTGGAGTTCAAAACAGATCCGTTTTGACAATGTTAAAAAATAGTTAAAGTTAATACAAGTGGATCCGTTGAAACGGATGCATGCGGTTGTATTATCTGTAACTGAAGCGCTTTTTTCCTGGCATAGAGCCCGACGGCAGAACTCTATGCCGGAAAACAAAAACGCAAGTGTGAAAGTACCCTCAAAAGTTTCTGGGAAAATGTCCTTTGGACGGATCAGACAAAATTTTAGTTTTTGAGCTCTATGTTCATAAGCAAAAGTGAAGCCTACATAGAAAAAACATTGTACCTACCATGAAACATGGAGGAGGCTCGGGGATGTTTTGGGGCTGCTTTGCTGAATTTCGCATGTACAGGGGGTCTTGAATCTGTGGAGGGTACAGTGAAATCTCAAGACTATCAATGCATTCTGGAGTAAAATGTGCTGCCCAGTGTCAGAAAGTTAGGTCTTAGGTCGCAGGTCATGAGTCCTCCAACAGGATAATGACCCAAAACACACAGCTAAAAACATCCAAGAATGGCTAAGAGCAAAGCACTGGACTTTTCTGAAGTGTTAATATAAAATATATAATAATAGCGGCTCTCCTTTCCTATTGCTACGGAATTGGTGCTCTGATTGACGTGGCTCCCCCAGTCACAAGAACTTAGACATTTTTATAGATACAGTAAACAGGCAATCAAATAACATAAAATATGATAAAATATATACTTTATTCAAATACTTAGGTCTATAATGTCCAAAAATATAGTATAAAAATTACCCAAAAGTTTTCTACACCCTAAGCAGGTGGTGAGTAATTAAATAGTTAAGCAAATAGTGAGTAGTTGAAAAAGTTCATATCATTACTGTTATTAGTATTTCATATTGCCCATTATGCTTATATTAGTCTGGCTTATTCTTTACTATTGGAAAATAATAAACACGCGTCGCATCAGTGGGGGCCGCACTACAAGGTTTTGACATACGGTAGTTGGCCTATGTCAAAACTGATGAAAGGTCCTCTTTAACCATTTAACTATTTAATTACTCACCACCTGCTTACCCTCCTGGGGTGAACTATTAACTCTTTAATTGCCTATCCAACCACCGCATACATATGAACTTGAATGGTGGACATGGGGTTGAATGACGTAGATGAAGAAAGCGGCATGCACACAGTCAACTGATATATTCTTACAAATATCCGCTTTTCTATTGGCGTTGCCTTCCTAACCTTTTCAGGAATTTTAAAGGAATTTCTTTTGTTACATTTTTTATGATTATTTTGTGTATATGGTTCCCTATATGTATGTACAAGATTAACACCGGACATTGATTATATATTTTTTTTAGGGTGTAGCAAACTTTTTGGTCATTTTTACACTATATTTTTGGACATTCTAGACCTATGTATTAGAATAAATTATATATTTTATCATATTTTATGTTATTTGATTGCCTGTGTTGAGTCAGATGTCGAGTGCCTGTTTACTTTTCTGAAGTGGCCTTCTACGAGCCCTGATCTAAATCCTATTGAACATCTGTGGAAGGAGCTAAAGCATGCAGTCTGGAGAAGGCACCCTTCAAACCTGAGACAGCTGGAAGACGTGGCTCAAGAGGAGTGGACCAAAGTACCTGGGGACAGGCGCAGGAGTCTCATGGAGAGTTACAGAAATCACTTGTTTGCAGTGATTGCCTCAAAAGGTTGTGCAACAAAAGATTAAATTAAAGGGGTTCTGCAGTTCTTTTTATTGATGATCTATCCTCTGGATAGGTCATCAGTATCTGATCGGTGGGGGTGACACCCAGGACTCCCGATGATCAACTGTTTGAGAAGGCAGCGGCGCACAAGGAGCGCAGCAGTCTTCTCTCAGTTTCCTGCAGGCCCAGTGACATCACGACTAGTATCACTGGCCTGGGCGCAGCTAAGCGCCGTTCAAGTGAGCATGGCTTAGCCGCCCCCAAGCCAGTGATACTGGTTGTGGCGTCACTGGCCCTGAGGGAAATGGAGAAAAAGCCTCCTTAAAAGAGCTGATCGGCGGGGGACCCGCCCCCATAATCACGTTCAGGAAATACATTAAGTAAATCTACAATCGGAAAATAAAAAACAGATGTTACTGTCTAGTTTTAACTGGCAGATACAATTTTTGGTGACGCATTTCCATTAAGGGTACCATCGTTTTTGTCCAGGCCAGTTTCTGTTGAACTACAATTCAAAAGCAAAGTCTGATTTTCAGTTCGTTTTTATTTTAATATTACTTTTGTCAGTTTCACGTAATTTCACCGAACATTGTGGGCTTATCTTTCTTTAATAGAAGGGCGCCAACAGTTTTGGCCACATTGGGGGCTCTTGCAGACGAGCGGATCTCCTGCGTGTTATCTGCAGCGAGAATGAGACCCAAGCTGCGCGGTGGACATCAGAGGCACCAAGCATAGCATGATAGATATTGCTCCGTGCCTCTCTGTGACCCTTTCACTACAAAATCACTGTGACAACTTTATCTCTCTGTGATTTTGTAGTGAAAGAGTCACAGGGAGGCACGGAGCAGTATCTATCATGTTACTGCATCGTGCTTCTGATGTCCACCACACAGCTTCCGTCCTGCGCAAGTGCTCGTGCACTGCTGTGCTGCCGCTCCGTCCCCATTGACTATAGGAGCTACAGCAGTGCACGGCCGGAGATCGCCGGACTAAAAGTCCTGCATATGTCCGACTTTTCAGTCCAGCGATCTCTGCCGTCCACTGCTGTGCTGCGCCATTGCTCTGTCCCCCGCCCCATTATTGTCAATGGGGACGGAGCGGCAGCACGGCAGTGCACGGGCACTTGCGGCAGGACGGATCCGGCAGGCTAAATAGCCTGCCAGATCCGCCTGCCGCAAGTGTGAAAGTAGCCTAAAATATGTGCCCTGCAGTACAGTGTGATATTACAAGTCACCTGCCGGCCCTTGTAGCTCTGGGGTGTCCATGTCGTTTTTATGGCTGTGGTATACCAAGAAAATGGGACCTAGCAGACTTTTCCATAACCCTGGCCTTCACTTATAAGCAGAGTAAACCCCAGACGTGAGTGAAAAAAATGGTTGGAAGAAAAGCCTTGCGTGCATAAGCCCTCATCACTATAATTGGTGTGTAGTGTACACCTTTCACAAGGAGGTGTCTAAACGGTATAACAGCAGGCTGGCTTATTTATCTGCTGAGCTTTACCAATGCAGGAAGATTCGGAGATGTTTTCAATCGACTTACAGAGTATATTCTACTCATTAGAGGTGTTCGCAACCAGAAAAACAAGTCTTGTGGGAATGACCTGTAAAAGAAAATGAGGTCACACGAGGTGATGGCTGTTTACAATGACGTACACTCCGCTAGTCCAAAATTGTTTAATTCTAGTGTTTCATATTTTCTATCTAATACACACCGTTATTATTATTACAACACTATAACAGGCAAAATAGTTAAAGGGTGTCTGTCAGCCGTTTAGACCATTCTAAAGTGCGGACAGTGCTAGGTAGGGGATGGAGAGAGAAGGACAAGCATACCTTTTGTAGAGCTTTTATTTTCAGAACTAGTGTGAATGTGAACTTTTATTCTGCCCGATTCTGTTCCCGTAAGTGCCCAAGGCAGGTCTGTGAAGTTCTTTACAAGCCGTCTGTTCTGAGTGACAGCTGTGGTGGTCTCATGGTTGGATGTTACAGCTGTCACTCGGAGGGGAAGGGCTGTGAGGCAGCTCAGTGCAGAGAGCACTTCACGGTGAAACGCCGTCTCCTGGGCAGGTGCGGGAGCAGAACCTGGCAGAATAAAACTTTATCTTCACACTACTCCTAATAATAACAGCTACACTTACGCTGGGTTCAGACCTGAGCGTTTCTGAGACGCGCATTTTTGGCAATAGTAAACACGCGTTTTATGCACGTTTGTGTGATTGACTGCAGTGTTGTCCAATGACCAAATATCCCTGTCTATATGAAGTTTGGCCTTTCCAGCATGTTGCAAATTCATAAACGCGCGTTTTCAGTGTCAAAAACGCGCAAAATACAAGCGTTGCGCGTTCCCATTGAAGTTTATGGGCCAAAACATGCGACAAACGCCCCAAAAAAAGCTCAAGTACTTGTTTATGCGTCGGGCGTTTTTCAGCGTGTTTGAACGCGCTGTAAAACGCGAAAATGTGAACCAGTCCCATAGGGAAGCATTGGTTGGCATCGGTTAAGCGTTTTACAGCGCGTTCGAACACGCTGTAAAACGCGCAAGTGTGAAGGGTTAAGGTATACGTTTGTCTGGCTCTCCTCAGTGCTGTCAGCCGTTTAGCTTGGTCACAACTGCTGACAGACTCCCTTCAAAAAGTTATTAGAATTGACATTTGTTCAGACTTGTTATTACAGCGATACCATCATTGGACTTGGATTCTGGTAACTATAAATCAGTATTATTATGCTAAAAGTAGAGGATTTCAAGGCGTGAAAAATTAAGTGAATTTTCAGAAAAATCTAGAACCAGACAGCTGCTGCAAAAGCCAGTGAGAATCTGGTGTTTCAGAAGTGCACTCAAACCCCATATTTTTAAATTCATTTTTGTGCAGTCGTTTAAAGAGGACCTTTCGTGTGTTATTTTTTTTTAGATAAATACCTTTTACTTGCGGGGTACCCCCCGCTGATGCCACCCTGCCAGTTTTTTTTTTAAATACTGCTCGTACGCCCCGCTGCAGTTTTTCCGCTCAGTATCTTAATACTGAGCATCGGTAAAGGGAGGAGGAGACGCCAGGGTTTCTCAATGGGCGTCTCCCTTTCCCTGGCTGTGACTCTCTCCACTGTGATTGGATCGCGGCACAGCCAGGGAAAAGGAGACGCCCACTGTCTTCTTAAGGCCATCGCTGAAGTCACAGATACTTCAGGCCACTGAGTGGTACTGAGATGACCCCTGGCAGGCAACACGGGAAGTATACTGGTAGCTGCCAGCCTCTGCATATTGTTATCGTCTATGCCAAGTAATGGTCCAGTTCATGTGACCTTATTCTGATATTCTGGAACCCTACAGCTAGGAATGATTGCCGATGAAGTTCACAGTTGTCTTTTTATTAAATTCTGTGGTTCTCATTCTCTGTTTCTTTTTCTTCTTCCAGATTATAACCCTTTTGCCTCGATTGCAAGTCATTAAAGCATGGCTGCCCATGAATCGGACGTTTGCAGCCATGTAAGAGTTGTGGTCAGAGTCCGTCCTCCAAACGAAAAGGAGAAAGTGGCCAATTTTACCAACGTTGTGCAAGTGGTTGATAAGCACATGCTGGTTTTTGACCCAAAAGTCGAAGAAGTGAATTTTTTTCATGGCAGGAGCGCCACCAATCGGGACATGACCAAAAGGAAAAATAAAGATCTGAAGTTTGTGTTTGATTGCGTCTTTGATGAGAATTCAACTCAGCAGGAGATTTTCGAACAGACCACGCGGGCTGTGATTGACGGGGTGTTGAATGGATATAACTGCACAGGTAGGTATCGTAAAGTTGTTTTTAGGGATATTATAAAGCGCACTTCCAGGGATCTACAATATGGATGGCCTATACCAGTGATGGCGAAGCTTTTAGAGGCCGAGTTCCCAATCTGCAACCCAAAACCCACTTATTTATTGCAAAATTCCAACAAGGCAAATTAAGCTGAATACTACAGTGCAATATAGTATATCTTCCATGTACTTAATAATTTAGATATAATATCCTGCCTACATTCAGTGTGCTGTTCATAGTGCGCCCTGCGCTGATGAATGGCAGGATAAGTCTAAGGCATATTGGTACACCACAGACTTTTTCCAGGATGCGGGTGCCCACAGAGAGGGCACTGAGTGCCGCCATAGGATCGCCACCACTGGCCAATACTCAGGATAGGCCATCAATATCTGAGCACCTCAACTGATCAGCTGTTTGAAAGCTGTAATAGCCAGCACAGCCGCTACTAAATATACAGTGTGGAGGTATGTAGAGCGATATACACACAGGCTGCAGTGCTTGCCCAAACAGAGTGGCCCCTTCAAATATCTGATCGTTGGGGTTTTGAGAGTCAGACCTCCACCAGTGGACTCTTTCTGAGAGATTTGCATCCTTGTCGGAGTACCATGGTGCCAGCCACCGGCCTCTTCTAGTTAATTGCTCATCCGGGCAGCAGAGGCATCTGAAAAAAAGGGGCATGCATAAAACTTGCTGCAACATGTGCTGTCCTGGTACATTGTCTGCGGGCTCCACTCTTCGCAAAAAGTAGATCCCACACTTAAAAGCCTTAGCCAATTCTGTAATATAGCCTTGCCTATGTTTATGCCACCACTAAGTTGTGCCTGTACCCAGTATGCCAACGCCACGGGTTCAGTTGACATGTTCATTGGTCATTTTACTGTATCGAGCTTGGGGAGTGTTGTCAGATTTGTACCCTTTTTGTTTTGTCTCGTTAGTTTTGGCTTACGGAGCCACAGGGGCCGGCAAGACGCACACCATGCTGGGCTCCCCAGGACAACCTGGGGTGATGTATCTCACCATGATGGACCTGTACAACCGAATAGAGAGCATGAAAGAGGAAAAGGTTTGCAACGTGGCTGTTTCTTACCTAGAGGTTTGTATGGTTTTTACCTTCTTTCTGTCTTCCTCTTATGCGTTGGTTGCATCCGCGTTAGGCACGTGTTCTCAGTAAATCAGTCTGATTAGTTCTGGTTATCCTTGCTCGGTGTTTTCTGCTATGTGTTTGATGGAGAAAATTGTGCTTATTACAAATCTTTTTTTTATATTGTGCCTCTTTGGCCCTTTCTTTTTAGTAGTAATCTATAGTAGCGTTCTCTCTGGTAATTTACATCAAAACAAAATGACTGTATCTCTGAAAACCAATCTTTACTGTTCAGTGTTTTCTCATCACAGCGTATGGACGGTGTAAGCCTCTATCAGTACTAATAGCACATGATTGGGTTGCAATCAGTACAGCAAATTAGATTATCTTATTTGTTCCTTTGAACCTGCATTTGGAATAGCTGCCATTCATAGAGCTGCTCTATTACCTTTAATATCGTTACCAGTCGTCTCTGATACTACCTAAGCCCTTATTCCCATGGCAGAGCTGTGCACACCGACCATGTTCAGTACAGCAGCGCACAGCAAAGAGAGGTGCCGCATTGTGGCCTCCCTGCATTGCTTCTGGGGTGGAGTACATCCTTAAAGGGGTTGTGTCACTTCAGCAAGTGGCATTTATCATGTAGAGAAAGTTAATACAAGGCACTTACTAATGTATTGTGTTTGTCTATATTGCTTCCTTTGCTGGCTGGATTCATTTCTCTATCACATTGTACTCTGCTCGTTTCCATGGTTACAGACCACCCTTCAATCCATCAGTGGTGGTCGTGCTTGCACACTATAGGAAAAAGCACCAGCCTATGTGCTGTCCCACGGTCCCGGCCACCAGAGAGGCTGATTCTTTTTCCTATAGTGTGCAAGCATGACCACCACAGGGTGGTTCTAACCAAGGAAACGAGCAGCGTATAATGTGATGGACAAAGAAGCCAGCCAGCAAAGGAGGCAACATGGAGAATCACAATACATTAGTAAGTGCCTTGTATTAACTTTCTCTACATTATTGTATATTAAACTTCAATAAAGAAGATCTGATACCATTAACTGATAAACTGAGGACCAGTGAAAGGTCCTCTTTAACATGGCATACCTTAAAGGGGTTGTCTCACTTCAGCAAGTGGCATTTATCATGTAGAGAAAGTTAATACAAGGCTCTTCCTAACGTATTGTGATTGCCCATTTTGCCTCCTTTGCTGGCTGGATTCATATTTCCATCACATTATACACGGCTCATATCATAAAAAGGTTCCAGAACACAGAAGGAGTGGCACTGCTTTCTTTCCCTTTCTTCAAAAAAACTGGATCTCCAAGACTGGCTCCTCTCTACCACTCGTGGCGGTGCTTCTGCCTCTAAGTATTTCAAATGTCCACCAAATAGTGGATGTTCTTTATTCCAGATGCATTAAACATTCACTGTGGCCTGAGGAAGCGCTAAGGTGCGAAGCGGCCGTCGCCACGAGCTACTTGCCTGCGCTGTTTTTGTCCGCCCCATGCCTCTATCGGTGAATGTTTATGGAATAAAGAACATCCACTTTTTGGTGAGTGCCGCCTAGTTGTTTCTTCTTTGTTATGCATTTCTCATATCCATGGCCGGGACAGGAGCTGCTGCACATGCGTGCCTATGCACGGTCCCATGGTCCGGCCTCCAGAGAGGATGGCGCCTAGTGTGCAAGCACAGCCGCCACTGCTGGATTACAGGGTGGTCGTAACTCCTGGATAGTGAAGAGGTCCTGTGTCTGCTGCTACCAATCATGGGGACCCGAAACATCCGGGTGGGAGCTGTCATGCTGGAATGGGGGGACTGTCCACAGGTTATATTTTTTTTTTTTTAACCTACTGTTCAGTTTGACTGTTATGCTACTTAACCCCTTTAAAATCCGAGGTACAGTATGTGCCCATAGCAATCTATGTGTGCCATACAACTTACAGGGGTATTCCGGTTATAAGACGTTATATAACTATAAGATCAATGGGGTCCTATTGCTCTGCCCCACCAATCACAAAAAGGGGGCTCCTTACCCTGTGAAGCCCCCCCCCCCTAAAATGGACAGAGAGGCTGATAAGAAAAGCACGACGCCGCTCCATTCATTTATGCGAAAGGCTTTGATCGTGGGGGTCCTGTAAGCAGTCTTGAATGAAATCCTGTTGGTCTGGTTTTCATTAGCATGATTTTAGACAGACTATACAAGATCCAGAAATTGTGACCGTTTCTGGGATATCACAGAATAAGCTTAAAAATAAAGCAAGGTTTTTTTGGGGGGAATATTTAGATGTCTTGACTTTTCTTGATATTCTGCACATAAACCTCATTCTAAAACCTCCTTCATTTTAATAGGTGTACAATGAGCAAATCCGTGACCTTCTTGCAAATTCTAGTCCTCTTGCCGTACGAGAAGATGCTCAGAAAGGAGTAGTAGTGCAAGGCTTAACACTACACCAGGTATGTGTTTATGAGACGAGGTTTTCTTGGTGCCGGCGAGTTGCACCTAACTTTCACATATTCAGTATAAGTCACAACCTTTACATCTTACAGAAATCCACTTGAGTCCGTGGTCGGCCACATTGCGGTTTATCAGTCCTCCGTGGGATCATTCGTATGACTGTATGCCAGGCTAAACTGGCCAAGCAGAGAGTCAGTTTTCTTGGAAATTGACTCCCTGTTCCTTGAGCTCAATGGCAAATGATCAATCAAATTAAGCCGATCATGTCATAAGCATGCAGTTTCAGCCCAGAACAGGCAACATTTTTCAGCATGGCCGATTACATTTCCAGCAGACAATCCAGCTATTCCAGCCAAGTTTTAGCTCATGTGTATGGCCAGCAGTAAACTGGCTATACATATGAGATCACCTTCAGCTGACCAGGGTCCCTCCCAATCCACCTATCTGCGTGCAGGCATGTCTTGTGAATGGGAGAGCGTGAAAGAGTCTGCCAGACACCTGACAGGCAGTTTAATCCCCAAGAACAAAAGGTTTGGGCACGTAGAAATTGAACATTGCCCGACTACTCTCCCTCGACATCTGCCATCAGGGGATAATTCAGATTCCCCCTTATACATTAATTGGTCGGTCAATGCGACCAAAATTGTCTGGTTCAGCGAACATACCTCTAATGCGTGTAGCCGGTTTTACTCCTGGAAAATAGGTAGGATCTTATCCCCATCACTGATGCATGGAAATCCAAATATAGGGGGGATGGGGGGGGGGGGGTGCTGTCCTCTCATAGTCCATTCAAGCAGTTGAGATGTCCCTGTAATTTTAGAAGATGGGATGCAGAAGTAAAGGTCCCTTTAGATGGTACAATCCAGCAGCTGATTGTCCCAGCAATCGCCTGCTCATCAGTGGAGGAGACCGATGCATTCACATGCAGCAATCTTCTCTGCAGTATGGGGAGCAGTGATAGCTAGTGCCATCGCTCGTCTCCATACAGACTCGTTGTTTGCTAGTAGCAGAGCGTGTTTAGACACCATGATCTGCAAACAAAAGGGGGTCAGTCAGCACATCCAATGCAGGTGCGTGTTGTTGCAGCTGAAAACAATACAAAATACAATGCAACAGCACTCTGCGGACCGAGTAAAGCACAAAACAGTGTTCTAATGCTAATGCCATACTTATCTTGCAAATTAGAGATGCTTGGCAAATACATTTTGTACAAAACTATCTGCGCCCGTCTGCCACATGTCAAGGCGATCTCTGTAAGACAGGTCCTAAGTAGTATTGAGCGAACTTGTGTTTTAAGTTCGGCGTCCAAAGTTCGGGTTCGGGTTATCCAAGTATCCCGTTATGGACTCCGCTACCACAGACCATAACGGCATTTGGAATCCATAAGGGGATTCTTCAATGAACCCGAACCTTGGACAACACGGCGGACCTGGGGTGACGTCACCGTCATGTGATCAGTGCAGGGGGTGTGGCTCAGTACTGGATTAGATAAGAGGTGGTAGCCTACGACCTCTTATCCAATCCAGTACTGATCCACGTCCCCTGCACTGATCACATGACGGTGACGTCACCCCAGGTCCTTCACCCTGTGTTCCAAATGCCGTTATGGTCCGTGGTAGTGGAATCCATAACGGGATGCTTGGATAACCCGAACTTTGGACACCGAACTTAAAACACAAGTTCGCTCAACTCTAGTCCTAACACTAAGTTAACCTGTTGCGTGCCATGACAGCTACCATGAAATTCAGAAAGTGTAGGATCCATATGCATGCTGGGCCCCCATTGGTTTTTGTCATTTTTTTTGGTGCCAAGAAATGGCCTCCATTGAATCCAGGGAGTACAGGTACCAACATGCATGCCGATCCCACTCCACACCATGATCTGCTGCCGGCAAACGACTATTTAGGTGCCTGCACAAACGATCCAATTACGCTACGAACCAGCATTTGGCTCGTTTATCGGGTAATCAGCGGCACCTTAGCGGCTCATTAGCGATTATCTGGCGGATTCTTGGCCCGTGTAAACTAAGGGCCCTTTAGTAACAGGCAAAGAGCTAGTGCATGTCTGGCTGTGTCATGAGGGACACGTCAACACGTACATCTGTATCGGATTAATGTCCCCGTAATTATTACCAACCACTATCTAGCTATCAGGACTGTTTAAAGAGACCCTATAGTTTACTGGGGAACAAACAGAACTCTTACCTGGTGACCTCCTTTTCAGATGCAGGTCCTCTGATTCCCGGGCTCTCTTTCTGCCAACCAAGATGGCCACACCGCCTCTCAGACTACCTGATGCACAGGTCCTGCTTTTCCAGCCCTTCTCTTGGATTATCACATGAGCAGTGCTGGCCAATCCGAGGCAGCAGGAGGAAGTGTCCTAGACTACCAAATGCACTGTATGCATCAGATAGTCTGTGAAGTGGTGCCGCCATTTTGGATGGCAGAAGAGCCTCGGATTTGGCAGATATGCCACTGAAAAGATGGAAAGGAGGCACCAGGTAAGTGTTCTGTTCCTTCCCCAGTTAGAGAGAATTTATTTTTCTTGAACTTGAGTGTCTCTTTAAAGGACTAATTACTGATTATTGATACGATAGTACTGATTGCTAATGTTATAAGGGGTTTTGTTCTACACTACATTTTTTTTTCTTGTTTTTAATACTTAATTTTACTTTACGGTAGCCAAAGTCTGCGGAGAATATTCTCCAAATCCTTGACTATGGGAATAAGAATAGAACTCAGCATCCCACTGACATGAATGCCACATCTTCACGATCACATGCTGTATTTCAGGTGAGTTAAGATCGCTTGGCATTAATATATGCGGAGTGATTTTTAGGGGCACTTCAGTTTTTGAGTTGTGTCTTGTGTCTTTTCTTCTTCTTCTTAGATATACTTAAGACAGCAGGATAAAAGTGCCAGTATTAATCAAAACGTCCGCGTTGCCAAAATGACCCTTATTGATCTGGCTGGCTCTGAACGGGCAAGTGCCACCAATGCTAAAGGTGAACGATTGCGAGAAGGCACAAACATTAACCGCTCCTTGTTGGCTCTTGGAAATGTAATTAATGCCCTAGCAGATCCAAAGGTGAGTAAACGGACTGAGAGGGAGTGGGTGGTGCTTACAAGCACTTCATGGCAGTTTTCTAGAACATAAAAGTCACAAATTTTGGCAAACACTATATTTGAGTGAAAATCTGCATCTTTTTCCTTTGCTAAGTGCTGAGACATGTATAAATGTATTAAAGCTGTCAGCAGATTTGTCCCTATGACACCGGCTGACCTGTTACATGTGCGCTTGGCAGCTAAAGGCATCTGTGCTGCTCCCATGTTCTTATGTGCCCGTATCGCTTAGAAAAATGATGATTTAATATATGCAAATGAGCTTCTAGGAGCAACAGGGGCGTCACCATTACACCTAGAGGCTCTGCTCTCTCTGCAACTTCCGTGCCCTCTTTCCTTCTAATTGACGGGTCCAGGTGTGATGATGTTTTCATTGCCTGCCCCTGTCAATCAAAGTTGAGAGGGCAGAAAGAGCAGAGCCTCTAGGAGTAACGGCAATGTCTGTTGCTGCTAGGGGCTCATTTACAAAAATTACATATGCACATGGGGCCAATACAGATGCCTTCAGCGGCCAAGCGCACATGTAACAGGTCAGCCGGTGTCATAGGTACAAATCTGCTGACAGAGGCCCTTTAAGAGGTGTGCACACCTGACAAATATTGGACCTAAGACTGATTTATGAAATGAAAATGCATTATCCATGTGTGAAAGGTCCTGGGAGGAAAGTAGTGAAGCCAATTCTATTACAGTGTCTGCTGGAACCTTCAACAGCTTCACCAATTTACATTCACATACAGTTCACCAGTCTTACTATTATATAACCCCTGGCACATCTGATGTTTCCTTATTCTACCCTATGGGGTAATTGCTGAAGGACTGGAATTTCAGTGAGGATTTCCATGTTGATGGTGCCGCTTTCTAGAGCGATAACCAGGTTCTTCCGTGATCTTCCTGTGTCTGGATGGTGTAGGAGAGACATGGTCGATTTCCCTTGCATTGATTTATGGTTCGATTTCTGATTTAGAAGAAGAAATCTGTCCTTTGTCCTTTCAATATTGTTCTGGGAGTCAGATATTGATTACCTCTCCTCAGGGTGATCACATTTTCTAGCACCTAGCTCCAATCTGTGGCTTGTGGGCGGGGCATAAAAGTCAGATTGAAAAAGTATTTTTTAGTCATGTGGGATGAATGTGTGATGTCTCATGTTCGCTGTGCCAGTTATTGCCACGTTTTGCAAACTGAGAGGGACAGAATCCTTCAACTGAGACCACCACCCGGTAATCCATCAGCGGTGGCCGTGCTTGCACACTTTAAAAAAAGCACCGGCCTATGTGAGCTCCCACTGTCCCGGTCACCAGAGAGGCCAACATTTTTTCCTATAGTGTGCAAGTACAAACACCACTGATGGGTTTCGGAGTGGTTGTAACCATAGAAACACGCCGTGTATAATTTGATGGAAAAATGAATCCAGCCAGCAAAGGAGGCAACATGGACAATCACAATACATCAGTAAGTGCTGAAGTGAGACGACCCCTTTAACATGTCTACCGATCCTGTAATTTCTATGATTGCATGACTTTTCATTCTTGGTGTTGCAGTTTCACTGTTGAGGAGTGTATGTTTGATTGTATGAAGTCTGCCGTCCCTTCACTTAGAACTGTTCAGGGACCACAGGGTCTGGGCTTGACAGTCTGCGTGTATCTTGAAGGAAACAAAAAGGAGTCACAAATTGTCGTTATTTCCCCTCACAAAGTGTCCATTTACTTCCTTTTGTCTGTCAATAAATGTCTCCGCGCTGTCATCACAAGTCCCGGCTAACCCAGCAAAGAGCTTTGCTTGTCAGTCTTCAGTGACTGTCTGGTAAGGCTAGAACTACAAAGAGGAACTGAACATGTATACTGCAGTGGTATAGCTTTCTTTACATTTGTTTTTCTTGCATTTAGTTCTCTAAGGCCTCTTTCACACGAACTTGCGAGCCCCGTTGCTGTATTGTGGACCGCATTTGAGGATCCGCAATACACCGGCACCATTCCGCATCACAGGTGTGGACCTATACATTTCAATGAGTCCGCAAATCCGGAGATACGGAATCACGAAACAGAACACTACGGAGTGCTTCCGTCGGGTTCCATTCCGTACTTCCGTCCCGCAAAACGATAGAACATGTGCTATCTTTTTTCGGAAAGGGCAGATCGCGGACCCATCCAAGTGAATTGGTCTGCGATCCGCTGTGGCTGCCCGGTGCCCGTCATTGCGGGACGCAATTTGTGGAACGCAGCACGGGCACTGGGCTCACGCGTTCGTGTGAAAGAGGCCTAAATGTGAATTTTCCTCGAAAATAGGCAGGAGCGGAACTAGTAGTGTTGGCACTTATACATGCCATGGGTGTATTGCAGTGCCTAGGTCTTATGTACCAGTTAGACCATTTCACATGCCTATACTACTATGGTTTTTTTGTTTAGTTTTTTATGTGGGGGAGAGGGGTGCATTTATTAATAGGCATTGTTTCAGCTTGGCATGGGACCTGCAGGAACCACACAGATTTCCAGCCATGGGATTTGTCGTGTGCAGGTTTACCACAAGATTGCATGCTCCCCAAAGAAACCAGCAAACTAAAGCCACACAATATGGCTAAATGTGTCATTTGTTTGCCTTCGTTTTCCACTTTTGTGGGCCAGATTTATCATAAGCTAAGGTCACTTTAATGGAGTGAAAAGTAACAAAAAAATGCGCAATCGGTGAAATTGCGCATTTTTTTGCGACTTTTTCAAGCTCTGCACTAAGCTCTCCAGTTTTGTGAAAGCGAGCGTGTTTTCTTATGTAAATGAATCTCTACTATTGCGACCATTTAAAAAGTCTAAAAAAATCACAATTTCACTCCAGGGGGGACCATGCTTATCTTATGCGACTTTTTTGTAAAGCCGCTTACTGAAGGATAAACTGCTACCGTCAAACCACATTTATCACAGTATTAAAGGACCATTAATAAATCTGAAATATGGAAAGGTGGAGTAAGATGGAAGTGTAATGATAAATGTGGCCCTGTATGTTTTGAATGGTTTTTATGTTTTCTGCTATTTTTTTGGAAATTTGTTTGATAATGTTTCTTTCACTGAAGCCTGGGTATGGGTAGTGTACATCTGCACTGTCAAAAGGGTAAATGTTGCCTGCCTATAGGGTACGTCCTGAAAATCCAGTTTGCATTGCAAAGAGTGAAATCTGCAGCATAAATGGAAGCTCTGCGGATTTCGCAGTTAAATTTCCTCAGCGTGCGGATAAGATTAGGTAAAATATCCGCTTTATTACAATTGTAAATGCTGTGGATTTTCCGCCCACAGTTCTGCAGCAGACGATCTGCCGCATATACACCCTGTGTGAACGTATTCACGTCCCTTTGTTATATTGCAGTTGATATGGCTGTGAAATTTATAAGTGGGGGGTTTGGAATTTGCATCGGTTATGTCATTTCACAATGTGGCTTCCACGCCGAAGCCTTGGGTTAGACACCCATGGTTTAGTTACATTGAATGGGGCGTTCACATGACCGTAGTCCACAAATCGCGGATCCGCCAAACACAAATATCAGCCCTGTGCATCAGGCATTTTCCCCTTCCACAGGTCCTGCCCTATGTAACAAATGCCGCTTCTTGTCCGCAAACGGACAAGAATAATACTTGTTCTACTTTTTTTCTTTGCGGTGCCATGGAGTGGACATATGGTGTACTGTCTGCATCGTTAGTGGCCAAATTGAAATAAATGGGTCCGCATCGGATCCGCAAAAAATGCAGATCGGATGTGGACCAAAAATACGGTCGTGTGAATGGACCCTAATCCACATGCAGACCCACGGCAGTTGTAGGTGCAGATGGAAGCAGCTAAAGCCAGGGAGCGTACGAGCTGGGAGCAACATTGGGAAGCAGGGAAGTATGCTTTCCTTTGCAGGTCTGCCCAGTAGAGGTGGGGGGAGGTGGTTGCCCAAAACACCCTCAAATACGCACAGCCTCTTTTAGACTCACGTGGTGAACTTTTAGACCTCTTGTATAAACCACAAAAACTAAAGGCACATTGGGCTGGGATGGGTTTTCTAGGAGTGCAACAGTTTCAATTGAATCTGGTGCCACTTTTATGGTGGCCTAACTAAGAGCAGCTTAATTTAGTTTCAGATCCCCTTTCTTAAAGGGAACCTGTCACCTGGATTTCTGTGCTTTTATTGTGTAAAAAAACTGATTTGATACATATGCAAATGAACCTGAGATGAGTCACAGACAGGACTCATCTCAGGTTCATTTGCATATATATCAGATCATTGTTTTTTTTTACACAATAAAAGCACACAAAGCTATGGGGACTGGGTATTGCGGATGTGCTAGCGGCCATCTAGCAGCCCATGTCCTCAGCTCTGTACACAAAATCCCAGTGACAGGTTCCCTTTAAATCTTGCATTGAAAATTTCCAGCACATGCTGATGAATCCTGAACATTCACGAGCTCCTAACTTTCCCTTCCTACCTGCTGCTATTTGCAGATGAAAAAAAGAACTGAGAGTCAACAGCAGGGGGTGTGCAGAGCCCAGGAGCTCATGGATATGAGGACTCATTGGCATGAGCTAGAGCTAGCAGGATTTAAAAAAAATTAGGGCAGCAGAAAACTGGTGATGGATTCCCTTTCACATTGGTGGGCATCTAGCTGGGATGAGCACGGCGGCAGCTGCTGACCGATGAACAGGACTTCACAGGCCTAGAATGAGGCTGCGGCTTTTCAAACAGCTGATTTTTGGGTAAGTGGGAGTCGGCCCCTCGCTTAAAAGGGTTTTTTGAGATTTACATACCAATAGTATCTGATTGGTGGGGGTCCAACACCCCTAACCCCCACTGATCAGCTGTTTTAGAAGGCCGCGGTGCTCCTTTCGCAGCTTACCAAGCACACCACCGTACATTGTATAGCGGCTCAACATGGAATGCTCAGCTCCATTCACTTTAATGGGGCTGAGCTGTTCCTAGGCCACGTGACACATTAACTTGTCAGCACCTGGCCTAGGAGGAGCAGAGAGAAGGCCGCAGTGCTGATGCCTTCTCAAACAGCTGATCGGCAATGGTCCCGGGTGTCTGACCCCCAACGATCAGAGACTGATAACCTGTCCAGAGGATAGGTCATCAGTATGAAAATCTCGGAAAACCCCTTAAATATTGATGAACTATCCTGAGGATAGGTCATCAATATTGTACCCTAGGTAACCCCCTTTATACATTGTTAAATATTTTGTTTTATTATTTAGGGAAACTATTTGCTGTAATAAGAAGACAAATACAAGTGTTCCATAGCCACAGCAGAAACGCCACATACCGTACTTGCAAGCTGTTACCCTATAATATCTACATCAGCATGGTGCATGGCAATCTTTATAAAGGTCGGCAGTATGGTTATCTGCTGCAGTGCTGTAATAACCCCGTGTGACTGTAGATGAATTTCTCTCTGTCTTCAGTCACCACTAGGGGGAGCACAGGCAGCCAGAATGCTGAAAACCAATCGGCCCAATTCTTGTATTCTTTATTCTCACATATATAAGATTATCAGTCTGTCACGTTGGATCTTATGGCCAGCTTTACTCTAAATTTACATCTGTGAGCCTTCACATGAGAATTTCCAGTACAGTGCGAGAGTAGAGATGAGCGAACTTTACCACAAACCGAACGCCAAACTATTTTTTAATCGCCGCATCCCGTTATGGATTCCACTACCGCGGACTATCCCGGCATATGGAATCCATAAGGGGCGGCTTCCACCAACCCGAACTGTTGAAAAGCCAAGGGACCTGGGGTGACGTCACCGTCATGTGATCAGTGCAGGGCGTGGCTCAGAACTGGATCAAATCCAGTGCTGAGCCACGCCCCCTGCACTGATCACATGACGGTGACGTCACCCCAGGTCCCTTGGCTTTTCAACAGTTCGGGTTGGTGGAAGCCGCCCCTTATGGATTCCATATGCCGGGATAGTCCGCGGTAGTGGAATCCATAACGGGATGCGGCGATTACCACAAACCGAACGCCAAACTATTTTTTAAAGTTCGCTCATCTCTATGCGAGAGAGCACAGCACCCTGCTCTCCCATAGCGAATGAATGGAGGGGCATTGGCACTTGCTTTAAGGGCATCTGTCAGCAGATTTGTCCCTATGACACCGGCTGACCTGTTACATGTGCACTTGGCCGCTGAAGGCATCTGTGTTGGTCCCATATCCATATGGTCCTGCATTGCTAAGAAAAATTAGGTTTTAATATATACAAATGAGCCTCTAAGGGAAATGGGGACACTACACATAGAGGCTTAGCTCTCTCCAAAACTGCCACCCCTCTCCACTTTGATTGATAGGGCCAGGTGTTATGAAATTTGATCTGCCTGGCCCTGTCAATCAAAGTGGAGAGGGTGCGGCAGTTGCAGAGAGAGCAGAGCCTCTCGGTGTAATGGTAACGCCCCCGTTGCTCCTAGAGGCTCCGTTGCATATAATAAAACATTATTTTTCTCAGCAATGCGGGCACATATGAACATGGAACCAACACAGACGCCTTCAGCTGCCAAGCGCACATGTAACACGTCAGCCGGTGTCATAGGTACAAATCTGCTGACAGACGCCCTTTAACTTGCTACTCCATCAGGACAAGGGAATGGGTCGGGGTCCCAGCGGTCGAACCCCCACTGATCACAGTCATTCCCTGTCCTGTGGATAGAGGATAACTATTAAACTTGGCACAACCCCTTTAACTGTGGGAATCCTAGATTTGCTTCACAGTGATGCAACACATCTGCTGTCTTGTCCCAGGCACGAGCATTACGATGCAAAACCGAACAACATGTCAGGGAGGGATTTTCTCCTGAATCTTTCTTTTTCCCTTGGTTCCCAAATAGCCTGTAATTAAAATGAGTATGCAATGGAGCATAAAGCCCCCGCACTTGTTTACGTGATCTAATAAGTCCAATATGACTAAGTTGTCAGACCCTGCGTTGCTCACATCTGCGTACCACTGCCGTCTTGACATTCTCTTGTTTTCGTAATAAAGCTATTTTTTTCACCAAAACACTGCGTACAATAAAATACGCCTGAGCTGTCCTCATTCTTCCCGCATCTGTTATTGACATATAGTTCTGTAAACTTTTATTATTTACATTGTTTTTTTGTGTGTTGTAGCATAATTTAAAGAGGACCCCGCAGCTCTCCTAACATATTTGTTGTAGTACTTGTTTTTATTCCCCGCAGTACACAAAGAGAACACCTGGGAAACTGAATGCGACTGAGCTAAGATTGATAAAGTATTACTGCTAGCGGTGCTCTGTCAATAAGCACACAACCAAGGGGGTGCCCCCTTTACTTGGGGTTCTGCAGCAGGGTATATGATGAGGCACATTAATACTGGGTGGCGTCTCCCCTTACTGTGATACCAGTGGCCACTCCGGCAATGGTTACGATCTTACTGATGGTGGATTTACTCCTGTGATCATTCCAAGCTCCTTCTACTTGGACCCGTAGTTCAGCCAAGGTGGTTGTTGGCTGTTGTGCATGAGAGATCCGTCGCCCCATCCAGGTCCGGACATTCTCGGTTCAGGGGAGCTGCTGGATACCCTATAGAACATGATGGGGAGTGTGTGGACGGGTGCTATCTTGTTGGAACCACGTCTCCCAGCTGATTTTAAAAAAGGCAGTAGGACTGGTTCCACAATGTCCTGGACATAGCAAAGGCTGGTCAATGCTCTTTCCGTAAATACTAGAAGGGAACAGCTAATGGCGCCCCCCACCAGGACACCCCGCGTTGGTCCTGTGTGTGTCTGCACTATGTGTTTGCTCTCCAGCCCTCCTGCAAGCTCCGGTGCAGCCATTATCAGTACAAAAGCAGAACCTGATTTTATCACTAAACACAACTGTTTGCCATTGATGGCCAATTCTGCAGCATCTTTTCTTAGAACGTGGTATTGTGCCTCTATTATTCCTTCGGGGAAATGTATGAATAGTTTGAGAACTGGGTATTACTCTCCTCATGTTAATAGGGTGTGTCCCTACTCAGTATGACACTGTCAGCTCTTTGCATAGAAAGAGTAGACATTAAAGGGGTTGTCCAGATTTTTGTTGTTGTTTCCAATACCTGTGAAGAGATCTCTCCCTTCTGGCTCCCAGGCCCAGGGTGTCTTCACAGGACTTCCAGTCCCCAGTTGTCAACATGGATGAGCTCCCTGCAGCCCATGACTGGCCTCAGCAGTGATGTGACCCAGCAGTGACGTGACCCAGCAGTGACATGCCGCTTGAGGGTGACTGAGACCAATGATTAGCTGCAGTGGTGCATGTGACCCCATCCATGCGGATCTTGAAAGATGCAGACCGGAAGATCCATTGAAGTAAACAGAGCTTAGCCGTGCCCAGGCCAATTGATACTAGTCGTGACGTCACTGGATCGGCAGTAAACAATGAGAAGGCCGTGGCGCTCCTGGAGCACCGCTGCCTTCTCAAACAGCTGATCGGCGGGGGTACCAGGTGTCGGACCCTTGCTGATCAGATGCTGATGATCTATCCAGAGGATGGTTCATCAGTTTAAACAATGTGCAGAACCCCCTTAAGTAAAACAGGGAATCCAAGTCCCCCAAATCAGTTTATTCTTTCTTTCCTGTGGTTAAACAGACATTTAAAGGGATTGTCAGCCGTTAATATTGATGACTTATCACCACGATAGGTCATCAATATCAGATCGGAGGGGTCTGACACCCAGCACACCCCACCGACCAACACTGCTTCCTGTTCATCACATTGCACTTCTTCATCTCGAAAGTGCAGTGTAGTACAAGTATTTGCTCCATTCACCTGACTAGGTGTCGGACCCCCACCGGTCAGATATTGATGACTTATCCTAACGATAGGTCATCAGTATTATCCGCTGGACAGCCCATTTAATTTTGCAGGTTAGGATGCAATGGTGTATTTTATTTTATTTTTTTATGTATTTTTATAAAAAAAAAATTGCTCCGTGCATATCCAGTGAGGCCCAGGTTGATGCAGAAGTAGATAGATCTACATCAGTTTGAGGGTCCTTCAGAATCCTCCCATGCACGGCCCTCTCCTACTTCGGGTTCAGTTGTAGTTTTCTGCCCTCCCCCCCCCCAGGGTGGTGCTGCGTAGACGAAGTGCTCATTCATCTGTCAGCAGTTGTTGGCATATCACAAGATGGCAAACTCCCTTTAATAATATAGTTTGAGTTTCTAATCGTGTACTAAGCAGCAAAAAAAAAAAAAATTGCACATTTTCTTTTAGAAATTCTGCGGTCATGCCATGATGACAAAAAAAAAGCTAAAAACAAAACAAAAAAAAAAAGTATCTAAAAGCGTTTTGTGGAGGCCTGGTAGTAGATCACAATATGTATTCTGTGTTCAGTATTTTATAAGCGGTCCTACATGTGGGGATTTCTAACGTGTTGTGCGTTGATTAAAGCCATGTGGCATGTCAGCGGTGCTCAGTGAGCCTGTGAACTACCACTACATTACCGTCTGGAAGGCATGGCCCTTGTTGGTATGTAATGCTATATTACAGTGGAATGTTTTTATTGGCCGGCTTTTATAAGCTTTATTTCTAGGTTTGCATAACTCGAATCCGTCAGTAGTTGTGCCAGATATTTTCTGGCCTAACAAGAATAACAAATGGCAGCTTCTTTCCTCCTTATTGTGTTCTGTTTGCAGTAGGGCATGGACTCTACATGTGTGTGCAGATCACCGCTTTAAGAACAAAGCGGGGGTCATTTACGAACAGATATACGCCAGATTCTGTCGCACGACATGTTGCGGCAGAATCTGCAAATTCTTCCGCACTCACGCCAGGTCTAAAAAAGGCGCCGTGGCGTGGGCGGAGAAGGTGTCGGAAGGCCCGTCTCATTTACCATCTTCTACGCCTGTTTTAGGCATAGAGAATGGTGGAAATGTAAGACGGCAATCCTGCTCAGGGGCTTATTAACACTTTTTCTTCAATATCCGTCAAGGGCAGTTCTATGGGATCGCTCCTCCTGCCAACTATGGAATGAGACCCAGGTAATGAATCAAGGAGCTAGATTGCACAGGCCTCATCATGAATTGGAGGCATCCTAATCAGAAGTCTGCGACAACTGGGAGCTGCAGTAGATTTCTGGCTTCGTTTGAAGATAAACTTTGTTGGGCAGGATGTCCATGCCCTGTTTAGGGAAAGCGGCAAGAGAGGCGTAAAATCTGAGAGATGCAACAATTTTTTAAAAAGTCGCAAGCACATAGGGCCAGATTTATCATTAGCCTAAGTCACTTTTCTGGAGTTGAAAAGTCAAATTGCGCAAAAAGCCAAATTGCGCAATTTTTTGCGACTTTTTGGAGACTTACGCCACTCACTCCAAAACCAAGTTTATGGGCGTTTTGTCGTATGTAAATCACTTGCAAGACAGATTTATTATTGCGACTTTTTAAATAGTCGCAAAAAAGTCGCAAAAAATTGCGCAAACTCACTCCACTCATGACCATGCTTATGTTTGACAAAATCACTTTTTTAAAATTGCGACTTTTCCAAAGACAAAGCCAAAATACAACTAGGAACCAGAAATACACCAGATTTATCAACCTCTGAAAGAGCCCATGATAAATTTGACTTGACTCAAATACACATACGCCTTCTTTGAAAGTGGAGTGAACTGCAAGAGTAATGATAAATCTGGCCCATAGTTTGCAACTTTTTGAAGCCACTTTTCTGGTGCAAGGTATCCACTTGTTGCGAATCTGTATTTTGCAGACCGAGAATCAGATACAGCTGTGTGCATGAGACCTTGGGATTGATATGGGCTCAGTTATGTGACGGTCATCCCTGTCTCTCACTTCATCTCTAGAAAAGGACCCCAAAAAGGAAAGGGAGCAAAACTTAAATTTTTCCAGAACTCCCTCTCCATTCACCTTTATGGGAGTTCCAGAAATAGCCAATCCAGCACTCGGCTATTTTCAGCAGACTCCTAAGAAGTAAATAGAGGGTGGTTGCGATGCACCCTGGTTTACTTTAGGGGCTCGTTCTAGACCTAAATGTCCCAGAAGTGGGACTTGCACCTATCAGACATTTGGGCATATCCTAGTGATTTGCCACCAAAGTGCGAGATGGGCCAACCCCTTTTAAACAGCACCCAGTTCTACCTGGCATTGCTTTCACCAATTTTCAGAAAAAATAGCTGAAAATGTTGAGGGGGTTGTCTGTGCAGAGCAGAACCATTTCTTAAACTGATGGCGTCTACAAAGAGCACAACTGCTTTGGAGGAACTGGCGTGTTCGAGCATCCCATTGATTTAAAGGGGATTGTGTAATTCTTCGGTCCTCCTGTGGTGGCGCTGCAGGGCAGTTGATCAGTGCAGTGATCAGATTCATAGCTTACATTGTTCAGAGCAGACATCCCTCTCCAAGAAATTTGTCATGACAACAATCCATTTTTTTGTCATTTAGTACAATTATCCATGGCTGACGAATATAGTTTTTTCCATTCTTGTATAGATGTCCGTAAAGTTCAGTTGTCAAGGAAACCATAACTTCTCCATAGTTGCTTAAATGGAAAACATAGCGCCTTACAAGGTTGTTTTTACAAATTTAAGGTTCAAGTGAGGTAACGCATGTCCTTTACATGCTGCACATACCATTTCACCAGGCCTCCATCAAGAATCTCTAAATTTCTGCAAGATACGTTTCTACGATTTAGGGTCTATTCACATGTCTGTTGTGTATTGTGGATCCACAATTCACCGGGCCGGCACCCCTATAGAAATGCCTATTCTTGTCCGCTATTGCCGACAAGAATAAGACATGTTCTATTTTTTATTTTTATTTTTTTCGGGCGCCGCGGACCTAGAAGATCGGGAATGCGGATAGCACACTGTGTGCTGTCCGCATCTCTTCCGGCCCCATTGAAAATGGGTGCGGAACAGATCTGGACCCGTTCTACGGACGTGTGAATGGACCGTTACTACGTTTTGTATCTATACCGCCTGTGCATATATGTGCATTTCCACGGTAACAGACAGCAAACAAACCTTGTGTAGTCGGACTCTGCAGTCATACTCCCCTCATCTGTCCGCCAGGAAGGCATTGGGGGTAGAAGGCAGTTCTGGACCATGTGAACAGGGCCTAAATAAGTCTGAAAGTCTGAATACTGCGTTACATGGAGGGAACAAAAAGATGCTGCATATGGTGCTATTTTTCTCTCTTGGTAACATTTGCTTGGCCAGAATTTCTGAAACTTTGAAATTTGATAATAATTCAGTGTGGGAGGTGTTAGAACTAAGACACCCTTACATTTTAAGAAAGAAGGCTATCTGGATGGGGCATACTTCTTGCAGCATGAGGGGTGCAGTCCATAGGAATACATTGTGTTGCATGTACATTTAGCTTTTTGAGATCTTAATGCAACTATTGTAATTCCACCTTTACGCCCGTCTATGATGGAGTCTGTGCTGCCAGCAGATGCAGGCCTAGTCATAAATGAGGGGCATCCTCCAGCAGTCTGGGCACCTTAACCGAAATCTATGGCAGCTAAATGAAGATAAGTGTGCCAGGCCTAGGACCGGTCCTCACCACGCCCCACCACCGGAAAGTGGCGCGGGTGAGATCTGTCGCCACTGGCATTTAAGAAGTCACAAACACAGGGTTTGCAACTTATTTACCCCAGAAAAGTGGCATGTGGGGGTATACATTTTCCCCATAGGGTAAAGAGCCAATTTACACCCAAGTTGCATGAAAGTCAAAAATGTATACCCACAACTTTCACTCCGAAAAGAAGAGGACGGCAGGAGGCGAGGAGAGGTGGGGGAAAGCGATCCTCTAATGCATTAAATGGACTCTTTAGTGTGTGTGTCCGTGTCCAGGTTTTCTTATTATGTGTCTGTCTAAAGAGTTATCTCCATTTTGTTAAAGCAGGGATCAGCAACCTCCGGCGCTCCAGATGTTCTGAAACTACAACTCCCAGAAACCTCCTAACGCTTCTTATGGGAGTTATAATAACAGCCAAGTAAGTGTGCATGCTGGGAGTTGTAGTTTCACAGCAGCTGGAGTGCCCAAGGTTGCTGATCCCTCCTGTAAAGCTAGGAGAGGCCTTTACGTTGGGGGGTGTCCAGCCACCGGCTGTGCAAGGAGCTACAGACAACCACAATCAATTGAGAGGTGCCGAGACACAGTTCTGCAGGGAAAAAAAACGTGAAGGAGAGGCAGTGCTAAACCAACAATGCAACCCCTTCATTCTCCAGATCGGTTGGGGTCCCAGAGGTCAGACCCTCGGCGCCCATAAAGTGATCCTCCTAACAGTCCTTGAAATGTGTAAAATGCCATAGACATAGCAGCAGCAGCAGGAAGAGAGACAGAAGACTGCACGTGCACACTGCGCGCGTCTTCCCGTCATACAGCTGATCATGGATCATGCTGGGAGTCGTAGCTTCAGCACAGCTGCTGTGCCGGAGGTTAGCCATCACTATCCTGTGGAGGGGATAACTTGTTGTTATACCCCTCTAACTAAGGCTGCATTTAGACAGATATCATATGGGTGCTATTTTAGGCTACGTTCACACAAAGACATTTGTCGCACGACAAATAGGGCACAACTTCACTGCAACATTTGTCGCGCGACAATTTTTATAATGGGAGTCTATGGTGTCGCATTGCGACATGCTGCGACGCGACAGTCGCAGAAAACCCCATCTTGAATGGATTTTTTGCGACAGTCGCAGCATGTTGCAAGTTGCAATGCGACACCATAGACTCCCATTATAAAAATTGTAGCGCGACAATAGTGCGACAAATGTCGTCGTGTGATTGTAGCCTTACTCCCATATTATGGACGCAACACCTGAACCTCCTGCAGCTCATCACATAATGGGTTAGATTGCCATTCCTCTGGTTCAGGGAGCTCCGGGTACTGCATCCACAATATGGACACACAAAAATCCTTGTATTACAGCTGAATTCTGTTAAAAAAAAACTTGCCATAAATTGTTTTCAATTACCAACGGCCAGTGAGTGAAAATATATTTTTTAACCGATGAAGATCTTTACCGTCTGTCAGAAATCTATTCGATATTCCACCAGTGCGATAACCCTTATCACTATGACTACATCGCTAAAGAAGCGGTCCGTATATTTTGCTCTATAGATTGGGCATGGACTGGATAGGGACTGTGTGACTGTATTGCGCTGCGTTTTTTTGCACAAAAATCTGTGCATAGTCTCGAAGTGTGCACGTTGGCCTCACAGAGGAGAGAGAATCTCTGTGTGTCTCTCTCCCTGTGTAGCCTGTCAGCCCTGCCCCCTCCAGGTGGCGCTGCCAGTGTCAAATTGTGCAGGGCACACCCCCAACTGATAACAGATGGAACTTCATTTCAGACTGCTGGCAGTTCATTCAGAAACTTGTAATTATAGGGATCAGAGGTCGCAATAACGCCTGTGGGAGCATCATAGACGTCTTTTACTCTGAAAAAAGTGTAAGGTGTACCACTACATTCAGCAGCACAGGGAACGGCACGGGCAGCGCAGCCATGCTAATGTATATGTTTGTTTTTGTTTTTTTCGGTCTTTTTAACAAAATCTGTGACGGAGGCTCCAAACGCAGATGTGAACAAGTGCAGGCTAGCGTATTATATATTTAAAATGACTTCAAGTTTCGTACTCCTCTTCGGCTAAAAAATACTCCTCAAAAATGGTAAGAGGAGTATTTTTACTCTTCCGGAAAAAATGTAGCGCAACCTCTGATAGGGATTATAAAGGATTGGCACACCGTATGATTCTGGAGCATCTATACTTGTTACTACATGGGGATTGGGGGATGCAAGTACCGTAGTTAATAAAACAGATATCAGGAGAGGTGACTGGTCATCTTTAAAAGCCATCCTGTGGTGGTCATTGTGGGTGGACATATTGCTGTATTTTTTTGTACAATGGACAGATTACAGCAATGTATACATTTTCCAAGTCTACAAATTATTAATGGGGGACCATGCTTTGTGTGCCCTTTAGACAAAGAAGCAACATATACCTTACCGAAACAGTAAGCTTACACGGCTCCTAAAAGATTCGCTGGGAGGAAACTGTCACACTATCATGATCGCGGCTGTTAGCCCCTCTTCACTGTCATACGATGATACCTACAATACTCTGAAGTATGCAAACCGAGCAAAGGACATCAAATCTGCCGTAAGTGAAAATGCTCATTGCTCAAAAATGATTTTTTTTTTCTTTTTCTTTTTTTTTTTTTGCTTTTTTTGTGAAATTACTGTGAAAACCCACGTTTAAAGGGGTTTTCCAGGCTCCTGACGTTGGTGACCTATCTGTGAGTGTCCGACACTCTGCTCCCCCACAATCAGCTGTTCCCTGCAGCCTCCTGCCCTGAAAATGGAACGGAATGGAGAAGGAAGCAGACAGCTCCGTTCAAAGTCTAGCGGCCGTGTTGGGTTACTGCAGCTCCGCTCCCATTGAATAGGAGCTGAACTGCAGTAACCTAACACGACCACTACACATTGAACGGAGCTGTGCGTCCTGATTTACTCCCAGTGCTAGTTCCAGTGCTGGAGGCTGCAGGGAACAGCGGATCGTGGGAGTGTCAGGTGTTGGACCCTCAAGTATCAGATGTTAATGACCTAACCTGAGGTTAGGTAAGGGTACTTTCACACTTAAGGCATGTCTATCCGTCAGGCTGTTCTGGCGGGTGAACAGCCCGCCGTATCCCTCATGCCGCAAGTACCCGTGCGCTGCCGCTCCGTCCCCATTGACTATAATGGGGGCGGAGCTACGGCAGTGCACGGCCAGAGATCGCCAGACTAAAAGTACTACATGTCCGACTTTTTAGTCCGGCGATCACTGCCATGCTGCGCCGTAGCTCCGCCCCCTGTTCCCATTATAGTCAAGGGGGACGGAGCGGCAGCACACGAGTACTTGCGGCATGGCGTATCCAGCGGGCTTTTTTTTTCATCGCTACAGTACGTCTTAAATTAAAAAAGAAAATGATGTAACTTTGAACAGTCTTAATTAAAAATCTTTTTATGTCTACAGCACCCATGCAGACTTATGTGTCTCTATAGTAAAAGACTAAAAACCCTTCTGAACCTGCAGTCATGCTGTTCCTCGTCTGTACTGCGTGTACATTGGCAAGACGTTGACGATAGGTGGAAGAATCAGACTACACAGACTGTACTAAGAACGGAGACACATAGGTCTGTATAGGAGCTGCTGGCACACAACGATAAGAGACTAAATGCAAAGTTGCTGCATTTGTTATTTAATATGCACCGAAGAAATAAAAAAAATGTAAAGCCTGTTAGAGGAGCTGTCTCCTTTCCTGACAAGTCTGTCTTAGTAGTGACTGCTTGCATTCCCCTTGTAATAACAATTCTGGGGCATCTATTCTTATGACTCTCTTGTGCCACTCCTCTAGTATTCCTACAAAAGTTTTTATGAAGGAATTGTCAGCAGTCTGTTAAACTGTAAAGGGTCCAGATAGGTATTACCAGTTGGGAGCGTGTCCCTGCACAGTCTGACACTATCCAGTCTGTGCAGGGACACACCCCGAAATGGTAACACCCAGATGGACCTTTATTGGAGGCTGTTTGCAATTCAGTCAAAACCTTCCAGTAAGAATAATAGAGAAGTGGCGTAATATAGACTTATATGAAAGGATGCGCCATAAATATTACATGAGGAAGTAGTTATTAAAACAAACTGTATGAGAAGGGACTAGAGATGAGAGAATTTCATATTTTTAAATTCGTTCATGCTTCGTTTACTGGTAAAAGGGAATTGCGTTATGGATTCCGTTACCACGGGCCATACCGCAATTCTGTGGCCGAATGCGGCATTCCGTTATTCGTTCCGTCGTAATAGAAGTCTATGGGCTGCAAAACGGATCCGTCCTGTTTCTGTTATGCAGGAGAGGACTCAGGATCCGGAGAGGTCTCCCCTGCATAATGGAAACGGGACGGTATGACGCATTCCGTTATGCATTCGGTCATAGAATTGTCGCATGGCCCGTGGTAACGGAATCCATAACGCAATTCACCTTTTACCAGTAAACGAAGCATGAACGAATTTCATAACCGGAAATTTGCTCATCTCTAGAAGGGACAACTTTAAGTACCGGTATATTAAATTTAGCTGAATTTTTTTTATGATTTCTATATATTTTTTTTTTCCATTTACATCTCTCACCATGTATGTCTGCAAATATATACACTTCTTAATGTACAGCTCGATGTCTCCCTCATTACTGAAACATGGTATAAATTATTGAGGGCTAAAATGTTCCCCTTTGTTTTTCTTCCCAGGTGAAGAGTAACGTGGTTAGCCTAGACAGTCACATCAGCCAATATGCTAAGATCTGCGAGCAGCAGAAGAAAGAGGTAGGCTCATGTTGCGCCTTGCCTAATGGTGGTGATGCCTTTTACAAGATTTATTGATTGGTTAAAGTGTGAATTCTAACTGAGAATACGTTATTACACAGTCAGTCACTCATCTGAATGGCGGCCTGTAATACTACATTTCCCCCGTAGCGCTGCTGCCAGGAAAAAAAATCAGGCCTTGGAAACTTCCCTCAGCAAAATGAGCTGTTTGCTGGAGTCTGAGGAGCTGAATCCATGGCTGCGGTCATATTAAAGGGGATGTCTGCGATTAGATCTCGCCACAGCTCATTGGATAGAGCAGTGTGTGTGCACAGTCAGAAAGCAATGAACATGACCCTTTTTCCCCTAAATTAGCTGCATTTTTATATATTTTTCGTTTGTGACGTCCATCCACTTGGAAGTATTTTCTGAGGCTCTCTGTTTTTTAAGTCATCAAGACTTCCCAATTCGGCATTAGTCCTGACCCAGCAATATATAAAAATTGTAACGCAGTCCCTTTCACCTAAAGGGGGTGTCTCTCCTGATTTCAGTGTTGCAAGCATCGCTCCCATCACACCCTTTAACCTGTCATGCGGGCAGTGTTACTGTACATTCACACATTCTCATTACTTTTATAGCACTGGTATATTCCACAGTGCCTACAGACATTAGCATTACTCACAATCTAGATTCCCTATCAGTATGTCTTTAAAGTGTGGGAGGAACCCGGAGGAAACCCACTCAAACACAGGGAGAACATATAAACTCCATGCAGATGTTGTCCCTGATTGGACTCAAACTTAGGACCCCTGCGCTGTAAGTCACCAGTGCTGTCCATTGTTTTACCCTAAGTTCACACCTGAGCGTTCAAACGCGCTGTAAAACGCTCAACACATGAAAACCAATGCTTTCCTATGGCCCTGGTTCTCACTTGAGCGTTTTACAGCGCGTTTGAACGCGATGTAAAACGCCCGACGCATAAACAAGTGCTTAAGATTTTTTTGGGGCGTTTGTAGCGCGTTTTGTGATTGACACCACAGTAGTCAATCACAAGAACGCGCGTTTCCTATTTTCAAAAACACGCTGAAATACGCGCGACAAAAATGCGCTTAAAACGCGCGGTTTTAGAACGCTCAGGTCTGAACCCAGGGTCAGAATTACTAGAGTAGGTTTGGCTGAGCAGGCACTGTACAGTGATAACCAATGGTAACTGGTTGCCACAACTTGTTTGCTAGTTCTCGATCTTCTCGTAGATGTATAGAACAGCTCCAAGGCTGCGGCGCGTGCCCTGAAGCTGTTGTATACAAGCAGCCATAGATGAAACAAGGTGGCCAGGACCTAATGCCAGAGAAGAGAGTGCGGTGGTTGGGGACTGGAGCAAATACGTGTGGGCCTATGTGCGCTTACTCCCGCAATGACCGGCCACCAGAAAGGCCAGCTTTTTCTATTTTTGTGTGCAAGCGTGGCCACCTCTGCGGCATTGGAGCGGTGGCCATAGCCGCTAGAGACGAGCAGTGTATAAAAAGGAACAAATCTGAAGTTACTGCGGACCAGAGTCATTATTGAAAATAAATACCGGTATATATTAAGTTACTCATGTCAACTTTATACACACATACACATAATAAATTAAGCTTGATGAGGTGAAACGATCCCTTCAACTAGAACATTTGTTGAAAGCTGACCGCGGCATGAGGAGGGTTTGCGGAAGGTATGGGTGCCCTCCGCATCTCCATCGGTTCCCCGCACTGCAGTGGCGGGGACCCGATGGCAAAGAAGGCAAGCCCGATGCCTTCCATAGGTATCTGGGCTTGCCTCCTACGGAAGCCTGTGAGATCCAGGCCTTTAGGCTGGGTCTCACAGGCAGGCTGTTAGCTTTTATGCTGACCAATACAGACGATGCATTACAATTCAGGTTCTTTAAAAAAAATGACATGATCCAGCCCCTCACCTGAACGCGGTAGAAAAAAATTAAATAAAAACTGTGCTAAAACAACCATTTTTTTCTCACCTTACATCACAAAAAGTTAAACACCAAGCAATCAAAAAGGCTTATGCCCCCCCCCCCAAAGAAGTGACAATCACAACATTACCTCATCCTGCAAAAAATAAACCCCTACATAAAACAATCGGGCAAATAGTAAAAAAAATAACTATGCCTCAGAATATGGAGACACTAAAACAGTTTTGGTTTTTTTTTCTTTTGTTAATGCATTTATTGTGTAAAACTTAAATAAATAAATAAAAAAGTAGACATATTAGGTATTGCCACGTCCGTAACATTTTTTTGTCGCCTTACATCACAAAAAGTGTAATACCAAGTGATCAAAAAGTCATATGCACCCTAAAATAGTAGCAATCAAACCGTCATCTCATACCTAAAAAAAAATGAGCTCATACATAAGTCGCCCAAAAAATGAAAAAACTATGGCTTTCAGAATATGGAGACACTAAAAAATATTTTTTTTAAAAATGCTTTATTATGTAAAACTAAAAAGTAGTCAGATTTGGTATTGTCGCGTCCGTAACAACCTGCTCTATAAAAATAGCACATAATCTAAGAGTCAGATAAACATTGTAAAAAACAAAAAAATAAAAACTGTGCCAAAACAGCTATTTTTTCTTAAACTTCCTCACAAAAAATGTAATATAGAGCAACCAAAAATCCTATGTACCCTAAAGTAGTACCAACAAAACTGCCACCTTATCCCGTAATTTTCAAAATGGGGTCACTTTTTTCGAGTTTCTACTCTAGGGGTGCATCAGGGGGTCTTCAAATGTGACATGGCAACTTAAATTTATCCCAGTAAAATCTGTCCTCCAAAAACCATACGGTTCTCCTTTCCCTCTGCTCCCCGTCGTGTGCCCGTACAGCAGTTTACGACCACATGTGGGGTGTTTCTACAGAATCAGGGTAATAAATATTTTAATAATGTTTTGTTTGGCTGTTAACCCTTGCTTTGTTACTGGATATAAAATATGCCAAAAAAGTTAAATTGTGAAATTTCATCTCCGTTTCCCTTTCATTCTTGTGGAACACCTAAAGGGTTAACAAAGTTTGTAAAATCAGTTTTAAATACCTTGAGGGGTTTGGTTTCTAAAATGGGGCCATTTATGGGTGGTTTCTATTATGTAAGCCCCACAAAGTGACTTCAGACCTGAACTGGTCCTTAACCCCTTAGTGACCAGCCTGTTTTGGGCTTTTACTGACCAAGAGTTTTTTCTTCCTTTTTATTTTTCCATCTATATAGCTTTATGAGGGCTTGTTTTTTGCGGGACAAGTTGTGGTTTAAATGGCGCCATTTTGGGGTACACATAACTTTCTGATTAACTTGTATTAACTCTTTCTGGGAGGAGGATGGGAAAAACAGCAATACTGCCACTGGGTTTTTACGTTATAAATTTTACAGCATTCATTTTTCGGTATAAATAACATAATATCTTTATTCACTGGGTCAGTACGATTACAGTGATACATATAGTTTTTTTTACTTTCTACTACTTTTTTGCAAATAAGTAGAAAAAATGTGTTTGCATTGCAGCTTCCCAAGACCCATAACTTTTTTATTTTTCTTTCTATGGAGTTGTGTGATGGCTTGATTTTTGCGAGACGACTTTTATTTTTCATTGGTATCATTTTGGAGTAAATGGCGCTTTTTGATCGCTTGTTATTGAGATTTTTCGGTGGCAACTAAGAATAAATTCGCAATTCTGTATTTTTTATTTATTTTTATTTTTTACAGCATTCACCGTAGGGGATAATTTACATGATATTTATGTAGTCCGGGTTGTTTTTACGGATACTGCAATACAAAACATATGGGGAAGATTTTTTGTTTTTTTTACAATTTTTTTCATTGAAAAGCGTATTTTCAATGGGAAAAACTGTAATTTTTTAATGGGATTTTTTTTTTTTTTTTTTTTTTTTACCACTTAATAGTCCCACAAGGGAACTATAACAGACAACTTAGTGCATTGCATTGTAATGGCAATGCTATTCTAACATTGACCAGCAGGCTGCGCCAGGGAGGCGCAGCCTGGTGGAAATTACTGAATGCTGGTCTGGGGCCTACATCAGACCCCAGGCAGCCTTCACGCACATCGGCACCCCGCGATCATATTTGCGGGGTGCCGATGGGAGTCAGAGGGAGTCCAACTGCTCCCTCTGTAAGCAGATTACATGCAGCTCTTAGACTGGGCCGCCGTAAAAAAGCGGTGGCCCAGCCCAAGGCCAGTTAGTGACCGCCGTAAAAACACGTATGTGTGGTCACTAGGATTCTAAGATTTGCTTTTAGACTTCTAACATCCCAAAAAAGAAAATGTAATTTACAAAATGATCAAAACATGAAGTAGACATATGGAAAATGTTATGTAATAACTGTTTTAGGAGGTGTCTATTTTAAAAGCAGAGAAATACATTTTTGTAAATTTGGTATTTGTTTATAAATATAAATGAAATATTTTGACTCAAATTTACCACTCTCATGAAGTACAATATGTGATGAGAAAACAATCTCAGAATGGATTGGATAAGTAAAAGCGTTTTAAAGTTATCACCACATTAAGTGACACATGTCAGACAGATATGCAAAAAATGTCCTGGTCCTTAAGGTAAAAAATGGCCCGGTCCTGAAGGGGTAAAAATTCAAGTTTGCATTATGTTGTTTCTCTGTTTAACTTGTTTAATAAATTATTTCTTTCTATTATGTGTTTATTATAAACTATATATATATAAAATTTTGTAAGTTTCATGTTACAGGAATAACAGGGTTTATCCAAGGCTACTTTCACACTAGCGTTTTTTGCTGATCCGTCATGGATCTGCAGAAACGCTTCCGTTAAAATAATACACCCACATGCATGTGTCATGAACGGATCCGGTTGTATTATGTCTTCTATAGCCATGACAGATCCGTCTTGAACACTATTGGGGGACGGATCCGTTTTCCAGAGAAAATGCATCCGTCCCTATTGACTTACATTGTGTGCCAGGACGGATCCGTTTGGCTCCGCTTCGTCAGGCGGACAGCAAAACACTGCAGGCAGCATTTTGGTGTCCGCCTCCAGAGCGGAATGGTGACTGAACAGAGTCAAACTGATGGATTCTGAGCGGATCCTTTTCCATTCAGGATGCATTGGGGCAAAACTGATCCGTTTTGGACCGCTTCTGAGAGCCCTGAACGGATCTCACAAACGGAAACCAAAACGCTAGTGTGAAAGCAGCCTAAGATTATTAAATGATCTATTTTTTTTCCTCTGGAAAACACATCCCTGTAGTCCATGTTTTGTCTGCTGAATCTCACTCACTTGCATAGAGAGAAATTGTAATACCAGACACAACCCATGGCCAAGAATGTCGCTGTTTGTAAGAATAAAAAGTCAACCCTTTATGTAATCTTGTGTATGCCTTTTAAATTCATTGAAATTCCCGTTTTTGTGTTTCTTTTTAGATTGCCATGCTGAAGGAGAAATTGAAGACCTATGAAGAGCAAAGGATTCCAGAGCAAAGCAAGCAGAATCATGGGTCTACCACAAACCAGCAACAGGCAGAAACCAAGAGGTATGTTGGTGTAGTCTGTGGTTGTGCAGGTCATAACTTTTATAATGCTGAGGCGTTACTTCTCTTTCAGAGCCTAGAGCAGGGATGGGCAAACTGCAGCTCTCCAGCTGTTGTAAAACTCCCACCATGCCATGCTGTGGGCTGATAGCTGAAGCCAGACTGGGCATGCTGGGAGTTGTAGTTTTGCAACAGCTGGAGAGCCGCAGTTTGCCCATCTCTGACCTAGAGTGACTATGGATGTGACCCTCAACTTTAGCTGATAATTGTTCTTTATTTTAGCATAGTCTTGTGGTTTCAAGAGTGAATTCCTGAATCCCCGTCTGTCACTTCCAAAATCAGTTTTAAAGTAAGCCATGTAGACTACATGCCCTGAAACATAGCCGTACCTTTCTTGTGAAAATCTGCTCCTCTGACCCTGCTAACTGCTTGTTATTTTTATGCCATAAGCGGTTTTGGTGAACCTGGCTTCCCCTACGTCACCGCTGCCGGCTCTGAAATCTCAAGGACTGTCTATCAAACAAGAGGGAGAGGCAGTGAGGAACCTTATGTCCGTAAATTGGTGCGGCGCACAGATGGCACATCAAAAACCTTATTTGCAGATTAATAAAAAGATTTTTCAGGCTTAGAAGACAGGGTGTTTGCAAGAATGGCATGGTTATGTTTCAGGGAACCTAGCTTACTTGGTGGTATGCCTAACGGTTCAGAAGGAGCAGAGCTCGGGCAGCCGGGTGACAGGAAGAGGCTCATTTTATATTTCCATATCTTGGCTGTGTAGGAGCTAGGGTTGCACCAGGTATCGAATTATGGATACCTAATCAATACTTTTGTACGGGTATCGATATGATATCGGGATCTGCCTTTTACCGATACTAGGCTGTGCTACTGCGCAGCCTGTTATCAGAGAACATAGCGGGCTGCTCCCCTCAGCAGCACAGTGGAGAAGCAGTCTCCCCCCTCCCCCAACTGTGTGGCTGCCACCAATGACAAGTGAGAGGAGAAGAGGGGCTGTGGCCACTGTGCCACCAATGAAGATAACTAAACTATCAATACAAATACAGGCGGCGGATGCCGGCTGCAGAATCATACAGCCGGCACCTGACCTCTATGACAGGGAGCTGCAATCAGCAGCCATTACACTGCTGAGGCCCTGATCGGAACCGCCACTGCACCACCAATGAAGAGGAGGGTAGGGGACCCTGTGGCCACTGACTGCCACCAATGATTTAATACTGTGGTTGGGGGGAAGCACCTGAGAGGTTAATTGCTGCTGATCGCAGCTCCCTGTCATAGAGGTCAGCATCTGCCGCCTGTATTTGTATTAATGGTTTAGTTATCTTCATTGGTGGCACAGTGGCAGCCCCTCCTCTTCCCTCTCACTTGTCATTGGTGGCAGCGACACGGGGGGAGGGAGAGACTGCTCCGCTGTGCTGCTGAGGAGAACATGACGTGCACTGAGAGCAGTGCGCCATGTTCTCTGATACCCCTAGTATCGGTAAAAGGCAAATCGCGATATCAAAACGATACAAAAGTATCGATAATTTGATACCCGGGGCAACCCTACACCTTACAACACTTGTACCCCCACACCGAAACGTAAAGTTTCCATTTTACCCTGTCCCTCCTGTTCATATCCTATCTATTTATTAAAATTATTAAGCTGTTCTGTCACAAAGGTGTACATAGCCTTTAGTGCTAAAATGTGTTATGTTACTTAAACGGTGATGTGAACAGGGCTGTGGAGTCGGTAGATAAATTGTCTGACTCCGACTCCGACTCCGACTCCTCAGATTTTGAAACTTCCGACTCCGACTCCGACTCCTCGACTCCGACTCCTCTGTATATAATATGCAAATACGAAGCTGTTCCACCAAGTTTTTCTAATCTCCTCTAGCATAGAGAGGTAGTTGAGCAGAAGCTGCTGCCTTCTCCTTTGTGTGCTGATCTTCTGCTTAAGATAGAGCAGTGGGAGGATCCAGGAAGGGGCAGGGGAAGGGGCATTTATTTTAAAACATGATTTTCCTAGTAGAATCCCATAGTCATGTTTAAAATTTAAGCTAACAATCTGAGTTTACATGTTTTATAGCCTTAGCTGAATGATAGCAGTTTTTCAAATGGTTTACAGCTTCAGTCTTGAACTATTGACTATCCATTCCCTTCACTTATACAAGTGTCTCCAGTCCTTAATCAGTTATCAGTGAGAGGCTAGGATAACCATGGGTTCCCTGTAACAGCAGACCACAAGACAATGGAAAGTGTAAGTATTGCCGCTCCTTAAAGGGACACTGACAGGCTGATTTTCCAGCTAAAGATATATATATACTGGTATTCATCAGAGAATTAGGAATAAAACTATACTAATGTTACCCCCAGTTAAACTGTACTTGTGTTTAAAAAACATTTTTAATCTGTATGCAAATTTACTATCTTTGTGCCCAATGGGGCAGCGTCTCCTGCGGATTTGTGCTTAGCCTTGCCCGAGTACAATTTTCCCAGCGCTGTTTCCCTCGTTATTATTCACTGCACTGGCCTTTTTTCAGGCTAGCCGAGCGCTGAATTCCTGCGCAGGCGCACGTGTAGAGTGCTGGCAGCAGCCTCGTCTGGCTATGCTGAGGCTGTGCCAGCTTTCTCTCTTCCTCCTCGCTACCTAGTCCTGTCTAGTGCTGCCAGTACTCTACATGTGCGCCTGCCCCTTGGGCACAAAGGTAGAGAATTTGCATATTGATTAAAACATTTTTAAACACAAGTAAACCTCAACTGGGGGTAACAGTCGTCTAGTTGTATTCCTAATCCTCTGATGAATACCAGCAGATATATCTTTAGCCGGTAAATCAGCCTGTCAGTGTCCCTTTAACTGCATAGTAAAGCATATGAAAAGCATGCTTCTTCACGGTCACTTAACGTCTTTGTTTAGCGGTAACGTGACGCACTGCATGCATTGGCCTTTATTCTTACAGTAGAGAAGTAATTAATTATAACTTTATCTGAATTGGGACATTTAAACTTGCTTTTTTTTTATTCCAATTTTTTTTTATTCCAATTTAAATCTAGTAGGAGTCGGAGTCGGTCCATTTTTTGCCGACTCCGACTCCGACTCCAGGTACCCAAAATTGCCTCCGACTCCTCGACTCCGACTCCGACTCCACAGCCCTGGATGTGAACTTGGTCTAGCATTTTGTGTTACTTCCATCAGAGATCAGTTATTCTGACGGGAGGAAAAAGTCCTTCAAAAAGTCCTCCCGTCTCCAGATATAATTGATCTCTAACAGAAGAGACACAAGCTGATGCTCAAAACAACTGATCCGTTTTTTTTTTTGTTTTTTTTCTTCTCTTCTGACGGATCAGAAGAACAGGAAACTAAATTATGATGTAGCTCTGCCTAAGGCTACGTTTACACAACAGTGGAAAAACGGTAACAGATGTTTTTTAACAGTTGTCAGCCAGCCATTTTCATAACCCTGGCAGTCTATCGTTCTATTCAACAGTCTGTGAATAACGAACATGTCCTATTTAGACCATTTTCACAGCCTGACCGCCCCGTATGATAGAAAGGGGCCATTTTAATGATTGTTTTTCAAGATGTTACAGCGGCTGCTGTGCTCCGCTGTTCCACTGCTCACCGCCGTGGTCCCAGGCGCCGTGTTCAGAGCTGACCTGCTGCCAGTGCTTCCCCATTCACCGCTGCAGTCCTGGCCTCTGTCCGTGTAGGTACCGTTGTTCTGGGATCCGCTCCACAGTTTCCTTTTAGCCCTGGCCACAGCATGCTTGCTGCTTGTTCCCTGCAGCACTTCCTTAAAGGGTTTCTCCAGGATTTTAGAAAATGAAAGTATCTAAATATTACCTTATTATCAATATATTCCCAAATACCTTTCATTAGTTATAATAGCTTGTTTTGTCTAGGGAGCAATCATTAGGATAAATACAATGGCCGCCGTCCTATTAGTACACACAAAACACGTCCTAATCACACAGCAGCACAAGTTACTTTATAACAGTGAACTAAAGAGCTGCCTCATCCTCCTCTCTGCACTGCTCGTCAGGGATTGTGATCATGAATGCAGTTTAATACGATCTTCAGTTGAATTCTTTATAGGAATGGAGTTCATGAGAATGAAGTGCAGAGGAGGGTGGGGATGTGGGTAATGAGCAGCGGCACTTGTGTGCAGTCTCCATTACCACAGCCCCACAGTCTGTCCTTTCTGTCCTCTCTGTCCTTCATGTCTCCTAATAAACTCCATTCCCACAGAGATTCAGCTGAAGATCTTATGATCTTTATTCATAATCCCTGACAGGTAGGCGAGGAGGATGAGGCAGCTCTTTACCTCAGTGTCCTGAAGTAACTTGTCCTCCTGTGTGATTAGGACAGGTTTTGTCTGTACTAATAGGATGGCGCCCATTTTATTTTTCCTAACAATTGCTCCCGGGACAAAATGAGCCATTACAATTAATGAAAGGTATTATGGGAATATATTTATAATAAAGTAATATTTAAGTATTTTCATTTTCTTAAATTCTAGAGAACCCCTTTTAAGGGCCGGCGAGCATCATTTCCTGTGCATTATGGGTTAGATCATGTGACCTCGCTGACCAATCGTAGCCCTACTGCACATATATTAGTGGCTCGGCCCCCTTCCTAGATGCCTCAGCGTCAATGTCCTTGTGTCCTGCTAAGGTTGCTGTTATTTCTGCTTGTGTTCCTGTGTACCTTACTCGTGCTTGTGTTTCTGGACTTCGCTACCCGTCTGAGCCCTGCCTGCTTGCCTTGACTCTCCTGTTTCCGACCCGGATTGCCTGACCTGTGCCGCCTGCCCTGACCTATTGCTTGTTTGACTTCGCCTCTGCCTCATCCTTCTGTCCTGCACTGTTGCTCCTTGTTACGACTCTTCCTGCTCTGGTAGCTTGCTAAGGTACCTCCTGGTCTGCCTGGACCAGCTGCCTCATGTGCCAATCCTCCTCAAGAGGTAGTCACCCGGTGGTCCACCATCAGGGGTACTGCAAAGATCGAGGGGTTTACTTAGACAATGCCCTTAGAGGAGGTAGGACACGTGGCACAGTGGGTTCACACCAGCTGGTTCATGACACAAAAAAGGCCTATTAAAAATGGTTTTTTTTCAGTGTTGTATTAATGTAGCCAAAGGGGTTAAAATGCACTTAGTTGTGCGCCAACTAGATTAACTTCAGTGTGAATGGGGCCTTACTGATGTTTGACAAGGACAGCAGATGCTATAGTGATGTGCTGTGAATGGATATCGCAGACATGCCGGATTGGCTGAGACCAAGGACTGAAAGGAATATGGCAGTGACATAGACAGAGACCCTGAGCTCTACACCCCACGTAGACTGACATACACATATTGTGTGGGCTGGCTGCATGCACTTACCGGTATTCTTCTCCAAGTGAACAATAGCCACAATAAAACATGCTCTTACATGGAAGAAGAAATCTTACCGCAATCTCCATTTTGATTATATCCCATATTAAACTGCTCAACATTGCAATGCCAAGAAGAAAAAGTCATTGATTTATGGAAATCAGAGGATCGATAGACATGGTAATGATTTGCAAATTATAAAAAAGTAGAAACAAAATATTCAACGCATCCTGATTTATTCGGTATAGAGTATGAACGGTACACAGAGGAATACACGCACTTACACTCCTTGGCATGCGATCAGTGAGGGTATTAATGGTTGTCTTCTGGATCAACTTGTAGGAAACAGGCCGAACTGGATGGACAAATGTCTTTTTTCAGGCTTATATACTATGTTACTATGTCTGAGGAATGTTCTGCCACACTGAATGCACTTGGGCACGCAAATCATCAAGATCCGCTGCTGGCAGTTCCCTTTGCAATTACCGACCAATGACATCCCAGATTTGCTCGGTAATTGCAATTTGCTTGGTGTTACAATTCGATGTTGAGGAGTGCATGTGCATTGGCATTTTAAGAATATGTAAGTTTAGCAGGGATCTTATGGTGTGCAGTGGTTGCCACTGTTGTCTTGCAGCGGTGAGGCCCTGGCCGAGCCCAATACCTATCTGCATGATGTTTGGGTTTTTTCTGGAGACTTTGGTTTCCTCCCATGCTCCAAAAATAAAATTAGGATGCTGACGTGGGTGGTTACGTTTGTGTACAGTTCTGCAGAATACAGTATGTTGGTGCTATATAAACTACAGGAATTAAAAAATAAAATAAAAATCTATATCCTCTAGCCCTAACATATTCCAGAATGCTGTACACAGTAGGGATCGACCAATATTGATTTTTTTTAGAGCCGATACCGATATTCTGTGTTACAGCGTTCAACGCTTTTAAAAAAAAAATTTAATAGTTTGGACTTTTTGGGCACGGCGATATGTTTTTTTATTTGTTTATATATTTTATATGTAAAATTGGAAAAGGGTTAATTTATACTTAATATTTTTTTACTTTTTATTTTATTACTATTTCCCCCCTTAGGGGTAGAACCTGGGCTCTTTACATCCCTTGTCCTATTCACCCTAATAGAGATCTATCAGGGTGAATAGGATCTCACACTCTCCCTGCTGCCCTGTGCTATGGGCACACAGCAGCAAGAACCGACCATGGCAGCCAGGACTTAAGGAGCGTCCTGGTTGCCATGGTAACCGATCGGAGCCCCAGCATTACACTGCTGGGGCTCCGATCAGAAGAGAGATGGTGAGGGGACCCTGTGGCCACTGCCACCAATGATATTAATACTGAAGGGATGGGTGGGGAGGAAGGGGGATGGGGAGGCGCACTGGCCACCAATGTTTTTTATACTGTGGACAGGGGGGACTGAGGGCGCACTGGCCACCAATGATAATAACGTTTCAGATATTACAAACGCAGGAATTAGAAGCACATTGCCCCCGAGGGGTTAATTGCCGGGTCTGGGCAATGTGCCTCTAATTCCTGCGTTTGTAATATCTGAAACGTTATTATCATTGGTGGCCAGTGCGCCCTCAGCCCCTCCTCCTCTTCTCTCTGTCCATTGGTGGCCAGTGCGCCCTCAGCCCCCTCCTCCTCCTCTTCTCTCTGTCCATTGGTGGCCAGTGCGCCCTCAGCCCCTCCTCCTCTTCTCTCTGTCCATTGGTGGCCAGTGCGCCCTCAGCCCCTCCTCCTCTTCTCTCTGTCCATTGGTGGCCAGTGCGCCCTCAGCCCCTTCTTCTCCTCCTCTTCTCTCCATTGGTGGCCAGTGCGCCCTCAGCCCCTCCTCCTCCTCCTCTTCTCTCTGTCGATTGGTGGCCAGTGCGCCCTCAGCCCCTCCTCCTCCTCCTCTTCTCTCTGTCCATTGGTGGCCAGTGCGCCCTCAGCCCCTCCTCCTTCTCCTCTTCTCTCTATTGGCAGCGCGGCACAGGGGGAGGGAGAGACACTGCCTCCTTCTCCCCAGTGCTGCTGAGGGAACATGGCCGCGCTGAGAGCGGCGCGCTCATGTTCTGTGATAGCACAGTTATCGGTATATCGGCCTGGTTAGGGGCCGATACAGATAACTGTGCAAATCATGAATATCGGCCGATAATATCGGCCAAACCGATAATCGGTCGACCCCTAGTACACAGATTGTAAACACTAATACCAGTCTCCAATGGGGCTCCCAATCTGAATTCTGTGTAGCAGTGACACACACACTATGACCAGTTATACAAGGTGGAGGAAACTGACACAAACCTTGTGTCCATTGATGTCCATTGATCATGAGAACAGTCCAGCTATGGGTACAGAGTTCAGCTGTCTCATTCAGTCCCATAAAGACGCCTATACACGCTGCAGATTTAGTTGCAGCATTTACCGCAACTGAAAATCCGCTCCATTCACCTGATTGGGGCTTGCAGAAATCCACATGCTTGCTGCCCCATTCAAATGAATGGAACTGATTTTAGTTGCGGAAACTTCTACAACAAACTCCGCGGTCTGCGAAGGCACCCTAAAGTTAATGGCGCAGTGGTAACACATGCAAGTTTCCGCTCCATTCTTATAGGGGACCCCCCTTGTTCCCGTAATCGCTAGGAGGCCTTTAGATTGATCAGAAATGTTGCTTGTGGGGGCAAACCTTTTAATCATTCAGCTATCATGACACAGATTCTCCCTGACCTGTGATTAATGTAAAAAAAATCAGGCATGATATAGTACATGACAATCTCTCTGTAACAAAGCTAGAACCAGCCCTGTACCTCACATGGATCCAGAGATCTCCCCATACATTGCTCTGCTAGGTTGACATCAAGCTGATAGCACAGGGGGAGTGTCTTCTCTGCTGCAGCTTAGGGGGCATGTCCATGATCTCCCTATCACAGCTCAGGAGACGGTTGAAGGATAATATTGAGCATGTGCGACCTTCTCAGTGAGCAGGACAAAGAAATGAGAAGAAAAACAAACAGCAGGTGGCGCTCTACAGATATATTTCATTGAATAGCTCAGTAGCTATGTAGAATTTTTAATTGCATAAAATTACTAAAGTATTCAGATCTAGGTACTGGTTTTAAAACTGTAGAATATTTTTTCTGGGACAACCCCTTTAAATCGAAAATCCTTATTATCAATTAAAAACTCAGGTCTGAGATGCTTGCAATTGTCTCTAGATGCTTTTGTATAGAACTTAATATAGTATGTGTATTATTAGCCATGCCTGTATGTATATCCGTTTTCTGAGCTATCCCCTTAGCCGTGATGCTGCTGACTCTGGCACAGAACACAAGCCTTCCGCAAGCTGTAGACTCTTCTGTATTAAAAATTTAGCAGAGCAGCATCACCATCCACGTAATAGGGAATGCACTGAGAATTACAGGAAGCGGCTACAACTTTCATTAAAACCTACTGTTGCGCATTAGCAGAGCCGCACAGCTGGTGTCTGAGCTGTTCAAATGTATCCCCAGGCTTAGAACTAACACAATACTCTGCCTCTTTCCATTCTGAAGAGTCAGGACATAAATTATAGCTCGTATTTGATCTCTCCTGTTTTCCCAGGAAGGTTATTAAAAAAAAAAAAATACAGTAAAAAGATGATTACTTCCCATTTGGAAGTAATCCTGAGGAATCTGTTATAGTAAATGGTACTATTCCACAGAATGTAAAAATTCCAGAGCATCTCCTAACTACACGGAGGAGATTTATCACGAGAGGAATTTTGCAGGAGCCTGCGTCACCGTAAATTTATCAAATGTCACTTATAAATTTGGGGAATCTTTAAAGGGCATCTGTCAGCAGATTTGTACCTATGACACTGGTTGACCTGTTACATGTGCGCTTGGCCGCTGAAGGCATCTGTATTGGCCCCATGTTCATATGTGCCCACATTGCTGAGAAAAATGATGTTTTAGTCTATGCAAATGAGCCTCTAGGAGCAACGGGGACGTTACCATTTCACTTAGAGGCTGTGCTCTCTCTACAATTGCCGCGCCCTCTGGCTGGACATTGACACTCCCTGGTCCCTGGTCTTCACTCCCTGGTCCTGTCAATCAAAGTGCAGCGGGCACGGCAGTTGCCAAGAGACCAGAGCCTCTAAGTGTAATGGTAACGCCCCAGTTGCTCCTAGAGGCTCATTTGCATATTTTAAAACTTCATTTTTCTCAGCAATACGGGCACATATGAACATGGGACCAACACAGATGTCTGCAGCTGCCAAGCGCACATGGAACAGGTCAGCCGGTGTCAGGTACAAATCTGCTGACAGACGCCCTTTAATTCTAACGCTTCTGTCTTCAGATGCTATTTCATCCCTTTACCTGAGTAAGCTGGTGTCAATTTTTGCAACAAATGTCATCTTTCTATAGCAGTCAGCACAAATAAGACCTCCTCTATAGCTGCCCACAAAAGAGCTCTGCCCCAATCAGTGAAATGCGTGATGCTCTAATTGAGTCACTCAACGGGCTTTATAACCGACTCACAAGTTGCTGCGTGACCAGAATGGCAGAATCCAACAGTGCTGGATTTCTTTGCGATTCTAGCGTTGCAGCAACTTGAAAATCGTGCTGCAACCCCATTTAGCCCAATGTTTGCGCAGCTACACCGATTTTACACGGGTGTTTGAGGCAAGATGGCCGCGTAACCCCAGCCGAAGTCCCAGAAAACTCCTTTAAACATAATTCCTTCTCCGATTTGCAGGTGCCAAGAACTTCTCCAGTACATTTTTACAAACAGAGAAGAAATCCGGACCGAGTTCTGCAACCTGGAGATGCGTCTGAAGCAAACAGAACTAAAGGCCATTTACCAGAGGCAGTACCACGAGCAGATTCAGATGATGTGCTCTCATGAGCAGACGATAAAGGTGAGTCCTTCAGACGTGAATGTCACCAAGTATAGTGCGACTTCTCAACCTGCCAAGTTATGCAGCCTTTGTGAAATTAAAAATGTCAGAAGGCTTAAACTTGATTAAATGCCATATGGTTTTAACCTGTAGCGTCTCCTGCGCAGCAACGATGGTTTAAAGGAAATACATTTTACGAAAAGATTACATACACTCGATGGATGTGTGGTGAGGTTTTCAACGAACATGACTGTTTGCTTTCAATGGACATATGGTTGGCATCTCTGAACTGCCTTAATTCTTGAAAGTTTAGCTACAGAACTCAGAATTGGTGAGAGGACCATATGCCGGTGTATTTGATTTAGAATTTTTTTTTTTTCTTGCGAACATGCTGACGATCTCAAGCACATATTAAAATGAAAGCTCGAATTTACAGGACGTAAAGTAGCAACCTGCTACCTGACAATATAAGGTTGGATTTTTTTATATATATAATTATTTATTTATTTTTTAACCTGGCAGCTGTTTCCGGTTAATATTTTTTTATAATCTGTTCGTGGACCTGAGATGACGTCAGAGTAACTATAGAGACAGCAGCTCCACTGAGCGATATGCCAAAAGGAATTCCCAAGAAGTTGGTTGATGCTGAGATCTGCTCTGTTGTCAGGAATTTATTCTAACCCCCTGTACCCCACTCACCCTGGAATCACTGGATGTGCCAATTTTGCATATAGTGATGTGGAAATCATAAAAAAAGACATGAGATTGTGTGAGAAGTATGCTGGACGTTGTGTACAGGGGTGTCACAATTAAGATGTGCAGAGGTTGCAGACACACCAGGGCTTCACAGGCGACCCAGAAGATACCTTTGCTCCACAGGAGGAGACCAGTACTATAAAGTACACGTTATACTTTGGGGGCCATTTACAGGTTTTGTGTTGGTGCCTAGAGGCCTCAAGTTATTCCTCTGCTTGTGGCTGAATATTAAATAGGTTACCCACTTTTGGAAACATGCATTCAATAAGCTTAGTAGTGTCTTTTTTGCTTCTTGAAAAGCCATGTTCCCTAGTTACAAAAGTCATGTATTCCCTGTCTGACCGAAGAGAGAAAAAATTCAGATCCTGCTAGTAGGGCATCTCAGCTCTATACAGAGAAAAGGGCTCAATATTTTTAAGAGACCAATTAAAAAAAGATTTTTAGCTCATGAGTACAATGCACTAATAATACAAAAAAATTGCCCCCAAAGGTTTACATATCCTTTAAAGATTTCCTAAAGTGACCAACCCCTTTAAATTGGGCGACTTTGACTCTGGCTGTCAGGGCATTTGTGTGTGTGTATATATATATATATATCTATATGTGTGTGTATACCATTGAGAGGAGCTCACTACATAAGCTGACTTCAATAATAAAGCTCCCCCTAGTGGTGGCGATCAGAATTTTTATTTTTTTTATCTGGCAACACATTTGTGCATTTGGAGCAATAAATAAAATTGAGCACCAGCCGCTATAGATAAATTAAGAAAGTGCATTGTATTTTGGATCTATAAAAAAAAAAATGATGCTCAATGATGGTATCCAAATGTTTCTCAAAGGCAGAATTTTTAGATGTCCGTAGTTTTGTTTGTGGAAACTCGTCATATCTTAGTTTAATGCCGTCTGTTTTGTAGGCAACTCTGAAAAGGGATCACAGACTGGAGGCTTTGACGGCCAAACAGGCCATTATACAGAAGAGAAAACAAGAGGAGTTGAAACGTTTTGAGGAGAACACAAATTGGCTCCATCGTCTGGAAAATGAAATGAAATTGCTGGGTCCGGACAAGCAGATTCCAGTGGTAAGACCTGCGCTTTTGCTTATTGACTAAAATGTTCTAAATTTTTTTGAAGGCTTTCATCTTGGTGAATGATCCTCGTACTTTATAGAATATGTATTTTTATTTTTTTTGCTGTATGACCGTACATGTAGTCTTACCATTTTATGATTGTCAAGGCAAAATTTGAATAATTTTCTAAATTGTTGTCTTCAATAATTTTCTACCATCTTGCTTCTGCAAAGTGTGTATTGACTTCTTCACTTAGAGCTCACTTGACATGTGCTGCCGACTCATATGCTGCATAAATCCGTCCGTCAGAGCACTGCTATTTCTGAAAGCTCTCTTTGCTCCTTCCTCCTTTTTCTTAGTATTATAGATAGCAGCAGGGATGGGGAGGAAGTTGTACATGGCAGATCAGAGTGTGGATAAGGGGGTATGTATTCAAGGAAGACTGCACACACAGTTGGGGAGGAAAGCGCACACAAGGCGTTTTTTGGGTGAAGACTCGCACAGGCTATGTTCAAGTATAGAGAGAATGCTCAGAGGTTAAAGGGAAGCTCAATAGGGAGAGCGGAAAGGGGAGGTGGGGATAGGGGAAATCGCACTCTGCTCAGCATCAGTGACTGGCAGTACAAGTGAGAGGAGATCTCTCATGAGGAAGCTGTTCATGACAGATCAGAGTGTGGATAGGGGGTGTGTATTCAAGGAAAACTGGTCACACAGTTGGGGGAGGAAAGTGCGCACAAGGCATTTTTTGGGTGAAGATTTGCACAGGCTGTGTACAAGTATAGAGAGAATGCTGAGAGGTTAAAAGGAAGCTCAATGGGGAGAGGATAAATCTTATACTCCTCAGCTTCGGTGACTGGCAGTACAAGTGAGAGGAGATCTCTCATGAGATGTAGAATGGGAAATCAGTCTAGGAATGAAGCTGTGCTTCTACTTGAGAACTAGTGAAGACTGCAGCATCCTGGACACACAGGCCTTACATCCATCATGTATTACTTTAACATGAGAACATTTTAAAACTAGAAGCAGGTTGTAAACTAAAAATATTATTTGTACTCAAGGTAAAAAATTGCTTTTAAATCTGCATTATCATCTTACATTCTTATTTAATGTAACATAAAATTACTCCCAGTATCCTATAATTTCCTGAACGCCTACCAGAAAGTCAGTCATTGTTTTTTTTCTCTTTTTTGAGGCCTCAGACATGTGTGTAACGATCGTAGAAGGCGATGAGTTTGAATATTGTAATATTTCTATTTTAAGTTAATTTCCAATGGTTTTTGATTCTTCACAGATTTCACTTGTTAATATTTCATAAGCTTCTCTTGCAAAGTAGCCATGATCCTTTTCCATAAATAGCTCCTGTGACATTTTCATGAATAATTTACCCCAGCCAGTAGTTAATTGTAAAGGCCTAGAATAAGTTGGGCATTTCATAATCGCCCCTGATAAATGTGCCTGGAAGTTGATGTATGCATTGCTCCAGTCTGCAGGAATGCGCTGTAAGTTTTCAATTTTATTTTCTCTCTTTCAGGAGCTTTCCAAAGATTTACAATGCTGCCACTTAAAACTAGAAGTAAAAGATTTGAAAGCTCAGATTGGACACATGAATCTCCTCTTGTCTCTTCAAGAACGTGAATATAGATACAGTGAAAAGTAGGTGCATATGTGGTTTTTATGGTATATTTTGTTTCTAATAAAATTTTGCTTAAATCAACAGGAGTTGCTTAGAAGTTTGGCTGAAAGTTAGTCTTTTAACACTTGCTGAACTTTGATATGGCATAGTGGCTTATCATCAAGCTTAAAGGGGTTTTCCCCACTAACAATACTTATCCCTGAGCCATAGGATAGGCCAGTGATGGCTAAGCTCTGACACTCCAGCTGTGGGGAAACTACAACTCCCAGCATGCTCCATTCATTTTTATGGAGTTCTTAGAACAGCCAAGGCAAGTGTACATCTTGGGAGTCGTAGTTTTACCACAGCTGCAGTGCCGGAGGTTAGCCATCACAGGGATAGGGGATAAATCTATGATTGCTGGTGGGACCTCTGGAACTACCACGAGTCGCAAGAACAGAGGTTCCATTGTCCACATTATACAATTACTATTTAGTTATTACGATCTTTCGAATATAAGCTAATTGCAGGTTGCTGTGAATTCAGCAGTATGTGGCGAGTTCCCCTGCAATGTCACCATAGGGGAAATAAATCATTACATGGTACACATGGAAATCATAAGACGTAGGACTACATATGCCCTGCATACTTGTACTGAGCGTTCATCCAGGACCATAATACTGGGAGGCAGTTACCCTGCATATCCTAAAAAGACTTTAGTAATCTAGTGAATAAAGCTATGTTAACACGTAGCAGTATGTTATAGTTTATAACTGTTGCAGAGTGACAAAAGGAATCCATCTTACTGATGACTTTTCCTTTTTCGCTTTGCTCTTCTAGGTTGCTCAATGCTTTTCTACCTGCCTTCCGGAGGCAATATGAAATGTTGCAACAGGCTGGATTAGCGAATGCCGTCATAGAGTCTGATTTCCAGGAACTCAAGCACCTGGTCCAGAGAGAGAAGGCCGTCGTATGGGCCGACCAGACAATTGTCGAAGAGCCGAACAAAGCGGATGTACCAGATATTACATCTATTCTCTCCTTTCCTCATCTGGCGTACACACAGACAACGCCATGCCGTAAGATCTGTTCTGCTTCCCAATTTCATATGATAATTAAAATGAAGCTCCACCTTTGATTAACACTGGTCAAGGATCATTAGTTATAGATCCTGGCATGATTGTGATTTATTTATTTTTTAAATCCTTTTTTAACCACCCAACTATTTTGCCTTATTTCAGCTCGGGCTGTGGGAAAAGTACTTAAGGCCCCTTGCAGACGAGCGTGAGCGGATTAGATCCGGATGCGTTCAGTGAAGACTGCGCGATTTTGCAAAGTCATTCAGTTCTGTTTGCAATCGTGTTCAGTTTTTATCGCGCGGTTGCAATGCGATTTACAGCGTTTTGCACGTGTGTGATAAAAAAATGAATGTGTACAAACAACATCTCTTCGCAACCATCCGTGAAAATCACATCTGCGTTCCTTCACTTATATGGGGCCAGCGTTGCGCGAAAATTGCATAATATAGAACATGCTGCGATTTTTCACGCAAATGCAAAAGTGATGCGTGAAAACCACCGCTCCTGTACACAGACCCATTTAAATGAATGGGTCCGGACGCAATGCGTTCGCATCACGCATTGATCCTGAGCGGAATTCTCGCTCGTGTGAAAGGGGCCTAACTGTTCTGCCCGAACTGAGCTCGTGCAGAAAGTGGAGTGGGGAGAGCTACTTTAGATGCTGCTATCTCCTGAATGGTAGCAGCTAGAAACATGTAAGGTCTTGTTTGAAAGCTGGCATTCCTGACATTAGTCCAAGAACAACAGGAGATATCACTGTTAGAAATCAAGTCGGGAATAATCACAGGTAAAACCTGCTTTTACTTTCACTTTCAGCTCTATTCACTGCATTCCGATTTCTATCATTGATATCTTCCCATGTTCTGAACAGATTGCTGTTATTCTGGTATTTTCTGAAAGCAGTCCCTGTTAGTGTGGAGGAGAATGAGGGAGCAGTTGCAGAGCTGACAGGCTGCAGGAGAAAAGATAAAATTGTAAAAAATATATAGAAATGTGGTATTATCATCACTGTACTGACCCACATAATAAAAGTTTTTTTTTTTACCCAACATTGAATGCCGTAAATAAATTCCACAAAATAATGTAAAAATTGCTGTTTTTTTAATCTTTCTCTCTAAAAATAAAATGAAAAAAGTTATTTAATACACTATATATACCCCAAAATGGTTCCTAAAATACCTACAACTAAATCCCACAAAATAAAATAAAAATTTAGAAGAGAAAATTAAAAAGTTATGACTGCTAGAACAGAGGGGGAAAATATTATTGGTTCCTAATGCAAAAATTAATTATTTCTCTAAGGCATTGAAAATGCGATAGTTTCCCCTGAATTGTGCGCCAACAAGATTTACTGCAGACACGCATTAAAAATCTACAATAAAAAAGTAAAATTTTTTTGGGAGGGTTTTTCCAATTTTAGCGTGACTGTTAGGAGGTTAATTATATTTTTTCAGTTTGTTTTAGTATTTGCTTCTTAGAAGCCATCAGCAAACTGCTGTTAAAGACTTGTTAGGCTTTGTTTACGTCTGCGCCCTCGTCTTAGTTCCCACCATAACTGACAGCAAAAGTAGTACTTCTTGCAGCGCTATTTTCTTTTCAAAACAATGGACGCCTCTGCGGACCCGATGGACCCTACAGTTAGTCAAAGTGGTTTGTCTGTATTCATGGTACAATGGATCTGGTAGAGTGTTGTGGCCTCCATTATACATTGAAGCCACATCAAAGATCTGAACAGAGCTTTATAGTTTTAAGCGACTCCTTTCCATTCTATAAATGCATATGGTGGGATTTATCATATGCCTATTGATTGGTCAGTTTTGCTTGAGTCTTTGTCATACCTTGCACCAAATGTATCAAACGGCACGTTCTTTTTTTTAAATTTGCCGCATCTCTACATCTAGCACTTTTGTCTGTAATGTTACTAGCTGCAGTGATAAATCTGGAGTGAAATCCAAGGGCATCCATCAGTAGATTTGTAGCTATGACAGTGGCTGACCTGTTACATGTGCACTTGGCAGCTGAAGGCATCTGTGTTGGTCCCATGATCATATGTGCCCGCATTGCTGCGAAAAATTATGTTTTATTATATGCAAATGAGCTTCTACAAGCAACGGGGGCGTTGCCATTACAACTTGTAATCACACCTGGTCCTCTCAATCAAAGTAGAATGGGCACGGCAGTTGCAGAGAGAGCAGAGCCTCTAGGTGTAATGGCAGCTCCCTCATTGCTCCTAGAGACACATTTGCATGTATTAAAATTTAATTTTTCTCACGAATGCAGGCACCTATGAACATGGGACCAACACAGATGCCTTCAGCTTCCAAGCACTCTGAAAAGTAAAAGGAAAGTGCAAAAAAAATTAAAAGTACCATATTTTTCGCCCTATAAGACGGACCTGCCCTTATGACACACCTAGGTTTTAGAGGAGGAAAATAAAAAATATATTTTTCAGCAGACCTCAGTTCAGGCCCAAAATGTTAATAAAAACCCTAATTAGACCTAAGCTCAGACCCTCAATATTAATAAGACCTCAGCTAAGAACACCAATGTTAAGAAGACCCACATTCAGACCTGACATCAGACACCCAATTTTAAGGTAATGGCAAAGCGTGAGGAGCCTGCAAGAGAAGACTAGGAAGCGGGAGTACAGAGCCCGTACAGGGAATGCTGTATTCACCGCTCTCCGGTCCTCCTGTACTAATGAGCACTTCCGTAATGGAAGTGCTCATTAGTATTCGCCTCGTAAGACGCACTGACATTTTACAAGAGGAGGTGCGTCATATAGAGTGAAAAATAGAGTAAATAAATGTAATAATAAAAAGTTGATCTTGATCATCTTTTTCAGATCTCCTAGTCTGTTACAAAGTCTTTGGAGAAATCGTTGTACATTTTGCCTAAAATCCTGAATGGGTATAATACATATTTTAATACAGTGAAATCTTTTTGTGTCCCTCATTAATATTTCCTCACTAATAATGAATTAAAGCTAAATCTTAAAGTATTGATAGAATAGTTCCTTTCTATTTAAACAACCGGGATGTACAAAAAAGTTTGTTTTTCTTGTAGGAGGAGAGAAACAAGCTAATAAAAAACAGCCCATACGCAGCGAAGCACCAAACGAAATCGTGCCAGCTGCCAAGCCGTGCAGTGGACAAGACAGTAAGTGTATTCTTCTGAGTATCAGCGACGGCCACATTATCAGCCCCTCAGCAACCATTGTCTCTTACCGTTTCTTTCAGCCATTCTGAATATACGATTTACGGTAGCGAGAGTCTGAATTATTTTATCCTTTAGTTCTTGTGTTTACCTGGAAAATGATATTGAACATCTGCAAGATCAGAAAGTAGAAATGCAAGTAATCATTTTAGAAAAAAGTTCCAGACTAAGATATTAAAAACAAACTTCTAATCTCCTTATACATAGGAAAAACAATAATATTCAAAATGATGGTAACTGTCTTGGGGAAGGGGATTTATTTTAAAGCATTCCTGGTGAAATTTCTTAAAGGCTCCTTATGCCACTTTTATAAGGCCACTTTCACACTAGCTTTTTTTCTGGATCCGGCAGGGTTCAGCAAATATTCTTCTGTTACTGATAATACTGATGAACGGATCCGATTTGTATTATCTGTAACATAGCCAGGGATCCGTCATGATCACCATTGAAAGTCAATGGGGGACAAATCCGTTTTCTATTGTGTCAGAGAAAACGTTTTGCTCCGCAGCCCATGACTTAGAGTAAACCGCAGTATGCTGCGCTTTGCTCTCCGGTATGAGAACGCAACCAAACTGAACGGAATGCATTTTGGAGCATTCCGTTCTGTTCAGCTATGTTTTGTACCCATTGACCATGAATGGGGACCAAACGGAAGTGTTTTTTCCAGTATTGAGACCCTATGACTGATCTCAATACCGGAGCCTAACATAGAAAAGTCACATTATGGCACACGCCTCAAGTGGCAAGAAAAGTGAGTGGGGGAATTCAATTTCCACAGATCACAGCTCAAGTCAGGTTGCGTTGCCTCACTGGTCACCAGATTTATTAATTGAGCATTTATGGGACCAGCTCGAACATCAGCGACATACAAGTGTGCAGGATCTACAGGCCCAGCTGCTTCATCTGTGGGCGAATGTGCCGCAGAATACCCTACAGAACCTGTATGTCTCCATGTCCAACCGTATCTCATCTTGTATCCAGAGTAGAGGCGCCCAATAGGGTGCTATAGAGCCTGCCATCAATTGTACAGTTTTCTCCAATAATAAATACTCACATACGGTATATCATAATCAGATTCTCACATAAGAAGTTTAATTCCATTCCAACAACTCCTTCTCGGTGCAATATATTTTTATTTTTTTTCAATGAGTGTATATTACACGTGTTTTCTTTTGAGGGTGACTTTCTAAGCCGTGTAACCAGAAACCTAAAGATGTTAATCCCAAATAGAATATACCCTGGAAGGTTTAATAATGTGCTGACAAGAAGAGTCGCAACAAAACTGAAAAGTTTCCTATTGTTAGAAAAAATTAACTCCCAAAGTTCCCTCAATTTAAATGAAGATTTATATACATCTACTTGCACCTTCTGGGGAAACCGGTTCTTAGTCTTAATCAGTTCAATATGTTAGAACGGAAGGTGGACTATGCGCGGAAATTACAAACCCAAGGCCACCTGTTAAACTGTGGTCATTAGTCCATATTTAGAGAGCCATATTTAATATCTATTATAATTGTATGGATTTCACATGTCAACAAAAATGCTAAAGTGTTTTTTACTCGGCCATTTCCTCCGCCATACTTTTAGTGACTTCTCCTGTGAGCCTGTAGACCTTCTGTTGCATTTATCAAAATATATATCCGGTTTTGTGTATTACAGTATTTTCTGCTGAATTTACAGCTGCTTTGCTCAATATTTCATGTAAGAGTCTTGTAGACCTTGTGGTCTTCCCAGTACCAATGCATATTACATTGCAAATCTAGCAGTGCTCCTGGGCAGGAACGATGACCAGGTGACCACTAATGGTGACCACAGGGTCTGTGGGACAATGCAATAGAGATTCCCTTTGTTTTTGTTTTTTTACATCTGATTTGTCTTATGTCCTTTATGAATTATCTATGCACAAGGGCGGCAGGATCACGTTCTATTTATATCGCAAGAGATCCAAGAAAAACATCTATGGCATATGCATTTTGGGGGTGTTTGAGTATTAACAAAAAGTAAGCCATGGAATTCTTTCATTTTTCTGACAACTGTCCATCTCTGTAAGCCGGACAAATAAATGAGAACAAAAAACAAACAGCAGGTGGCGATATACATTTTATTCAATAACTCAGTGGCTATGCTAAATTTTAATTTACATAAAAGAATGTCAGATCCAGGTGCTGGTTTGAAAACTGTAGAATATTTTTGGTGGGACAACCCCTTTAATAATAATAATAATAATTATGGATCTGTGGAAGCTCCTTATGCACAGTAATAGGGGAAAATCTGTCAGCGTCCGGAGGGCAGAGGGAGCCTGCACATCATGAATATTATCAGACCCCTTGCTTGCAGCAGACTCCTCTCTGGCCGTATAGTGCGTCTCACCACGTAAGTGAAAGACCACTGGAATCGGTATCTGTCACTACACTATGCTGCCCTTACAGAGGGTAGCATATCCGACCTGGAAGGCTCCCTTTAAAGGAATAATTAACCTAGAAAATGCAAAAAAAAAAATATATATATATATATATATATATTAATAAATTACCTACCTGATGGGTTGGGGTCTGAGACCAATCAATTGTCTGACGTGGTCGTGGTGCTCCAGTGAGTGGCGTGACAATTAAAACGGATGACTATGTGAAAAAATCTTCTCTGTTTCCCAGAAGCTCAGCCTTGTCCCCCTCCTCCTGTTATAGTGTGTGGCTGTAAGACAACAGGCTGTAGCAGGAACCTCCCCCTCTGCCTTTTTTTTTTTTTTTTTTCAAAAGGACAAATAAAAATAATAAAGCACATCCCATTGGTCAAGTATTGCCTCTTTAGCAGTTCCCCAGCTGAAAATGGAACAGATCAGCAGCAGATTAACCCCTGAGTCCCCTGTAGGATTTCTACAAGACTGGGAAATATAGAAAATCCTGCAGGGTGACAAACAGTGAAGGCTTATATCATTCATTTCTAGGTTTAGCATTCATTTAAGGGTCCATTCACATGACGTATCAGTTTTGCCGTCCGCAAAACACAGACACTGGCCGCGTGCATTCCACATTTTACAGATCATCATCTCCCGCCTTTTGTTAGGAATGCCTTGTTCGCAAAACGGACAAAAATAGGACATGTTCTTTTTTTTACGCTGAGGCCACAGAACAGACATTGAAATGCGAATCAGATGCTGACTGAAAATACTGTTGTGTGAGAGGACCCTAATACAAACATTAAAAGGCAGCCACGTAAAATCTTAAAGGAGTTCTCCCATGACTAATGTAAAAAATTAAAATGAGACATCATATAGTACATGACTATCTGTTTCACACAGCTAGAACCAGCCCTGTACCTCACATGGGTCCAGAGATCTCCCCATTCATTGCTCTGCTAGATTTATATCAAGGTGACAGATTAAGGGGAGTGTCTTTTCTGTGGCATCTAAGGGGGCGTGTCCTTGCTCTTCCTATCACAACTCAGGCGGCAGTTGAAGGATGAAACTGAGCATGTGCGGCCATCTCGGTGAGCCGGACAAAAAAAAACGGAAAAAAAAAAACAGCATGTGGCGCTATACAAATACATTTTATTAAAAAGCTCAGTTGCGATGATAAATGTTTAATTACATGCAATTACAAAAGTATTCAGATCCAGGTGCTGGTTTGAAAACTGTAGAATATTATTTGTGGGACAACCCCTTTAAGGCCCCTTTACACTCAGAAGCGTTCCTTCCAGACAATCGCCTGCGCGTCAGTGAAGGAGACCGCCGCATTTACATGCAGCGATCTCCTTCACAGTATGGAGAGGAGCAATCACTAATGCCATCACTCATCCCCATACAAACTGACTGCGTGGCGGAGGCAGAGCTCACCACAATCTGTTAATTGCATGTAATTAAACATTTATCATCGCAACTGAGCTTTTTAATAAAATGTATTTGTATAGCGCCACATGCTGTTTTTTTTTTTCCGGCTCACCGAGATGGCCGCACATGCTCAGTTTCATCCTTCAACTGCCGCCTGAGTTGTGATAGGAAGAGCAAGGACACGCCCCCTTAGATGCCACAGAAAAGACACTCCCCTTAATCTGCCGGCAGATGATGATTTAGGTGTCTGCACCAACATTTTGCTTGTTCATCAGGTAATCAGCGGCCGCTTTACAGAGGCAGATTATCACTAACGAGCAACCATACATCGGGCAGTGTAAAGGGGCCTTTAGTCCTGCTGGATATCACTGTATATCCGTTGGTAAATGGTAACGATTGGCGGTATTAATATCTTTATATGCTGTGTTCTGAAATGGTTGTGCAGTCAACATGTACTATCCACTAATAGTCATTATGAATGTTGTTCTCAAGTCCCACAAAACTAATTATTTTTAATGTAGGTGTCTAGTTTCTATGCAAAATGGTAATTGTTTTTCAATTCATCAAACCCAGCCACGAGGGAATTTGCTAACTTGCATATCATAAAGCTAATCACTAGCAGTTTGTTTACTTCTTTCTGGATTTCATGTAAGTTTTGGTTAAAGCGTGGGCTGTCTTCTCCTGACAGAACATCTCTTCTTTCAGTACAGAGTTCTCTTGAGTGCACCCAACATCTTTGTAGAGTTGAGGCAACCATTTTTGTCAGTGTTCTGGCTTCTAGGCTTTTTGATTCACTTTAAAGTTTACCTACAACAGACTATAGATTATTTAAAGAAGCACCCCTGTGTGACTGACGTCTTCTGAGCTGCAGGATTACATCAGTATCTATCAGACTCTCCTGGCATCTCACAGACACCAAGCTTCCCTTTCCTTGATTCTCTGTATGTCTCCTCATGCCTAGAGCACTGCAGAAGTTATAATTTCTGCCTTATCTAAAAGACCTAAAGTGCAGAGATATAGTGAGTCTCTGCAATGCTTAGCTGCAGTCCCATAACTCCTTTGACTGTCTATATATCTCTCTATGCTGTGTGCAGACTCTCCAGTGTATCCTATGAGATGCTGCTTCACACTGCTCTCATTTCTGCCTTATCTAAACGACCAGAAGTGTAGAGATATAGTCAGTCCCTACTATGCTTAGCTGCAGTCCCATAACTCCTTTGACTGTCTATATATCTGTCTATGCTGTGTGCAGACTCTCCAGTGTATCCTATGAGATACTGCTTCACACTGCTCTCATTTCTGCCTTATCTAAACGACCAGAAGTGTAGAGATATAGTCAGTCCCTACTATGCTTAGCTGCAGTTCCATAACTCCTTTGACTGTCTATATATCAGTCTATGCTGTGTGCAGACTCTCCAGTGTATCCTATGAGATGCTGCTTCACACTGCTCTTCCTTGCTGCCTGCTTCTAAGAGCTAGAAACACAAAGAAAAAAATACATTGCAACATTACTCTGCAAACCAAATAAAGTACAATAATGCCATAGTAATAGAAAATATTCTGGCGCTAATGCTACGCTTATTTTGTAAACTTGAGATTCTTTGCAAATATATTTTGTACAAAATTATTTGGGCCAGTCTGCCAAATGTCAAGGCGATCTCTATAAGACGGGAACCTAACACTAAATACCCACCTGTAATGTGCCATAACGGCCACCATAAAATTTCAGGGAGTGCAGGTTCCACATGCATGCTGGGTCCTCTCTGCTTTTTATCATTTTTGGGGCCAAAATGGCCTCCATTAAATTCAGGGAATGCAGGTGCCAACATGCATGCTGAGCCCACTCTTTACCTGTCCTGGTGCCAGATGGAATCCAATAAATGCAATGAGAGTCTACTCTATACCTATCCTGGTGCCAAAAGGCAAAATGTATTTGCCAAGAATCTCAAGTTTACAAAATAAGCGTAGCATTAGCACCAGAATATTTTCTATTACTATGGCGTCATTGTACTTTATTTGGTTTGCAGAGTGCTGTTGTAATGTATGTTTTTCTTTGTGTTTGTAGCCATGGCAGGGTGCACCTGCGCATTGGGATGCGCTGACTGACCCCCTTCTGCTTCTAAGAGGTGACAAGGAGAAAGCTATCACAGCTGTATCACATAACTCACACCGCAGAGTCTTAGGCCCCATTCACACGTCCGTAGTGTGTTGCGGATCCGCAACACACCTTGCCGCCAGCCTCATAGAGATGGCTATACTTGTCCGCAATTGCAGGGTAGAATAGGACAATGATTTATATTGCGGAGCCGCCGGACGGAGGATCGGCGGGCGCTCCGCAAATGCCGATGCGGAGAGCATAGTGTGTGCTCCCCGCATCCATCGCGTCCCCATTCAAAATGAATGGGTCCGCACCCGTTCCGCAAATTTGCGGAACAGGTGCGGACGTGTTAATGGGGCCTAAGTGTATCCCTCCGTTTAGGAGCAGGAGAACGTAAGGACGGAGAAGGCACATAAGTGAGCCAAACGGAGCCCTTCGGACCCCATAGACTATATTGGGGTCCGTTATGTGTCAGAAGATGATTTTGGGCGGAGACAAAAGTTGTGAATGCAGGACTTTTGTTTCCACTTCAAAATCATCTTCTGAGCAGACACATAACGGGGTCCTAAGGGCTCCGTTTGGCTCGCCTATGTGCCTTTTCCTTTCCGTTCTCCTGCTCCTAAACGGCGCAGGAGAACGGAAAGGCTGAACGGTGATGTGAACGAAGCCCAAGTCCACATTCTCTGTATCTCTGCACTCGCTTTCTTCAATATGCTTTTATTTATCTGCTCTTAGAAAAGACCGGGAACGCATCCCTTCCACGTGCACCGCCACAAGCCCGAGTGCCGACTAGATCTTCTACTTGTTGCATTCTATCTCTGCAAAGCCAGATGCATGATCGGAAATGTAGGCTGAATTCAGAGAACCATATTAAAGAGGCGGCAAGATGGCAGCCGTTTGCTTGTTGTGGCTTCCTTTGGCCTTCTGCACACTCTGAGGCCTGGCACAGTGATTTTCCTATAAACCCTGCCTGTGGTAGGGCCCCATAAGAACATAATGAATCTCCCATAGACTGCAATGTTAAATTATTAGTCTGTAGGAGAAGTCATCAGACTGTTGCATGTTAATGTCCCATATGGGGACCTAAAAAAATAGAAAAAAAATCACTCCCTTTCCCCATATTAAAAATAAAAAATGACGTTCATAGGCATCACTGTGTCCCAAACTGGCCGTACTGTTAAAATAGAAGCGTATTTATCCCGTGAGGGGAACGCATTAAACGGAAAGAAAAATCGAAATGGACAATTTGCCTTTTTTCCTTGCTTCACCTCCTGAAAAAAATGTATAAAAGTTTTCAAAAAGTCTTACCCTATAAGTAGAAACTACCGATCACCTCTCAAAATAGAACCCTGTCACAGCTCTGTTATGAAGGTCAGAATATGGCGATGCAGAGAAAGTATACCACATATCTCTGTAATCATACTGACCCACAAAGTCAGTTTTACCGCTGAATACAGTAAAAACAGAACTCTTATGACAGAACTGTGTTTTGTTTTGTTATTTTCCAATTCCACCCCATTTAGAATTTTTTCCAGCTTCCCACTCCATCGTATGCATTATAAAATAGTGCTATTAGAAAGTACAACTTGTCCTGCAAAAAAGAAGCCCTCACATGGCAATGTGAAATGAAATGTTTCAAAAAATATTTTATGGCTCTGGGAAGGCAGGGAGTAAAAAAAACAAAAATGGGAAATCGCTCGGTCCTGAAGAAGTTAATTGTGATTGTCATGGTCCACGGTGGGACAAGGGAAATTTAAAACTTAAAATGAATCTTTATTTTTTAACACCAAGTCATTTTTAGGTCCAAAATTCTGTACTGAGCAAGCTAATAAGATATATCTTTTTTGCAATTGAACTAGTTTTTTTCTAGTAGGGATCCAGAATCCCTCATCTAGACATGGAGGTAAATGATAAAAATTCTGGTTGCCTGCAGCTGGCACAAGATTAGGAGCATATGAGCTGCTGAATATACAGTAGCAAGAAATAGGAGACAGGAGTATGACTACAGAATCAGACTGCACGGTAATAGTTTGTAGTCTGTTGCCACAGAGACCTATGTAAAGAAAATAATAGGATTGTTATCAAGACTGTTTGCAAATTGTTTGTTTGGTTGTTTTTTTTTTTTTTTTTTTAATTTAGATTACACTAAGAGAATAAAATGTTTAGGGTTTAGTAACTTTGAGTATTTTGAAACACATGAGTTATCTACTGCTCATGTTTTTTATTTTGGCAAGCCTAGGTTATATAAGCAGTGTGTATGAGGTATGAACACTCCACGTATGCATGGCTCTATAGATGCACACACGTCTGCATAACCGCAATCCCCAAGATACATACTTTTACATTATGTCTGTAAACTATGGCTACCTGGACATCTGCCATGTATGCCAATACAATTGCATATGTTAGCCATCATGTCTCACTGAAAAAAAAAAAAAAAACTGAAATCAAGCTTAAAGGGCACGTCCACACATGGAAATGAAAAAAATCTGGATTTCTCTGCAAAATACACATTTATTAACATGCCGATTTTGCTGCCTTTTTGTCCAGTTTTTTATTTTATTTATTTTTCTGCTACTGTAAATCCAGATGGAAAATCCGCATCGTATAATTGTAAAGTTCGGTGTTTATTAAAGGGCTTGTGCAGCCAGTAATATTAATGACCTGTCCTCAGCATAGGTCATTAATATCTAATTGGTGGGGGTCTGACTCATGGCTCCGGAGGATAGGTCATCAATATTAGTGGCTGCTCAACACCCCCTATAAGGAATGGAAAACGGAAAAAGAGAACTCCGAAACAAAGAAAATGCCCTCTCTCCTTTTCAACGCCCTCCATTTCAGCACCGAACTGCTTGCGGGCCCTGACAAACCAAAAGTGATGGCATCCCGTCCGTGGTCACATTGACCACTGCTGCCATTCAGTGGCCTCAGCATTGACCAGAAGCACCAGGGACAGGAACATTGGCTCTGGAATGGATGCATATGAAAAGATGAGTGTTTTGGGGGTGGTTCGGCACTTACTAATTTACTTTTTTTTTTTTAAGTTAGAGGGAAGTATCAGACAACCCCTTTAAACACCATCATTGTTGTTCCACTTGAACCTGGATTCTTAGGTTTTAACCGGACTTGGGACTTAATCTGTAATTAGGCATTAGTCACGTTTCCCCTGTGTGCTTATAGCCCGTATCTCGCTGAACTAATACTCCTGCACATAAAGATTGCTATTCAAGTGCGCACATAGGGAATCCGCCTGCAATGTCCTTTGCTGATTATCTTGATATCATTTGAGAATTTGCAGAAAGTTTTATTAATCTTTTAAAGGGGTTGTCTCAACTCATCAAGTTATATTTATTATGTGCTTGATATAAGTAACTTACTAATGTAGATCAATTAGCAGAAATGGCTCTGGTCCCCACTATCTTTCTTCTTCGTCCTCTTTACGGACTGCTCGTCTCCAGGGGTTACGGCCACCGTTGTGGTGCAGCAGCGAAGGCTGCGATTACGCACGGCTAGGAAAAAAGCCGGCCTTTCTGGTAGCCGGGAATTGATGGAGTGAGCGGGCGCATGCGCAGAAGCTCCCGTTCCCTTCCACCTTAGGCCTCATTCACACCGCAAATTGCGGATCCGCAAAACACGAAAAGCATCCGTGTGCTTTCCGCAATTTGCGTAACGGCACGGACAGCCATTGATATAACTCCCTATTCTTGTCCGCAAAACGTTCAAAAATAGGACATGTTATAATTTTTTTTTTGTGGCCCATGCAAGGGATGCGGACAGCACATGGAGTGCTGTCCGCATCTTTTGCAGCCCCATTGAAGTGAATGGGTCCCCATCCAAGCCGTAAAAACTGCGGCTCGGATGCGGACCAAAACAACGGTCGTGTGCATGAGGCTGTCCGCATCTGTTGCTCTGTTGCGTGGTCCGCAAAAAAAATATAACGTCCTATTATTGTCCGTTTTGCAGACAAGAACAGGCAGTTATATCAATGGCTGTCCGTGCCATTACGCAAATTTCGGAACACACACGGCGCCTTCCGTGTTTTGCGGATCCGCAATTTGCGGACCGCAAAACACACAACAGTCGTGTGCATGTAGCCTTACTGTCATTCTCTCCTGTAAGATACAAATCGTAGCAACCACTTACCATAGGTTGTCACGATCTGTACAGGGTCTGCGCCGCTGAGACCGCTAGTGTTTCAGATAGTCTAGCAGCCTCACGAGCGTGCGCGTGTAGTCAAGGGGCGGCATTATATTATCCCAGCGCCTCATGCCTGCTCCATCAGTCACAGCAGAGGTACTATGGGTTAATATTTATTAGCTATACACTGTACTACTACAGTATGTCATATGTTTATAGTGTTCATCCTGATCCTCCTGGTTCTTGACTGCTTGAACCACTACTGTGAAATTTACCCAGGTAAATCACAAAGAGGGATGTTACCTTACATAACCGTGCAGATTTATATGTCATCTATTGAACCTAAGAGCTTCAGTTGCAGTTGAGCGGAGTTTGTGGTTTCACACAGTAACCCACTTTCTTAGATGTCAGAAGTTCTGATCCATGGGGGCAGGGTGGGGGTGGTGTCCCCGTGATCACTGGAATGAAAGGACAGAAGCATTGAGCAAGGTGGCTTTGCGGCCTGATCCTGGGAGATGCAGGTTTAGCGGTGTATGGTCCATAGACAAGGATTCCTGAGCAAAGATGAAAGGGGCTGTCTCACTACAGTAAATGGCATTTATTATGTAGGTAAAGTCAATACAAGGCACTTACTAATGTATTGTGATCGTCCATATTGCTTTCTTTGCTGACATCATACACTGCTGGTTTCCAGGGGTTCTGGCCTGCGCTGCTGCACAGATACGAGGTCGCCAGGATGGGTGCTGCTGTGCATTTGTGCCTACATGCGCTCCCACAGTCCTGGCCACCAGAGGCTGGTGCTTTTTCCTGTAGTGTACAAGCACGACCACCGCTGCTGCATTGTAGGGTGGTCGTGACTCCTGGATATGAGCAGTGTATGAATCCCAAAGAAAATGAATCCAGCCAGCAAAGGAGGCAATATGGTTAATCAGAATACATTAGGAAGTGCCTTGTATTAACTTCCTCTACATAATAAATGCCATTTGCTGAAGTGAGACAACCCCTTTAAGGGAATTTCTACAACCAGTCCTCTGCAATGCAAAGGGAGAAATCCACAGTACTGTAAAATGCTGTGGATTTGTCACACACCAAATGGCTCCAAATCTGCAGAGTTTTTGCCTGATGTCCACTCTCTAAGGTCTCCTGCACACAAATGTTTTTTTTGTTCCGTTTTTTGTGGTCCGTATGCATTCCTTTTCCGTTCAAAGATAGAACATGTCCTATTATTGCCCGCAAATCGCGTTCCGTAGCTCCATTCAAGTCAATGGGGCCGTAAAAAAAAATGAACGGATACAGAATGCATCCGTATGTCTTCCGTATCCGATCCGTTTTTTGCGGAACCATCTATTGAAAATTTTCTGACCAGCCCAATTTTTCAATGTGATTACTGTATATGCCATGCTTCCATTATTTCCGTTTGCGATCCGCAAAAACGGATCACATACGGAAACGGAAACACTACTGAAACAAGAAAACAGAACAACGGATCCGTGAAAAACGGACCACAAAATACTGAAAAAGCCATACAGTCGTGTGCAAAAGACCTAAGGGGAACAACGCTCTACTGAGCTCTTCTGCCCCATTGCTCCAGCCTCAGGTTTTAACAATAGGACGGCCGCTGATTTGGCTGCAACTTGCATTGTGGTCTGTGGTGGTAACGTCGTGTTAGACCAAAAATCCAGCAGTATTGCATTCCTCGCGACTGTACCGTTGCAGTCGCTACATGCCAAGTGTCACGTTGCGACCCCATTAAATGCGGCGTCACATGATACAATCCCCTAGCTTTAAGCAAATCGGTTACCACATGCCTGTAACTAAAACCATCGGCCTCCATGGCTGTACGTTGGTCAGCATAGTCTAATGGAATCTGCTTCGACGATCAGCAGCCATGTACCGCGCGTGTGCTGAGCGCGCTGCTGGTAGACTCCAGAGCCAGTCGTGAGTACGTCTAAACCGCCTGGCCCTGTCAGTCAAAGTGGTGGGGGCAATTTGCATAGCTTAAAAAGGCTTTTTTCTCCATATTGGCAGTACATGTCGAGATGGGACAAATAAATAGCATTAGAATGTCCTGAGCAGCACAAATCTACAGAGACTGATGGTTTTTAGTTACTGGTATATGGTGACTGATTCCCTTTAAATTGTTGGAACAGCGCTTGCTGTATGATGCCTTAACATTTCAGTGACAAATTCAGCACTGCTACATCTGTTTAAGGGTCCATTCACACGTCCGTAATTTGGGTCCGCATTTTCCGTTTTTTTTTTTTTTAGAATCCGCAATTCTGTTCCTGAAAAAAATAGAACATGAAATGAATTTTCTATTATAGTGCTGGCTATGTGCGGTCCGCAAATTGCAGAAGGCACATTGCCGGTGTCCGTGTTTTGCGGATCCGCAAAACACTTACGGACGTGTGAATGGACCCTAAGGGCGGGGATGCTCGTTATGAATAGAGATGAGCAAATTTCCGCTTATGAAATTCGTTCTCACTTCGTTTGGTGGTAAAAGCATGGAATCCATGACGGAATGCCTTTAGAGGCATTCCGTTATTCATTCCGTCATAATAGAAGTCTATGGGCTGCATAATGGATCCGTCCCGTTTTCGTTATGCAGGAGAGGACTCCCCTGCATAACGGAAACGGGACGGATCCGTTTTGCAGCCCTTAGACTTCTATTATAACGAAATGTCTCTAAAGGCATTCCGTCATAGAATTGCGTTATGGTCCGTAGTAACGGAATCCATAACGTAATTCACCTTTTACCACCAAACGAAGAGTGAACGAAATATGAAATTCGCTCATCTCTAGTTATGAATGTAGGTTCTTCCTTTTGTTTCAGCTCACTATGGAAGAATCTGTAGCTTCCTTCTTTCCAGGGTACAGCACGTAGGTTCCCTGTAGGCCTGTGAAACTGAAAGCCGCAGGCTATCTGCTTCTCCTTAATTTACCAATAACGCATCAATTTGGTACATTCGTCATGTTGTCAAGGGGGGAAGAAAAAAAAAAGTTTCTGGCACAGTCCAGAAAAATCAACACTTAGAGGTTAGTAACCCAAAGCGATCTATTTTTTATTTCTATTTTTTTTTTATTTATTTTTTTTTTTGCTGATGTAAGTTTGTCGCTGCACTCGCTCGACATTTTATAGTATGTCTGCCAATAATTAGCCCCGGAAAGATGCTGAACATAGCTCTGCATCGGGCTCAGCCATGATGATGACGGCAACTTGTATGTGATGCACTGGCTGCTTTGAAACTTTTATCAGTTTTAACCGTTTCCTTTGCAACCGCAGATCCTTTTACGCTGCTAATGTTTATTTAGTTGCACAAATGTAGGTTACCAGAGAGACCACGAGTCTGAAATTCACCCACACTGCTCCTTTTGACATTACAGATAGGTAGCCATAGTTACTCCAGGCAGCCCTGCCTCCTCGTTGTAAAGATTTGCTGCATATATGAGTAATACTTGGCATGTGATGTTAGTGATTAATGGCCTTTGTTATCAAATTAGTCTCTGATTTTTTTTTTTTTTCAAAGCCGAAGTCAAGTCTTTCATAAGTGGAAATGATCTGGTAGATTGCTGCTTGAAATTTTTTTTTTTATTAATGTATTTCATTTTGCAAGTATCCGTTCTGATATAAGGCACTGATTTCCATTCATAGCTATCGGTTTTATGTTTGTGTTCTCTTCGTGCCTTTTTGTGGCATATATTTTGCCCTTCCCTTTTCCTTCATTAAAGGGGTTGTCCCATCTGGACACTTTATAGCATATCGATAGGACTTAAATATCCAGGAGATGCATTCCTGTCTTAAGAATGGAGGTTCACCATTGCCTTGGCTGTTTTCGGACGTCCCACAGGAGAGATGGTCGCGCAAGTTCTTGTCCTCTTCATTCACTGCTATTGGACTATCGAAAATAGCGAGTGCGCTCGTTTGACTATTTTCAGAATTTTCACAGCAGTGAATGGAGGGGACACCACACGTGGGGCCTGCTCTACATTCTTAGGGGGACCCATCTACCATCTTATGGCATATCCTGTCAATATACCATAAATGTCCGGGTGGGACATCCCCTTTGAAGGGTGTTTGTCAGCAGATTTGCACCTATGACACTGGCTGACCTGTTACATGTGCACTTGGCAGCTGAAGACGTCTGTGTTGGTCCCATGTTCATATGTGCCCGCATTGCTGAGAAAAATGATGTTTTTATATATGCAAATGAGCTTCTAGGAGCAACGGAGGCGTTACCATTACACCTAAAGGCTCTGCTCTCTCTGCAGCTGCCATGTCCTCTGCACATTAATTGACAGGACCAGCCGTAATGCTGTTTCACTGCCTGGTCCTGTCAATCAAAGCGCAGAGGGCGCAGCAGTTGCAGAGAGAGCAGAGCCCCTAGGAGTAACAGCAACGCCCCCGTTGCTCCTAGAGGCTCATTTGCATATATTAAAACATCATGTTTCTCAGCAATGCAGGCACATATAAACATGGGACCAACACAGATGCCTTCAGCTGCCAAGTGCACATGTAACAGGTCAGCCACTGTCATAGGTACAAATCTGCTGACAGGATGCCCTGTGCTGTCCGCATCCATACTTCCGTTCCGTGGCTCGGCAAAAAGATAAAGCCTGTCCTATTCTTGTCCAATTGCGGATAAGAATGGCATTTCTGTCATAGGGGTGGCCGTGAGTGTTCCGCAAAATGCAGAACGCTCACAGCCGTTATCTGTGTTGTGCGGATCTGCAATATCCCATACAGTCGTCTGAATGAGCTCTAACACAGATACTAAAATCATGCTTTTTAGGACTCATAATCGGGTATTAGCAGACAAACAGACATTTAAGTATAAGGACGTAAAAATGGAAATACGTAATAATTAAGTACAACTAGCACAGTTCATGTTCATTAACCACTTAATTTCTTTCACGGAGGCTATGAACACGGCCTAAGACCACAGGGCTCCACGTTACTGCTCGTTTCATACCAGCCTCCCGTGCGCAAGAGCCTGAAATCTGTTTCTGATAAAAACCTTGTTCTGTTTTGTGAAATATTATCTATTAAGTGACAGAAAAGCTGCAGGGATTTCATTTCATTTTTATTTTTGTGATATAACTCACTTCAGACAAGTCTCGTTAGTGTTCACACAGACCAGGCACCGAGGAGTCTTTTTGGACTTCCTTCCCACCACCTCAGAAATCACTCAGTGCCGCCCAGTGTAACCCTTTTCCCCGCAGTTTGCGACCTGTAAATCACTTCTTGTCAATGCGTTAAAACGCTGGCGAATGGAAATTGCTGGCGTTAACCTAATTACTCATCCGATGATCCACAAGGTCTCGTAATCCGCCATCCCACTCCCCACCCTCCAACAGAATTGCTGTATGATAATCTTCAATTTCACAAGACTATGACCAGACGACAGACAAATACAATGAATTGTGTGTGGACAGATGGATATACAGTATTAGCATTTTACCTCGCCCTCTTTTTATTATCGACAGGGTATTTCATGATTTGGATTATAGAGATTTTATGGCAATTTAAGCATTAGAGGGGTTGTCCACGTATATAAAAACTCAGACAAATCCTGTAAACTGCCTAAAACAACAAATGAAAGTAAACTCACCCATTTTCTCCTGTGCTACTTCCTGCGCTCCGGCCCTCACGGCTGCTCTTTGTTTTCCTGGCTGCAGTGGTGACGTTCTGTGCGCACAAGTCACTGCTGCAGCCAGTCACTGGCCTCAGCAGAGACATCCCATGACCTGTGCACCGAACGTAACCACTGCAGCCGAGAAGGTGATGTCAGCAGTGGGAGGACCGTAGCTCAGTGCAGGAAAAAACTGAAGAAAACGGGTGAGTAAACATTCATTTGTAATTTTAGGCCATTTAGAGAGACTGCCCGAGTTTTTTCTTTGACAGGGACAACCACTTTAGGCATATTTCTCTGCTCGGTAAAATGAATAAATCTAATGTTGTGTGAACGGGGCCTAAAATTACAGAACTTTTGCTGTTCTTTTTTCCCTCCTGTATAGATGCCTCTTTGATAGGCTTAAAGGAAAAGGAAAATCTTCCTCCAAAGCCAATAGAAGTGGTACTCCCTCGTAAGAGGACCAGAAGGAAACTAATGGATTCTCCAGAAGCTTCTCAGAATATTGGATCCGCTAAGGCTACCCAAAGCAATGATGCTGAAGATTCGATCAGCGAGGAGCTCAACCCCATTGTTTACACCCCAGAAGGTTTTAATAAAACCATCACCATTACCAAAGAGGTCGGGCAAAATCTGGAAAGTGCCAGCAGCTTTATGGCCCATGACAAGGACGTCCAGAAGTTGGGTTTCACGTTTAACTTAAAGGCTGAAGATACTATTATGGACTCCACTGTTCTCCTCTCTGAGGCTAGCAGTAGTGGGAACCCAGAGGCTCACGGCAAAGAGACTCAGCGGTCAACCAACATGCTGCAGAGGTATTTGTCTTCATGTAGATCCCTTCTCATCTGTTGCCCTTCCAGTGCTGCCTTATTAACTGTTAGACTTGGTATTAGTATGATAGCAGTACATAAAATTGCTGAATGTATGTTTAAAAACCTGCACGGCTGGACAAATCTGCGAAATGAGGTAGCCATTATGCCTAGGTTGTCAGATTAGCTCATAGAGTGATCCAGCTGGGTCCGAAGGCCTACAGCAGGGATGGCCAACCTACGGCCCTCCAGATGTTGCAAAACTACAACTCCCAGCATGCCTGGACAGCTTACAGATATCAGTCTACAGAAGGGCATTGTGGGAGTTGTAGTTTTACAACAGCTGGAGGGCCGCAGGTTTGGGCATCACTGGCCTACAGTGATTGTTTTCATGCCCAAATGTTTTTTTATTTAATAGTTCCTATAACGTTGTATTTCTGTTATGCTGTATTGTACCAAAGCTCTGCAAAACGGATATATAAATGTCAAGAAAATAAATACCAAGAAGTTGTGCCACCAAAAAGTGATGCCACTGGTTCTCAACCAAAAAAACGTGGGATCCAGTGGGTTAAATCCATGCTGTACTTTTACATTGATGCAGGTTTAAAGGGGTTTTTCAGCTTTTTAAATTAAAACCGTACCCCCAAGGGAAGCATACGTACCTGCTCTCTGACATCATTTCCACTTCCATGAGTCCTGGGCTGTCTTCTCCTGTCTTCCAGTCCCTGCAGGTAAACTTCCTGCACAGATGGGGTCACGTGCTGCTCTGCAGCTAATGCCTGATCGCAGTGATAATAGGTTCCAAGTGGGACTTGACCCAGCAGGGATACGTTACTGCTGCCGCCAGGCATTGGTTGCAGCAGTGCATGCGACATCGTCTGTGTAGGAAGTGTGCCTGCACAGTACAAGTATGCTTCCCTTGACAGGTCCCAGTGGGGATGGGGCCGGGGGGAGGGGGTTATTTTTAAAACACAGTGAAGTTAGGAAAACCCCTCTAAGCCCAGGCCTGCGCACTTTACATTTCACCCCTAGTCCATATCAGGTCAAAAGAGTTTTCCATGCATTTTAAGCTTAAAAAAAAGAAAGGTCTCAAACGGTAAAAAATAGGTGATATTCACTTTATGAATCCGCTTAGGGTCCTGTTCTGATGCCTCTCTGTTCCCCAACGACCACTACATTCTGGTCCCTCGCAAACATTGTGACTGCTCAGCCAATCCCTGGCCGCAGTATTGATCCTTCTCGGCCAATGATTAGCTAGGTGCTGGTTTCTAGTGCGTTGAGAGGGACCAGGAAGTTTTGGAACGGGAGCGGCGGGAGAACGGTAATGTATGACTTATTACGGTATTTTATGCTGTTCTGAGCCTTTTATAAAATATGTAATCGCCTGGACAAACCCTTTAAAGACAAACCACTATACAGCTTAACAATTGTACTTACGTCTGGTCATGTTTTGGGCATGATTGTTCCAATCCTCTCGTTTCAGATTCGGGCTCCCATCTTTATTGGGCAAGAATCTAGGAAAACTAAGCGAGAAGCCGTCCTACATGGCAATGACTTCAGCTGCAGAAAGAAAGAGAAAGTTATTAAGGTAGGATTACAGTTCTTGTACTGGCATCGTATGGCTTTTGTATAATGACACGGCTTGTATGGTATTTAAAGAATGCTGAATACTCTGCTCTGTCTTAGAAAGACACAGCACTCATGGCCTTGACTAAGAAGTGATGGAGGTGCAGTATAGGCAGTGTACAATAGTGATATTACTGGCCATGTGGCGCTATATCCTCGCAAATATATCATTCAGACGTTTTTCAAGAATGCTTAAACCTAGGATATTGTTATAGTCTGTAAATCTTAAGTGACCTTTTAAAGAGTTTGTCCACTTTGGACAACCCCTACTTGTTAGTCAATAAGCCGAGCAGAAAATGGGTGAACCTGCCAGAAAGTGTTCTGTTTCTCTGCAGCGCCACCACAGGTTAAATTAGGCATTACACAGTACCCATTTAAGTCAGTGGATTATCTATGAAATCCACTTGCAGCGATTTTATGTCCGACATGGGAACGCATTCTGGCGCACTCCGTTCCGGTTTGTTCAGTTTTGTCCCCATTGACCATGAATAAGGACAAAACCAAATCGTTGTGCTGCGGTTTTGAGAGCCTGCGCCGTAGCTCAGAACCGGACAGCACAACGCAGATGTGAAATTAGCCTAACTTGCGCCACTGCAGCCAATGTGGTGAAGTCTCTCGGAGCAGCACCTAACGCGTGGGTCACCGCCACAGAGCCCAAACAGAACAGTGGGGAGTGGTGAACCCCTTTAAGTTTAGTCTCAATGGAAACAGCTAGGTTCTGTTCTGCCCATCTTGCGCTGTGCATGCCATATACTCTGGAAAGAAAGTGCTTCCACTTCTAAAATCGTCCTAAACCTGAAACTTCACTGCTTATTTCTGTTCACCTTTGTTCCTTGTGTGTTTTCAGTCTTGCTGCCGGCAGTGCCGTAAAAGAGGAGAATGTACAACTTCCTGTACCGAAACGCGTCAAGCAGGACATCCCCATCGACTGCAAAGCAATGAGAGTGAAAAGGGCAGCAGGTGAGCCTGAACTGACAGATTGATATTAATCTCTCACTTTTGATGAAAGCCTGACATTTCCCAGTCATCACCATAATGGTTTGTTGCTGTAATCAGTCATCTAACATATTTTGTAAATGATTTGTCCTTTATGTCCTGATTTTGCAGAATTCTCTGTTCTAAAAGATCTTGGCAGCTTATATTCTCTTGTCATGTGAATCAGGTAAAAGAAGCTGGGACGTGTGTATAGATACAGACAAAAAAATCTAGGCAGACAGACGTAGACCAGGGATGGATGGATTTCAATTAGTTTTTCAAGGCTTATCCTTGCAATCAACATGCAGAGGGAGGATATGAGCCTGGAGCTACCGGTAGAACTCCCAGCCCTCCCTTCCCCATTTCTTCTGTACCGGTAGAACTCTCAGCCCTCCCTTCCCCATTTCTTCTGTACCGGTAGAACTCCCAGCCCTCCCTTCCCCATTTCTTCTGTACTGGTAGAACTCCCAGCCCTCCCTTCCCCATTTCTTCTGTACCGGTAGAACTCCCAGCCCTCCCTTCCCCATTTCTTCTGTACCGGTAGAACTCCCAGCCCTCCCTTCCCCATTTCTTCTGTACCGGTAGAACTCCCAGCCCTCCCTTCCCCATTTCTTCTGAACCGGTAGAACTCCCAGCCCTCCCTTCCCCATTTCTTCTGTACCGGTAGAAAGTGGATATTTAGTAGAAAGCAATCACACTTCATGGGTTGACACCGTGTACCCAACTTACCTATTGTGTGACACCATTATATTGTAAACCCATCATCCAATCCTAAGCTGGCTGTACACATTAGTCTTTTGTCAGTCAAACCCTCCGAGAACGGCAGGTTCGGCCGACACACGAATGTGTGTGAGGAGCTTCCTACTCTTGCTTGATCCATTTGTTCTCCTGGGAGCTAAGCTGCCACCAGATGTGTCTGGTAGGGTTGCATCGGGTATTAAACCTTCGATACCCAGTCCATACTTTTGTACCCATTACGATCCAATACTGCGCTACTGCCCAGCCTAGTATCTGTTAGAGATCATGGCACACTTGGCCCTCGGCATGCACCATGTTCTTATTTGCCGGCACAGTGGAGAAGGAGGGAGTCGACCCCCCACCCCCCGCTATGACGCAGCCGCCACTGCCACCAATGAGAAGATAATACAGAGGAGGGGAATGCTGTTAACACTGCACCACCAATGAATATAATTAACCCCTAAATACAAATGTAGGTGGCCTCAATGACGGGGAACAACGATCCGTCGAACCCTGTCCATTAATCCCTCAGGTTCCGCATCTGAGGGATTAATTGACAGGGGTTGGCGGATCACGGCGCCCTGGGCGGGTGCTGGCTGTAACTCCAGATTAAGGCTACTTTCATACTAGCATTTCTCTTTTCTGCGGTTTTCTTTCGGTCATGGGATGTGGAGGAAAACGGATCCAGCGTGACTCACAATGTAAGTCAATGAGCACGGATCCATTTTCCCTGACACAATAGAAAACTGATCCCTCCCCATTGACTTTCAATGGTGTACATGACAGATCCGTCCTTGCTATGTAAAATATCATACAACCGGATCCGTTCATGACTGATGCAGATGGTTGTATTATCAGTAACGGAGGCGTTTTTGCTGATCCCTGCCAGATCAGGCAAAAACGCAAGTGTGAAAGTAGCCTAACAAAATAAAAACAATCAGGCGAACTATGGCTATGTGTCTGTGCAAGCTGTTGGGCAGGGAGGTCGATGGTGACAGATTCCCTTTCAAGCATTCACTGATGCTGTGTCTACTCCTAAGGATGCACAATGTACAAAGCCATATTATTGTTGTTCTCTCACTTACTAATATTTGTATCCCAATTTGTGGGACATTTCAATACTCCCAAACCACCAGAAAAGGGAATCAACCCCTATAAGGGGGAGCGTGCCCGTGGTCTTGAGCCCTCAAAACTGCTGATAGGGTTAGATAGGTGGATAAGTGTTAACCCTCCTCACATTAGGCACAATATGCAAGTGTCCCATGGCGGTTCCTTCATGTGCAATGTCCCAGTATCCAGACACTGCAGAGAATGCAGTCAGTCCATTCCCTCTGCTCATAAGGGGCAATTCTAGTGTCAAGCAGAAGGGGGGGTGTTGAGTAATGTTGACTCATGCCATGTAGATATAGATAATTTTTGGATGCAATTATCAGCAAAACAATATTTCTCTTGGTGTTTCGGTAGCCGCCATGCTTCCAGTATGGTCAAACCACCCAACGTTTTTTCTTTTTGTAGGTTTAGCAAAGAACAAGGACAACACTGCACAAAGACGTCTGCCGAGGAGTATTTCGGAAGGAAGCCTAGCTGGCGCTAAGAGGAAACCTTTCTCATTCCTTGGATCATCTCAGCAGCTTTTACAAGCCGCGAAGAGAAAATAGCCTCCCGCATCTGGAACGTATTCCCCAGTTCAATGACTAGAAAGCCTTGTCATGTATTAGAAACAAATACATTTTATGTGAACAGAAACACAGGGTGACTTACTTGTACAGGACAAAACCTAATTGTGTCTTAATGTGTTGCTCTTTTTTAATATTTTAATATAATCCGTCCTTGCACCAGGCAAAGTCTGAACATGAGGAAGGCGCCATCGGAGTTTGGTTGTAAGATGTCTGCGTGGCTTTACTAGTTCTGAGGGTTTCTTGCATTCCTGTGGATGCCATCTGTTTCCATTAATATGCCTGGCCTGTGTGGAATTCTAGTTTGGCTTTAGGAAAAAAAATGGAGCCTTAAAGGAGCAATCCGGCAGAACTGATACTATGTTATACATAGTGTAGGACCTGAGGGTTCACAGAATGCATGCTGCACCCCAGTGATGGAGGATTATCCAATCTTCTTAAAATAGGCCATCAGTATTAAATATGTGGGAATCCAATTAGAACCTTTACCAGTCAGCCGTTTGAAGGGGCTGCAGCGCTAGCCTATGCTATCCTAATTTTAAAAGGCCGGATGACCACTTTTAGCCCAATATTATGCATCTCACAGTAGATCAGTTATACATGGAGCGTTCCTTTAAAGCAAGGAAAATCCAACTGAAGGACTGCTGATCGAGGAACGTACAGTTAAAGGGAGCCTGTCAGTAGAAAAGTGTTAAACCATGTACAACGTCTGGTAGGGTGCCTCCTCATAATCCAGCATTACCTGATATTCTGTAATCCAGTGCTGCGTTGATGAGAAAATCAGTTTTTAATCTGTATGATTATGAGCCGTCAAGTGCATTGGGGGCGGGCTGGAGCACCTAAGTGCACCCTCACGCCATTCTTTGCAAGTCCCTCCCTCTCATGGGTGATTCACAGGGCCAGGATTCTGAATAATCATCCTGTCTGGTACTTCAATCTTAGGCCTGCGCCGTTTGTCACAACCGATGTGCACAGTACAGTTCTTTTCGGCCAGGGCAGCGTGTTTTGCTGCGCATGAGCCCAGTATGAAATGAATGGCTCAGGAGTGAGACGACAATTTAGAAGCCTGGCCCTGACAACCATCATTGAGAGGGAGGGGCAGGGAAAGAAACAGGGCTAAGCTACGCCAAGGCCCTTGGTGCCCTTAACAACTAATTTGCATCTGGATTAAAAGCTGATTTTTCTCATCAATGGAGCGAGGAATCAAATATTAATAGGTACTAATGGACTATAGTGAGAAAGACCTACCAGGCATTGTGTCTGGTGTCACGCCCAATTTCCTCCTGACTCCCTTTAACTTCTCATGAATTTTGTGTATAAATGTGTATTAACTTTGTGTATAGGAATAATATTATTTTGTGGACAGACATGATTGCAGTATTATAATATCTGATCTTCTAAAGGCCTGTGCAGTAAGTACTTATATCCTTTCAGATCTTAGATCAACCTCGATTTTATCACGATTTGGAAGTATTCACAACCATAGATGATTGAATTGGCTGGACAATGGCTCAGTTGCCCTTTTTACCCAATTCTCATAGGCATTGAGAAAGCTGTGATCTATGGTGCTCTGTTATTGGTAACGGGGTGGTCACCAGTTCTAAAAAAATTTAAAATCTTAAACGGGATCAGCAACCTCCAGTTGTTCTTAAACTACGACTCTCAGAATCCTAAAAATAAATAAATTGCCAAGCAAGTGTGCATGCTGGGAGTTGTAGTTTCACAGCAGCTGGAGTGCTGAGGGTTTTTTGACCACTATTCTAGGAGCAGCAGCACCACTCCTGTCCACAGTCTCACTCAAGTGAATGGAGCTGAGCTGCAATACCAGATGCAACCTATGAGCCAGAGTGGCAGGGTTTCCCTCCAAATTCCATCTCCTCTCTCAGCTAGTAAACACCCATCCCTCTCATCTATCTCCTATCCTAAATCTTTCCACGGGCGCAACCTGCTCCTAAGGTGCACAGCGTACAGAGGGCAGATGTTCAGAAGAAACTACTGACAGTTTTCAGATTTGCCTCGTTTTGTTTTCTGTGACATTTTACTTTAGCAAAGTGCATTTTGTTTCCCTTTCACTGAAAATGCCTTGTTGGACACAGACTACTCATGCAAGCGCTTTTATTGGCAGGCAGGATTTCCCCACACATTGTGGTAATGTAAAAAGCATTAGCGTTATAGCTGGAGATCCCAGCACCAATTTAAAAAAAAAAAAATTCTACAACTTTAAGAGGTTCCTGTAAGCCATGGTTTTTACTAATGGTTTCTGTGAATGATCATTATGAGCGCTATTTTATTTTTAAGCTGTAAATATTGGTTTCCTGTGTTATTAATATTTTTTTCTGTGTGTACTATAAGTGTACAGAGCTGTGTCTTGTAAATAGCCTGTCTGTTAATAGTCTCAAATGTGTTTTAAATACATTATTTTTATAGTTCTGATTAAAGTATTTTTTTCCTTTATTTCTTTGTTTCCCGGGTCAAAGGATTTGAAAACGCACATAATATACTAGTGTATTTTTTTGTTGCGCCAATACACCTAAAAAATATTTAAAAAAATTTGGGCTTCTTTGTAAATTGTCTTGATTAAAAATATCTTACCGTTTTGTGGGTGCAGCTGCTTGGCAGACCTCTGTCTTCATGGTTACACACGACAAACGAACCCTGTGCAGTCGTATTCCCTTTTATCGGAACATTTGCTATCTTAAAAGAATGGAAGGGAATATGACAGGCGGATCAGACTACACTAAGGTTGTTTGTAGTCTGTAACCATGGAGACCCATAGGAATGTATAGTAGCAGTTTACACAAGACTGTAAGATATATTTTATCAAGACTATTTGCAAAGTTACTTTTAACTTCTAAAATAAAAAATTGGTTAAAATGTGTATGTACCCTTTACAATTCAGTTGTATAAGTAATCACCTCAATAGTTGCTGGAATTCCAGTGGGATGAACTTTAGAGGGATTGTTCGAGATATGTAAAAAACTCAGCCAAGGCAGCATTTTGTGATAAAGTAATAAAATAACACATATTCATGTATTTCATCGCCTGCTGCTTCCAGCAATGCCACTCTGATCTTCCCACGCCAGGGTGTGTTTAGCTGAAATGAGGATGTCCTTATATAGTTAAAGGGCTATTCCCATCTTGGACATTGGGCGCATATCGCTAGGATATTCCCCCAATGTCTGATTGTGTGGGTCCCATCTCTGGGACCCGCATCTACCCTTAGAACAAAGTTTGCAAAGTGCCAGAGGGCGTGCCACTTATGCGCGGCCTCCCTCCATTCATTTCCATGGGACTTCCGAAAATAGCCAAGCACTGGCTCAGCTATTTCCATTAGACCCAGAGAAGTGAATGGAGTGGTAGCCGCACTTGCGTGGTGTGCTTCCCATTCATTTCAATGGGACTTCTGAAAATAGCCGAGTGCCCCTCAGCTATTTTCAGCAGTCCCATAGCAGTGAGTGAAGGGCAGCCACGCGATGCGCCCTCCGGCACTTTGTGGGCTCCATTCCAAGTATAGGTGTGGGACCCGCACGTATTAGAGATTGGGGGCATATCCTACCAATGGGAATAGCCCTTTAAAGGCCTTCTCTAGGAATATAAAAAACTTAAATATTACTTTATTATTATAAATATATTCCCAAATACCTTTCATTAGTCATAATAGATCGTTTTGTCTAGGGAGCTATCATTAGGACAAATAAAATGGCCGCCGTCCTATCAGTACACACAAATCCTGTCCTAATCACACAGCAGGAAAAGTTACTTCACAACACTAACCTAAAAAGCTGCCTCATCTTCCTCTATGCTCTTCTTGTCAGGGATTATGATCCTGAATACAGCTGATAAGATCTTCAGCTGAATCTCTGTGGGAATGGAGTTTGAGATCAAAACATCTGGCAATGGTGGGAGCAGCCAATAGCAGGCCGCGAAAGGACCAAGTCTCCCTAGCATCGCTGGTAATGCAAGAGAGGCTTGTCCCCGTCGCGGCCTGCTATTGGCTGCTCCCTCCTGTCGCGGGATGTGCAGATGCAGCGGCAGCCTTCCAGGGATCAAGAGCAACGTGGGTGCTGTGGAGCAGGGTAAGTATAATCTATTTGAGGGGCCTAGGCATATGGGGGGGGGGGTCATGTTTTAGACTTTGGATAACCCATTTAAGGCCAGCTTCAGTTGAGCAAGTTGTCTGTGGGAAACAGGTTCTGTGTGGGAGCATGATTTCCCATCCTGGACTCTTCTGCTCTTGTAAGGCCTGTTTCACACTTGCGTTGTGGCATTCTGGCTTTGAGATCGGCAGAGGACCTCAAAACCGGAATTAAACGGATTTGTGCTATTTAATACATCTGGATACATCGGTTTCAGACTGATCTGGTTGTATTAGATCAAAACTGAACAAACCGCTAACAAAAAACGCATCCGGCACTATTGACTTATATTGATTTTTATGCCAGATGCAGTTTGTTCCATTTCGCAGACCAGACACAAAACTGCAGCTTGCAGCGGTATTGTGTCCGGTCAAAAAACTCAATGGAATGGAATGCATCCTGATAAGTTTTGACCCCATTGACAATGAATGGAGACGAAACCGATCCATTTTGGCACGGTTTTGAGATCCTCTGCCGGATCTCGAGACCGGAATGCCACAATGCAAATGTGAAACAGGCCTAACCAGACTTCACTGCATTATAACGGTTTATATTTCTGTGTGTCCATGCCCAAAAAACAGCTGTAATGTATTGTAGTGATGAAATGCCATGAGGTCACTCTCCCAAACAGAGTGGGTTTCCTACAGGCAACTCGCTCATCTGAAACTGGCCTAATGGTTCTGAAGCGGATACCTTGCTTTTTAGGACTATCCAATCTGGAGATTTACTAAAATGATGTTTCCAAAAGACATAAATGTGTAAGAATTCCTTTGAAATAGGAATCTGATGAGGAAAATATGAATGGTGTGGTAGATTATTACACTGTTTAATGTGAATCCCTAAAATAAGCTATCGGCTAATATGGTAACCTCAAATGGGCAACTTTTAGCATGTTAGGAATGTTAACGAGCAACATCAACCATTTATATGTGAGCAGTATTAAGAAGATGAAAGGAAATGATGTCATTCACAATCTTTTACACGCATTCTAATTTCTAGAGGTGGTAATCCCCAGGTTTTATACAGGTCTAGTAATATCTGAGGACCTGTGCACTTAAAAAAGTGACTCTCCAGGCCTCTCGCCTCAGCCGCCCATACTTATTCAGTAGCTGTTGGCCAAGCGATTCAGTGGGGAGAGAGCAGGCACTTCTGCTTATCTGGAGAACGAAAGGATCGGCAGAAAATATTTATTTCACCTGATCCCTGTCTCCCCCCACATGATGGGGGCTCCCTACACACAAGAACGGCAGGTTCGGCTGATACAAGACTAAAGTGTTTGGCCACCTTGAGGCCTCGTTGACACAAGCGTATCTGCAATCTTTATATGATGTGTATTTTGTGTACCGGCATCCCCTGCGAATGTAAATTAATAGGACCACCCACATGCGCTTATATTTTAAGTCATTATTTGAAATCTGCTACATAGTTTTGTGCGCACTTTCATAGTCTATGGGAGTGCATCAAAAATGCAGGAAGGAAGGATATGCATGTAAATCCAGATAAATTACTGAAGCAACACTGATGTCAATATGGATGGTATATCATAGCCAGAATACGGATAGGTTTAGATTCACTCGTGTGAAAGTGGCCTCAGGCTCTGAACTATTCATAAAAAGGGATGTCATGACCTGGCATGGGATATATGACAAATGTCAGCTGACATACTCACCCAGAGGAAATACTACCGGTGGTGGCCTAGATATTGCATCTGCGTGGTCACCAATAAAAGACATCTTTAAAGGAGTTGTCTCACCTGGAACATTGGTGGTATATCGCTAGGATATGCCACCAATGTCAGATAGGTGCGGGTCCCACCTCAGGGACTGTACCTGGCTCTAGAATGGAGCGCCTAAAGTTCCAGACCGTGCAAGCATATCCGCTGCTCCATTCACTTCTCTAGAAGTGCTGGAAATAGCCGATCCAGAGTCTGTTTAATCTGCAGGGCCTTCCAAAGCAAAATACACATTTTGGCTGGCAGATGAAGGTCCTAAACAGAAGACTTCCTTTTTCAATATGTCAAATTTTAGTTTTCTTTACCAGAGAACCCCTGAAAAACAAAGCTGGGGTAGCAATTATCTGATTGCTGCAGGTTCACTTTCTCTAGCCTCTACAAGAAAAAACACATATGGCCACTTACTTGTAGCATTGCACGTACTGCATAGTGCATCGAAGCAGATCTCTGGTCTGATTCGTCAATCTGATTCTCCCAATTGTATGAGGCCGCTCTTACATTGTTTAGAGCAGGAACGCACACCTAAGACTTAATTGTCCACGTCTGGTGGCTGCTCACATGTATTTTTCATGTCCGAGAAAGAGGAGTGGTACACAGTGCTAGGCCTGCACAATATATCGCGAAAGCAATCGTAATTAATCGCCATATCGCAATTTGCTGACCCAAAAATGCTGCAATTATATTGCCGGATTTTTCGCTTTATAAGACACACTTTCCCCCCCCCCCCCCAAAAGTGTGGGGGGGGGGGGGAGAATGGCAGTGCGTCTTATAAAGTGATGTTTGACTTTCTACGTGACACTGTATCTCCGGCCGCTATGCTGCACAGCGCGGCCAGCGATACATCAGTTACAGTGCGGGGAGGGAGGAGGGGCCGGTGGAAAGTCGTTATTTTATTGAACACATGTTCTTCTATCTATTTTATTCATCTGTTCTGTGCAGCGCTATTAAGAAAATGGCAAGTTTTGTATTTTGTACTTTTGCAGTAATGCAAATATGTATTTTATTTTGAAAAACACTGCGCATTTCAGTTCTTGAGTTCAGCATAACTACATTTCACATTATCCATCATCTGTGTGTGCTTTTACCTTGAAAATCCAAGCAGATAGACCTCTAGCACAATTCCCTTAAAATATCGCATCGCATATCGTTATCATAATTTTTAGGGCCCTAATCGCAATCACACAAAATCCCCATATCGTGCTGCCCTATGTCGGACTAAAACAGGTAAGTACTAATGATGCACTGAGTGGCCATTCCTTGTATAATCAGGTCTCCTGACTGAAATGGAGCTAAGTCATCATGGACAGTGTCTTCCTTTCTGGAGTATGAACGGGCGAGAAGAGGACTTCCTATCTCCTGATTGGTAGAAGCCCTGGAAGCGCAGCTGGCACCTACGAGATATATATGGCATATAATTTCAATTGGGCATAAAGGGGCATTACCATGTCAGACCTTTTAGGTTTATTGTGGCCTTTGGGTTTGATTCAATCTGACAATGTTATCCAGAAAAAGTATTTGCGTTGTTGATCTAGAACCTATGCCGAGAACAATTACTCACCCAATGATGGCTTTGTCTATTCTTACATTAAAATAAAAAATATCTCAAAAAGGTTCCTCGAAATAGAACGTTTCTAAAATTAAACTTTTTTTTGAAGGATAAAAGATATCAAGGTCCTTGTATGTTGAAATTCTTGATAGAACCGAGTGTCTAACCCTGGGTTCACACCTGAGCGTTTTACAGCGCGTTCAAACGCGCTGTAAAACGCTCAACAGATTAAAACCAATGCATCCCTATGGGAGTGGTTCACACTTGAGCGTTTTACAGCGCGTTTGAACGCGCTGTAAAACGCCTAACGCATAAACAAGTACTTGAGCTTCTTTTGGGGCGTTTGACGCGCGTTTTGTGATTGACACCACAGTAGTCAATCACAAGAACGCGCGTTTCCTATTTGCAAAAACGCGCGTAAAACGCGCGTTTTAAGAACGCTCAGGTCTGAACCCAGGGTTACACCACTTTCCCCAGGAGCTGAGCTAAGGAGACTTAGTTCTATACTAAGGACTATATGAGGACACGGCTCACGAATGAGGTCCTTATAGTTTAATTTGCACTTAAAAAAACAAAAAGCACAATTAAAATGGTATATTCTATTAATCCACTTGTGCTTATTAAAAGAGATATATAGTAAATGTGATCACAATTACAAATGTTTGTGATAAAAGTACATATGTAGTGGCTGTTTAGGCTTCTAGAAATTAGGGATATTTGTCATAAACCTACACGTTCTGAAGCAATTACAAGTACGAGCCCCTGGCTGCCGTTTAGCTTTCTAGATTGGGAATTCTGCCGCCTACGCCCCCCCCCCCAATAGAAAAAGGCAGTTTGAAAACTGCCATAATCTTTATGACATTCCAACCAAAAGCATCAGCTTCCCGCTGGATAGGTGATAAACATTAAATACGTGGGGTCCAGCTGCTGGGGCTCCCACCAAACACTTCGGGACTGGACCACAGCGGTATATCTGTGGCAAGAAGGAGTTTCAATGGAGAGGTGGTCAAGCAAGTGTGAACGTGTGCTCCCACTCCAAACTGCCATGTCGTGCACCGCGAGTCTCCCATTTTCCCAAATGGAGGTGTCAACTGTTGAACTCCCACCTAATTAACTTTTATTACCGATCCAGTGGCCCCTATTATTTTTTAGCAAACAGAAAATGAGAAATCAGAACCTAAATCTTTCTCCTGGTTTCTTTGTGTCCATCACTGTACTTAAAGGGGGTTTTCCCTCCAAAAATATTCTACAGTTTTCAAACCAGCACCTGCATCGGAATACTTTTTTTAAAAATTAAAAAGATTTGTATAGCCACTGAGTTATTTGTTAAAATGTATCTGTATTGCGCCACCTGCTGTTTGTTTTTTCCTTATTTCTTTGTGCGGCTAACTGAGAAGGCCGCACATGCTTAGTTTCATCCTTCAACTGCCTCCTGTAATTCCTAGGCAATGCAGAGCAGGATTTAGCTTTATCTTCAGGCGACCCTGTACTGCTGTACTGTCACAGGTGATCATGGGCTTCAATGGGAGATTGCAGACTGGAGAGGAGGCAGGACAAACAAATGCAGTGGACTGGGGTTGCTCACTGATGTCTGCTTTACTAAATAATTTGATTTTATTTTATTCCTCATAAAATAATGACTCTGGATCCTCTTACAACTCCCTGTTGTTTTGTTCCTCAGTTATTGCTACTAGAAGTTTATTCACAAATCTGCAGCTGGCTGTTACCAGTGTGTGTGTGTAGGGGTTGTCCCTACACAGTCTGTACACTATCCAATCCGTGCTGCCAATGTTAGACTATGCAGGGACACACTCCCAACTGTTAACACCCAGTTGCAAATTCATTAATAGACTTCTAGTAGCAATAACTAAGGAATGGCACAACATAGAGTCATAAGAATAGATGCTCCAGAATCGATATTGCACGGGAAAGCGAGTAGTTACTGAAGCAGACATATCAGCAGAGGTGACAGGTCCTCTTTAGGGCTTGACATAAGCTGTATACTATTCAGTGATGTGAGCTAATATACCGCTCAATAATATCCATGTGATTTAGTATCTCAAAAGGCTTCGTAGCAGACCGAGGTGAAGAATGTAACCCTTGGTAAACCTCAATCTATCGGCCATGTGAACCATGTGCCTTTGTATTAATTTAATGACAAAAGCATCTAAATAAATAAAACTCCTCATCTGATATCTAAAATAATTAATGAACGAAAACCCAGATAATAGAGACTGCACCTACACCTAAAGTCATGGAAAATAATGCACTAAAACAATAGATGCAAAGCCCTCACTCCAATAATAAAATCTGAGACTCTTAGCCAATATATTTTGATCAAAACACATCAGTGCCCACCTACCCGCGCCACGGTGGTCTATACCTATACCTGCTCTGTTAAAGAAACCGTTAAAGACATCGTTGACATTTCCGTGTTTTACTGACGTGTGCTGTCTGCATTTTCCACGGATAGCACACGTACCCATTGATTTAAATGTGTCTGTTCACATTTCGGTATTTTTTTTACTGACCGTGGGTCAGTAAAAAAAAAATCACGGATTCATGCACTACTTGATGCGGACCAAGCACGCCCATTGAAGTCTATGGGTCCATGAAAATCACTGACATACATCCGTGTAGCGTCCGTTTTGCACTGAAGACTAATAAGAGATTCTTGGGAAATTAATTTTCAGTGGAGCACCATCGGTGAATTACGGAAGAAACACAGATGGTAAAAACGGACACACAGACCAACCACGGATATCTTCACAAATGAAATGTGTACGCTTTTTTTCACGGATGTTACACTGACAGGGAAATGTGAACAAGGCCAAAGGGATATAACATTTTTAGCAAATAAAGGGAGTTTGTCACAGGAAAATCACTGGTAACCAGGCACAATGCCTTGCTTCTGAAGGTAATGATGCCTTCCACTTAGAGATCCGTTGCTTCATTCTGGAGAAAAAGTACTTTTAGGGCTTTTAGTTGCATACGAACATATTTGTTGTCCGTGTCCGTTCCTTTCTCTTTTTTTTTTGGTGGCCCGTATGCGGAACCATTCATTTCAATGAGGCCTCAAAAAAAATGCTCAGTGTGCATTCCATAGCCTTATGTCAGCAAGTTTGTTACTTAAAAAAATCGAACATGTCCTATTCTTGTCCGTTTTGCGGACAAGGACATGCATTGTTACAGTGGATCCGCAAAAAAACGGATGTAACATGGATGTCCTCCGTTTTTGTTTTCTGATCTGTGTTTTGCGGACCGCAAAATCTAAACGGAGGTGAGCATGAGCCCTTAATTCAGCTGTTAATGAGCAGTTAAGTGAAGCGAAGGCAGGGCCAAGCCACTCCGTACACCCTCGCTCCTCCTGCTTTTTTTGCAGGCCCTCCCTCTACTTCTTGATTGACAGGGCTAGGTTCCTGCATAGTCCTCTCCTCTTTGCAGAACAATAGGTCCTTGTACACAAAAAAAAATCCCACAAGTTGCACCAACAACCACTTCATGATCCAAAAACTAGTGTTTGGTACACGACTTACGGGTCAATATTCTTTGATGGAAATATGAACACAGCCATGTAAAATGGAGATCTTCCAGCAGGTTAATTGTTCACGAGCATGAATATTGTTTCTTTCAGCAAGACTAGGCAACTTGCCATCAAGGTCAGGCTGGGTTCCTTGGGGTCCAAACCCCATATTATCAATAAAGTCTAATAGATTTTAATTCAATGAAATAGACCCAATTACAAGTGATTTGGAGCCACCTTCTCCTGGACCTTTAGGGCCTATTATGATATCAGAACCTGGGCCCACCAGATAATCTAGTAGTTTGGTGGGCCAGTTCGACTGTTTGCCATAAGTTGCACCCGTCTCTGTGCTGAGTTCATGGGGTATTCACAGAAGAATTCATGAAGACCAAAGGGTTGTGGCCTCCATGATCACCAGGCCTATCGGCGCTACTATCTTTGAGGTTACATGAAGGTAAAGTTTATGAATCTAATCCCAACAGATTGATATTCATGGCCGGGGTAAGGAGCATGCTGTGTTGCAGAAGGTGCTCCAGAACATGATAAGATGGGTACAATTTTACATAGTTGCTGACAGAAGCCACTTCCAGCTTCTTCTATAATAGGTAAGTGTACGTCATTATCCTGTACAGACCATACTAGGGAAATGGTTCTGGTTTTCGTGGCCCACCTTGTACATGATGCAAGATACATGGAAAACAATTGGTGAATTGGATGGACAGATGTCTTTTTTTCAGCCTCACAAACTATGTTACTATGGGTGTTCTCTTATGCTTTTAATATGTGGACCTAAATGTGTTCCCTAAAGTACATTTTGCTTATCCTCCATAGTGAATGAAGTCAGTAGGGTTTAAAACCATAAAATCTCATTAAAATACAAACAAGATGGTGATGATGTCAGATTTTTTATGCTAATGGACAATAAATCTTTATGCTAATTAATACAATTACCAATGCAAGGTCATCCCCGAACGGCAGCGAGACTCTGTGATTTCGAAACACAATGGTTATTTTCTGTCAGGCACAGAGTAATGGCAGATTTATGATAGTTTACGTCTCATGTAATACATCTCTGTATATTACATGTGGTTTTGATGGGGAACACACTGCAAACTTTTTGTACACAATTGAAAACATGCAGCTCAATTATTCTCACTCATCATTCGTGTCACCACAACAAGGTTCACTAGGTCTTGAAATGCATCAGAATGACAGTTAGGATCAAGTTTGTCAAATTTATGGGAGTCTGGAACCTATTGTTTGCCCAATGTAAAGTGTTACCAAAAATGTGTGTACATTAGAAATGAGTGAACTAACTGAAATTCGTTTTGTGTCCGGTTCATCAAATTTTGCAAAAATTTTGATTTGTTGCCAAATGGATTCTCCACAAATGAAAAGTTGGGGTATGACACTCAGAGGTCTCCTAGGACTCAGATTTGTTTTATATCTCATCTTTCTTTCTTTCTTTCTTTCTTTCTTGTTTTAAGAATTTTTGCTCATCCTCTCCTCCCTCCCCTCCCTTTTAGGCTCTTGATCGCAATGACAAATAATGACATAGTAACACTGACATACATAAGCTATGGGTAAACGCATGGTTGACAGCATTAACAAACTGGGTGTTTAAAAACATACTGCGCTGTCGCATGTGTTATGCTTTTTCATATTACAAAGCTTCCAGAAATTGCCCGATGGTGTCCAAAATGCATCCAAAAATGCCAACGATGACGAAAAGGACACTGTACTGCACATGGATGTGGCCTGACTGCCGCAATATATAGACCAGGAGAAGGAGGACCCACTTGTTGCACCTGCTGGTAGCCATTTCCATTTTCCCAAAGGAACTAGTAAGGCCACTTCATGTGTTGCAACAGCGCTATGGTGCTTATATTTGTGTTTGATTGTGCATGGTTTATTTTAATCCAGCAGAACTTGCACACGACAAAGTCTTCTTGCTCTGTGGAGAAAAACTGCCAAATGGGAGATGCTCAAACAGAGCAAGCAGCAGTGAAGTTTGTTTTAGGTCTGACATGTTTTGAGCCTGTGCCCATATTATCAGTGGTATCACCAGTTTCCGAGCTAATCATAATAGAGTCAGAACTGGTTCTGGCAGTTTTCTGGGAAGTTCTGGCTGTGCGTTCCTTCTGCTATTTATTGCCGCCACTGCAGCCACCACTGATGTCATATCCTTCTCAGCATCCCAATTTGGCTCTCAGATTCTGTCAAACACACAATCATTTTCATAGTCCTCACCTCACCCTATCCTCCACTTTTATCAGATTGTGATATGTCATCATGGGCTTCTTGCCCTCCTCCCAATTCCCTGATCTGTATTTGCCCTGAGTGCCACTGTTGTTACCACTACTCCTACTGCCACCACTGTGGCCCAATTGCCACTACTGTCACTGCACACAGCTCTGCATGGGGTTCCCCACCTCCCCCTGGACCACCTCCACAAGTCATCAACCGGGAGACTAAGTTCAGTATATTCCATATCACATGGGGTTTTGTTGCCTCTTTTTAAAAAAAGAAGGCATTTCACTAAGAGGGCGAAATGAAGACTGAGAGGATGCAACTGAAAGGCTTTTTTGGGGATGTATGGAAGAGGAGCAGAATGAATGCTGTGACACCAGCTCTAAGGCATGGCGTCAGACTCAGACTCATCAGTGGCATCCAGATCATCCTGCTATGACTGAGTAATAAATAGTAATGTGGTGCCTATCGGAAGCCATGGAGAACTGTGGTCCACTACTACTGGCCAGATGGCTGGTGCTGCTACTGCTGTTTGCACTAATACCCACATATTGACTCTCAGGTGATGAGGCATGGTTGTTTTGTTTTTTACTCTTCTGTTTACCAGACATTTTATTATGAGGCAAATAAATGAAAAGGCATAGGCTTGGTAGACAGATTATTAAACAATACTAGCAAAATGTAAATTTAAAGGCACAATTAAATGTCCCTTCCCTTCTACAAACACACTGCACACTGATATTGACAAATTACAATGGTAATAATGCAGATTTTTGCAGAAAAACCTGTTCACTAACATTGGAATAGTAATGTAGTTTTTGCAGCAATACACATTCAATGACACGGGTATAGTAATACAGTTTTTGCAGTAAAATGCTCTTGCTGTAACTGAATAGTATCTTAACCCCTTAAGGACCGGGGGTTTTGGGATTTTTTCGTTTTTGTTTTGCGTTCCCTGCCTTCCAAAAGCCATAACATTTTTATATTTCCGCTCACATAGCCATATGACGGCTTGTTTTTTGCGGGACAAGTTGTACTTTTTAACGCTACCATTTATTTTTGCATGTGATGTAGTGGGAAACGGGAAAAAAATTCCAAATGGGGTGAAATTGCAAAAAAAAAGCAATTTCACCACAGTTTTACGGGTTTTTAAATTACAACGTTCGATTTGCGATAAAACTGACTGGTTAATTTTATTCTTCAGGTCAGTACGAATCCGGAAATACCTAATATGTATAGTTTTTCTTGCGTTTTGATAGTGAAAAAAAAATTAAAAGTGGGAATTTTTTTATTTTATTTTTTTGTCGCCATGTTTTGACCCCTATAACTTTTTTGTAATTATGCGTACGGAGCAGTGTAGGGGCTCATTTTTTGCGGGGCAATCTGAACTTTTAATTGATACCATTCTGGGGTGCGTATGATGTTTTGATCAATTTTTATTCATTTTTTTTTAGGAAATGAAGCGTCCAAAAATGGCGAATTACCCATTTGGACGTTTTTTTTCGTTTTTATGTTTTATCGTATGGTGAATATTTTTTAATATTATTATAGTATGGGCGTTTTCGCACATTGCGACACCCATTATGTGTAATTTTTTTATTTATTTTATTTTCATTTTGGGGAAAGGGGGGTGATTTGAATTTTTATATATTTTTTTTTTTTTTAAACTTTTTTTTTTTTACCACTTTCTTATAGTTCCCACAGGGAACTATAAGATGCAATCATCAGATTGCTATTCTCATATATTCCAATGCAATAGCATTGGAATATATGAGAAAATCGCATATTTCCTATGGAGCCTATTACAGTCATAGGCTCCATAGGAATACTATGTAGTAAACCTAGGTTTCATTCACAGAAACCTAGGCTACTACATGCATGCTCCGGCTCCCCTTGTGGCCATCAGGGAGCCGAGCACAAACCGAAAGTGAAACTTTCGGTTTGTGCTGATCAGATGCCGTGGTCAGGATTGACCACGGCATCTGAGGGGTTAAATGTCCACGATCGGCATCGCTGCCGGTCGCGGACATGAGCTGCGGTGTCAGCTTGATGAATCAGCGCTTACCAGCAGCTCATGCGCGCCGCTCCGTGCGGGAGCGGGCGCCATCTTTAGTGTGGACGATAGGCGTACATGTACGCCCTTCGTCCTTAAGGGATTAAAGAAATACAACATGTTCACCGACATGGGTATAACTGCTAAAAGGGTTGTTTACTAGTCCTATGCAACATCATTGAGCATTACCTACACAGATTTATCATTTCAATACAACTGGACTCTTTTGGTGTGTCTGCCCAACAAAATGTTGACCGGAGAACTATGAAAAAAAAAAAATCATAAATCTTCAGAATGAACCAGGGCAGAATTCAAATTTCTGTGTGTGCCAATACAAATTAAAGCTAGAAGCTTGAACCATTAGTGATTGAAAAATACAAGAAGCCAAAGGCTTTCCAAAACATTCCTCTTTGTGTGAGGTATTAAAGTTGAGGAAACATATGACACAACAAGGACTGGTTCATGTACAAATTTGTACCATTACATAAAAAAACATACTCACTTTATCCATCTACACGCAAAGAGGCCATCTTGATTGAAGATCCTGCGCAAAATCTCATGAGGTGACGTATGACATCACTACGCTGGCTGGCATGATGACATTGCCACGTCATCGCACAAAATTTTGTGCAGTGTCTTCAATCAAAGCTCTACACGATCAAGTGGATAAGGTAAGTCATTTATCTATCTATCTGTCAATCTAGTAATATATTCCTCAGGTTACAGGCCACACACAGCAGAATCTAAATCTTGCTAAGTACTGTACTGTTTAGTTGCTACTTTGCATTCTGTAATAAGGATAGAGATAAGTTCAGCCAAGGCCAATATTTCATACAAAGAAAACTGTTTCTTTTCCTTGTTATTGAAGTGTTGTTAATCAGATTGAGCCATTTGGATCCATTACACTGTCATCAAGTTACGGGTATTGGTTGTCTGTACTACACCTAGCACTTGATAGCTCCATCATGTCTAAAATAGACCCTATCTAATTTCTCTCATTGTTGCCGTCTTCTAGCAAGTGGATTTTTGATCATGTAGCTTCAATAAATTTTGATGAGATACAGAACATGAAGAGTTCTGAGGAATGAACCGAGATAATACCAAAGACCTGGCTGAAAGAAGTCCTATGTCTGCTCATTATCATCATAAAAACCGGGGGAGCCACAAATGCTTAACAGTAAGCTAGTGACACTTCCTAAATATGCATATGCTGTAAAACAAATAATTGGGTGTCAATTCAATACATGTATAAGCCCCCAAATCTAATATGTACTGTATATGCTCAGACTGGGAATTTAAAGTAGAAAAAAGGGGGGGCCCATGTTGTAGGTGGGCTCAAATTGACAGAAAGTGGTTAATCTTGAAGGTTTAACTCAAGTAGGTGTGGTCAGCAATAGCTTAGAGGGGCAGTATAGCGTTCTACACATTGATATTTGGTTCTGCAGCAGAATCAAATACCAAAGTACAGTACAATATACTTCCCCAGCAGAACCAAATACCACAGTGCAGCACAATATACTGACCCAGCAGAACCAAATACCACAGTGCAGCACAATATACTGCCCCAGCAGAACCAAATACCACAGTGCAGCACAATATACTGCCCCAGCAGAACCAAATACCACAGTAAAACAAAATATACTTCCCCAGCAGAACCAAATACCACAGTGCAAGACAATATACTGCCTCAGCAGAACCAAATACCACAGTGCAGCACAATATACTGCCCCAGCATAACCAAATACCACAGTACAGCACAATATCCTGCCCCAACAGAACCAAATACCACAGTGCAGCACAATATACTGCCCCAGCAGAACCAATTACCACAGTGCAGAACAATATACTGCCCCAGCAGAACCAAATACCACAGTGCAGCACAATATACTGCCCCAGCAGAACCAAATACCACAGTGCAGCACAATATACTGCCCCAGCAGAACCAAATACCACAGTGCAGCACAATATACTGCCCCAGCAGAACCAAATACCACAGTGCAGCACAATATACTGCCCCAGCAGAACCAAATACCACAGTGCAGCACAATATACTGCACCAGCAGAACTTCTCAGGATGGTGTTAGATCCTTAAGTACCCAGCATTGGCCCACAAGGAATTTTCTCTGTGGGGTCTATGTCTATGTCCAGTCTGCCCCTGCTTATGCTGATCATTGGGGCTCAACTGCTGGGAACCACACTGATCATTATAAGAGGTGTCCAGTTCCCCTGTTCTAATGGAGCAACAGGTTGTGTATGAGCACAACCCCTTTAAAGTGTTCCTTTTTTTCAGCCACAGTTGTCACTCGCAGGGGCGGTTTTATAGACAATGGTTTCTCATACAGTCATTTTGGGATCTCCTTTTTAACAGTTGTTCTTGAAATTTCAAATTATACATAAAGTCCTTCATTACCTTTCTTCTTGGCCTGACACATCCCCAACATGTTGTAGTTTTATTCCAGCCGCTTCTCAGCATGTTTTTTCCATGCTCCCACCGGAACACCGGCCCGCTCTTATTATAGTCAATGGGGCCGGAGCGGACCTCCGGCGGCACGCGTGCACGAGCGGCAGCACGGATCCGGCAGGTTGTTCACCCGCCGCAACAGCCTGTCGGAAAAGGCTGCCGCTAGTGTGAAAGTAGCTTATGCTGTACATGTCTATATGTGGCCAACCAGTGGTTGTGATGAGAATTGCAGACCGTCAAGGGTTTTATTCGCATGTTGTGATAATGTACTGCATTTGTATTGTGAAAAATTTGTATCTTTAACAAAATTTGTGAAAAAGAAAGGGTAAACATATATGTGGAGGATAAGCTATCTCTTAGTAATGCTCGGACAACCCCTTTAACAGATGGTCAGAAGGTTTAAAAATCACTTGGAAAGGAAATCTGGCTTAGTTGCCCATAGCATCTAATTAGATTCCGCTTTTTATTTTTCAGAGCTCCTTTGGAAAATGAAAGGATGACTCTGATTGGTTGCACCAGTTTACCTTTTCTTTAACCAGTTTTGATAAATCTTCCCCATTACCAATCAGAGAGGTCAGGAGTGCTGGCAGGTCCTCTTTACAGGGAGTCTACCAGTTCCTTTCTGCTCAATAAACTTACTACAGTGGCGGGTGGCGGACTGAAAAATACCTTCATGGTCATGGAGAAAAATAGAAATAATAATCCTTGCTCTGTGTCTCGCCCTTACGCCTCTTTCACACGTCCATGTTGACGTCCATGACCAGATGGTCAGTGGTTCATCTATCATTCATCCATTTTTTGCCTTCCCTGTGTCAACTGTAATGTACGGACACTGCTCAGCTGAAAATTAACTTCCAGAACATCTCCTACCAATGGCCCACAAAGCCCAGGGACCCAACACGGAGAGCATTTGTGTTGTCTTCGTGGTTTTCATGGACCCATAAACAATAGTGTGTTTGATGGATCTGTACTCATGGACAAAATAGGGCATGCTTACGTGGTGTCACCATGGACTGTGCAAATGCACACGTTAAAGTCAATGAGTATGTGAGTGGTCTTTGGAGACCATGGACAGCACACGTCCACAAATTACTGATGTGCGAAAGAGGCCTTAGTCTTGAAAGATGTCTACAGTATTGTTCTCTTCTGTACCTACAATGATGGAGCCGTCAATCAACACAAAAAGGCAATTGGACCATGACTACAAAAGAATAACCGCACATCTGTTTCAGCCCCCTAACCAGTGTTGTAATTAATTTAAAGAGTTCTGCTATTATTGATGCAAAAAAAAAAAAAAGATTTAAACTGAGCATGTGCAACCATCTCAGTGAGATGGACAAAAAAATAAGGAAAAGAACAAACAGCAGGTGGCGCTGTACAGATACATTTTATTGAATAACTCAGTGGCTGCACAAAATATTTAATTACATCCAATCACAAAAGTATTTAGATCTAGGTGCTGGTTTGAAAAATGTAGAATATGCTTTGTGACACATGGTCAGAAAGAAACTGATAGACTCCCTTTAAAAAGGTTTCCCTAGAATAAGACATACATGTTCAATCAGTGAGGAAACGGCCGATCAGCAGATTGAATAGGGTTGAATGCCAGCACTAGACACAGTAACACATATGGATGGGCTGTTGTGTCTGGATAAAGCTTGCTGCCATGGCACTCCAGAAAGTGCAATGGCTTCTTCATTTTAATGATCAGCGGGGGTCCCAGTGGTGGAACCTCTACCTATCAAACATGGACGGCCTATCCAATAACATCTTAGTCCTACAAGTCAGCTTTAAAGGGCATCTGTCAGCAGATTTGTACCTCTGACACTGGCTGATCTGTTGCATGTGTGCAAGGCAGTTGAAGGCATCTGTGTGTGCCCCATGTTCATATGTAAGCCGGTAGGAGCAACGGGGGTGTTGTCGTTACACCTAGAGGCTCTGCTCTCTGCAACTGCCGCGTCCTCTGTGCTTTGATGGACAAAGACAGACAGTAAAAACATAATCTAGCCTGGCCCTATCGATCAAAATGCAGGAGGCACACCAGTTGTAGAGAGAGCTGAGCCTCTAGGTGTAATGGTAATGCCCCCGTTGCTCCTAGAGGCTCATTTGCATATAATAAAACATTATTTTTCTCAGCAATGCGGGCACATAGGAACATGGGACCTACACAGATGTCTTCAGTTGCCAAGTGCACATGAAACAGGTCAGCCGGTGTCATAGGTACAAATCTGCTGACAGATGCCCTTTACAGACTTATGGGAATTCCAGAAGAGAGAGGGGGAAAAGTCCTGGAGAGAGTTTAAAAAGTAGATGAAAAGGAGAGAGAAAGGTGACATGCAGAGTGGAATTTGTGTTTGAGCTGATGTCTTAGTTGAGTCCTACAGAAGGGCTTTATAAAGGCTGTTCGTTCTAATTACTTTGTATACTATCCTGGCTAAAAAGGGGTTAAAAGGTCAGTATGATCTTAGACTATTATTTTCAGTAATACATGCGTACTACTGCAGATAACTAGCCCATATCTCTATTTTTTCTTGCTGCATCCCCCCCCCCTGTTCCTCTGCTGTCAGCACTCAAAGCTGTACTGAAACACAAAGTCAGGACAGCAGTGCTGTGCCAACATAATGGAGAGGACTCCTGTGCACAGCAGTCCTGACAATGTATTTCAGCACAGCTTTTAGCATTGACAGCAGGAAAACAGGGGCTGTGGAAAGATTCCCTTTAGGCATGTGGAATTTAGTGATATTTCTATTTATCCAGAAATTGAACATGTAATAGTAAAAGTAACGTCTGCTTTCTGTTGTAATATGTAATGTCGCATACATCCCGGCAGCTGTGATTTACTGTGTGCATTCTCAATTCTCTGTGTTTTTTTTTTTCATTTGGTGTTAAATACTTTCCGCGTGCAGAGATTGTGTGGGAGGACAGGTACGCTTCAGAGTGATTGGCCTGACTCCTAGCTTTTAATATATCAATAACATTAAGACTCGTCACAGGAAACACACGTTTACTGTGTTCACATATAGATTTACCTTTACATGGCCCAGGAGGGGCAGTGCGCACCCTGAGTAATCTATGTAAAAACTTTCTATTTACCTCAGTGTCTACATTCAAGTTTTTTTTTTATCTGAAATAAAAGAATGAGTGCTATATTTTATTGGCATTATTCACTTACAGGCTGCATTATTCATTTCAATATGGGTGGAATAACTGAAGAGGAAAATTACTGGTGTCCTTTACTTCCTGCCTGCTAGGATAAAAAGAGCTATACCAAAGTACTAGAGTAAGAGATAGACAGGTAGATAGATAGATAGATAGATAGATAGATAGATAGATAGAATACCTTGAATGTCTTACTCAAGCATGAAGCAGCAAGCTGTCTGTTTTTGTAGATCCAGCTATCACAAAGTCATGATGTTACTGCAGCATTGGCACAGATTTTCTCTATTTCTCTGCAGTGTGAGACAGAAGAGGGAAGACCAGAAGAGTGGCAAGTGTAATTTGTGACAGCAGGCTTGTAGACATAGTGACCATGACCTGGCTGCAGCTCCACAGTATAAGATAATGATAAAAAAATCCTGTAAGTGAATTAGAAAGAAGGAAACACCCCACTACTGCTCACTGCATGACCCACTTGCACCAGGGTGTTCTAATCCCCTGAAAGAGTTTTTTTTTATCTCTGGCTACAATTTAGATTGGCACATTTATTCTTACATAGTTTCTTGTGCTGTTTCTGCTGCTGTCCTGCTTTCCTGGACAGACACGGGCATCTCTCCACTTACCCTGTGTGTATTGGGACTAGTGCTCAATGAACTTACAACACTGCTGGGTACGGTGTTGATTAGCCTTCCTATTTAGTTGACCTATGGTTCCACCTTCTTGCCTGAGCTTTTGGTTTTTCTAGTGTCTAGCAACTAGCAAAGGTGTGATCTCTTGTCTGACTACCCATGTAAGATAACTAGCCTGACTACCGATTATGCTCCTTGCTGCCCGCCCCAACCTTGGAATTGCTATGTGGTTTTCACATAGTCATCCCGCCCTCACCTTGGAATTTTTTAAGACTACTCCTTTTGCCTGATCCCTTGGTGCTTCCTTCGGTGTCTCTAACCGCTGTGGGTCAGCTGCAAACGACACCAGGACTACTCTAAGAGGCAGCAGCGTGGTTGGTTACCTGCAGCAAAGTCTAGCTCCTTGTAAAAGAGTGAATACCAGGGAACCGCCAGGACAACTCCCTTAGGTTTGACCTAAAGTCTACTGGTTAGTTGGTGCAGTGAGTCCACACCTACTGTCCATTACAATAACCTTTTCTTTTCCCTCTTTCTTTATCTTATAGCTTGGGGTGCGGGGATACCGTTATTTGTGACCTATGATTGCATCCGATCTACCTCATTATATTTTGATAAATACCACTGACAGATTATCTCATAGCATTGACAAGCATTAGCCAAAATACCTATTGCTTAGGTTGATTGTTGATCTGTAGCTCACAGCGATAACGGAGACATGTCCCGTCGCCTAGCAACCTTGTTGAGCTTGGCAGTCACAAGTACCAGAGAGGACTGCCCATCACTGCTGTTTGAATAACCAGCGAAGTAAGCGCGATCTCGCGATATCTACTGACTAGATCGCTCATGCGCAGAAACTTTTGTATACATCGGTAATAGCTACTATGCTCTCCAAGTCTTGCTCCTAATTCGCATGAGGCGCAAATGCCGGGCCTACATGAGGGCAGGCGTGGACGCTCATTGGATGCGGCATATCGCGCATCAGCGCATGGAGGTGAGGTCAGCATTTAAAAAGCGACGGACGGTGTTTATATGTTGGCTTCCTAAATGTGGGGCAGAGAATCGAACCCTCGCAGCATGTTTGCCTTCTATCTATGAGGCTAGCCACTTGTGGGTTATCCACTATCCTGGAACCCCTTTTTTCTACCAGCACTGGGACCCTCCTGGTAACTAGGAGGTTTATTACTCCCATTTATGTGAGCGGGATCCGTTTGGATATTCTCCTTATGGACCCTTTGACATCTGACACTAATTAAGTATTTCCCCTGATGATCCGCAGTTGTCCTGGCGGTGAAATGTGCATGTAGGGAATTTAAACATAGGGACATATAGTCCTAGCGGTGTATAGGGACAGGATGTCCGGACGGGGTCACCCTTATCAGGACGAGTGCCCTGTGGTCAGGCTGCTACCTCTTCCCTAGTAACAGGGTACAGTGGTGAGTCAGACGCAGGGCATTCTTAGGGACCCTACTTGTGGATGTTATCACTGCCACATTTTCGTTGCTGGATCGTCATTGATTTTAAGGTGCCACAATCATCGTGTGACCAGACATTCATCGATCTGTTCCGGGTACTGGTAGGACAAGCTGGTATTACGGTGCCGCCGTGCACCAATTTTTTATATTAACATTTTTTCGTTGGGGATCATGACTGTGGATTGAGGTGTATTTACCTGTGGTCCCCAATTGGTATTTTCACACTTTAATGGGACATATTATTTTTAACTATCATATGAATAAAAGTTATATTTTATGATTGCCCTTTGAGTATTGGATTTGACACTTTGGTAATCTGTGCGTCAGGACCCGATCCTTTCCTGGCCTTTTTTTCAAATAAAATTACACATTATTTACATGATGCTGATAGATTCCAACTTGCTTTGCTCCCATAGGAATCGTGTTTGCCTTTAGTCCTTCTGACAGCTATAGCTTTTTAATTTTTACAATTATGTAACTGTAAGTATCTTTGTGTGAGATGGGCTGCAGATTTAATAATTACCATTTTAAATTATATGTCAACTAGCATGTCATTTTTATTATACATGGTGGAATGCATAAAAAAGCCACAAATGTATGGGTATATCTATAAAATACAATCACAATACGGGGGTTTCCTAATGGCCAAATAAGTAGAACAGTGGACCCCTTTTCTTACTGGGCCCCTGAGGTGTTGCACAGTTCCATACCTATGGTATGTCCACCTCTGAAGAAGGTGTTTAATAGCTGGGATTGGAGGTTTCTCCAGTCTCAACCACTGCATTGGGAGCGCAACTGTCAATTACAATAACCCTTGCATAGGCAGAGCTGCTGCACCATCAATTGGGTAGCTATGGATCAAGAAGTGAGAAATATCTAAAAAAAAAGTTAGAAATTTGTGTGAAGAGTAAATCCATTATGTCTACCATGCTTCTGGCTGAGTTCGTTTTGGACCCGTGAACCCCATAGTACAAGACCTCACAGATATCACTGCACTAGCGTCTTGCCATTGGCTTCATGGTGGTTCTCTAGCCCAACCCACATTTACGAAGCTACTATGAAAGATATAAAAGCAACAGGTTTGAGAAAACCAGTAAGGATTTATTTGATGGAACTATATGTGAAAACTTGAATGGCCAAGGAAGTAGAACATCTGTTTGAGATCTGAATTCACTGTGGTCTCTTTTACATTAGGGATTGCACCAATCATAGTCTTCAGATGGAGTAACTCACAGCTTTTCAGGTTAATGACTACCAACAGAGACACATAAACCAAGCTCCACACTCTGGTCAATTGTCCTAGTAACAGCTGGAGAAAAAAAAAAATGGGAACTGTGACCGAACAGATGTGAATGGAAGACTTTCAGGTCTCTGAGCAAACAAGGCGGATACAGTTCATCAAGAGACAATCTGAAATGCAAGTTATATAATTACATGTCTTTATCCATATGCATTACAGAGTCATGTATGATGAAAATCATGTTTGTATAATGTGTTTCCAGGGAAGTCTACTCGCTGGGGGCCCCAGTTCCTCAATATTTGTTTTCATTCTTTGTGATCCCCTACCATTGCCCTTAAAGGGATGTCCCATCTGAGACATTTATAGCTTATCAATATTGTACACGTTCAGGGTTGATAGAGACCTTGCTGCTGTGAGAGGGAACATTGCTAATGCACCCTTCTATACTTTAAGATGGTTTGGCCAAACGTATCTTAAATCAGAACCCCTCAGCCTGCAAATTGCCACCTATGATTTTGTTGAGAGACTTTAGAGAGAGGCAGAGAAAAGGAGTACTACGACTTCCATCATTGCTGCTGTCCATACATTGCTATTGGGGAGGAATTGTACCGTGATCTACTTGGAACTGTGCCTTGTTACTGTTGAATGTACTACAACTCCTATTCTGCACTTTAGCAAAGAGAGAGTTTATATTTACACCATCTGGCCTGGTTACTGACTTCACCATTCACTGTCCACTCCAGCTGCTCTCCTGTCTTGCACCCAGACCAACAGCTAACACCAAGGCACCCCAACTATCCCCAGGCAGGAGCCCCAATACCAGGGTATGCCCTGAGGGAAGAAAGGGTGTTCCCTCTTGTCACTGCATGGCCCTAGGGAATGCCAGTGTGACGACTGCCACTGTGATTTGTAAGTACAACTACAACCACCAGAGCCACTACCACTCCCAACCTCTATAGGCTCCTCCTGGGCTGCTGCAAGTACATATACTAAGGATAATTAAGAATGAAACTTATCTTTGGGAGGATTATCCTAGGATATCTTTTTCCATTTGGAAACGGTAGCCACTTGGGTTGACTGCATTAGGTCCTCTCGAATGCCATATGCGTCCACCACTGTCTGTCTGAAAACATATCACCACTTTCTACCCCGCTTTTGTTGGAGTGGACAGATTTTGGCAGATGTTGCCAAACACTGCTTTATTTTGTCCAACTTAGATTTTTAATAGGTGGCATTTTGTGTCAGCACTGGAATTTCTACCTTCAGTCATCAAGTCTCCAGTGCTCTGGCACTGAGCTCCAGAGCTCACTCCATAGAGGCACAGACAATGCCTTGGCTTGGCCTAGGAGCATACTGTGTTGTTAAAAGGATATACCCATTTCAGACACTGGTGGCATATTGCTAAGATATGCCACCAATATCAGATAGGTGTGAGTCCCATCTCTGGGAACGGCCCCCCAAAGTGAAGGTAAGCACTCCATGCATGCATGGCGACCTCTTAATTCACCGCTGTTAGACTGCCAGAAATAGCTGATCCAACACACGGTTATTTTTGAAATGCCCATAGTGCTGAATGGAAGGTGGCTTCACTTGTGCAGTGTGCTCACACTGCACAGTGTATGACAAGAATACAGAGTCACCAACAGAATGCGGCACCAGCAATGTAAGACTGGTCCTGCCTACCACCTCTGTCGGCTGTCCAGCATTGTCCTCCATGTTCTGTCTTTAAGCTTCCTCTTTGGATTGTTTTTTGTTGTACTTGGGCCATTAGGTTCAAGGATTTAATTTGGCTCCAAGGTTTAGCATTATGCACTGTCTCTCCTGAGTACTCTTGGATGCAGAGGGGTAGCTATAGGGGGTGCAGAGGTAGTGGTTGCTACTGTGCCTAGGTGCCTGAGGTGATCCAAAGACCCTTGTGCCCAGGGCCGGCCTTTGGGGTGTGCGAGCTGTGCGGCCGCACAGGACTCTATGGCAACAGGGGTGCCCGGTCCGGCGGCCAACACAGCTCGCAGACGCTACCCACAGCCTACAGGTCAGACTGGCCTGCCGCGGCCCTGGTGACAAGTGGGGGCGGCCGTCGGCAGGGCACAGCAGGAGATGAGCGCTTCTATTGCGCTCATCCCCATAGTCATCTGTATCGCCGTCCTCAGGACAGTGATACAGATGTCTGTGCTGCGGCAGAGGAGGAAGAGGTGTGTCCCCTCCCTGTTCCTCTGATAGGCTGCCAGCACTAGGCCAGCAACCTATCAGAGGCCGATGCAGGCGGCGCGATTACGTCATCGCGCCGCCGGAGCCGTACAGCGAGGGACACAGCACAGGCTGGAAGAGGCCTTCATCGCATCACTGACATGGAGGTAAGTATAAGTGTGTTTTGTTCTTAAAACTGGAACATGATAGGGTGGGGGCTACTGGCACATAACAGGGGACTACTGGCACATAAGGGGGGCTACTGGCACATAAGGGGGATACTGGCACATAAGGGGGGACTACTGGCACATAAAGGGGGCTACTGGCACATAAGGGGGGCTACTGGCACAAGATAAGGGGGGTCTACTGGCACATAAAGGGGGACTACTGGCACATAAGGGGGGGCTACTGGCACATAAGGGGGGACTACTGGCACATAATAGGAGTGGGGGGCTACTGGCACATGATAAAAGGGGCTACTGGCACATAAGGGGGTCTACTGGCACATAAGGGGGGCTACTGGCACATAAGGGGGCTACTGACAAATAAGGGGGGGCTTCTGGCACATGATAGGTGGGGGCACCACAAAATTAGCTCGCACAGGGTGCCTGAACACCTAAGGCCAGCCCTGCTTGTGCGACATAAGAGGACACTGGTATTACAGAAAGTGCATGGTCAAGTTACACTTCTGGCTGGAGGGAAGGGGTTAGGTAAAATATTTGGATTAGAGGACGGGCGGGGGTGCCATTTAAATTTTTGCCTCAGATAGCACGAAGGCTGTGTGCTTCCCTGCCCCTGGCCAAAAAGCACTGAGTGAAGGGGGGCCCAAGCTGAACTCTTGCACCAGGGCCCATGAGCCTTTAGCTATGCCCCTGCTCGGATGATTGCCCCATAATGTTACCAGCCTTCTTCTTTCCATTTTATGAACTCAATGAAGCATATTTACTAATCCTATTGATGACGCAAGCTTAGGCAGGCTCAGGCTGGATGATAAATGTGGTGCAGGGTAGACACATTTTTTCTAACTTTATTCCAGCTATTGGTTGACTTACTTGTAGACGGACTTTGACGCCAGAATTGTAGAGCAGTTTGCAAATTAGGCCATGCCCCCATTACAACAAGCCACACCCATTTAAGTTAGTCCCACCCTTAGTCACAATAAGCAATTTACTTCAAGATCTATGTGCACTAATATCAGTAAATGTGAGCCAATTTGTTTTTTGTGGAATTTTTCTTCAGTTTTGGTGTGTTTTTTTCAGCAACTAGTGTTTTATTTTACCAAATGATGCATGCACTAAGTATGCTTCTTTTCATGTATTTTCTGACAGTATTCTCTATAGGACTTTAAAAAATATATGTATCAATGTATGAATTAAAAAAATGCCACCCAAAAAACACATGAAATTCATACTGTTTTTATAAGCCAAAAAAACCCACATGTATTTTAAAATAGGGCAAAATTTATAAAACTATTTTTTTAGCCAAGCCCCTTGTTGGAGTAGGAGCAGGTGCAACAAATTGTGCTACATTTGGCATAATTTTTGCTGGAATTTTGGGACACTCACATAAAACAGTGTAAACTTAGGAAGTCTTAAATTGCACTACATTTACAATGGCTGATGCTGGATGTTAAATCTGGCACACCTTTAGACTGTCTAATCTAACGTTATAGCATCTCTTGGTGGGGCAGATTTATCATGACATTTCTCCACAACTACACATTTGCGTTTTTTTTCCCGAAGGCACTGGTGCTAAAAATGTTTAGACAAGTGCCATTTTTCCGCCAGCTTTGCCACTTTTCCTGAAATTTATCGGCAATTTTCTGGTGTAGAAGAACACTGAAATCTTCGTCAACCCCTGTTTAGTTCAGGCGCACGGATTGCAGGATGCTGCGCCTTTATGAGGATGTGAACACCGGGCTATGATAATTCTGCACCAAAAAAAGTGGCAATTTTTTTTGCATTTTTGGCGCTGGATGGTGCATGACCAATTTCCCATGAAGACATGTCCCTTTCCTCTAAGCCACAGTCCCTTGTAAGGCAAGATGTTAAGAGCGTGTAAAAGCGTCTAAAAAATGAAAATGCACTCTATTTTTTGGTGCTAATTGCTCCAGAATTTCGGTGCATTTTCAGTAGTAAACCTGCCCTATTAATTGACAGTTCATTCTCTGTGCTTTATAGGTTTTCCCTTTGTAATCTTCAGCTGGTTAATGTGTTTTTCAATATGCTCCAGAACTGCAAAAAATTCTAAATGAAAAATAACTAGATTTTACATTGTGTCTGCAAAGCAAAAGCCATATCTTCCGTATTCACCCTCCTCTTTCTGCACTTCTTAACCCCCCCCCCCCCCTACCTACGAAGACATTCAATAGACTAGTTGTCAAAAACAATCACTATTCCCGCATTTTATTCTGAGCATTATTATTTTTTCACAATTATAACAAGTGCACTCATCTGCCAGCTCATTATAAATACAACGGATCAAACATGTCCCCAGGAGATTTCCTTGTTGTTCTAATTCTGGCATGAGGCCCCAAAATGTTTTGTTGGCACAGCCGAGTCTGTACGTCAGCCATCAGTAAACTCAGCTGGTCTTCTGCTTATATCTGTGATGCTGTCATCACAATCACCTGTGACTGCTGTGCCTGGCTGGGTTTCACAACACACTAATACTCCATATTGGAAAGCTGGATGCTACTGTTTGTTATGGAGCATACTTGATCAAAGAACTGTGTACAGGGGTCCATTATCATAGCCGCTCTCCTAAAGTTTTCTAAACATAGCTGTGTTGCCGGAGGCAGGTCATCTGATTCATAGCTTGGAAATTTGAAAGGTGACTCATAGTCAGACAAAGAGCACTTTTTAAACTTTTAAACTTGCTGTACGAAACAAATGAACTTTCCTTATAAACCTCTTTAAGTGCTGAAAGGGCATCAGGATCTTATTATTCCGCGGCGGGTGTCTGATAATGGTCCTTCAAGTAGAGAAACCTAGACTTTCACCAGAGATAAAGGAAACCAATTGGCTCGACTAGTCTGTGAATTTGCTCCCACAGTTCTTCATAACTCATACTTGGCTGGGTTTCACATTAGCTGTGGTCTTATAAATAAATGTATCTCAAGTGTTCGAGAATTCCTCGCAAGCAGTTGGAGAAGACCTTACAACTTTTGCTAAGAGACGTGCCTGTTTTTTTAAAACATGTATCAACCTATATTTGGACGCCTGATAATATGTTAAGGTTGAACCGTCAATCACATAAAAACCAGGAGAACATAATGAGCATCTGAGTGTGAGATTATGGCTACCAGACATCATCATTATCATAAGAAAAGTGCTGACTTTCCTTGGCAACATCTTTGGAAGAGCCATCACCTCCTCAAAGATGCTGAGCCAAGACCTCCGTTTTTTAATTGTTTATTTGTAACTTTTTTCAAAATATCCGTGAATTTAAGAAAACCTAAATGAAAAGTGACCCTTTGTCACAGATATGGAACCCAACCATTGAATGTATAGTACAGAACTGTAAAATCCAACATCCATTACTCTGCAGAAGACATGAAGTTACAGTCTTATCAGCTAATCAAAGGGCTCTCTTCATAACATGTACAATTCACTTCGAATGTCCATTTTTTTAAATTACTGAAATTCAGCACCAGAACTACCGCTATAGCATCCATAGCAGCTGCTGTGGGTCTGCAATATCAAGGGGTCTGGCCAGGCAGTAATTTTCCCTTTAGTAGCTGAGACCATAGCCAACTGAAGGGAGACTGCTTTAAAAAAAAGCACCTAAAGGATTCTCAGACTGTGAGAAACGAGATGCTTTGTTCTGACGAAACCAAGACTGGACTTTTTGACCTCAATTCTGCATCATGTCTGGAGAAGACTAAGCACTGTTCATCACCTGCCCAATATCATCTCTATAGAAAGAAGGTGGTGGTGGCAGCATGATGCTGTGGGGGTGTTTTTCAGCCCCTAGGACACGAAGACTGGTCTGGGTTGGAGTAAGGCTGAATGGAGCAAAGTACAGAGATATTCTTAATGAAAACTTGATCCAGAGTGCTGGGCTGAAGGTTCACCTTCCAACAAGACATTGACCCTAAGCACAGAGCCAAGACAACACAAGAGTGGCTAAGGGCTCGTTCACATCACCGTTTCTCCTTTCTGTTCTCCGGCTCCGTGAAGTAATTTTTCCCACACTGCCCCCATGAAGTAATTTTCCCTACACTACTTCATAGAGTAATTTCCCCTACACTGCCCCATATAGTAATTTCCCTCACACTGCCCCATACAGTAATTTTCCCCAAACTGCCCCCATATAATAACTTCCCCCACACTGCCCCCATATAGTAATTTCTCTCACACTGCCCCCATATAGTAATTTCCTCCAAACTGTCCCCATATAGTAATATCCCCCACACTGCTCCATATAGTAATTTACCCTACACTGCCCCATATAGTAATTTCCCTCACACTGCCCCATACAGTAATTTTCCCCAAACTGCCCCCATATAGTAATTTCTCTCACACTGCCCCCATATAGTAATTTCCCTCACACTGCCCCCATATAGTAATTTCCTCCAAACTGTCCCCATATAGTAAATTCCCCACACTGCTCCATATAGTAATTTCCCCTACACTGCCCCATATAGTAATTTCCTCCAGACTATCCCCATATACTAATATCCCCCACCCTGCTTCATATAGTAATTTCTCCCACACTGCCAAATATAATAATTTCCCCACACTGCCCCCATATAGTAATTTCCCCCACACTGCCCCCATATAGTAATTTCCCCCACACTGCCCCCATATAGTCATTTCCCTTACACTGTCCCCATATAGTAATTTCTCCCACACTGCCAAATATAATAATTTCCCCCACACTACCCCCATATAGTAATTTCCCCACACTGCCCCATATAGTAATTTCCCTTACACTGCCCCATATAGTAATTTCCTTACACTGCCCCCATATAGTAATTTCTCCCACACTGCCAAATATAATTTCCCCCACACTGCCCCCATATAGTAATTTCCCCTACACTGCCCCCATATAGTAATTTCCCTTACACTGTCCCCATATAGTAATTTCCACCACACTGCCCCCATATAGTAATAATTACAGCTACACTTCCCCATATAGTAATTTCCCCACACTGCCTCCATATAGTAATTTCCTTACACTGTCCCCATATAGTAATTTCTCCCACACTGCCAAATATAATAATTTCCCCCACACTGCCCCCATATAGTAATTTCCACCACACTGCCCCCATATAGCAATAATTACCGCCACACTGACCCCATATAGTAATTTCCCCCACACTGCCCCCATATAGTAATTTCCCTTACACTGTCCCCATATAGTAATTTCCCTTACACTGTCCCCATATAGTAATTTCTCCCACACTGCCAAATATAATAATTTCCCCCACACTGCCCCCATATAGTAATTTTCCCCACACTGCCTCCATATAGTAATTTCCCCACACTGCCCCCATATAGTAATTTCCCCTCACACTGCTCCCACATAATAATTTCCCCCTGTAATAATATTCCCCCACACTGCTCGCCCTGGAGAGATTTTCCCCCACACTGCCCTCTCATCCACCTCTTCCGCCCTATGTTGTCACACCTTGTAGGCCTGAGGCCTATGTGGTAGCATAATTCCGGCGCAGACGTGGGTGATGACATTATCGTGTGCCTGCGCCGGAATTATGCTACCACATAGGCCTCAGGCCTACAAGGCCTGAAGCCTATGGCAGTGATTGGCTGCGGGGCAGGGAACTATGCGCTTCCGTGCCCCGCCACAGTATGCCGGGCCCGGGGCTGCCGACCGAACGCCCCTATGTTAATCCGCCACTGCTGTCCACTGACTTTCCCCATCCAACCTGAAAAAGTTTGAGAGAATCTGCAGAGAAGAATGTCAGAAAATCCTCAAATCCAGGTGTACAAACCGTGTGGAATCATACTCAAGAAGACTGGAGGCTGGAATCCCTGCCAAAAGTGCTTCATCTAAGTTCGGAGTTAAGGGTCTGAATACTCATGTCAATGAAAGATTTTAGTTTCTTCTTTTCAGTAAATTATCAAAGATTTATAGCATTCTGTATTAACTTTCTCATTATGGAATATGGTGGAGACTGCACTGGAACATAACAAAATGTGAAAAAAAAATGAATTGAACTGAAGACTTTCCAAATGCAGTATATATACTACATATCTTAGACTCTGGGTTTTCCTTCTTTTTTACCCATTGGAGTACATTTAAAGTATGCAGTCGCAGTTAATGTTTTTCAGTGGCACAAACAGTGGATCACAGGAGACATACTTATACATTTGTGAGCCCCACCATACCTACATGTACAAAGCTAATCCCATTCCCTGATCTTGGATACCTGCGGTGGCATAATTAGAATTGACTGGGCCCTACAGAAAATTTTTGAACAGGCCCCCCAGTAACTTCTTTGCATCCCCGACTCCCGTGCAACCCCCACTCCGGTGGTCGGTCAAGATCGCTTTCTCAGACAAGGCCCGGCAGCCACTCCATCCGTTTCCTACAGTGTCACTGAATATAATGTCATTGTACATACTGTTGAGGGGGCCCTGACAATAAAATCTTTTAGTCCTCCTCCTGGATGGGCCAATTCTGAGTTTGGATCCCAAAGCAGCCGCTTCCCCTGCTTCCCCTATAGCTACGTCCCTGGATACCTAGGTAAATTAAAACACGTAGACAATGAGTATGACTATGTTCAGGCTACCATCATAATTTCTATTATAAACAGAAACCATGACACAGTAATTGCTCCATCACACAATGGATACTAATGGCAACCAAAGGACCATGTTGACTTATAAGGTGACCCATTAGGTTTCCATTGTTTTGACAGAGAGAATATAGTACTATAGGCTGGGCTATTCTCCCTTTCAAATATGACAGAACTACTGACCGAGGCTCCAAATGTAGTCTCTGATGGTAGTGTGAATGCAGATTTAGTAGGGTTGACCACGCAGACTAGCCATAGTGATCTCCCCTAGGTCCCCTCTGTACAAATTGAACATGAAAAGAGATGTTTATTCAATGTCAGGTGGCTGTGGCAGCTGTCATGTCTATATAGTGCAGCTTATACATGAGTACAAATACCACTGTGACAGAATCACAACAGTATGCAACCTAAAAATAACCAAACACTCAACTATGACATCAGAATAGAGCCCAGCCTATAAATACACAAAGGAACACTTGTGACAACATCACAATCAAGCACAGCCTAGATACTCATATCCTATAAACTCAGCCTATAACATTTATGACAACATCACAATCAAGCCCAGCGTAGAAAACACTGTGTTCTGATGTCATTGCAATAAAGCACAAGTTGTAGATAAATGCACACTTTTTTGTGCCATCAAAGCAGAAATGGAGCAGAATTAGTAAACTAAGAAGAAGCACTGGTGGGGCCATGTGTTACCAGTACATCGGCAGTATAGCAGGTCATTATGCTGGATTCAGAAAGTTTCTCCTAATGTGTTAGTGTAGGTGGTTAGGGGGAGATTTATCAAACTGGTGTAAAGTAGAACCGGCTTAGTTGTCTATCCTAACCAATCAGATTCTACCTTTTATTTTGCAAAAGAGTTGTAAAAAATAAAAGGTGGAATCTATGAGTTCAATAAATCTCCCCTTCGTTTTTAGAGCGGAGTCCAGGTGCCTAGCTCACAGTTTGGTACATTGTAACACAACTTCAGCTCTAATTAAGAAATGGTCAGAAACCAGTTTTCAGTCTCTAAGCAAAAACAAAAATGGGGAGAGTAATTAAAAGTGTAGCAAATGTAATGCAATGTAAATGTAGAAAATGTTTTCATTTTCGAAAGGGCCAGTGAAAAATATGATCTGGAGTATGATCAGTTTCTATGGGCAATTGCCCCACTTTTCTTTTGCAGCAGTTTTGATAAATCTCTCCCAATGTTTCCATTAAATTGCAACCAATAGAGATCCTGTACATGGTGAGGAATTGATATACATGTACATAATGGCAAAGTATTATTGCAAAGAACAGTGATAATAACAACCCTGCTCAATAAGAAGGCAGATTTCCATATAACAAGGTAAAAACAACATAAAGCAATGCTAATCCTGATTGTGAAAGTAAGCACTGCCAGATCAGCTGGAGGATTCGCCTCTGGTGTTATTTATCATATGAGGTACGCTGCCCATTCTTGCATTTTCAAACTTCGCTAGAGAAATGGGGAGTGGGTGGACAGTTGACAATGCAATTGGTCCTGTTGTAGCAAAATATTTTCAAACCAGTGCAATAATATAAAGCAATAAAAAAATCACTCTCACAGCATCTTGTCAAGAGCTATTGCTTGACGGAGGCTGAATAAAAGTATATTTTAATAAAAACAGCACATCTAGTAAATGAGTTTTTGAGTTGTTTGTTTTCTGTAACACACTCTATAGCTATCAGTACAATATTATTTTATTTGCCTTGGTAAATATTCTTTTACTGAAGAATCTCAACACCAATTGGGGTAAATAGCTCCTAGATGGGACAAGCCCAGGCACTCAGCATATACACAAATATAATACACAAATGTATATCCAAAAATATATCTTTATTGAAATAAAAAATAATAAATACTGTAGATGCATAAATTGGCAACGACAAACACAACCACATGGAGAACGCACAAAACACGGGACATGAAGTTATAGTATTGCAAGTAATGGAGAAGGTGGGATGGAAAAACAAGTATAAATAAATACAAAATCAAACCACGTGGCTCCCCGCCTAGATAAAAAATCATGATAGTTCAAAAAGGAAGGACCACAGCTCTCGACCAGATATTAGGCTGTATATAGAGGGTGCCCGTCAAGATTGATATCCCTGTTTCCACTCCAGGTATTACTTAAATCTTCTTATATAAATTGACAGCACACCAAAAGATTCTTTGCAATTGTGTGAATTTATTTAGCCGGATCTCATTTTTTAGTAGCAGTAGCAACGTTTCGGGCAAAACTTATGCCCTTCATCAGGCTAATGTTGGTAGCATGGTGGTATGTGCAATCCGCATGTAGATAAAAAATCATGATTCACAACATATACACAATACAGACCCAGCTAGTGGCACCTCCATGAGACCCCGACAAGTGTTTTTCGCGTCAGCTTCTTCAGGGGGAGTATAAAATTGGGGTGAATAAAATAATAAAATTAAAAGTTCTTTTATATATATATATATATCTATATATATAACGTATAACGTCACCACGCCGGCCGGTGTGATGACATCATCACAGGCCACACAAGATTTTGCGCCAGATCTTCAAGCAAGGTGGCGGCTGGCTGGTCGCGAGCAAATGGATCAGGTAAGTATGATTTTTAAAAAACATTTGACCCTCTGTTATTTATATCAGATGCCGCGATCACGTATGAATGTGGCATCTGAGGAGTACAATGATGGAGAGCGGCTTAGAAAGCATAAAGAAAAATTACAAAGAAGTAATTTGTCAGGAAGCCAATTGTTTTTGTAAAATTTGGTGAAGTAGCCGAATTGAACTTTTGAATAATTTGCTCATCTCTAGTCCACTTTAATGTTTGTTATAATCAGTCATTAGCTAGAGCTAAAAGTTCAGCATTTAGCTCGGGAGAATTCAGGTTGTCACCTGCTTTTAGTGGGCCCCTTGTACTTTAGTTTTTTCACAGTAATTACAACACAGATGCACCAGCAATGACAGACGATCACAGGGGATCCACATAGCAGGACTTCCTATGAAAAATACAACAGCTTTACAAACAATATCTATCCAGGGACATAGTAACAAATAGAGTCAGGCCACATTATAAGAGAAAAAAAGGATATGTCTTCATATCGAGTGGCGTAGCTAGAGATGACTGGGCCCCACAGCAAGTTTTTGAATGGGGCCCCCCTCCCCCAGTAAGTTTTTCGCAAACCCCTTCCTTTCATGCCACCCCCATTCCTGTGGCTAGCAAAGATCGCTCACTCAGACCAGGCCCAGCAGCTGTTCCATCCGTTTCCTACACTGTCTATACTGTCACTGTATATAATTTCATTGTGTAATACTGTTGAGAGGGCCCTGACAAAATCTTGTCCCTGGATGGGCCCCTTCTGGGTCAGGGCCCCAATGCAGCTTCTTCCACTATAGCTATGCTCCTGTTTATATCTTGCTCTTTTGTACATAGTAAAGCAGATAGAACCAAGATAGCCATTAGATGTGGAGAGCACACAGCAAATTGGCATACATGCCTAGTTTTTTGGGAAGCAGGAATTGAGTTACCTGATCAACACAAATGAGAAGACAGCTGCTGACACAAGTTATATAGGATCAGTTTTGACAGATAAATCTCACCACTATACGGGTGATACTCAGTCTCCCCTTCTGCAGTACTGGCCAAATTCCACTTGTCACTTCAGCGGTCCAGTGGTCTTTATAGCTTATTCCCTCCGGGCATTCAGTATGGTCATCCACCCTCGTCGGGAAAGGAAACTTTAAGATGACGTCACTTGTAGCTAACCCTCGTGCAGCGGAGCCTCGTGCAAAAGTTGCAACTCAGGAGATAAAATGGAGAGAGAGAACACCCCATGCAGGACGTAACAGTAACAGAGGTTGCTTTATTTGGTTATACTCACAAACGCGAATCTTTTAAAAAGCATATCATGATAAAAACGCAGATCCCTCTGCCCCGACCGGTTTCGTCAGTAGTGGCTTTCTCAAGGGCCGTTTGCAATCTAGTGAAACCCTTGCCACCTTTTATCCAAATTCACTGACAGGAAACAGTTCAATTCTAGCTCCACATTTAACCCATTGGGGGACAGGGAATTGAGGTTAAATATATATTCTGTTTCTTTTTGGGAAATGGACTTTATCACATCTTCTCCTCTCCAATCCCTATGGTGTTAATACACAGCTAAAGCCTTCACACCTCTTGGATCACAACGATGCGATACCAAAAAGTGTGACGATAAACTGCATTTTCAGGCCTTTTTTGATGTTCTTAATGTGCTCGCCCAGTCTGACCTTTAATTTCCTCCCTGTCCTCCCCACATATTTTTGTCCACAAGGACATTCTATCACCTGTGATTCGACAAATGTCGTCTATCTAGATAGAATGTCCTTGTGGACAACAATATGTCGGGAGGACAGGGAGGAAATGTGATATGTGACCATACTAGAAAGGAGGTAGCCAACTGTTCAGAGTAAGACCCCTTTCAAATGCGCAATTTTTACCACGCGAGTGCAAAGCATTTTAATGCGTTTTGCACGCGCGTGGGAAAAATCGGCATGTTTGGTACCCAGACTCGAACTCGGACTTCATCACTGAAGTTCGGGTTTGGGTTGAGTATTCTGTAGATTTTATTATTTTCCCTTATAACATGGTTATAAGGGAAAATAATAGCATTCTCAATACAGAATGCTTAGTAAAATGTGGATGGAGGGGTTAAAAATAAAAAAATTAACTCACCTTATCCACTTGATCGCCTAGTTGCGATCTCTTCTGTCTTCTTCAAGCATTAGCTGCCGGCTAAAGGACCTGTGATGACGTCACCAAGCTCATCACATGGTCCAATCACATAGTCCATCACCATGGTGATGGACCATGTGATGTGACGTCACCACAGGTCCTTTAGATGGCAGCTAATGCTTGAAGAAGACAGAAGAGATAGGCAACTACGCGATCAAGTGGATAAGGTGAGTTATTTTATTTTTAACCCCTTAATCCACATTTTACTAAGCATTCTGTATTGAGAATGCTATTATTTTCCCTTATAACCATGTTATAAGGGAAAATAATAAAGCTCGGATACCGTCTCTTAGCAGCCTTGCGGGAAAATCACACTGCATCCGCACTTGCTTGCGGATGCTGGTGATTTTCCCGCAGCCCCATTTACTTCTATGGGGCCAGCATTGCGTGAAAAACGCACAATATAGAACATGCTGCGATTTTCACGCAACGCACAAGTGATGCGTGAAAATCACCGCTCATGTACACAGCCCCATAGAAATGAATGAGTCTGGATTCAGTGCGGGTGCAATGCGTTCACCTCACGCATTGCACCCGCGTGGAAAGGCCCCATTCACACGGAGCGAGAATTTCGTGTGGGTGCAATGCGTCAGGTGAACGCATAGCACCCGCACTGAATCCGGCCCCATTCACTCCAATGGGGCTGTGTACATGAGCGGTGATTTTCACTCATTACTTGTGCGTTGCGTGAAAATCACAGCATGTTCTATATTCAGCGTCTTTAACGCAACGCAGGCCCCATAGAGATGAATGGTGCTGCGTGAAAAACGAAAGCATTCGCAAGCAAGTGCCTTCTATCCTCATTCAGCAGGATCTGCGCTGACGTCACCACACTCACCACGTGGTGAGCCTGATGACGTCACAGAAGTTCCTTTTCTAGCCAGGTCCTGCAAGATGAAGAAGAAAGAAGACGAGCCTGGCTGCGCGATCAAATGGATGAGGTGAGTTAAATTTTTATTTTTATTTTTAACCCCACAATGGATCTTTTACTTAGCATTCTGAATTAAAGAATGCTATTATTTTCCATTATAGCCATGTTATAATGGAAAGTAATAAAATATACAGAACACCGATCGCTAACCCGAACTTAAGTGAAGAAGTTCGGGCTCGGGTCTGGGTACCACATTCAGTTTTTTCTCACGAGCGTGCATAATGCATTGCACTCGCGTGTAAAAAACTGAGCAGTGCAATCGCAGTGAAAACTGACTGAAATTGTGTGCGCACTCGCACGATTTTCCTGCCATGCACCCGCAGCCTATCCGGCATCCAGTGGCATTTCAGATTCAAAAAACAAATTAGCAAGTGATACACCCTATAAAACCATTTAAACTACATTTTAACCTCTTTAAAAACCCTTTTAAACATTGTGTTGGACCCATGGAAGCTGAGCCCTTTATGATATATAGCTCAGGATATTTCGATGTGTTATATAACAGCCCAGGACAGAGTTATTATATAATTAAAGGCAAAAAGTAGGCCATTACAGGACATCTTTGCCCCCCTCCACCACTTCCGAAACCAATCACATATTAAACAACAACTTGATTTATAAGAATAAAATCAATCACATTAGATTCCTGTCATATCCAGATTGTTAGACAATGTCAGCCATGGGAAACAGGAAATTATTATCTCTTCAAAGTATTTGTTTGCAAAGGTAGCTTGTTAATACGCCCACCGCTAATGCCCGAGGGAGCATGACGTGGGCAGCTGGAATTTCCTATTAATGATTGACGCAAAGTACATTTCAAGATGGGGTTGAGGGTAACAAAACTAGACAATGTGAAATTTTACCCTGGACCTAGGATGCTACCATATCCATTATCTGTTATCATAGTATTCATTCAATAAAATAGCATTCATGTGTAATGGCAGCTTCTTGGGGGAACCATTTTTTTAGGACTTGTGTGTGAGTTACCGATGCAACAAAAAAGCATGAGCAATGAGGTATGCAAGAGGGGTGAATTTAGTATCCTTTTTTCAGCTTTTATTATGAGACTGCTCAAATGTTATTTATTTGTGCTATGGACATTTATCATAGATGAGGAAATCACCATTGCATGCTTCTACTTAAATGCCCTACTTATATGATATAATATCACACTGTAGCTTGAACTTTTTATGTTTTCCATAAATTTTACCCAAAAGTATATATATAGACAAAATAGGGCAGCACTCCTGTCTTTATTCACACGTCACAACAGCGACATTTGGGTCCCCTCTCGGAACCTTTCTCAAGCCAACACTTGGCTTGAGAAAGGTTCCGAGAGGGGACCAATACGTTGCTGTTGTGCCATGTGTGAATAAAGATACATTTTTTCACCTTTCTACAAAGGAGAGCTGCAAATTTTTTTCTTCCAGTCTCTCTGTATCTCTGTTGCAACCTGCTGTTGACACTGTGTGACACTCTAGCTTCTTCTGTCTCAGAACATCCTGCTTGAAGCTTTGCAATGGTGAGGTACTGTTGATCAATTGTTAGGTGTCATCTTGGTCTCATGATGTCAAAATGTAAACAGCATGATGAGGAGGACTGTTTAAGTACCAATTCTAATTGAACCAGGAAATTAATTGGGCACAGCAAGATGTGCAAAAAGTACTGAAACATTGAACGGTTGGACATGTACATTTAAAAGTTTAGAGAAGGTCACATTAAGTTCCCCTGTAAAGGTTAGATGGTTAAAGTGCCTTTTAGGTTCATCCTTAAATTACACACACACCTAGGTTTTAGAGGAGTAAAATAAGGCCAGGCCTCAGCTTAGACCTCCAATGTTAATAAGACCCCCAATCAGACCTCAGCTTAGACCCCCAATGTTAATAAGATCCCATTCAGACCTCAGCTCAGACCCTCAATGTGAAAAAGACCCCCATTCAGACCTCAGATCAGCCCCCCAATCTGAATGACCCTCAATCAGACCTCAGATCAAAGCCCCAATGTAAATAAGACACCCCATTCAGACTTCAGATCAGATCACCATGTTAATCAGAGCTCAGAGCAGACAAAAACAAAAAAAAATGAACTCACCTCTACTGCTATGTATGTTGCTGCCTCTCCTGTGATCCAGCTCTCTTCATGGTCTTCCTGCCGCTCTGTGCTCTGACCTGACATCGCACAGCATGAGGTCACAGAGCTCGCCAACATCCTCACGCTTGTGTGCAGGTCACAACACACTGTGTGGAGCCCTGCAGGAGAAGACCAGGAAGTGGTGACTAGTACTACAGAGCCTGCACAGGGAGTGCTGAATTCACCGCTTACTGGTCCTTCTCTATCATTAATATACTGTAACTACTTACAAAAAGGTAGGGATTTTTGGCTTGTGGGTGAAATTTATTTTTATAGGTGAACTTAATGTGACCTTTTCTAAACTTTTGAATGCACATGTCCAACTGTTCAGTGCTTCAGTACTTTTTGCACAACTTGCTGTTCTCTAACCCGGAGCTTAACGACAAAATTCACAACAGGTCTTTGATCCACGAATAGTCCAATAAATTTCCTGGTTCAATTAGAATTGGTATTTAAACAGTCCTCTTCATTATGTTGTTAAAATTTGACATCATGAGACCAAGACGACACCTACTGATGACACACTGATGACCGCTTCATTGTGAACAATGCCCTGCAGAACTGGATGATGATTGCCACACAACTCCAAGTACATTTCAAGGACTTGAGAGGCACCCAATTGTAACTTCAGAGCATTTGAAACCATTTACATCAGCATGGTCTGTGTGCTAGACGACCTGCAAGGGTACCTGACCACACCACAGGGCACAGGCGGCATTGTCTTGCATGAGCCAGGGAGCATCTATGCTGGACGAGGGACTAGTGGGCCTCAATGCTGTTCACTGATGAAAGTCGAGTCACGCTGAGCAGAAAAGATGGCTGCCAATGATATCTGAGACATCAAGGAGAGCACTAACTGTTGTTAGCAGATGAGCCTTTGGTGGTGGTGGTGTTAGAGTTTAGGCAGGTGTGTCTAGTCAATACAGAACTGCCTATACTAATTGAATAACATCATTAATCCAATTATTGTGCCTGGCGTTAATGGGACTACCCTGTTGGTTGCATTTCATTGCTTAACAAGAAGAGCTACACCCCATGCCTGGATGCTTATGGCAAAAGTCAGCCAGAGAAGTGCAGTGTGAGGAGGACTATTTTAAAGAGACACTTTGGCCTATTAACTATCTGTGCAGCTGTGAAACCTTCAATGAAAGTGCATTTTGCGTGTACCAACTGCTAGTCAATTGTATGCTAAGAACTGTCTTGATTTTGCATTTGAATTCTTCAGTAAACTACTTTTCTGTTGCACATTTGCCTCTTCATTGCTTCCTGCACTACTACACTGAAAAGTGTTGGTGTCACGAACTGGGACACTGCTGTGCATCTCTAAACCTTCAACGTCAAGGGCACCTCTACCGTCATCAGGCAGGACCACCCCAGAACCAGAGTGTACCCCCGTGGGAAGAAAGGTGCACCCTTACTACTGCTACTACTCCCGTTCTTTTCTTCCTATATCTCTGGCCACTCTTTCAGTGTATCATTCTCTGGCTACACTTCTTCTCCTCTTCCTCTTGCTGTTGAGGTTCCTCAGGGTTTAGTCCTAGGTCCTCTCCTCCTTTCTCTCTATACAGCCCCTATTGGACAGACTATCAGCATATTTGGTTTCCAGTACTATCTTAATACCCAACTATATACTTTTTCCGGTGATATCACCTCTGCTGTACTACAGAACACCAGTGACTATCTGTCCACTGTCTCTAACATCATGTCCTCTCTCTATCTGAAACTGAATCTTTTAAAAACTGAACTACCACTGTTTTCTCCTTCCACTACCCTACCTAAACCTGATATCTACCTCTCAGTGTGTGGCACAATCATAACTCCGGTGCAGCACACCCTCTGTGGTTATGTTTGGCACTGATCTTTCCTTTAGCCCCTATATTTAATCTCTTGCCCGCTCATGCCGCCTGCACCTCAAAAACATCTCTAGAATCTTGAGATTGCGAGTTTACACTTGCGCTGCCGTATGTAAATTGATTCTCTATTCCCCTGCTAAATTGTAGCCAGGGGCCGCTGCTAGGATATAGATCAAAAGCCCCCTGATAAGGCTTTGCAAAATATCAAATTGATTTTATACACGAAGTATATCCACGCCGACTTGTATTTATTTAAACAAGGACTTTCTGCACTGTTGTAACTGCACATACACGCTATATCCCTACCTTGACTCTGGTGGTTTCGCCGTGTTTAAAAAGTCCGTTGGTGTTACACTCCTTTTGCTTGTTAGCAGGGCTGAAGGTCTTCTGCTCCCCTGTTGCACGCACTGCCCCGGCCGGTGGCAGACGTGCATGCACAGGAGCCGCTGTGAGAACGGGGAACGTGTGACGTCACAATGTTCCTACTGGTACCTCAGTGGGACAAACTTAATCCGACGCGTTTCGGGGCCTTCGGGCTCCTTCGTCCTTATGCACTGTGCCACCACACTTGTCTTCCCCTCAGGGACACTCTGTTTTGAGGTCTCCTAACTGGTGTTAGATGAGGTGCCCTTGGTGTTGGTGGGTTTTTGGGTGCATGACAGGAGTCCCTTGGGGTACAAGGCAATAAAATACTGTGGCAGTGCAGATGATTATGCATTGTAAAGATGAGTCTGGTCATAGGGGAAAAAACTCAACTCAGCAGATGGTATACACAGGTTCTTGCAAAAGTAGGCACAGTCTTTACAAGTTGCATAGACATTTTTCCCAAGGCTGTGTATAAGAAGGAATGAGATAGTTCCTTTCCAGTTAATCTGACTAATCTTCCAAATTTCTCTCTCTAACTTTCTATATTCAATCCATGTTTGTACAATACCCTCTGCACAGTGCAGTCCTTAAGGAGATGGCCAGTCTGTCTCCTTAGTATGGAAGGGGACCTGAAGTTTCTCACGCCAACCAAATGCAGTGAAGTCCACAGCCTGCTTACATGCTTTACCTTCACTGGCTTTTTGTCCATGCATGCTCCCTTAAAAATGGCCCTCAACCTTTTGTAAGGTTCAATTCCTCTCTCCCTCAGAGGCTAGCTTGTGTTCGTGTCTTACAGAGCTGCTGTGTCGCTATCTGCTTCTTCTGCAGACTGACACACTACTTTCAACTTCTCTCTACAGCTCCCAAATCATAGGGGTGGGACCCCTACTAGGGCCAAGTAGAGGTTGGGGAATGCCCCATAAGCAAAAATATGATGAATATCTAATTTTACATAACTGTAATGGTAATAGTCAAATAAATGCAAATTAGGTTTAGGGATCAGCCTTCCTTTGCATCTTTTGACCAAAACATGACGTAAAAAAATGTTAGCCCTGCCCCATGTGCCAGGGCACGATGTGCAGAAACATGATGTGCAAAACAGCTTATGTATATAGGGAAGCCCAACTGTCTTTCAATATCTGCTGTTCGGGAAACAATGTTGAATGTAATATCTTCTTGTTCAACCAACAGATGGCAATAAAAATGAATGCTTGGCTGGACAGGACTGAGACATGGACATTTTGAGCATGGAAAAAGGAGCTCTAATCTTAAATAACGCATTTGAATAAAAGCTAAATCATCACATTTTACTAGTTGTTGAAGGAATAGTTTGGAGGTACAAACAATTCCTAATTCTCATGTCTTGCTGCACAGAGCATCTGGGAATCACTAGAGGGAACCAGGTGGTGAAAGACCACTGGTGGTGGTGATCACTGTGTGGTCAGTTGTCCCTTTTCCTCCTGGCCCTGTGAACTGCCAAATCAAAAGGACGTGTCAAACCTCACCCTCATTTCATCCCACAGTTAGTGAGCACAAGCATATTGCTGCTTGTAGAAGCTAAATGTGGACCTTGGCTTAGGATTGAAAGGGACAAGTAATGCTCTACCCTACAGTGTAGTTGATAGGTCTCCATCTTTCCTTGCCATACACATGGATGCAGAAGTGCTGCTGGTGTATCAGCAAAAAGTGCCACCAGAACCTCAGTAACATAGGAGGTGACCTCACTGTTTTAACAGTGTGACCATTAAGCATGGTGAAGTTTGATGGTAGAACCTGTCTTAACACACATCAGGTAATGTACATCCAGATGCTGTTCTATTGTTCTCAGTTCTGTCTGTGACCTTTGCAAGCTTAGCTATCATCTCCAGGTCAGCTTTAATTTTGCAGATATGATCACGTTGTTGGTAATACTGTATGAACTCAAAGCACCTGCTTGTAATTCTCAGTAAGTGGAGGCTGGCGCCTCTTTCATTACACAGTTTTCACCCATCGAGGTGTAACTCGAATGTGCTAATTTATTCCTTAGATTTTACGTGGAATATTTGAATACAATAAATTTGATATGGAGTTTTGTGGATACTGTATGTCCTAGATATATTAACCCCTACTCCTCCCTGGTAGATCTATACTATTTCACACATATGTAAACATACACAAATATAAAAATAAGAGTTAGCATTTGGATAGTGGGAACTCCATCCTAAATGGGGATGATGAGAATCACATCACCTCACAAGGTTTGTATGTACCATAGTGGCAGCCCATAGGGTGCCAGAGAGAAGGCTAATTCAAGATTAGTCCTCTCCTTTACTATTGGATTACTGATGAATATCTTGGTTAAACATGATGTACATATGTCTTTTTTTCAATTGTATTAACTATGCAACCATGCAAGGATTCCTGTCTCCATAGACAGCACAATGTTAGCAAATAAGAGATGAAAGAATTGGCACAAGGGTTATGGAAAGAGGATGAAAAAGGATCTATACAATTACTAAGTCCTTTTTTCTTGGTTGGCATTACCCAGCACCAGAAGAGGGGCCTCATGCATGTTCTTCTTTGTTTTTAGGCCCACTTTCTCCTATATACATACTTGTCCCAAAAAGATAACTAGACTAGGAGCATAAGTAACATAGTAACATAGTAACATAGTATATAAGACCGAAAAAAGACATTTGTCCATCCAGTTCGGCCTGTTTCCTACAAGTTGATCCAGAGGAAGGCAAAAAACCCCTGTGAGGTAGAAGCCAATTTTCCTCACTTAAGGGGAAAAAAAAATTCCTTCCCGACTCCAATCAGGCAATCAGAATAACTCCCTGGATCAACGACCCCTCTCTAGTAGCTGTAGCCTGTAATATTATTACACTCCAGAAATAAATCCAGTCCCCTCAATAAATCCAGTCCCCTCAATAAATCCAGTCCCCTCAATAAATCCAGTCCCCTCAAGTAGTGATGACTGCTGGTGCACTGGGTGCTAGAACTGTCACAATGAGGTCTGGTGAGGAATAGGGGTCTGATTTGCGGGTCTGATCAGAGGTCTGATGAGCATTGGGGGTCTTATTTGGGGTCCAATAAAGAGTGGGGTCCAGATCTGAGGTCTGATGAGAAATGTGTGTTTGATTTGGATGTCTGGTCTCAGGTCTGATGAGCACTGGGGTCTGATTTGGGGATCTGATGAGTATTGTGGGTCTGAGGTCTGATGAGGGATTGGAGATCTGATTTGGGGGTCTGATGAAGATTGGGGGTCTGATTGTTGGTCTAATCTGAGGTTTGATGACAATTGGGTGTCTGAATAGAGATCTGATGAAAAATATTACTAAAAATATTTTTTCTTATTTTCCTCCTCTCAATCCTAGATGCCTTTTATGGAGCGAAAAATATCAAAAGATGAAAAGTCATCCACTCAGGTATAAGATTCTTTTATGACCTATTCAATCATAAGAGGTACCATAGTACCCAAGGGTAGTTAAAATGTTTTCTCCACCAAAGAAGTGCTTTCAGTTCATGGGACCTGTATCATATGATCGTTCTTTCTTTGTCATTTCCATATGGAAATGCCCATTTTGACTGTAGCCCTAGTGTGGTTTTATGTCTATGCAGTAATATTGTTGCGGAAGGGCTCCTGTGTGTGGTGATTAGAGATGAGTGAATTTTTCAAAATTAGATTTTTAGATTTGGCCTGTTCGCCGAATTTTTTGAAAAAGTTTGGTTCACAAAAGGCTTTAGAACATATAACTGCACTGGTGAAAGGCAAATATAATTTTCTATTTCCACCTATACACAACACAAAAGGCTTTAGAATATATAAGTGCACAGCTGAACGCAGGGGCGTAGCTATAGGGGGTGCAGAGGTAGCAGTCGCTACCGGGCCCAGGAGCCTGAGGGGGCCCAAAGATCAGTGTACCACATAAGACGACACACAAAGCACTGAGGGAAGAGGGGCCCAAGCTGAACTCTTTCACCAGGGCCCATGAGCCGTTAGCTATGCCCCTGGCTGAACGTCAAATATATTTTTCTTTTTTCCACTTATACACTCCACAAAAAGCTTTTGAACATATAACTGCACCGCTGAACAGCAAATATATTTTGCTTTTGCACTAATACATGACAAAAAGCGATTTAGAACATATAACTGCACCGCTGAATAGCAAATATATTTTTATTTTTTACCAGTGCACCGCACAAGGTCAAATAAGACATAGAAATATTTCATTGTAATAAACCCTGTTAATGGCTGTATCAAACAGCACTTGCACACCAATAACAAGAACGGTTTGCTGGAATTACAGGGCTGTATAATGGGAATTTGGATCCCCAGTCAGTGCAGCAAGGTGTAATAGGATTGTTCTTATTACCCAGGCTGTAACCTCCCCTACTGAACCCTGTTCTACATAAATGCTGTGGAATGATTCCACCCTATCCTTTACCTACACCTTGAATAATCTTTCCCTGAACTTGTACATCTTTTTTTAGCACAATAAAGTCTTTCCTAGCACTGTCCCTAGCGCCTACAAACGTCTCTCCCTGCACTAAGTACACTGGAAAATTGCAGAATCCAAGATGGCTGAGGCTATTTATAGGGCTGTGACATCACAAGGCTGGGTGGCTCCTGATTGGCTGCATGCATGGCATGTTTCCTTCACATTGCTTGGTATGTCTACTCTGAAGCTAACTGCTACATCCAGCTTTCCCAGAGTCTGATATCGTCCACACCCCTCCTGTTTCCTTCACATTGCTTGGTATGTCTACTCTGAAGCATTAATGTCTCTTTCCCTGCTGGATTTATTGAGTATTTGTTTACATTGACTATTTCTGTATCTGGTCCTCCCTTGATTAGGCCATAAGTAGCCCCCTCCCCTCTTGTTCACACCTGATTGAACACTGAGTGGTATAAATCTAAGTTGTTAGGTCATTCCAGACCTCGGTCATTCCAAAATGCAACATCTTCAAAGTGCAACATTCTAAGTGCTGAGACTGAATTAGGCCTCTTTCACACTAGCGTTTTAGCCTTCCGTCCTAGAGATCCGTCCTCGGGTCTCTAGGACGGAAAGCTACTGATCAGGATTATCCCCATGCATCCTGAATGGAGAGAAATCCGTTCAGGATGCATCAGGATGTCTTCCGTTCAGTATGTCAACGTTTTTTGGACATTGACAAAAGCGCAGCATACTGCGGATTTGTCTCCGTCCAAAAATCCGGAAGACATGCCGTAACGCCGGATCCGGAATTAATGCCCATTGAAGGGCATTAGTCCGATCCGCCTTTAGCTAAATGTCGCTTTCGCGCATCGCCGGATCCGACGCTTAGCTTTGTCAATGGTTACTATGGCAGCCAGGATGCTAAAGTCCTGGTTGCCATAGTAAAGAGTAGGAAGCGCATACTTACATTCCGTGCGGCTCCCGGACGCTCCAGGATGACGTCCGGGCGCCCCAGTGCATAGATCACGTGATCGCATGGATCACGTGATCCATGCGCGCGGGCGCTCTGACGTCATTCAGGAGCGCCCCAGGAGCCGCACGGAATGTAGGTATGCCGCTCCACCGCTTCCTCACTGCCACTATGGCAACCAGGACGCTAGTAGCGTCCTGGTTGCCATAGTAACACTGAAAGCATTTTGAAGACTGATCAGTCTTCAAATGCTTCAGTTCACTTGCGTTGTGCCGGATTCGGCGTGCATTCCGGCGACGGAAGTGCACGCCGGATCTTCACAACGCAAGTGTGAAAGAGGCCTTATACCAGAATTGAACCAGAAGGGACCCAAAGGTAACTACAAAAAAGTTAATGTAAACAATGTTTCAATCTTTCTTCTTACTCTACCCACTTTTCCTAAACCTCCTAAAATACCCCCACATCCATTCACCCAGCAAGGAACTATTCATATCTCCCTCCATCTTACCTTCTCATCTGACTGATTGCACAAACTTGTTTGGCAACGTAAAACACTTCCTTCCCAAACACACACAGATACCTCCTGCCCTTTCTTTTTCTCACCTACTAACACTTTCTCTGCTTCTCCTTATTGCTGGTGATATCTCACCAAATCCAGGCCCCCCTCAGCAAATCCCCACTATCACCTCTACCTCCTACTACAAATCTCATTCCACAAATTTCTGCAACCCCTTAAACCTAATAACCATTCTTCTGACCCCTGCTCCTTTGGTTCCTCTTGATGGGGCATTATGGAACGCTCACTCTGTCTGTAACAAACTCTCCTACATTCATGATCTGTTTATCTCTCAAAAACTTTCCTTTCTGGGTCTCACAGAAACATGGCTGACACCCTCCGACACCTCCTCCCCTGCTGCACTCTCGTATAGTGGATTTCATTTCACTCACACCCCCGCCCTGGCAGCAAACATGGTGGAGGAGTTGGTCTGCTCCTATCAGATACCTGCTCCTACAGCCCAACTCCACTGCCGCCCTCCATTACACCCACTTCATTTGAAGTACACTCTGTTCGCATCTACTCTCCCTCCAACCTCCAAGTAGCTGTTATTTACCGCCCCCCAGGCCCAGCCACCATCTTTCTTGACCACTTTAACACCTGGCTCCTACACTTTCTTTCTGCTGACATCCCCACTATCATCATGGGTGACTTCAACATCCCCATTGACACCTGCCACTCAGCCGCCTCTAAACTCCTATCACTCTCCTCCTCCTTCGGCCCCTCACAGTGGTCTTCCGCTCCTACACACAGAGATGGTCACACTCTGGATCTTATCTTTACCCGCCTCTGCTCCCTATCTAACCTTTCTAATTCACCTCTCCCCCTATCCGACCACAACCTACTCACCTTCTCTTCACTCGTCTCTGCTGCTGCGCCCCTTGTCCATACACTAGCATACCCCCGCAGGAACCTTAAACATCTTGACTTTCGCTTGCTCTCCGACTCTCTTCTGCTGCTCTCTTCAATTTTTTCCCTCCAAGACCCAGATACTGCCACCACCCTATATAACACCACAATAAGTGCAACTCTGGACACTATTGCCCCACTTACACACAACGAATCCAGAAAAATAAACAGACAACCCTGGCACACCGACCTGACCAAAAATCTCAGACAAGCTTCCAGTGCTGCCGAGCGGCGATGGAAGAAATCCCATTCTAAAGATGAATTCACCGCATACAAGCAATCCCTCCTCATTTTTAAATCCTCACTCGCTGATGCAACACAGGCCTACTTCTCATCTCTCATATCTTCCCTATCCCACAACCCAAAACAACTTTTTAAGACCTTTAATTCTCTTCTCCGTCCACCAGCGCCCCCACCCTCTCCTCTCATCTCGGATCATCTGAGGATTTTGCCACATTCTTCAAACAAAAGATAGTCAACATCAGAGAAAGCTTCAACACACAGTCCCCACAGACCCTCCACACAGCTGCTCCGTCCTCTTTTCCCAAAACCAGCTTCTCCGCTATTACAGAAGAAAAATTCTCCACTCTACTCTCCAAATCCCATCTCCCCACCTGTGCTCTTGACCCAATCCCATCCCACCTCATCCCTAACAGTGTTTATCCCAGCCCTAACTCATCTCTTCAACCTATCACTAACCTCTGGTATCTTCCACTCTGCTTTTAAACATGCTACCATTACACCCATCCTCAAAAAGCCTTCACTTGACCCATCTTCTTTGTCCAGTTATCGCCCCATATCACTTCTTCCATATGCCTCAAAGCTACTTGAGCAACATGTCCATTCTGAACTGTCCTCTCACCTCTCCTCCTGCTCCCTCTTTGACCGGCTACAATCTGGCTTCCGACCCCACCACTCAACCGAGACTGCCCTCACCAAAGTCACCAATGACCTACTACTTGCCAAAACCAAAAAAACATTACTCTGTCCTCCTTCTTCTTGACTTGTCCTCTGCCTTTGACACAGTCGACCACCCCCTTCTGTTACAAACTCTCTCGGCATCACTGACCTGGCCCTCTCTTGGATCACATCATACCTCACAGACCGGACATTTAGTGTCTCCCACTCTCACGCCACCTCCTCGCCTCACTCCCTCTCTGTTGGTGTCCCGCAAGGCTCCATCCTAGGACCCCTGCTCTTCTCTATCTACACCTTCGGCCTGGGACAGCTTATAGAGTCCCATGGCTTTAAGTATCACTTATATGCTGATGACACACAAATCTACCTTTCTGGTCCAGACATCACCACCTTACTATCCAGAATCCCACAATGCCTATCTCGCATATCCTCCTTCTTCTCCTCTCGCTTTCTAAAACTTAACATGGATAAAACAGAATTCATCATCTTTCCCCCATCTTGCTCACCCCCCCCCAACAGACCTATCTATCACAATCAATGACTGCACACTCTCCCCGGTCAACCAAGTCTGCTGCCTTGGAGTGACCTTGGATTCTGCCCTCTCCTTCCGACCACACATCCAAGCCCTTTCCACCACCTGCCGCTTCCAACTCAAAAACATCTCCCGCATCTGCCCTTTCCTCAACTTTGAATTGGCAAAAATGCTTGTACATTCCCTCATCATCTCCCACCTAGACTACTGCAACATTCTCCTCTGTGGCCTTCCATCTAGCTCTCTCGCACCCCTAAAATCTATCCTCAACTCTGCTGCCCAACTAATCCACCTCTCCCCCCGTTACTCCTCTGCCTCTCCCCTCTGCCAGTCCCTGCACTGGCTCCCCATTGCCCAGCGAATTCAGTTTAAAATACTAACTAACACATACAAGGCCGTCCACAACCGGTCCCCACCCTACATCTCTGAGCTACTTTCCCGATACATCCCCACACGCAATCTTCGATCCTCACAGGACCTCCTTCTCTCCTCTCCTCTTATCACCTCTTCCCACACTCGCCTCCAGGATTTCTCCCGTGCATCCCCTATACTCTGGAACTCGCTACCCCAACATATCAGACTCTCACCTGCAGTGGAATCCTTCAAAAGAAACCTGAAAACCCACCTCTTCAGACAAGCCTACAGCCAGTGACACTGCTGCCTCTATATTGTGACCAGCTTCACCCTCGCCTACTGTCTCCTTCCCCCATACCATGTAGATTGTAAGCCCTCACGGGCAGGGCCCTCTATCCTTCTGTACCAGTCTGTAACTTGTCGTTCATGCTTAAGGCAATTGCCTGTATTATGTATGTGCACCGCTTATGATATGTACAGTGCTATGGAATGAATGGCGCTCTAAAAATAAATAATAATAATAATAATGGGGGATCCCACCTTCCCAGAGTTTCTTGCTCCATGTCCTCAAAACGTGCAGCAGCCATTTTAGGAAAAAATGTGATTCGTTACCACGAAGCGTGAGAAAATTCGGTGCGAATCGAATTTTTCCAGAAATTCGGTGCAAATTCCACTTCGTCAACTTTGATTCGCTCATCTCTAGTGGTGATAATGACTGCATCTTGAATTTAGACTACATCTTCATCTTCTCCAATATGAATTGCTGTTATTGATATGGCAATCTTATATGTAGAACACTGGAATGTCTGACTAGTGATAGAGGCACAGATGTCTGACAATTATCATGTTTCTGGATGTCTGCTGTCTGTGTACACGTGAAACCAACTAATTCCTAATTCGTTTCAGAGCACTTACTGTAAATATGTAATTATAACTAAATCCTAGTGGCTTTCTCCATTGAAATATGCAGGGACAATGAAGAAACTGAAATTATTTCCCGGAAGAACATCTCTTGAGTGTAATGTCAGGCTGGATACGCTGGTGTGATGTGCACTTCCCATCACTTGTGCAGCTGGCCATAATTGTAGAAGATACATTAGAGCATCATTACAGATTCATGCCTTGCTTGCCCATGGATATGCATTTTATATTAGACGATTCCAACGTGCACACATATGTCTTATAAAAGAACATCTCAGAAGAATACAAAACTATCTGTTATTACGATATTCTATAGTAAGGAACGCAGCAGCATCAATGTGAATGAGGAAATGGAAAACCAAAAACCAAACAGTATTTATATATCCATCTATCTGTCTATCTATCTATCTCATCGAAGGTGCGCAGTGCACTCAAATCGACCCTTTGAGGTCTTTTCCTGGTCATAGGTCACACCCGCTGAATGCTACAATGAAGCCGGGATACATAATGAGGCGTTTCGGCATGCCACAGGCAATAAAGTCTAAGAAAAGTACAGAGAACCTGTGAGGTGTGAGACAAGTAGCACACATTACCAATGTTGCAATAGAGGTCAAGTAGAGATATGTGGAGAAGAGCTGGTCCCTGCTAGTGTTCATCACTGAATAGGCTGATGGCCTCTTCTGCACCACTTTTAGTGTCTTGATCCTAAATTTGGCTGCTGTGAAGCTTACTCTGTCTTGGAGAGTGCTCTGTGACCAAAGAAGGACCACTCCCATTGAGACCCTTTACCAAGGGTAGGTAGAAAATATTTTTCTCCCCTGCCTGTAATTGTGGCTACAGACCAAGACAATGCCAAGAACCTGTGTTCACTAAATATTGTGAGTTGCTCTGTAAGATTGACAGACACTAGAGCCAACAAGCTGTGTGACTAACTGTCAAGTTGTGTGCCACTATGTGCAACCACCAAGCTGTGTGCCCAATTGCCAAGTTGAGTTTCACTGTTTGTAACTGCCAAGCTTTGTGCCCCGACTTGTGTAAAATTCAGTTCTGCAGAACTCTGTTGTGTCCGCCTCCATTACCGACAATGCACCATTAGGACACAATGTCAGGGTCAAGTGCCACACACTAAAAACCAACTATCTTCCTGAATCGTTTTTCATATTTTTTGGCTAAATTGTCCTAAAAAAACAATCACAGATCCTACCAACAACACGACCCTGTGTGGTGAGAACAAAAAATCACCTGGCAAGTTGTCTGCCACTTGATGGAGTAAATCACAGGGATGAATGAAAGTAATGGACCTCATTTTTAATTCAGAAGATGTCTTCTGTATGGAAAGAAATTTGAAAGAAAAAGCTTCACTTCTATTAAACGTAGTGCACTCCATGAAACACTGTTTTATGTTGCATGTAAAGGGCAGTGGATTTGTCCCCACAGCTTTATATCTATTTTCTGTACATATGATTTCATGATTTTTGTCAGCAAAAACTATATATCTTACAGTATCTCAGGAACAAGCTGAAGTGAATGGTCTATCAGCCACGGAGCGTATATTTGTGCATCATGTAATCCCAATACATGGATAACTCTTCTGCTCAAGTAAGTGTCCCGGACCTGATCTTTTCACTTTACAAGGTGCTGAGAATCAATATCTCATTATTCTACAAGCAACTTCAAGAGAAATTCGCAAAGCTGAAAGAATAAATGTTCCTGAACCCACCGGTTGCTGACAAACTTAGTTGTTTTTTTTACCAACTTGTATGTAGAAAAGCCAGTTTTTAGTGGAAATGCGGATGTGTGCTCGGTTCTTCAGGCAATGGAATTTGAGAGTGTTCACGAGTGGTGGAAGTCCTAAAAACAAAATATTTTCCTTTTGTCGTGTGAAGAAGAAGAACTTTTGATTGAGCGTCTTTCTACATTTAGGGTACAACTACAAGTGGCAGTGGATCACCTGTGGATCCGGCTGAAATCTGCCTCAACAATGCCCAGAATGGGTTGGTTTTTGCGGCGGGATTGCTGTAGGAATTTCAGCAGGTCTTCAGTTGCTTTGAAACTTTGCCTTACAAAGGCTGAAAACCATGGGTAGAACCCGCAGTATGAATGAGCATGCTGTGCAGGGTTGGATTGGCCCACCAGAGTACAAAAAGATTCTCTGGTGGCCCCAGACTCTCATCCTATAGTGAGCCCCAAAGGTCCAGGAGAAAAAAACATTTGGAGTTGCCTTTGGAGATAGTCACTTGCCATTTTAGTCTGCTTCTTTGACTCAAAACCTATTAGACTTTATTGATGATATGGGGGTTGGGACCCACAAATAATTTCCTCTGGTGGGTCCAATGTGCTGTTATGCTGTGGATCCAAAACCCGCTGGAAAAGTCAGTTTATACTACAGGCTTCTTTTTCACAGCATGTGAATAAGATTTCTGAAAACCTCATCCACTCTGCTGGTACTGTAAATGGTGCAGATTTTTCACACAGTTTCACTAAGGAGAATTCTAAGCATTTACACTTGTGTGACTGTAACTTAAAGAGGTTTTCGTGACTTTTCACTGATTTGATATTGATGGGCTTTGCTTAGGATAGCCTCTCAATATTAGATCTGTGGGCCTAGACTTCTAACACCCTCACAATCAGCTAATTGAAGAGGCTGCAGCGCTCCAGTAAGTGCTGTGAACTCTTCATTTACCAGAATCAGCTCCCTAATTTTTTGAAGTGGCTATGCCTAGTATTGCAGCATGAATGGAACTGAGCTGCAGTACCAGGTACAACCACTGCATGGCGCTGTGTCAGGTAAACAATGAAGCTAAGTGAAGGAGGTTACAAGTGTAGGACCCCCTACTTAACTGATTTTGAAGACCTATCCTAAACTGATTAACCATGGGCTTCATTTTAAAATGTGATTGTTGTGTGGAGACAATGCATTTAGTGTTAAATTTATATTCACCTCTCTACGTCTACCAAATAATCCAGAAAGTTACCGTGTACAGCTAAGTACACACCCTAATAGCTACACCACTGAAAGCATTAATGGGGCTCTCTCACAAAAAATATTCAACATTTTTAAAACCAGCTGTCACGCTTCGGTATGGGAGGGAAACCCCACACAGAGCATAAGAGGGAAGGAGGAACAGGGAATCAGGCCTGAGAACTAGACAAGGAAAACCTAACCAAAATTCTGACTGACTAACAGTATGAACAGACTCCAAAGATAGGTGAGTTCATATGCAGGAATACCTAGAGTCCTATCAAGCCCTATAGGACCCTGGTACTAATGCCAGGGACAAGACTTTCTGTTCCTCCAAAAGGAAGGACGAACAGGAGTCTCCTTCAGGCCTAATACAAACAATAGGGAAATGTAACTCACAGAACCCCAACAAAATACAAAAGGGAAAGGAAAGACTTAACTTCAATGGAAGCGCCAGGAACTCAGCCGAGATCCAACCACAACCGCCAAGCATTGTGGGAGAAGCAACTTTAAATAGAGAAGGTTAAATGACCCTAATAGCCACACCTGGGGAAAGAAGGTGTGGCAATCACGAGAGGCAACACAGACGTCATTTAATCCAAACAGAAAATATGTCAGATCAAACCACGTGTTGCCAGTCTCACCGATCTTCTGCCACCTGTCTCGGGAACGTCCGTGACACTAACATCTTAGGTTGAAAACTTTTGTATATTGCAAGTGATAAAACATTTAGTACAGCCACTGAGTTAATTATTCAAATGTATCTGTACAGCAACATCTGCTGTTTGTTCTTTTCCTTATTTCTCTGTCCACCTGAGTAACATCCCTGAGGTGGACACACATGCTCAGTTCCATCTTTTAATTGCCACCATCCCTATCTACTGTTAGAAGGCTTGACATTTACAGGGAGAGAGCTGCCACAGAAAAGACATGCCCTGATCTATGACAGGGAAAGAACTGCAGCAGAAAGTACACAACCCCTGAACTGCCAGCTTGAAATAAGTCTAGGAGATCAATTGAATTAATGAATGGAGATAGCTCTTTATTCATGGGTTGGTTCAAAGTTTTCTAGAGATTGTTATATACTATATGATATTTGATTTTCCCTTTGGATAGTCCCTTTAATTTCCTCATCCAAGAGATTTACAGCCTATTTAAACCTTTGGTCAGCGTGGAATTCTTACAATGATAATTTCACTCCAACTCTAGACCTCATGGGACCAACAAAGACAGATCCTGCATGGTGGATCATAATGTCCACCTTAGAGTTCCAAATCATTGCACCATAATCTCAGAAAAACGGAACAAGCACAGTTTTCTTCTCCGAGCTTCTGCATGAATTCATGAGATAAGCTTTTCACATGTCATCATGTACAGTATGGGCCCATAGAGTTTTATGGGTATCGTATTATGGATCCATGCAACATGGTTTTGTAATCTGGCCCTTAAAGGCTGGCCTGTTACATGTGCACTTGGCCGCTGAAGGCATCTGTGTTGGTCCCATGTTCCTATGTGCCCACATTGCTGAGAAAAATGATGTTTTAACAAATGCAAACGAGCCTCTAGGAGCAACGGGGGCGTTGCCATTACACCTAGAGGCTCTGCTCTCTCTGCAATTGCTGCACCCTCTGCACTTTGATTGACAGGACCAGGCAGTGAAACAGCATCACACCTGGTCCTGTCAATCAAAGTGGAAAGGACGCAGCTGTTCCAGAAAGAGCATAGCTTCTAGGTGTAACGGTAACGCCCCTATTGCTCCTAGAGGCTCATTTGCATACAATAAAACATAATTTTTCTTAGCAATGCAGGCACATAGGAACATGGGACCAACACAGATGCCTTCAAGTGCCAAGCGCACATGTAACAAGTCAGCCACTGTCATAGCCCCAAATCTGCTGACAGATGCCCTCTAAAGGGGTTGTATGGGTTCAGAGCTGAACCCGGACATACCAAAAATTTTACTCAGGCAGCACCCCTGATCTTAGCATCGGATCATCTCATGCTCCAATGCTCTCTCTTGCCCTCAAGGGCTCTTTTGTTTACAATAACACACTGCAGGGAGGAAGCTTCCACCCGGCAGTGTGTTCGGTGACGTCACCGACTCTGATGGGCGTGCTTTAGCGCTGCCCTAGCCATTTTACAGGCTAGGAAAGTGCTAAAGCCCGCCCATCAGTGCCAGTGATGTCACCAGGCTTCATGGCAGCCCCATGGAGAGCCCGTTTCGTCTTCAGAACTCCGGAAAATGCCTTTGCCCTGCGCACTTTGAAACTGGTAAGAAAATTAAAGCAACCACCTGATTGGTTACCATGAGCTTCATCGATGAGTATAGCGACCTTATTGTGCTGTCTTAAAATCTGCATATTCCAAATGCACAATTCTAGGTAGTTCAAAATATTTCTACAATCTAAATGGCTTGTTCCTACGAAACCAGAATGTTCCGACTGGACTCAACAGATTAAGTTTGGTTTTGGAAAACCATAAAATATTTTTTATGGTATTTAATGTTTATAGAGAAAAGGAAGAAATATCAAGAAGAGTCTAGGCAGGTGGTAGTAGTTATATAGGTCAGAGTCTCTCAGGACCATATTATATAGTGACATTGACAAAACAGGTCAATAATGCAACCTTTGCAATGATTCTAAAAGGGGAATGACAGCAAGATATGAGTAGAAATTCATTGTTTCCATCTTTAAAATTCATTTAAGAAAGACACAAAAAATTCAGCCAGACTTTTATCTTGTTAGTAGTCTTGCATATGTATTTATGCTATTTAAAGGCACGCCAAATCTTTAAGGATATGTCTTTAAAGATATACAACCACATTTTTCTTATTGCTTCAATGAATTTTAAATGAAAAAAGAACTTTTGTAAATAATCTTGTTAAAAAATCTACCATTTTGCTTCTACAGCTCCTAAGCTCTGCAATGTGTCTGTGTGGTGACAGACTACAAAAAAACCTTGTTGATACCAATCCTACAGTCATATTTCATCCCTTCTGTCCCCTACTTCTTTGGTAAGTAACCAAATGCATAGGTCAGATGGAAAAGAGTGTGTTCGCAAGATCAGACTACACCAAACTTGTTTGTAGTCTGTTACCATGGACACATTGTTCGGTATAGTAACATAGTAACATAGTATATAAGACCGAAAAAAGACATTTGTCCATCCAGTTCGGCCTGTTTCCTACAAGTTGATCCAGAGCAAGGAAAAAAATCCCTGTGAGGCAGAAGCCAATTTTCCCCACTTAAGGGGAAACAAATTCCTTCCTGACTCCAATCAGGCAATCAGAATAACTCCCTGGATCAACGACCCCTCTCTAGTAGCTATGGCCTGTAATATTATTACACTCCAGAAATACATCCAGGCCCCTCTTAAATTCCTTTATTGTACTCACCATCACCACCTCCTCAGGCAGAGAGTTCCATAGTCTCACTGCTCTTACCCTAAAGAATCCTCTTCTGTGTTTGTGTACAAACCTTCTTTCCTCCAGACGCAGAGGATGTCCCCTCGTCACAGTCAAAGTCCTGGGGATAAATAGATGATGGGAGAGATCTCTGTACTGACCCCTGATATATTTATACATAGTTATTAGATCTCCCCTCAGTCGTATTTTTTCTAAAGTGAATAACCCTAATTTTGATAACCTTTCAGGGTACTGTAGTTGCCCCATTCCAGTTATTACTTTAGTTGCCCTCCTCTGAACCCTCTCCAGCTCTGCTATGTCTGCCTTGTTCACAGGAGCCCAGAATTGTACACAGTCCTCCATGTGTGGTCTGACTAGCGATTTGTAAAGTGGTGGGACTATGTTCTCATCACGGGCATCTATGCCCCTTTTGATGCAACCCATTATCTTATTGGCCTTGGCAGTAGCTGCCTTACACTGGTTTTTGCAGCTTAATTTGCTATTTATTAAAATTCCTAGATCCTTTTCCATGTCAGTGTTACCGAGTGTTTTACCATTTAAATTGTACGGGTGACTTGCATTATTCCTTCCCATGTGCATAACTTTACATTTGTCAGTGTTAAACCTCATCTGCCATTTCTCTGCCCAAGCCTCCAATCTATCCAGATCCCTCTGTAGCAGAAAACTGTCCTCTTCAGTGTTAATTACTTTACACAGTTTAGTGTCATCTGCAAAAATAGATATTTTACTGTGCAGGCCTTCTACAAGATCATTAATAAATATATTGAAGAGAATAGGGCCCAATACTGACCCCTGAGGTACCCCACTAGTGACTGTGACCCAATCTGAGTATCTACCGTTAATAACCACCCTCTGTTTTCTGTCACTTAGCCAGTTACTTACCCACATACAGACATTTTCTCCCAGTCCGAGCATCCTCATTTTATATACTAACCTTTTATGAGGTACAGTGTCAAATGCTTTGGAGAAGTCCAGATATACGACATCCATTGATTCGCCGCTGTCAAGTCTAGAACTTACCTCCTTATAGAAGCTGATTAAATTAGTTTGGCATGACCGATCCCTCATGAAGCCATGCTAATATGGCGTTATTTGCTTATTTTCATTGAGATACTCCAAAATAGCATCTCTTAGAAACCCTTCAAACAGTTTACCAACAATAGATGTTAAACTTACCGTCCTATAATTTCCAGGCTCTGTTTTTGGACCCTTTTTGAATATTGGCACCACATTTGCTATGCGCCAATCCTGTGGAACATTCCCTGTCAGTATAGAGTCCTTAAATATCAGAAATAAAGGTCTGGCTATGACATCACTTAATTCCCTTAAGATACGGGGGTGTATGCCATCTGGTCCTGGCGATTTGTCTATTTTAATCTTTTTAAGTCGCTGTTGTACTTCTTCCTAGGTCAGACAGGGCACTTTTAATGGGGAATTTACTTTTACATTTTGCATTTCATCCGACAGTTTATTTTCCTCAGTGAATATAGTGGAGAAAAAAATATTTAATAGTTTTGCTTTATCCTCGTCGCTCTCTGCAACAGCCCCCTCATTGCTATGTAGAGGGCCGACTCCTTCAGATTTATATTTTTTACTATTTATATAATTAAAGAACATTTTAGGGTTAGTTTTACTCTCTTTGGCAAATAATCTCTCAGTCTCTAGTTTGGCAATTTTTATTAGTTTTTTACATATTCTATTTTTTATAGTTTATCAGTGCTTCCTGGCTCCCCTCCTGTTTTAGTGATTTATATGCTTTCTTTTTGTCATTTATTGCTATCTTTACGGTTCTATTTATCCACATTGGTTTCTTATTGTTTCTTAGCCTTTTATTCCTATAAGGTATGTACCTCTCACAATTAGATGTTACAATGCTTTTAAAAACCTCCCATTTTGTGGTTGTATTTTTATTTTTGAGGACTTTGTCCCAGTTAGTTAGGCCTATGGCCTCGCTTAGTTGGCTAAATTTAGCTTTTTTGAAGTTTGGTATTTTTGTTCATCCCTTTAGAAACTCTCGTTTGAAGGATAATTGGAAGGTTATTACTTTATGGTCACTATTTCCTAGGTGTCCCCCAACCTGCACATCTGTTGTTCTGTCAGGTCTATTGGTTAATACTAAGTCCAGTATGGCCGTCCCTCTAGTGGGGTCCTGAACCAGTTGGGAAAGGTAATTGTCTTTGGCTATTGCCAAGAACCTGTTTCCTTTTTGGGATGTACAGCTTTCAGTTTCCCAGTCTATATCTGGGTAGTTGAAGTCCCCCATAATAACGACTTCATTATGATTTAATGAATAGTAACAGTAAATGCAAACTATAGATTTTATAGCAAGATTATTAACAAAGCTGCTTAATATTCAGATGAATAGGGGTCTATCTGTATTTGCTGTGCAGTTTAAGGTAATATATTAAACCAAAATTTTAATAGCATTTAGCTCAGGCGAGCATTTTTACTTCTAGTGCAGTCAGGGAGCACAGGTTTTGTTAGACAATGCCTCATATTATGTGTATGGTCAGCCGTTATTATTATATTTTTAGTCCATCGAAATATTTAAATTGAATTACATGACCAAATCAAAACCTAATCAGCATTACTGGGGTTTGCAAACATGGTTGGGAAATGGCAACACACACAAATGCCATCACTGACCATCTTGTGCAGCTCGCTTGCACCACAGTGCAAAATCATCAAACTTATTTTAGTGGGTTATTACTGTGAATGAATGCCAGTTCCAAGGTGTCTAAGATATTTAAAAACATGGAAGGCTTTACTCTGTGGCACCTAAATAACAAGTGGGAACAAGCTTGCTACCCTATGAGCAACAACCTTCAGCAGAAAACTGAGGTTAGAACATGCACTGATCATAGTCTAAGATCCCAGTACTCTATATGGTCCTGAGTCCACTAGAGTATCTTCTGGTGGTGGGCCAATCCGATGATTTCTTTTCACTTCTACATCTTATATTGAGTGACATCACTGTTCGGCAGTTTCAGGGCAGCTCAGAACTCCAAGCAATGTCACTCGACTAGAAGTAGCAAGGATTAAAAATAACAAAAGGCTTTCCAGAAATCCTACAATAAGCTACATGATGAATGGGGCTTCATGACATCCAGTTGCGAAATGGTCAACTTACATTGCAAGATGTGACGTGCTAGATTTGGGTCGCACTGGTTCTTTAACCTTTTCATCCATGGACATTTTGCATGACCAACATAGTCAAGGTCACATTTATTGTGTGTCTCATTGATTTCCTGTGGCATATAAGTGCACATGGTGGCTTTGGCTTTCTAATGTGTTCATCCATGACAAGTCAAAGCATCTCCAGAACTTCCACAGCTGTAATTGTTTCAATACAGAAATTGCACCCCTTCAAGTAAATGTCAGGCCCTTCATAGTCTGTCAAAGGAAAGAATTTACTTTTTTTTAGTTTGGAAAAAATATATAAGTTTATTTGAAAACCCCATTTTTATACAAGGAAATAAAGCAAACAGCTGCCAATTGTAATCTGCCTCCTCCACGACATTTACAGCGTGTCTGACATTTCAGCTGCTATCAATGAGAAAGAGAGAATCCTCCCTAAGGGAGCGAGTGTTATTTCTGCAGCTAATTGACTGGCTGACACCTTCATTCATAAAGCAAGGTATTGGTGGCTGTTTACCATGCATGATGACTTCAGCAATTTATGACTCTCAGTAAAGTAAAGAATATTGATGTCCTTACAAGCCTGTAAAAGGTTTTCCTTGATTCCATCAATTTGGTCTCAGAGAAAACAGAGCGGCAGATGAACCACATGCAATAGCTGTATCGCATTCAGTCTGGGCCGTCAGAGTACATTGACATATACAAGCCACTCTATAAGAACAAAGATAATGGATTCCAATGGTTCTCCTACATTGCCTGTGCCTAGGTCTTAGAATATTAAAGTTCAACATGTAGAAGGACCTAAGATAATGTGTTCTAGTACACATTGATTATTTTAGAAATTAGATCTCTACCAAAGCCTTGTTAATCCAAATACCACCCATTAAAGAGTCTTGAAACATGACTAGGGATTCTAGCCAAGCCAGAGTCCTCAGAGAAACAGTTTTCTTTCTTCTGGAGGAGAGCTTATTTGCATACATTTTCCCAGTGCAGTGCCTGTAAGACACACAATGCCTGTTGACCTCTGCAAGGAGAATCCAAACTTCCGAAAGCTGGTCATGTTGGGATAACTCTGGAAGGGTCAATTCTATTTGATAGACAATTACAATTTGATCTCTATTTAGATGACTCACCCTTAGAACTAGCACTTAACAATATTACAACTGACATCCACAGTTAAACACCTACAGTGATCGACCTAATTGCTTATTTAGAATATGTGACTAGTTTGATATGCATCTCCAGGGTACCAGAGATGGCATTCCACCCTTGCCACCCATTGTCAACTTTGTACAGTTGCAACTCCATGTCTGTCAGTTCATTTTGACAACAAGTAGGAATGCGGCACGATTCCTTTTCGAGACAAATGGGGGTGTCTTGGGGTGAACAATGTGTAAGCTCCAGCGACCAGTTGGAGTTCTGTTTACCAAGCTTCTGGTACCAAACACCCAACAATATTCATTATGAGTGCTCATACACTTAACCATCCAATGAACTCTTATGCCGCTTTGTACTTGTCATATGGTAGCAGTACAAGGATTGTACACAACATGCTCTTATCAAATTTCCTTTTTGTGAAAGGTGAAAAAGCCCCAGACGTTGTGATCTGGCTCAGTCTGACATCCTGCCATTTCGCACACCTCTGGCATTTCTCTGGGGAGCTTGTTCTCAAATACAGAAGAGTGTACCAATGAGAAGATCATTAGTGGACTTAACATATTACTGCAGAACATTGTGGGTTAAAAGGTGCCCGCTGCCTAAAGACTGTGCTGGTATTAAATTGAATGAACGTGGTGTGCTATAACTAAAATACTTGTTATTGCCATTCCTTTGCTAACCGGAATAAAATAACTTTTATATTGCTATTATGTGTTCAGACTCTGGTGTATTTTTTTTTTCTTTTAACCTTCATTGCAAAATGAAATGACAAAATATCAATTACTAATTCATGTTCTACACGATGTCTGATTTTAATTTTCTATTGTAACCTCTTAATGACTTCTGCCTTACAAATATGACAGAAGTTCGGGGTTTAAATATGGTATCTAAGCGAATTCCATAGCCTTCGGGTGGCTGCAGTTTTTCACAGCAGACACCTGGAGGCAATGTATATGATCGGCGATAATGCCGATCACAACCACTCAGATACCTCACATATCAAACTAGTGACATATTCTGATTGAACAATCAGGTCAGTTACTGTAGGTGTGTGTGAAAGAAATTAAGTGGTTAATGAAAATGAATTGATAATTATACTTAATTGTCAAGTATTCTCCGTTTTCAAGTTTTATGCTTGAATGTCTTTGGCTAATGTAACATCTATCAAGAGCATGGATTTTGAGTTAAATTGGGAAATATAGTCTGTTGTTTTCCTAATTCAGTTTTGAAACATTTATTAGTAACTTAGATATGACAAACGGGGAACTGCTTGGACACTGATACATTATGAAATATATACTGGGACTTTTGCAGTATTCTGAGTCATGTCTGTATGTATACATTTATCTTTTCAAACCATTATGCTTCTGATTGGTTGCTTCAATAAATACTTGTGATTGGAAATATCAAAATTGATGACTAAAAGGGGGTGGTTAGAGCCACAATGTACAACTAATAAAATTGACTCTAAGGGCTTTGCCAGGCATAGAATCCTTTAACCAGCAAAGTGTCGGGGTCTCCGATTCTTAGGTCGACCGCATTCCCTGGCAAATGGGGAGAGCTTGTTAACCAATTTGAGTCCCACAGACAAGCGAGGTGTAGTCCCCTAGTTTGGCTGCAACATATTCTAACTGTTGGTGCCAGTTATAATATCACTAGTGGTACAACCACAGCATCTGAGTGGTGAAACCCTGGAAGCGCTGTGCTCCAAATGCCTCAATGCCCCCCCCCGCACTTAAATTGAGGGTGTTATTAGCTTGTTGTGGCAACCACAGGCCTTCTCAAAGCTCAGAGGCTTGCCACAGTGATGTTCCTATGGAGTGCTGCCTCATATGGAGCCCTGTTTCTATGGAGCCCTGCTTGTGTAGGTCGGGCGGACTCTGAAATTTTATATTCGATAAGCCTTGTTTTAATTGACTCTTGTGAGTAGAATAAATCCGTCTTTTAGCCCAAAGTGCATGAGGTGCTTCGCTATCTTTCTCCTTGATTCCTGATATGACAGGTTGATCGGATGTGAAAAAACTGTGGAGCTGCACTGCTCCAGGACACAGTAGCAGTGTTTGGCGACATATGGAAGCAGAATTGGAGGAAGGTTCTGGCACCTGACTTAAAGGGAACTCACTCAAAGCAGCATAAAGTAGTGACAGACGCACTAATTTCAGCGGTGTGTCACTCATGAGCTAAAAGTAAGTAGTTGCCGAGAACCAGCATCATAATCACTGCAGCACAGGCCTTGAAAAGAGTCAGATCTACCTGAGTTAGAGTTATTCATAACCTCCTGCTCTCCCCGACCCATCTGATGATTGAGTCTTCTCCTTACTTTTCTCCCTTGAAGAGAACTGTCAATCATAAGCCGATGGGTGGGGAGAGCAGGAGCTTATGAATAACTGTGGCTCTTCTTAGGTAGATCTGACTCTTTTAAAGGCCTGGGTTGCAATGATTATGATGCTGGTTCTCGGCAACTACTTACTTTTAGCTCATGAGTGACACACCGCTGAAATCAGCTCGTCTGTCGCTACTTTATGCTGTCCTCGGTGAGTTCAGCATAAAATTAATGACAGGTTCCCTTTAACTTTTGTTTGTGGATTCCAGGAGAGCAGAGCAGTCGCTTAACTTTATTTTACTTGCTTAGTGTAAATTGAACCCGCTTCACAAAGGGTTATCAGTGCTCATAGTAAGAGCTATAACCCGAGTTTTTTCTCTGGTCATTGAGGGGTTATAGGGCTTGTCTCAGCACATGAACCCCTTCTATAGAACCTATTAGGTCCTACTACAAGAGCCTCCCCTGCTCTGATAGATTTGGCGCCTCCATACATTCCATTGATGGCTATTTATTCGAATGGGTATATGTATGCTTTATTAAATTCTAAGCCTAGAAGGACCTTTCCCCTAAGATAATGGCTAATTGTTGGGTGTGAGAGAAGCCAGACCCGTGGCAATCAACTGATCACTGCAAGGGCGTAGCTATAGGGAAGCAGGGGAAGCGGCTGCTTTTGGGCGAGAACTCAAAAGGGGCTCACCCAGGAGGAGGACTAAAAGATTTTATTGTCAGGGCCCCCTTAACAGTATTATACAATTACATTATATATAGTGACATCTTACACAATCTATACCGTACTTGTAGGAAATGGACGGAGCGGCTGCCGGGCCTGGTCCGAGAGAGCGATTTTGACTAGCCACAGGAGTAGGGGTTGCTTGGTAGGAGGAGGTTGAGAAGCAGTTGCTTGGGAGAGGGCCCATTCAAAAATTTGCTGTGGGGCCCAGTCATTTCTAGTTACGCCACTGGATCACTGCATCATCTGTCTCTCAAGAGACAACCTGTTTCATGACCACCTGCCTAGATGAGCAAGTTGTGCAACTCATGTCGCAAGACCTTTTGCATGCAATTTATTATTAGTGGTAATATTATTAATAGTATTAAATTGTATTTATTTCAAAGGCAGTACTATTATATTTGAATTCAATTTTGCTTTACAAAACTTGAACTTTTCTTTGGCAGCTGATTTCGGTGTAACTTTAGTACTCAGTAAGCGGAACTGCATTGACGTGTATGGAGACAAATGATCAGGAAGTGTCATCGTTCTTGTATGAACACTAAACCTAGTGTAAAGGAAGACTCATTACGATTCAGCAACGGGTTTACAGTAAATAGTGCTTTCTTTACGCAGGCTTTTATTGGCTGTTGATGGTCCTAATATTCCCCAGGGCAGTAAAATGAGTGGCTGGAAGACCATTATTACACTTCCTTGTTGAATAATAAACTAAGCTGTGAATACGGTGGTAAACCATACCGAACGCGCAGTAATTCCTTTTAAGCATCCAAAGAAAATTTCCTGTAACTTACTCTTGTCAGTAATGTGCCAGTGTAATGTTTAAAAGTCTGTCTTTTACAGAAAAAAAAATATTACAAAACGAGCCCAAACATATATTTTTGTTTTATTTACTTATTATTTATTTCTTTTTTGGCAAAGACACGTCTATGTATAGTGGTCACATACAGTATAGACATATATGCTGTATATATACATATATATCTGCAAAGACAGACTTGTAGTCAGATAAGATACTACAATACAATCAGAAAGTCTTCAGACCCTTTCACGTTTTCACATTTTGTTATGTTGCTAGCTTGCCTTGTGTCCCTGTCTATAATACAGGGATCAGCAACCTCCAGCACTCCAGCTGCTCTGAAACTACAACTCCCAGAATCCTCCTTTCACTTCTATGGGAGTTACAAGAACAGCGAAGCCAAGTGTGTATGCTGAGAGTTGTAGTTTCACAGCAGCTGGAGTGCCGAAGGTTGCTGATCCCTGCTATAGAACCTGAGAGATGATATGAGGCTGGGGCTGATATATGGCTGGGGGCTGATCTGAGGCATGGGAAGCTGCTCTGAGGAATGGGGGTCTGATCTGAGGCATGGGGGTCTCATTTGAGGTCTGAATGGAGGGTCTTATTTATATTGGGGCTATTAGCTGAGGTCTGATTGGGGGCATTCACATTGGGGTCTGAGCTGAGGTCTGATTATGGGTCTGATCTGAGGTCTTATTAAGGGTCTTATTAACATTGGGTTCTGATTGCTGGTCTGATCTGAGGTCTAATGAAAATTATTTTTTCTTATTGTCCTCCTCTAAAACCTAAGTAAGCTGCTGCATCTTATAGGGCAAAAAATACGATATATTTATATATATTTTTTTTAAATAAAGACAGTGAAATGGAAAGAAAAACTGAAAACAATTTTTGTAATATAAAAACTGATTAAACATTCCACCTAATAAACAGGTATGCCATAAAAGGGAGATATTTTCTTTAACCAACATTGCATATTCTCAAATTCAATGCGAAATATAGTGGCACCCAAAGTTCCTATAGATCAGAGTTATGGACCCATATATTGTTCCAGTGCCTCCTCATGGGGCCTCCGTTAAACCCAGTATTCTCCTCTAGAAGTAGTGCGTCTATTGTAAAATCTGAATCTGAAATGTTGCATGCTCTATCACATACCTAATAATGGAAGAATATTTATAGATTCCATCTCTGAGGTATACAGAGGCAAAGTCTAATGGGGTCATTTAATAAACAGAAATACGCTTAAATTAGGCAAATTTTTGGTGCAGGTTGTAGCGAAAAGGTCCTTTGAGCTGCAATCTCCACACCAGGTCTAAAGTGGACCAGGTGTGGGCGGGGAAGGGGATGGCCTGGCAGGCCTGGCTCATTTATGATTTTCTACACCTGTTTTAGGAAGCCAGGAAGCGGCGATGGATCTGCCTAAGTTATGTAGAGGCCGGCGCATCTTCATAACTCTGGTGGATCTGGTGGGCTTATTAAGACCACCGGCTAAACAGCAGGTACTAATAACTGTACCCCTAAGTGCAAAGCAGGTTATGTGCAATATAATTACAGATCTCTCTCAGGTAGAAATAGAGCAATCGCGATCCCCTGCCCAGCTCCTCTAATGTTTCCCTGGTGGCCTAGTTGGTATATAAAATATAAACTAAACTAAAGGGAGCAACAATTCTATTAAAAAATCAAGTTTATTGTATTATATTTAAAAACCAAAAACGCCCCACAAGACTAACTCCATATAAATGAGACGGAAAGAATCAACACAAGAGGTCAGTGGGGGCAGGGACTAACCACGGCAGTGTGACCCTGAAGTCCCTAATCTGCCCCTACTTGGCCTCAAATCCCCTAGTAAAAATCACAGGGTCCAAAAAACCCCGCAAGGGTGGCCAGTCGGAACCTCACCCTGGTCAACTGACCCTAGTCTAAATTGAGTGAGGACCGGTCCCATACAGATACATTAACTCCCACCATATAACTTGTACAATGGGGTCAAAAGAACAGGCAACACACATAAAAAGGTTCTGGTGCGCAAATGCGTCCAACGCGTTTCTAAATAAACGCACCTATAATCAGGTGAGGCCCATGAGTCATCAGAACGCTGGGCCAATACAAATCATGTGTACAAATGCCCATATAAAGCTACTTAGACCGTGAGTTCACATCAATTCCGAGCTGTGGCGTATGGCTGCGGCTTCATGAGGAAGCCAGGACATATAATGCAGGTCGGCCAAAGTATATGACCTTAGACCGCGCACCGATGTGGCGTCTCGTCCCTGTGCATGCCTCCCTAAGGGATTGCATTATATGTCCTGGCTCCCTCATGAAGCCGCAGCCATACGCCGCAGCTCGGAATTGATGTGAACTCACGGTCTAAGTATAACTTTATATGGGCATTTGTGCACATGATTTGTATATTGGCCCAGCGTTCCCTGATGACTCATGGGCCTCACCTGATTATAGGTGCGCTTATTTGAAGAAACGCGTTGGAACGCATTTGCCGCACCAGAACCTTTTATGTGTGTTGCCTGTCTTTTGACCCCCATTGTACAAGTTATATGGTGGGGGTTAATGTATCTTGTATGGGACCGGTCCTCGACCCCAATTTAGACTAGGGTCAGTTGACCAGGGTGAGGTTCCGGCACACGGTTTTTTGGACCCTGTGATTTTTACTAGGGGAATTGAGGCCAAGTAGAGGCAGATTAGGGACTTCAGGGTCACACTGCCGTGGTTAGTCCCTGCCCCCACTGACCTCTTGTGTTGATTCTTTCCGTCTCATTTATATGGAGTTAGTCTTGTGGGGCGTTTTTGGTTTTTAAATATAATACAATAAACTAGATTTTTTAATAGAATTGTTGCTCCCTTTAGTTTAGTTTATATTTTTCATTGATTGAGCACAGACCCGCACCACTCCTGGGTCCACTGACTTAAAGTGTTATCTAGTTGGTATATAGCAGAGTGTCAGCACATTGCTGACACTCTGCTATAAACGGCTGACATCTGTGCTGTGATGTCAGCCGTTTAACCCCTTCCATGCCACAGTCCGTACTGACCGCTGTATGGAAGGGGTTAAACAGGAGGGAGCTCCCTCCCTCTCCCATCGGGGGCTGCTGTGCCCTTGCAGCCCTCGATTCTTGATGGGATTGCAGAGGGAGGGAGCTTCTTGAATGCCCTTTCCCAACGCTCCAAATTTAGATCTAATAGGCCCAATATAATACAGTATGTAACACAAGTTATGTCAAGAAAGGACTTTTCCACACTCTTTGCTCTGTAGTACTTTATGAAAACTGTAAAAGTAAAGTTGACTGGATCTTTGAGCCTCTAATTTTTGAAAGGGGCTTCTAAAAAGAGGATAATGATGCTATGAATTTTTTGCCCAAGTTTTTTCTATATTTTCCAGCTTCCACAGCAAATAAGGCTACTTTCACATCTGTAGCAGTGTGTTCCAGTCGGCAGTTCTAGCAGATACTGCCGGGAATCAGCTGGACAAAAACTGCTGCATGCAGCGTTTTCTGTCTGACCAATTTTCAGCATTTTTGCCAGATAGCAGCTGGATCTCTGCCGGACTGCATTATAGTCAATGGGGTCCAGTAGGAAGGTGACAGTATCTGGCAATGCCGGATCAGGAGAACTCCCGCAGGCTGTTCTGGTAGAGGCTCTGCCGCAGATGTGAAATTAGCCGAAAACTTCAGACTAAAGATTTCCAAAACTAATAAGAAATACATATCAGAATGATGACTTGATGTAGACTTCTTTCACATAGATTGATTTTCACTTTGATAATACACTTTTTCTGTTGACCAGTATCTAGTGATTTCTTGAAATTAAATTTGGATTTGATTAGTTTAAATTGGTTGGGTAGTTCGATTCGGGTCCAAATGCATTCAACCAGAATTGAAAGTTCTCAAATTGCCCTGAAAAGTTGTGGATGACACTTTGGGGTCTCCTAGGACTGCAACTTATTTTAAGCTCAGTTATGCCAAGGGAGCATTAGTCATCCTAAAGTAACAGTGATGTAGGAGGACTATGGGTAAATGTATGGCCACTGGGGGTAACAAACACACTGTACTGTAGGATTTTCAAGGTTAAAAAATGGTCTGAAAAAATTAATTTTTTTGGCGGCAAATGTCCACCAGTGTGTATACATATATACACATACATCTTTATTTTTCCTGCCTTTTGATCTTAAAAATGTCACGAGGGTGTCACGACCTATCGCTGACCCTGTTGTGCCTGGGGTCAGAAGGTCGCAGCGGGTGGCTACTCGCTCGGTTTCAAGAGATCACTCCATGACCTAGTGGTGGGAATGGATTCCGATCCAGGTTTTCCTGCTTAGGTTTGTGATCCTTTTTGTCCCATTTAGGAACCTATAGCTTTTCCATTCAGCTGTTTTCTGTCAGCCACTGCCAGCTACTATATATTCTCCCTTCCTGCTTCCCTTGTTGCCAGATATAGACCTTCTTTCCAGATCTTCTATTCTGACCTCTGGTGGAGTTGGAGTTGCTGTCAAGGTGTTAGAAATGGAGCTGTTGGATCTCCGATTCACTCCTGTTGTTGTCTCATCTTTGTTGTCTCCCTTCTGGGATTTTTTGTGGTGTTTGTGTTGTTTCTCCTTTCCCTGTTGTTACCCTAGGTGTCAGTTGTGAGGACAAGTGCTCCCACTGTCCTACTCAGTACCTAGGGCTTATTTCAGGGTAAGCCAGGGACAAGGCACGTGATCGGTGTACGGGTTAGCAGCCCGTGTAGGAATGTCAGGGCAGCCAGATGCCAGTGCTAGGTGAGTTAGGGGTCACCACTCCTCCCTCTCCCTAGTGAAAGGGTACTCTCCTTCCCTCCCCTCTGTGCTGCATGTCTGTTACCTGCCATATCAGACGTGATAAAAAATAGCTGATACCATTTTGAGAAATTTTCCTGAATCAAATTGCCCAAATTTCAATTTGAATCTGACCCGAATTTTCCAAAAATTCAGGCCAAATTCGATTTGTTTAAAATCGATTCACTTATCTCTATCAGTGTCAAAAGATGTAATAAAATCCAATATGTTGTTACACAATAGAACTTGAAACACTAGAAGGTATATACTTTTGGTAGGCGTTACACATTGAGTACATATACTTAACTCCCATCAGTTCCTTCAACTAATAAAACTTGCTGAGAGCGTTAGCACCATATGTACTGCCATGGTCTACATTCCTAATGTTGCTGAAATGTTCATCTACCCCAAAAAATGTGAAACACATCAATTCCGCTATCAGAGTAGTAATGCTCTCTGCACATTGGCACCCAGATCCATCCCTGCTGGTGCTCGATGGTCCCAGTTGTCCTAAGGTTGGGTCTGTTGGGTTTAAATGAGGTGTCTGCCACTCTGCGATAAAGACTCCAAATAATGTGAACGTAGCCTCAGTGATACATTGTTTACTTTGTATATTCAGGAAACATTTCTATATACATCAGGTTCATCCATTGCTCTTTGCTCAGCTGTAAGAACCTGTCCTAATATTTATCATAGTTTGCGGTCAGCTTTAAGACCCATCCAACACCATCAGTACAAGAGGCCCTGACCTTTCATCTGCTCGTCGCCACCTCCCCTACCAGATATTTTTGGCTTTCAATGCTGGGAAACCAAGGGGGCTTTCCAAATTGTCTTTTGTGGTTTTCTTATTGGCATCGCAGAAGCCCTAATTTTGTCCCCTTCAAATTGACTTTGTTTATTGCTATTAATATTTCATATTAAAATTTAATATTTAACTTTGCTAGTTAATTTTTAATGGCATGCATTCTACATTTGGACGTCTCCTCTTGGAGTGTTCAGCTACTTTTGGTTATACTACCTGTCTAGCTCGTTGCTGTGTATTTCCCATAATTGTTTTCCTTTTCTTTTACTTCCAGCATAGCTTTGTAAGATTTGGGAAGGAGATGCCCAGAATATATAATTATGCTAATTATACAGATAAACACAATTAATGGAAGACAGAGAGCTGGAATACCTTACTCATACACATTTTCTATGCTTTTAGCCAGACCTTGTTGGATGTTCGTAAATTTATTTATTGCATTATATCATTTCCCATCCTCTATATAACACCTGCATATTCTGTAGTATTGTACAAAAAATGCCCCCCATTGCGGTCTTACATCCATATTTGAAACTGAATGTCCACAATTGAATATCATTTCGTTTTTGTTTCCAAAATTTTGTATTAATTAAAGGGAACCTGTCAGAAGGTAAATGCCCTCCAACCATTCCCGGCACTGGCACAAAATGTTGCATTGCGATATTGATAACCTATACTTAGGATAAGTCATTACTATCAGGCCAACACCCCACAACCCCACTAATCAGCTGTTCCCTGTAGCCTGTGTTGCTTGAACTAGCACTTTGAATGGAAAGGAAGCACAGCTTTTTTCCAAGTGTAGTGATCGTAATGGGTTCCTTCTGCAGCTCATAGGGAGATAAGCTGCAATAACCCAGCATGACCACTACACTTTGAATGGAGTTGTGCTTCCTTTCCATTCAAAGTGCTAGTTCCAGCACCAGAAACAGCAGGGAATATGATCCTCACCATTTGAATGTGCGCCATTTAATATATTAGGCGCATTGGCCCAAACCAAAGGTAGAGTTAAAAATGCACAAACCAACTGAAAGGTGGCATGAAGCAGGATGTGCTCAACCCAAAAATGCAGTTGTGCATATATATACAGGGGAGCAGATCCTGCACTTGTGGCCCGTTGCTAATGGCGATCCCCAGCAAAAATGCATACGGTGGAGGATGCCCGCAGCGGACCACAAGTACCACAATAGACATCCTACACAAAATGGCAATAGTGTGGATGTAATAAATAATATAACAATATAGCAATAACAAATCACAAAACAGGTGCACACTGCGGTCTTACTAAGCCCTCAAACTGATGTTAAAATTGAGAGGTTAGTCAACATGTCCTACAGTGGAGGATATGTCTTAAGCCCGAGCACCACACCAAGGTCTCTCAAGTAGCTCGGGACCTAACACTTACCTACCTGTGCCGTATGGGCAATACCAGGGGCCAGTGGGCAAAATTACAGGAATGTATTAGGCCGACTCGCAGCAGACTCCTCAGTTACCTCCAGCATGTAACCATGCCTGCAATGGGAGGAGGGAGAAGGCTGTGAGCCCCACCCAAGACTGGCTGATATGGCCCAGGCCACACAGGTGCACCTAAATATAGCCTGTGGATGGAAAACAGGCTACATTTACATGGGAGTTTATACACCTCCAAACAATTATATATACATAAACCAACTGAAAGGTGGCAGGAAGCAGGATGTGCTCAACCCAAAAATGCAGTTGTGCATATATATATATACAGGGGAGCAGATCCTGCACTTGTGGCCTGTTGCTAATGGTGATCCCCAGCAAAAATGCATACGGTGGAGGATGCCCGCAGCGGACCACAAGTACCACAAAAGACATCCTACACAATGTCTATTGTCTATTGTCACCTGTTTTGTCATTTGTTATTGCTATATTGTTAGAGTTAAAAATGACCAAAAAATAATACTCACCACAAATTATAAATCCCCCCTATAGTCTGTATCCAATTTTATAAGAAGTGGTTAGCCTAAGAATGCTTTTAGGGAAGGTTAAATAATCAATAATGACACATTCACTGCTAAGGTGTCAAAATACTATTGGCTTGTTACAAACAAAAGGGATTTTGTTACTAACTATGTTTGCACAGTTGTTATGCTACTACCTTGCATCCAATTCTGGGTTTGGTTCTCGCCTCGTTAATTAGGGTAGAGTTGCTGATTGCTGAGCCTTTATATATTCAGGCCTTTCTCCATTCTGGATGCTTTCCTTCCCTGATATTTTGTACTTTGTTCCACATTGTATCTTGTTCTAGTTTAAAGTGTTTTCTGTGTGTACAGTTCTATGGGCATTCTTGCTGTGATTCTCATTTGTTTACTACTATTTGTTGATTTGCTGGGTTGAATTCAGATAGAGTCAATCCTGTATTGATCTATTTCTGTTCACCGGCATTCATCTGCTATCTATGTACTATATATCTGCCGTACACTCCATTGCTGGATCATTATAATTTGCAGGTATGATTTATGATCCTTAACAGATAAGTTGAATTTTCCCTCCAGACACACCATGAAATCAACACTGAGGAGGAGGTGATGCTTATTTTTCTACGATGAAAGTATAATGTGTTACACGTCTGTGTGGTATGAGTGCAAATCCAAAATATGTTGTTATACGAGACTGGGAGTTTGAAATTTTTACAAATTGAACATGAGTGTTAATTTATTAACTGCAAAATTCTCATCTTTCTCTGCAGAAAAGTAAATCTGCATATAATTAGCACAATTTTCTAATATTATTTTTTGTTAAGCTTGCATTTTAGATAACTACACTAATTATTAACATGGCTGGTTTCTCTCTGTATTTTCAGTTTGAGACCTCTTAATATGCAATATCTATCTATCTATCTATCTATCTATCTATCTATCTATCTATCATCTGTCTGTCTACTGTATACTTCGCTCCATAACACTCACTTTTTTCCCACTGCTGTAAAAATGGCAGTGTGTCTTCTGGATGAATACTAATGATCACTTCCATTATAGAAGCAATCATTAGCATGCAGGAGGCATGGGAAGTGTTGACTGTAGCGCTGCTAGTGCTAGCTATGCTCACCGCTCCCTGGTCTTCTTCCAAGTGCCACTCTGCACATTTCCTGACTGCCTACAGTATCAAGAAATAGTGCACATAGGCGCACACTATGACCTAACACTGTGAGATGGCAGGTCAAAGTGCAGCGTGGGCCAGAATGAGGCCAGGCAGTAGTGAGTGCAGGAGAGACTACAAGATCTTCAGAGTGGCAGCGTTGTCCGGAGCAGGAGAGGTAAGTTAATTTATTGTTTCATGTTTGATCTGAGGTGTGGCGAAATCTAGAAGGTCTGATTTACGGATTAGAAAGATCTTCGGTGTCTGATGGAGGTCTGATGGATCTTGGGGGACTGATCTGAGGTCTGAAGGATACTGGGAATCTTATCTGAGATCTGATGGATCTTGGAGGTCTGATGGGAGTCTAATCTTAGGTCTGATGGATGTTGGGCATCTGATGGGGGTCTTATCTGAGGTCTGAAGCATCTTGGGTGTCTGATCTGTGGTCATATAGATTTTAAAGGGTCTGATCTTAGGCATGATAGATCTTGGGGGTCTGATCTGTGGTCTGATGGAGTTTGGGGGTCTGATCTGAGGTCTGATGATAATTGGGGCTCTGATTTTGGGGTCTGATGAGTATTGGGGGTCTGATCTGAGGTCTGATGAATAATATTTTTTTTCTTATTTCCTCCTCTATTTCCTAGGTGCATCTTATGGTCCAGTGTGTCTTATGGGTGGTCTGTGATTCGAAAAAGTATGTGAACCTTTGCTTCAGTATCCAGTGTCCTCCTGATGGTGGTCTCATGAACATTAACATTAGCTCAAGTGAGTAAGGCCTTAGAGATTACCTTCGGTTCCTTTGTGACCTCTCATAATATTATATGCCTTCCTCTTGGTGTGAACTTTGTTGGTCGACCACTCCTGGCGAGGGTAGTAATGATCTTGAATTTCCTCCATTTGTACATAATCTGTCTGACTGTGGATTAATAGAGTCCAAACTCTTTAGAAGTGGTTTTGTAACCTTTCCAGCCTGATGAACATCAACAACTCTTCTTCTGAGGTCTTCAGAAATCTCCTTTGTTTGTGTGATAATACACGTTCACAAACATGTTGTGAAGATCAGACTTTGATAGATCCCTCTTATTTAAATAAAACAGGTCACCCAGTCACACCTGATTGTCTCTTCCCATTGATTGAAAACACCTGACTTATTGAACTTCACCTTTAAATTATCTGCTAAATACTTTTGCTACTGTCTTCTTTTCCTCAAAAATAAATGACCAAGTCTAATAATTTATTGACTCATTTATTTCACTTGGTTATCATCATCTACTTTTAGAACTTGTGTGAAAATCTGACCTAGCTCTTTATCTATTTAGAACATGAAACATCACATTCTGAAATGAACAGTATTACTCCTATTATGGTCACACTTGAAAGGCTTAAACTATGGGTAGACCATTAAAGTTTGAGAATTGAGGGGTTCAACCTTCAGGAACTCTGCAAAATGTTATACAAGTAAACCATTTACTAGTGCAGTTCAATCACTTTATTCGGGGTTTCCAGATGTCAGACGGCGATGCCAATTGATTGAACATTGAAGACCTGTTCTGAGGCTACATCATGGTAAGTGGGTTGTTCCCGAACTGTTCTATAAATATAGATCATGGTAATGTCACTGGCATAGGTGGAGAAGAGGGGGCATGAGGAGCAGTCTCTGTGATAGAGGGCATGGGAAGCAATTTGTGAAAGAGGGAAAGGGGCATAAAAGCAGTCTGTGTAACAGGAGGAGAACCCATAGGAAGTTGTATGTGGGAGAAGGGGATGTCTGTTCATTTTAGTCTAATCTTCTAAGATACAGTGACAGTGCTATAGCCTGGAGGGGTGAGTAACCCAACAGGCATCAGTAATGCAACTCTAAACCTTTATCTGCAGTATACCATCAGGTAAAGTGACAATAACCCCTTACTCTCCCTAGACGACCAGGGATGAAGACATTAACCTCTTTACTACCCTAGAACACCAGGGTTGTAGATGCAGTATCCCAGTAGGGTTACTGGAAAAGGTTAATTGATGTAATGGCCTATTATTGCCTTAAAGGTAATTAATGGTTAACACCTTGGCTCACTGTGTTAGGTTGATGGGAGATTGACCTAGTTCTGCCCCCGTTTAGTTAGAGTCAAAGCAGTTGAGCTCTAGCTGTACAGTGAAGACCTACATACAGTATGCAAGCTTCTTAGCGCTAGGCCCAAGTTCAGAAAATCCCAATCTTTGTGACTTCTACAGCCCAGGTAGTAACTTTACCACCAACATGACTAATGCACCCATCCACACTTTGAGATGGTTTGGCCAACCGTATCCTATATCTGCACCCCTCAGCCTGAGAATTACAGCAATACTCAACAAGAACCTCATTGCATGCTTATACTTCTGCAATAAGACTTTAGAGAGAGACACAAAAAATGAGCACTACAACCTCCATTATTGTTGCTGTCCATACGCTACTATTGGGGAAAGATTGAACTGTGCCATATCCTTTGGAACTGTGCATTTTTACTATTGGATGCATGTACTACTGCTCCCACTCTGCACTTTAGTGAAGAAAGACTTATTTATTTAAACCAACTCGTCTGGTTACTGACTCCACCATCCTCTGGCCATTACACATTCTCTCCTGCCTTGCACCAAAACAAATACCTAACATTAAGGGCATCCCAACTACCACCAGGCAGGAGCCCCAACTTCTCGGAGTGCCCAGAGGGAAGAAAGAGTGTCACTGCTTGGCCCCAGGGAAATGTGGAAATTAGAGATGAGAAAATCGAAGCTGACGAAGTAGAATTCGATCCGAATTTCAGGAAAATTTTGAATCGCAACGAATGCAAATTTCCTCGCTCTTCGTGGGAACAAATCTCAATTTTTCCTAAAATGGTGGCTACACGTGTGAGGACTGAGGACATGGGGCAAGGAACTCTGGGAAGACGGGATTACCCAGATTGACATGCATGCATGCAGCTAATCAGCAGCCAGCCAGCCTTGTGATGTTACAGCCCTACATATACGGCAGCCATTTTAGATTCTGCCATTTTCCAGCGTTCTGAATAGGACAGATGTGAAAAGTCCAAAGCGGATCCGTTTTGAATTACATTAAAAGTCAATCGGGAATGGATCCGTTCTCAAATGCACCATATTGTGTCATTGAAAACGGATCCGTCCCCATTGACTTACATTGCAATTCAAAATGGACCTGTTAGGCTCCGCATCTTCAGACGGACACCAAAATACAGCAAAGTGTGTTTTGATGTCCGCCTCCAAAACAGAATAGAAGCGGAACGGAGCCTAACTGATGCATTCTGAACGGATCCTTATCCATTCAGAATGCATTGGGGCTTAACTGATCCGTTTTGGACCATTTGTGAGAGCCCTGAAACGAATCTCACAAACTGAATCCAAAACGCTAGTGTGAAAGTACCCTTAGTGCAGCGAGAGACATCAGAAAGCGTTAGGGACAGTGCCTGAAAAGCGATTTACAAGTGCAGGGAAAGGATAGGGAGGAATCATTTCACAGCATCTTAGTGCAGGTAGAGACGTCAGAAGACGCTAGGGACAGTACTAGAAAAGCAATTTACAAGTGCAGGGTAAGATTATTTGGGGATCCAAATAGCCATTATACAGCTCTGTCATTCCAGCAATTTGTTCTTGGGCAATTGCTATGTTGAAAAGCCTTTAGTTTGGCTTATATCTGTGAAAAAGGAAAAATATATTGTCAGTTCACTTCTGCAGTTATACGTGTTGAAAGCGTACAGAAAGAAAAAATATACACACTTCATTGGTGCAGTTATTTGCAGCAAAAGCGTTTAGTGGCCCATTTCAGTACAGAAAGAAAAAAATATACACCCTTCGCTGGTTCATTTATTTCTGCTAAAAGGGTTTACTGGCCCATTTCAGTACAAAAAGAAAAATATATTATCAGTTTACTTCTACAGTTATATGTGTTGAAAGCGTACAGAAAGAAAAAAATATACGCACTTCACTGGTGCATTTATTTCTGCTAAAAGCGTTTACTGGCCTATTTCAGTACAAAAAGAAAAATATATTCTCAGTTCACTTCTGCAGTTATATGTGTTGAAAGCGTTTAGTGGCCTATTTCAGTACAGAAAGAAAAATATATACACACTTCACTGGTGCATTTATTTGTGGCAAAAGCATTTAGTGGCCTATTTCAGTACAAAAAGAAAAATATATTCTCAGTTCACTTCTGCAGCTTTATGTGTTGAAAGAGTTTAGTGGCCTATGTCAGTACAGAAAGAAAAAATATACGTACTTCACTGGTGCAGTTATTTGTGGCTTAAGCATTTAGTGGCCGATTTCAGTATAGAAAGAAAAATATATACGCACTTCACTGGTGCAGTTATTTCTGCTAAAAGCGTTTACTGGCCTATTTCAGTACAAAAAGAAAAATATATCCTCAGTTCACTTCTGTAGTTATATGTGGTGAAAGCGTTTAGTGGCCTGTGTCAGTACAAAAAGAAAAACATATACGCACTTCACTGGTGCAGTTATGTGTGGTAAACGCGTTTACTGCCTTATTTCAGTAGAGAAAGAAAAATATATACGCACTTCACTGGTGCATTTATTTCTGCTAAAAGCGCTTACTGGCCTATTGCAGTACAAAAAGAAAAATGTATTCTCAGTTCACTTCTGCAGTTATATGTGGTGAAAGCGTTCAGTGTCCTATTTCAGTACAAAAAAGAAAAAATATACGCACTTCACTGTTGTATTTATTTGTAGTGAAATAGTTTAGTGGCCTACTTTAGTACAAAATGAAAAATATTTACGCATTTCATTTCCGCGGTTATTATTATCTCAGTACAAAAACAAAATATATTCAGAGTTCACTTTTGCAGTTATATGTAATAAAACCTTTAGTGACGTATTTCGGTAGGAAAACAAAATATATTCAGCGTTCACTGTTGCAGTTATATGTGATAAAATCTTTTGTGACGTATTTCGGGAGAAAAACAAAATGTATTCAGTGTTCAGCGCTGCAGTTATATGTGGTAAAATCTTTATTGAAGTATTTCATTCGGAAAAAAAAATTTATTCAGCGGTCAAAATCTTTAGCGACGTATCTTGATGAACTTCACGACTCTTCTGGGCTCAAAGCTATTTTGACGCTTTATCTGTAGCTACTAGAGGCCTGTTCATGCCAGGCAGGTTTCCCCAGAAGTATATGGGTCGATGAGCAGCCGATACCGCACTTGCATAAATCTTGACAGAATTCGTTTTCAGGTGGAGAGAAATAGTTTTTGGGAATGCTTTCTCCATCGTAACCACGTTGTCGAATAACCTGAAGACTGGCGGATTCTCTCCTGTCTTAGGCAACACTTAATTTTTATTATTAAATTTATTAAATATTGAATATTAAATTGAACCAAAACTTGATTAAAATTATAAGAAAGTAAACTTTAATTCGCCAACATGTTATCCCAATCTTCGAGGGAAATTCACAGACAATCAATTTGCCAAGACTTATGTGCTGGAGAACGTGTATTATTAAATTGTCTTTTAAGCAGCACTTTATAAAGTTGAGAAATTTTAACCTTCTGTTCTGTCCCATATTCACTGTAAATGAATAGACAAAGCGGCCACTCTATGGCCTCCTCATGCTGCTGCCACCTCCGCAATCTCTCGTCGTCGTGCCACTCTGTGGCCTCCTCATGCTGTGGCCTAGTCATGCAGTGGCCTCCTCATGCTGCTGCCACCTCCACACTATGTCACCTTGCCACTCTGTGGCCTCTTGATGCTGCCTCCACCTCCACACTATGTCACCTTGCCACTCTGTGGCCTCCTGATGATGCCGCCACCTCCACACTCGGTCGTTGTGACACCTTGTGGCCTCCTCCTGATGCTGCTGCTGCCGCCACCTCCACACTCTGTTATTGTGCATTGTGCTGTCATTGTTCCACCCTCTGGTCTCCTCATGCTGCTGCCACCTCCATGCTCAGTCATTGTCCCACTCTGTGGCCTCCTCATACTGCTTCCACCTCCACATCCTGTCATTTTTTGGCATTAGCAATACTGATGGATTATTGACCAAATTCTGACCGAGTGAAGGCGGATGCTCCACAAACAGGATCCGTCATTGTTCTGACGGATCAGAGAGAGGGCAACTTAATCAGTGATGCCAACACAAACTTACTGCTGACACCACCTCCACTCTTTCGGAGGGCTCTACTTGTATAAGCGTTTAATAGAACAGGTTCTGTAAACATCTATGTGGAATCAGCTGATGACGGTGTAAAAGGAGGGCACTTCTTCTTGATGCCAACATCTACCTGTAAGGCTGAGTTGATACTTGAGTTATTTGGTTAGTTTTGGCCCTGTGACTGCCCAAATAAGTGAAGTATGCAGTGATTCTAAGAGCAACCCCTGTCATCTGCATGTCATACTGACTCACAGTATTATTTCACTACCACAGCAGATTCCCTGTGTATACTGCAAGGTATAGTGTTCTACACCCCTATAAAGGCTCTCTGCAGCCCGGAAATAGCTTTTTTTTTTAAATGCAATTCGCCACGAATAAATTCAGAATGAAGTGAATTCTTTTGAAAAATTCAGCAAATCGGCCGAATCAAATTTTTGAAAATTCGCTCATCTCTAGTAGAGATCACCACTTTGACATGTGAATACCAAAACCACCTTCTGGGCCATAAATACCATTTCCATCTGCCTCTACACATTCCCTGGTGGGTCTCTACACAGACAATAGTTACTTTTCTGCCCTAGACCCCAGGGATTTTACCATAAACCCATTCATTACCCTAGCTTGTTTTGGCAATTTTTGGTGGTATACAGCAAAATATTGGCCATTGTTTTGGGTTGCCCAGTTTAAAAGGATCAGCACCCAGATTCCTAACTGTCCTGCTCACTAGCTACAAAGCCTTAGAAGAAGCATTGCTTTGCAGGTAATCAAGGTAAGACAGATCTTCGACACAACAATGGATGTGTGAAGTCCTCCCAATTTGCCAAGACTTATGTGCTGGAGAACGTGTATTATTAAATTGTCTTTTAAGCAGCACTTTATAAAGTTGAGAAATTTTAACCTTCTGTTCTGTCCCATATTCACTGTAAATGAATAGACAAAGCGGCCACTCTATGGCCTCCTCATGCTGCTGCCACCTCCGCAATCTCTCGTCGTCGTGCCACTCTGTGGCCTCCTCATGCTGTGGCCTAGTCATGCAGTGGCCTCCTCATGCTGCTGCCACCTCCACACTATGTCACCTCGCCACTCTGTGGCCTCCTGATGATGCCGCCACCTCCACACTCGGTCGTTGTGACACCTTGTGGCCTCCTCCTGATGCTGCTGCTGCCGCCACCTCCACACTCTGTTATTGTGCATTGTGCTGTCATTGTTCCACCCTCTGGTCTCCTCTTGCTGCTGTCACCTCCATGCTCAGTCATTGTCCCTCTCTGTGGCCTCCTCATACTGCTTCCACCTCCACACCCTGTCATTGGGCCACTCTGTGGTCTCCTCATCCTGCTTCCACCTCACCACTATGTCATAGGTCCACTCTGTGGACTTCTCATGCTGTTCCCACCCTCCTCACTTCATGACTAGTCCACTATTTTGCTTTTCGGCCTGGCTGACATCATCATTTATTTAACGTTTCTTCTGACCTGTCAGAAGGAAGGAAAAATATGATGCACTACAGATCCGGTCTGTGTAGCAGCTGTAAGGCCTTTATGGTCCCATCAGAATTGGGTTATGATTTGTTAGCCAAAAGCAGGAGTAGGTATAAAACACAGAAGACATGCAAATATTCCATTCACATGTCATCTGTTTTAGATCCACTCCTGTTTTTTTTTTTTTGGCATTAGCAATACTGATGGATTATTGACCAAATTCTGACCGAGTGAAGGCGGATGCTCCACAAACAGGATCCGTCATTGTTCTGATGGATCAGAGAAAGGGTAACTTAATCAGTGATGCCAACACAAACTTACTGCTGACACCACCTCCACTCTTTCGGGGGGCTCTACTTGTATAAGCGTTTAATAGAACAGGTTCTGTAGACATCTATGTGGAATCAGCTGATGACGGTGTAAAGGAGGGCACTTCTTCTTGATGCCAACATTTACCTGTAAGGCTGAGTTGATACTTGAGTTATTTGGTTAGTTTTGGCCCTGTGAATGCCCAAATAAGTGAAGTATGCAGTGATTCTAAGAGCAACCCCTGTCATCTGCATGTCATACTGACTCACAGTATTATTTCACTACCACAGCAGATTCCCTGTGTATACTGCAAGGTATAGTGTTCTACACCCCTATAAAGGCTCTCTGCAGCCCGGAAATAGCTTTTTTTTTTTAATGTAATTCGCCGCAAATAAATTCAGAATGAAGTGAATTCTTTTGAAAAATTCAGCAAATTGGCTGAATTGAATTTTTGAAAAATTCGCTCATCTCTACTAGAGATCACCACTTTGACATGTGAATACCAAAACCACCTTCTGGGCCATAAATACCATTTCCATCTGCCTCTACACATTCCCTGGTGGGTCTCTACACAGACAATAGTTACTTTTCTGCCCTAGACCCCAGGGATTTTACCATAAACCCATTCATTACCCTAGCTTGTTTTGGCAATTTTTGGTGGTATACAGCAATATATTGGCCATTGTTTGGATTGCCCAGTTTAGAAGGATCAGCACCCAGATTCCTAACTGTCCTGCTCACTAGCTACAAAGCCTTAGAGGAAGCATTGCTTTGCAGGTAATCAAGGTAAGACAGATCTTCGACACAACAATGGATGTGTGAAGTCCTCCCAATAATTGTACCAGAAAACAAATGAATTATATGTCAGGAGAAAAATAAATATATGAGAATCGGAAATGTAATCATATTAATTGGCTTCTGGAAATCAATGAGCTGAAACAGTCACAGGAATACAACACTTGTCTAAAGTTTCATTAGCTCTTTGAATATTTGGCTTGATGCTTGACTCAGCGATACATTATTTATATGCATATTATCACATTTCCATTCTTATTGTTATTATACAAGATGCCAACCTATTTCCTAGGAAAGCGCAGGAAGCATTTTCAAAGTGGTGTTTTGGTAAAATGATCGCACAATGAATGGTTTCTAAAGACTAACTTCTGGTTCCAGTCATTTGTAGCAGGATCATTTAGCGACTGCATTGTACAAAAATGGCCAAATTACTATATTGTTACAGTATTGCTGATCTTTAAGTTTCACCTTTAAAAATGTCTGAGTTTAGATATACATTATTAGGTAAATCCTGGCATGATCACATGTCTAATGACCCGATCAGATGTGTTGTAAAAAACTTCTGTGAAACTAGTCTTGGTAAACTGTTGTGAAGCAGTGACAGAAAAAGTATTTGGGGATTGCTCTATTTCCCCAAGATTCCTCTAATATGTATAATAGGCTTCAGAAAGTATATACTTCTTCCAGAGAAAGATGGGTGAGGAATCCAAGAAAGCTGAGTGTCCTTATTAACAGTAGTTTGCTAAGGGCTTTGGTAAGTTATGTTTTCGGGCATGAACAGTTTTTCAAGTCACTGTAGGGGTTAAATCTCAAGCATAGTTTCCTCTGGTGGGCAAAATGAACCCTGGCAGGGACGTAACTACCATATCAGCAGACCATGCAACTGCTATGGGGCCCAGGGCAAGAGGAGGCCCAGTCTTAGTCGGGATTATCTCATCTTCTACTGGAGGTGAAAACTTGGTCAGGACTCTAACCTCTAAAGGAACAACTTTTAGCAAATGAAACAGTAGAAAAATGGCAGAAGGGTCATTGAAAAGGGTTTAGACAGAAATCCTTCTGTCCTCTGTGGGGGATCTGGTTTGAGCCTTGCTGTGGGGCCCTTACTTCTCCATGTACGCCACTGAACCCCAGTCTGATAATGTGCATAAATTCAATTTTCTTAAAGCTTATTGAGCAAAGAGATTTGGCAAATAGAATAGGAATTATATTAATTGTACGCAAGGGAATCTACACTAAAACAACCCTATATGATATTTTGGTGTCACTTTCAGTAGATTACATTACTAAAACTATTCCATGGTTTTTCTACTGTCCTAGTTTTCAGAAGAAGATGGCCTGGATTAGTCCCTACCAGTAGAGATGAGCGAACTTCTATTTTTAGTTCGGCGTCCAAAGTTCGGGTTCATGTTATCGTAGCATCCCGTTATGGAATCCGCTACCGCAGACCATAACGACATTTGGAATCCATAGGGGCTGCTTCATTGAACCCAAACCTTGGACAACCCTAAGGACCTGGGGTGACGTCACCGTCATGTGATCAGTGCAGGGGGCATGGCTCAGCACTGGATTGGATAAGAGGTGATCCAGTGCAGAGCCACCCCCCTTGCACTGATCAAATGACGGTGACGTCACCCCAGGTCCTTAGGGTTGTCCACGGTTCGGTTTCAAAGATGCATCACCTTATGGATTCCAAATGCCGTTATGGTCCGCGGTAGCGGAATCCATAACGGGATGCTACGATAACCCAAACCCGAACTTTGGACGCCGAACTAAAAATAGAAGTTCGCTCATCTCTACCTGCGAGCAGTACCACAGTCCCAGAGCTAGTGACTATTATAGGTGTTAATATGGGCTACAAATGTCTGTGACATAAGATTCTGGTTGCTCTTTCCACCAGTATTAGGATCTTAGACTCATCACTAAAATCCAAAATGTTTGGTTTTCTACATAATTCTTTCATGCACTGTAATGGCTGATCAATGGAAGTATCTTAAAGAGTCAATAAAGGATGCCCTAAAGGGTGTGACTTCATTCTAATTGTTCATCAATAAAGAAAATTTATTTGATGATTGATACATTTTAGTGCTGACCAGTAATATAACGTCTGGAACGATCTGTTTTAATAACCACAGAAGCGATCATGCAGACGTTCAAGTGGCGTAAGTCCAAGATAGCATATTGTTTGAAAGAATTGGCAGGAAAACCTAATATGCCATGGGGTTGTTCTGTCTTCATGTCAACATATTTTCCTGACCTTCATGCAACTTCTCCTTTCCTTTAACTTGTCTCCATTAAGCTATCTACCATGGCTAACGAGGACCCTTTTGACCTTCTGTACCGAATTGCTACTTAATTATTATTTGCTTTTTCGTATTTAGCTTAAAGATTCCTGCCCTCTGGTCTATAGGCTTACTTTCACCTGATGACAATATCAAGCAGAGTAAACACACTTTAATAGATAATGACTTACTAATTGCAATCTGATTATGTCCTTGACTTGATGAGTCAGCAGTTAAAACACTGCCAAGAGAGTCAAATAAAATAAAATCATGGTAGCAACTAAGTTTCAAAATCCTCACCATGTACTGTACAGGGGCCGATGGACAGGGCAATGAACCGGGAATGAACCGTTTGTTCCTGATTGTTGCCCACTTATTGCCCATCTTCTCTGTATGGGAATGAATGATCGCCACTACAATCATTCTTACCCATACAGACTCATTGTTTGCCAGTACCATAGGATGATGTGTTGCCGAAAAACAATGGTTTTAGGTGCTGCATGGAAGATGAGATCATCTGACAAAGGAGAGTTTGCGTGTTCATCAAGTTATCGGTTTCACCTTTATATCCGTTATTGTTATTGTTATTGATCCTTGGCCCCTGTAAAAGTCGCCTAGAAAAAGCTAAATTTACTACATCAGTCTTCTAGTGAAGAGATAAAATTCTACAAGTTCAAGATTTTAGTATAAAGCCTCATGCAAATGGCCATGTATTGGGTTTCTACTCTACTGCATATACATAGGTATTATCCTATGATGCATTACTCCTATCTCTGCACATACACCTGTCACGACCTGTATACTACTGCACAGAGGCCGTATGGCTCGGTGCTCTGCTATACAAGCTCCGTACACATAGCCATACTATGGTTCCATACAAGCTCCAAAGTGTAAGGAGCTGTAAAGAGGTGTCCCTTACAGTCTATTGGCAACTATTTAGCTTTGTATGGTTCTGATTTCTTATAGAGGCATACAAGGGTTTTTCTGTTGGATTCATATGTTACCTGACCTAAAAATATAGCAAGCTTAATTGGATATTGTATTATGTATGTGTTGATTCAAGAATACTGTATCTCCGTAATTGGGTGCCATGTGGTAGCACTATATGTGCACACATAGAGTGCCCATGGCTCCACAGTACAGACCCATGGGGCTAAGTGTGCTGCCATGTACATGTGATATTTCCTAGTTTTGTTGGTGGAAAGATGGCATTGGTACCCACTGATTTTTTGCACTTGTATAATACTTGCATTTTTATACTCAGATTAATAGCTATTTACTAACACTCCCAATGAAGAGGACACATAGCTTTTTTCCACTTAGCATAAAGGCAATAAGTATTAATATAACATAGTACATAGTTTATAAGGCTGAAAAAAACTCCTGTGAGGTAAAAGCTAATTTTCCCCACTCAAAAGGAAAAACTTCCTTCCCGACTCCAATCAGGCAATCAGAATAACTCCCTGGATGAACGTTCCCTCTCTAGTAGCTATAGCCTGTAATATTATTACACTCCAGAAATACATCCAGGCCCCTCTTGAATTCCTTTATTGTACTCACCATCAACACCTCCTCAGGCAGAGAGTTCCATAGTCTCACTGCTCTTACCGTAAAGAATAATATTCTATGTTTGTGTACAAACCTTCTTTCCTCCAGACGCAGAGGATGTCCCCTCGTCACAGTCACAGTCCTGGGGATAAATAGATGATGGGACAGATCTCTGTACTGACCCCTGATATATTTATACATAGTTATTAGATATCTCCTCAGTCGTCTTTTTTCTAAAGTGAATAACCAAAATTTTGATAATCTTTACGGGTACTGTAGTTGCCCCATTCCAGTTATTACTTTAGTTGCCCTCCTTTGAAACCTCTCCATCTCTGCTATGTCTGCCTTGTTCACAGGAGCCCAGAACTGTACACAGTACTCCATGTGTGGTCTGACTAGAGATTTGTAAAGTGGTAGGACTATGTTCTCATCACGGGCATCTATGCCCCTTTTGATGCAACCCATTATCTTAATGGCCTTGGCAGCAGCTGCCTGACACTGGTTTCTACAGCTTAGTTTGCTGTTCACCAAAATTCCTAGGTCCTTTTCCATGTCAGTGTTACCCAGTGTTTTACCATTCAGTATGTACGGGTGACTTGCATTATTCCTTCCCATGTGCATAACCTTACATTTGTCAGTGTTAAACCTCACGTTTCAATTACTTTACACCATTTAGTGTCATCTGCAAAAAATTATATTTTACTGTGCAAGCCTTCTACAAGAACATTAATAAATATATTAAAGAGAATAGGGCCCAATACTGACCCCTGGGGTACTCCACTAGTGACAGTGACCCAATCTGAGTGTGTACCATTAATAACCACCCTCTGTTTTTTATCACTGAACCAGTTACTTCCCCACATACAGACATTTTCTCCCAGTCCAAGCATACTGATGTTATATACTAACCTTTTATGAGGTACAGTGTCAAATGCTTTGGAGAAGTCCAGATATACGACATCCATTGATTCACCGATGTCAAGTCTAGAACTTACCTCCTCATAGAAACTGATTAAATTAGTTTGACATGACCGATCGCTCATGAAGCCATGCTGACATGGCATTATTTGCTTATTTTCATTGAGATAGCATCTCTTAGAAAACCTTCAAACAGTTTACCCAAGACAGATGTTAAACTCACCGGCCTATAGTTTCCGGGCTCTGTTTTCGAACCCCTTTTTGAATATTGGCACCACATTTGCTATGCGCCAATCCTTTGGAACACTCCCTGGCAGTATAGAGTCCTCAAATATCAGAAATAAGGATCTGGCTATGACATTACTTAATTCTCTTAGGATACGGGGTGTATGCCACCTGGTCCTGGCGATTTGTCTATCTTATTCTTTTTAAGGCGCTGCTGTACTTCTTCCTGGGTCAGACAGGGCACTTTTAATGGGGAATTTACTTTAACATTCTGCATTTCATCTGACAGTTTATTTTCCTTAGTGAATACAGTGGAGAAAAAAATATTTATGGTAATAGCTTTGCTTTCTCCTCATAGCTCTCTGCAACTCCCCCCTCAATACTCTGTAAAGGGCCGACACCTTCAAATTTATACTTTTTACCATTTATATAATTGAAGAACATTTTAGGGTTAGTTTTGCTCTCTTTGGCAATTAATCTCTCGGTCTCTAGTTTGGCTGCTTTTATTTGTTTTTTACATATTTTATTTTTTTTCCTTATATGTTCTCAGTGCTTCCTCGCTACACTCCTGTTTAAGTGATTTAAATGCTTTTTTTGTCATTTATTGCTTTCTTTACAGTTCTATTGATCCACATATTTTTTTTCTTGTTCCTTAACCTTTTATTCCCATAAGGTATGTACCTCTCACAATTGGATTTTAGGATGCGCTAAAGAATATCCTATTTTGTGGCTGTTTTTTTTACTTTTGAGGACTTTGTCCCAGTTAGTTAGGCCTATGGCCTCTCTTAGTTGGCTAAATTTAGCTTTTTTGAAGTTTGGTATTTTTGTTCTTTCCTGTAGAAATGCTCTTTTGAAGGATAATTGGAAGGTTATTACTTTATGGTCCCTATTTCCCAGGTGTCCTCCAATCTACACATCTGTTGTTCTGTCAGGTCTATTGGTTAATACTAAGTCCAGTATGGCCGTCCGTCTAGTTGGGTCCTGAACCAGTTGGGAAAGGTAATTGTCTTTGGTATTGCCAAGAACCTGTTTCCTTTATGAGATGTACAGGTTTCAGTTTCCCAGTCTATATCTGGGTAGTTGAAGTCCCCCATAATAACGACTTCATTATGATCTGCTGCCTCGTCTATCTCGTTTAGTAGTAGATTTTCTGTGGACTCTGGTATATTAGATGGTTTATAATAAACTCCCATTAGTATTGTATTATTGTTTTTGCCTCAATGTATTTCTACCCACAGTGACTCCACATGTTCATGTCCCTCAGAGGAAAAGACACAGGAGAGGCCGAAGGCTGTGCTCTGTGCAGCAGCATGCATGTCACAGGCAGTATTCAAACTTTAACTCCCTGCAGGGTGGATCAGTTGGCAAAAGCCTTAAGTCATCTACAGCTCGTGTGAGTATGCAACCTTCAACACTCCAGCTGAAACTGCAACTCCCAGAATACACACTTGCTCAGCTGTTTGTGTATCTCTCATTGAAGTGAACAGAGGATTCTGGGGGTTGAAGTTTCAGAACAGCTGTAGTGCCAGAGCCAGAGGTTGCTGATCTCTGATCTTCAGGAAAGAAGCCTGGAGGAGATTCAGACTATAATACAGAACACTCAGAGAAGATTTGCAGTTGTCACCTAGCAATTCTGGAATTATTGCTATGCAATGGCTCAGGCATATTTTATCAGTTTTTTTGTTATTTAGAAACCTACAAGACAGAGCAGGGCCCATACATGCCGACAGTCCAAAATTTGATGGAACAGTCCTGTGAACAGGGCCCAAAATGGCAAAATAAATTTAGCCGTACAGTGCCAATTTTGGGGGTATTTCCAGGGTCACCATTTTTGGATTTTATAGGGTTTTTCCAAATTACATTTTTAATGGGCCAATCGATATTGTTAAAATAATAATTCAAAAATCCTTTAACTCACCTTCCCAGTCTCCTCCAATACAAAAGGCCAGTGATTGGCTGAAGGGGTATATGGGAAGTAACCGGTGCAGGCAAAACAATATGTCACTACTGCTGCCCAGAGGAAAGAAACGCTGGATCAGTGAAGGTACAATAAAGAGTTTTCTATTTTAGCAACAGACCTGCCTAATGAAAAAGCTCTTTAACCCACTAATGACCATTAATATGCCTTTTTATGTCAGTCATTAATGGGCTATATTCTAGGCTGCCACCTTTTTATGGCAGCCTAGAATAAGAACTACATGGGTTTCCCCATGGAGAGCAGGGGCTCTCCAGTAGCAGGGGCTCAGCTGTTACATGAGATCCGCGCCTCTGCTTTAAAGAGGACCTTTCATCACTTCTAAAGATATTAACTAACAATGCTCACATGTAGAGCGGCACCCAGGGATCTCCCTGCACTTACTATTATCCCTGGGCGCCGCTCCGTTCTCCCGGTATAGGCTCCGGTATCTTCGGGGACTTGGTTATAGTGGGCGGAGCCTGCCCTTCATCTCCTTCTCCCAGGCTGTAGCGCTGGCCAATCGCAGCGCAGAGCTCATAGCCTGGGAGAAGGAGATGAAGGGCAGGCTCCGCCTACTATAACCAAGTCCCCGCCTACTATAACTTTGTTAGCACAGAGACCGGAGCCTATACCGGGAGAACGGAGTGGCGCCCAGGGATAATAGTAAGTGCAGGGAGATCCCTGGGCGCCGCTCTACCTGTGAGCATCGTTAGTTAATATCTTTCGAAGTGATGAAAGGTCCTCTTTAACAGCCTGAACTGGCAGGAACACCGATCTGGCCTGTTTCACCTCTAAGATGTCGCCGTCAATAGTGCCCATGGCATGTAAGTAGTTTAGGGAAAGGGAGCTGCCTCTGTCTCCTATTGGCAGCCCACAAATTAATGGGGTGCAGATGTCTTTGCATGACAAGCCTGGAGCTGGTGAAGACCCATGCCTGCTAGTGTATTCCTAGCATGCTGTTCCTCTCTGGTGCATCTTGCTGGTGACTGTCAGTATAGCACTGACAGTCAAATACATTTGTACTGCTTTAGTAATACAAATGTATTATAGAAGCACCTTGTGGGACTAGTAAATGGTTAAAAAAAGTTTCTGTGTTTTATAAAACACCAAATTCCAACAGCATGCAGCATTGCAAGAATGAGATCTAAGAGATCCAAAATACTGATGAACAGCCACTTAAAGGGTTGAAACCATAAACATTATTCTACAGTTTTCAAACCAGAACCTGGATATGAATACTTTTGTAATGGCATGTAACTGAAAATTTAGCATAGCCTCTGAGTTATTCAACAAAGTGTATCTGTATAGCGCCACCTGCTGTTTTTTCTTTCCTTATTTCTTTTTCCTGCTCACTGAGAAGGCCGCACATGCTCAGTTTCATATTTGAACTGCCTCCTGAGCTGTGATAAGAAGAGAATGGACACCCCCCCCCCTTAGCTGCAGCAGAAAAGACACCCCCCTTGAGCTGTACACTTGATATACAGTTGTGTTCAAAATTATTCAACCCCCAATGCTGTAAAGGGTTTTAGGGAATTTAGTGTACATTTGTAATTGTGTTCAGAATGAAATCTTACAAGGACTATTTAAATAACCAAATGCAACTAAAATGACATCAATTGTTTTTGTAATACAGTATTAAATGTTTTTTTTGTCATTTCTTCATTGACACAATTATTCAACCCCTTAAAGACGACCACTCTTAAGAACAGGGGTTCATTCAAGTGTTTTCGATCAGGTATTGAAAACCCCTTCGGATATCAAGGAGCAGCAATCAAGCATAATAAGCACCAATTAGGCAGATGTAAAATGACTGTGATACTCAGCTCCTTCTAGACATTTACTGGTGTGTTTACAGACATGGTGAAGTCAAGAGAATGGTCCAGGAAGACAAGAGAAGAGGTGATTTCTCTTCACAGGAAGGGCAATGGCTATAAGAAGATTTCAAATATATTAAACATACCAAGAGACACCATAGGAAGCATCATTCGCAAATTCAAGGCAAAGGGCACTGTTGAAACGCTACCTGGTCGTGGCAGAAAGAAGATGCTGACTTCGTCTGCTGTGCGCTACCTGAAGTGCAAAGTGGAGAAAAGTCCCCGTGTGACTGCTGAGGAACTGAAAAAAGATTTGTCAGATGCGGGTACTGAAGTTTCAGCTCAGACAATAAGGCGCACACTGCGTAATGAAGGCCTCCATGCCAGAACTTCCAGGCGCACCCCCTTGCTGTCTCCAAAGAATAAGAAGAGTCGACTGCAGTATGCCAAAAGTCATGTGGACAAACCACAAAAGTTTTGGGATAGTGTTCTGTGGACTGATGAAACAAAATTAGAACTGTTTGGGCCCATGGATCAACGCTATGTTTGGAGGAGGCCTATGAAGAAAAGAACACCTTGCCTACTGTGAAGCATGGCGGGGGTTCAATCATGCTTTGGGGCTGTTTTGCTTCTACAGGTACAGGGAAGCTTCAGCGTGTGCAAGGTACCATGAATTCTCTTCAGTACCAGGAGATATTGGATGAAAATGTGATGCAGTCCGTCACAAACCTGAGGCTTGGGAGACGTTGGACCTTTCAACAGGACAATGATCCCAAGCATACCTCCAAGTCCACTAGAGCATGGTTGCAGATTAAAGGCTGGAACATTTTGAAGTGGCCATCGCAGTTACCAGACTTAAATCCGATTGAGAACCTCTGGTGGGACTTAAAGAAAGCAGTTGCAGCGCGCAAGCCTAAGACTGTGACTGAACTGGAGGCTTTTGACCATGAAAAATGGGCGAAGATACCCAAAGATCGCTGCAAGACACTTGTGTCAAGCTATGCTTCACGTTTAAAAGCTGTTATAACTGGAAAAGGATGTTGTACTAAGTACTAAGATTGAATGTCACTTGGGGGTTGAATAAAACTGATAATGATGTGAGCACAGAAAAGACATTTGTGGTTATTTCATTATAAATGTTATGTTATATTTGTCTGACTTACAAGTGCCTCTTTGATTTAATTGTAAACGAGATGACTGAAATGATCTAAATCAATGTCAAACTGGCCAAAACACTCAATTTCAGTGGGGGTTGAATAATTTTGAACACAACTGTAAATCTAGCAGAGCAATGAATAGGGAGATCTCTGGATCCATGTGGCTGGTTCTAGCTTTGTTAGAAAGAGGTTGTCATGTACTTTATGATGTCTGATTTTCATTTTTTACATTAGTCATGGGATAACCCCTTTAAGTAGATTCACACTGCCATTAGTAGTTCTCTGCCGGAACAGCCTGCCAGAGTCAGTGGGCATTCCCGTAACATCTGGCAATGCTGGATCCAGAGAGCTCTGGCATGCTGTTTCGGCAAAGAACTACTAACAGCAGTGTGAATGAAGCCTTACACACTTATCCTTCATGAGGGGTGGGTGTTTTGTATAAAAAATTGCCTATAGGGTGACAGTCATAAGATGCCATGTAGTGCACCATGCAAACTTACAAGTATACTAAGCATCAACCCAGTTTGCCCCCTTCTAGCACCAGCCCTAAACATAGGTGTGGTGAGGTGTGGTCTGAGCCCCTCTTAAAGGGATTTTCCAGGTGTTTGATATTGATGGCCTATCCTCAGTGTGCTCGGCTAATTTTAGAATTCCCACAGCGGTGAATGGAAAATGAACCGCAAATGCATGGCCACTTCTCTATTCACCACTATGGGACTGCTGCAAATAGCCGAGCCTGCTTTCGGCTTTTTTTGGAACTCCCATAGCCATGAACGGAGGGTGGCCGCGCATGCCCGGCTTCTATCAGTTCACTTCGCGGGTCCCATTTTGGAGATACAAGCAGGTCCCAGATGTGGGAGCAGTGAGCAGTCACTAGATACCCTTAAGTAGTGGATCAGTCTATTGTATGCATTGCCTTTTTTATTTACAGGGTGCATAGTCGATTATTGACTATAATGGGCTGAAAATGCAGCCCCCAGATACAGCCGAGAGGAGCCAACAGAAAAGTAATGGGCATGGAGACCTTCTAGTGCTGCTGCTATTTACATGGCAGGAACTGCTTCCCTCCCACAGAAAGTGAAAAGACCAGCGCTGCAGAGGGGCGAGTAAAGGTACTTTCACACTTGCGTTGGTGCAGATCCGTCTGTTTATTTGCACAGACGGATCCGCACCTATAATGCAGACGTTTGTATCCGTTCAGAGCGGATCCGTTTGCATTAGGTTTAAAGAAAAATGACAAAGTCCAAAACGGATCCGTTTTGAATTACATTGAAAGTCAATGGGGAACGGATCCGTTTTCAAATGCACCATATTGTGTCATTGAAAACGGATCCGTCCCCATTGACTTACAAATTAATTAAAAACGGATCCGTTAGGCTCCGCCTCGTCAGACGGACACCAAAATGCTGTATGCTGCGTTTTGGTGTCCGCCTCCAAAACAGAATAGAGGCGGAATGGAGCCGAACTGATGCATTCTGAACGGATCCTTATCCATTCAGAATGCATTGGGGCTGAACTGATCCGTTTTGGACGGTTTGTGAGAGCCCTGAAACGGATCTCACAAACGGAATCCAAAACGCCAGTGTGAAAGTACCCTAAAGAAGCTGAAAAACTTTGAAAATGGGACCCGAAAGAAATGTTTATTGCATTTATATAGTTACCAAGACGGTGTGCATTTTACTTTTTTTTATTTTATTTGATAACTCATCAACACAATATTGTTAGACTTTAGCATTAATTAGTGGACCCCCATATTAGCCTGGAAAACATTCTTTTAAGCCCAATAATTGCTGCTTCCTTAACAAAATAGTCGCCAGAAAGATTACCAGCAATAACATGCCGTATTCATTCCAATGCCTGCTCATAGCTGATGGATATATATTCTTCTATAGGCATATTTATGTAAATATGTTTAATTGACATAGTCTACATTCTTCACACAAACTGTCTGCAGAAGCCTTCCCTCCCAAATGATGGAAATAGCTCATTGCAGAACATTTATTGGCAGCAAAGAGGGAAGAATAGGACCCAACTCCTACTGAATTCAAAGATAGCTCATTGGAAAGATGTTTCTCTAAACAGCCTGCTGCGGGCCATGTCACTGTAGTCCTGCAGCCCACTCATTTCTCATTCTCTAGCCAAGTGCTAGCGAAAGCAGACTGAATCACATTGACTTCCCCAACACTCCATAGCACACCAAAAATATTAGTTTATCATTTGCAAATACAATTAAATAGCCTTCTGTTAATGAGCTTACATAACACAATGCACAGGGGGAAGGCCTGACATGAAGTGCGGGTGTCACTAGGAATGCTTTTAGAATAAATGGAAATATTAAAACAATGCAGTTAATATCTATCTATCTATCTATCTATCTATCTATCTATCTATCTATCCACCTGACCTCATATCTATCTCATATTTATATATCTACCTAATCTCATTTCTGTTTCTAATCTATATAGCTATTACTAATTTCTAATCTACCTATTTATCTCCTATAATCTATCTATCTATCTATCTATCTATCTATCTATTATCCATCTATCTACTGTATTCATCTATCTATCTTTATTTCCTTCTTTGTCTATCTATCTATCTATCTATCTATCTATCTATCCATCTGACCTCATATCTATCTCATATTTATAGATCTACCTATCTAATCTCATTTCTATTTCTAATCTATATAGCTATTAATAATTTCTAATCTACCTATCTATCTCCCATAGTCAGTCTATCTATCTATCTATCTATCTATCTATCTGTCTGTCTGTCTGTCTGTCTGTCTGTCTGTCTGTCTATCTATCTATCATCTCATAGCTATCTCATATTTATATATCTACCTATGTAATCTCATATCTATCTATCTATCTATCTATCTATCTATCTAGCCATCTGACCTCATATCTATCTCATATTTATATATCTACTTTACTAGATATCTATATCTAATCTCATTTCTTTCTTTCTTTCTGCCTGACGTCTGACCTCATATTTATATATCTACCTATCTAATCTCCTATCTATCTATCTATCTATCTATCTATCTATCTATCTATCGTATATCTATCTAGAACCTGCGGACCTATGTCTTGCAAGGCTAGCAGGGTATCAATGAAGCAGGAACCCAGTGATGGAGATCAGGTAAGTATGATTACCACCATGGTTCCAGCACATTTTGGGTCTGTAGAAAAGGTCGCCAGGGGTGAAGAACCCCTTTAAACTACTCTGTGTAGCTTAAGCAGTATGCTCAGGGTTATCGTCCAGTCTTAAAGCGTACCTGAGCTTCCCCCAAAAAAGTTTGCATAATTATTCTCCTCTTCAGCTGCACAGCTAGATGCATTTCTCTCAAAAGCATGGATAGTCTCTGTTCTGTGGAATCTGCCAGCACTGTACTGCTGTGACATCTTTTCACAGTTACTGGGAGAAACCACAGTTACAGAAGCCAGGACTCTCCTGTGATCTTCACAGGGAGTGTAAAAGCACTTTTCTTATCAGGCTCAGGATCTCAGCTAGCTCTGACACGCCCCCATTTTCACTTTGCCACTTTCTGTGTGTATGTTACTAGGGATGGAATTTTCCTGACAACAGGCAGTAGACTGCAAATTAGGTGGAAATGAGACCCCTAGTGGTCATGACTTTATAGCTTTTTCATGTGGATGCAGACAGATTTTTAGAAGTGATTTAGAAATGTGTTAGTTACAACATTCTCTATTAAATTAAATGAATTGTGTTAAAGTACAGTGACTCTTTAAATCTCTGGCAGACAAACAGTGTTTTCTCAAGAATTGCCCTGAATTAGCTGCCTTCTATCTTTCCTGACCAGTTTCCAGTCTCTGTTGATGAAAAGCATCCCAACAGGATGATGCTGCCACTACCATGCTTCACTGTGAGAATGGTGTTCTTAGGGCGATGGAAATTGTAGGGTTTGTACCACTCAAAGTGATTGGACCGATACTTCATCAAGCAGTTTCATAGCAAAGGGCATGAATACATATGAGAACTCACAGTTTTTATTTTTTTGTTTATTTTTCATTCCATTGTAACAATTTGGATTATTTTTTCAAGTTCATTATATAAAATCTAAATAAAATTTGTTTTATTTCCAGGTTATATTGCAGCAAAACAGGGAAAAACACCAAGAGGGGTGAATGCTTTTGCAAGGCACTGTAAGGCCCCTTTCACACGGGCGAGTTTTCCGCGCGGGTGCAATGCGTGAGGAGGACGCATTGCACCCGCACTGAATCCGGACCCATTCATTTCTATGGGGCTGTGCACATGAGCGGTGATTTTCACGCATCACTTCTGCGTTGCGTGAAAATCGCAGCATGTTCTATATTCTGCGTTTTCACGCAACGCAGGCCCCATAGAAGTGAATGGGGCTGCGGAAAATCGCAAGCATCCGCAACTAAGCGCGGATGCGTTGCGATTTTCCCGCATTGTTGCTTAGCAACGGGACCCAATCTCTATTATTTCCCTTATAACATGGTTATAAGGGAAATAATAGCATTCTTAATAAAGAATGCATTGTTAAATGATGAGGAAGGGGTTAAAAATAATAAAGTTAACTTACCTTAGCCACTTGATCGCGTAGTCGCGATCTGTCCTCTCTTTCCCTGTAGCATCTATGATCTGAAGGACCTGTGATGATGTCACATCACATGGCCCAATCACATGCTCCATCACTATGGTGATGGAGCATGTGATTGGGCCATGTGATGCTGTGACATCATCACAGGTCCTTTACCTAGTAGCTAGCTAACGGAGAGGATGCCGGGCTTCGCGATCAAAGGGACCAGGTAAGTTATGATTAGTTTATTATTTTTAACCCATTCAGCACCGGGTTCAACATTAGGAAGATGGCCAAGGGTATTATTTTACATTATAACTATGTTATAATGTGAAATAATACCAGCGGGACCATTTCGGACCCGAACATGCACTTCTGTGAAGAAGTGCAGGTTCGGGTCTGGGTACCAAAAGTGCCGATTTTTCTCCCGCGCATGCAAAACGCATGACAGCGCTTTGCACTCGCAGGGAAAAATCGCGGCGATTCCCGCAACGCACCCGCACTGTTTGACGGAGTGCACCCGCAACGCCCGTGTGAAAGAGGCCTAAATTTCTAAAACTGTAATATTTACTCAATGCAAGCATACATGTCTTTCTACTGTTCTCCAGGTTTGATAGTGAAGGACTGTGACTGCCCTGGTATCAGATGTGTAAACATGCAGATCAGGCATCCTCTGAGCCATAGATAGCTGTGGTCACATGACTTGCTCATGTGACCACTTTCTTGAGCTGTTCCACTACTTCTCCAGTATGGCCATGTCTTGTTAGGTTTGCAGCTGTGCCATACTTCTTCCATTTTCGGATGATGGATTGAACATTGCTCCGTAAGGCCTCTTTCACACTAGCGTTTTAGCTTTCCGTCCTAGAGATCCGTCCTCGGGTCTCTAGGACGGAAAGCTACTGATCAGGATTATCCCCATGCATCCTGAATGGAGAGAAATCCATTCAGGATGCATCAGGATGTCTTCCGTTCAGTATGTCAACATTTTTTGGACGTTGACAAAAGCGCAGCATGCTGCGGATTTGTCTCCGTCCAAAAATCCGGAAGACATGTCGTAACGCCGGATCCGGAATTAATGCCCATTGAAGGGCATTAGTCCGGATCCGGCCTTTAGCTAAACGTCGTTTCCGCGCATCGCCGGATCCGACGTTTAGCTTTGTCAATGAGTTACTATGGCAGCCAGGACGCTAAAGTCCTGGTTGCCATAGTAAAGAGTAGGGGGAGCTGGGGAGCGGCATACTTACATTCCGTGCGGCTCCCGGGACGCTTCAGGATGACATCAGGGTGCCCCAGTGCATAGATCACGTGATCGCATGGATCACGTGATCCATGCGCGCGGGGCACTCTGACGTCATTCAGGAGCACCCCGGGAGCCGCACGGAATGTAAGTATGCCGCTCCCCCGCTCCCCACTGCTACTATGGCAACCAGGACACTAGTAGCGTCCTGGCTGCCATAGTAACACTGAAAGCATTTTGAAGACTGATCAGTCTTCAAATGCTTTCAGTTCACTTGCGTTGTGCCGGATCCGGCGTGCATTCCAGCGACGGAAGTGCACGCCGGATCTTCACAACGCAAGTGTGAAAGAGGCCTAAGATGTTTAGAGCCTGGGATATTTTTTTATAAACTAAACCTGCTTTACACTTCTCCACAACTTTGTCCCTGACCTGTCTGATGTGTTCTTTGATTTTCATGATGCTGTTTGATCACTAATGTTCACTAACGAACTTTTGAGGCCTTCATAGAACAACTGTAGTTATACTGAGAGTACATTACACACAGGTGGACTCTATTTACAAATTAGGTGACTCCTGAAGGCAATTGGCTACACTGGATTTTATTTTACAGGTATCAGAGTATGGGAGCTGAATACAAATGTACCCCACACTTTTCAGATTTTTTAAAATGTTAATTAACAATATGAAACCTGTTTTGCTCTGTCCTAATACATGTCTATAGGGACACATAATGATTCTGTTTGTTTCCTGTTATACTTAATGGAAATAAATAGTCTTGGCGACAGGAGTAATTTTTTCTGTCATGTATAACGGAACCAAACAGAACCGTTGTTTGTCCCCATAGACATGTATTAGGACGGAGCAAAACAGAATGCCTCTTAAAAGCTTCAGTTTTGCATTCTCTCCTAGAATTCTGTTATAACCCTTAGATGTACTGGGAAGCACAACTCTTAGTGACTGTTACAGTGGCGGCTGATACTGCTGCTCTGTTCACCCACTCCGCCACTCCAGGCTTTAGCAAAGCAAAACTGCTGGCCTATCTCCATTCCTTGCGGTGGGCCTGGCCACCAGACTAGCTCTATACCTCCATGCAGGCTGCAGCCTGCTTTTTGCCAGCTAGGTCTCTCTCGCTATGTCTGTAGGTCTCGCAAACATGCCCCCTCTGGCTCTAAAAGCACCACCCTTATCTTCACCAGACTATAACTGGCCACCCTTGGGTACTTAAGGCACCTTCCCCTGTGGAAAGATGCCTCAACAATAGGTTCCAGTTCACCTAGTTCCTGCAAAGGTGTACTGTCCTTCAGGGGTAGTCTGTTAGTAGAATTGATCCTTTGGCAGCGGTAACCCCAGAGACAGAGGTTCTTTGGACTTGTGTATGGTCTGCAGGAACTCGTTCATACAAGTCTTTCCTGTAGCTCTGCTCAGATTACACTTCTCAACACTAACTTAGCAGGGGGTGGACCAAGTCCTGTCCTGAACTTGGACTGTTTTTGGATCACTAGTAGTCTGCTTTTCCCAATCTTGGCCTGTCCCTGACTATTATTTTGCCTGATCCATCAATGTTTCACATCAGTGTTGTTTCCTCTGTGGGTCAGCAGTATTTTGGTCAGAGACTGCAAAGAAAAAAGGGGGCCAGTCAGCACATCCCAATGCACAGGTGCACATCTCCATGGCTGAAAGCACAAAAGCAAAAACAAACACAATGCAAAAGCATTCTGAAAAAACAAATAAAATGCAAGAATGCCATAGTCATTCAAGAAAATTTACCGGTGAAAATGCTACACTCATTTTCTGAATATGAGATTCTTGGCAAATACATTTTGTACAAAATTATTTGTGCCTGTTCACCAGCGTCAAGGCGATCTCTTGGTCAGTGACTGCTATGAGAGGTAGTGGTCTGGTGGTTCCCCTGCAGTGAAGTCCAGATCCCTGTACAAGACTGTAGAGTTGGATCCATGGAGTCAGAGTCAGCGTCAACTTTGGGAAGTTGGAGACGTAATTGAAATGTGGCAAAATAAAGTTTGGCTTACCGACTCCATAGCTCTGCCTGCACTTAAAAAATACATGTCCACAACAAACAAATCTAGCAAAAAGCAGGGGATATTAAAAAGACTGTAGTGATGAATGACTTGTAATTTACAATTACAGTATTAGAGCCGTGTGCCTGCCATGCTGGAAAGCAGTAAACTGGAAATTCACACAACAAATCCATTTTGTGGCTTTCATAGTTTCCACACCTAAAGGTTCTATTGTGCTTGGGGTTTTATCAGTCAGAAGGGAAGAGTAACACAAGAGCCCATTAGTCATTTTAAGTAAACACACATTCAGCCTTCTTTTCCAATTGGCTGGCACCCAGGAAGTCCTGATGGGCATAGCAGGTTTTCCTAGCACATGTAGTTGCAGCATATGTAGTTTCAGCCACGCAGAGCTCAATTAATTAATTTTTGTTCATGATATTGGCTTTCTAGAGCAAACAATGCAGCTTATCTTCTTGACAAAAATGTTTGCAAACCTCTTTTGCACTTGTGCTTTGCATCCTGCCACCTGTCAATGTTGCAAAATATAGCTTTTTTTTTCTTCAGCATGATTGATCATCTTGCATATCACAGTTCTACTTGTATTTAAAATGTATCTTGAATTTATTTTTTTTGGGTCCGATTCTAACGAATCAGTCAAAATATGTGATTCAGGTCTGAAACAATTCTACCCAAATCTAAAGTGCTCAAACTGGCCTAAAATTTGTATATGACACTCTGAGGTCTCCTATTTTTCATTTTTTTCTTTTTTACATACAAAAAATGCTTTCTCCCCCCTTTTAAGCTCTTGAATGCAATGACCACAATAGCAAATAATGTCAGCGTGACACTGACGTAAGTAGTTATGGGTAACGAATGGTTGACATGCAGTCTATTTATAAACACACTGCACCATGAGATTTTTTAAGCTTTTAAAATTAACAAATGTTCGAAAAAATGTCCCTTATTGGGGCAGATACCTGCCAGCTTTTACACACATGCTAATTAGTGATGAGCGAAGTATTGAAAAATTAAATCGTCTGCTTTGCCGACTTTTTTAATGATAGGGAGCGGAGATTGTGCCACCCCCCGTCATTGTACCCCTCAGATGCTGCGTTCATAGTTGATTGCGGCATCTGACAGCAATAATACAGTGTAATACATTGTAAGATAAAGAAAATAAAAAATCATACCTCATCCATTTGAACAGCTGGCCGCCACCATCTTGATTGAAGATCTAGCGTGAAATCTCATGTTACCCATGATGACGCACACAAGATTTTGTACGAGATCTTCCATTAAGATGCCAGCGGCTAGCTTTTTGTGCTCACACAGATGAGGTTAGTATCATTTTTTTACCGCCATTTAGAGAAAATCATTTCGCTACCACGAAGCACGAGGAAATTCGGCTTTGCGGTGAATCATATTTTCCCTGAAATTCGTTCAACTTTACTTTTAATATTGGAGGAAGCAGTGCCTTGTTCTTAGCAAGCAGTCCAAAACTTATGCTTTATTGGGGCAGGTCTGCCAGTGTTTATACACATACACATGCATGGTGTTATTGGAAGAAGCAGCAGCTTGTTCTGAACTGCTATTGACCCACTAAAACATACTTATCTGTACACTTATTTAAAAAAAAAAAAAAAACAGGCCAAATTAAACATTCGCTGGTTGCAACCAACTATACACTGCAATTGATGTACTAAAATGAGAATTTTCTTTACTTACTATGACTTTCAAATGGTAGAAAAATTACAACAGGTTTTTTGAAAGAAAATGATGCAATTGCTCACTGTATGCACAAAATACTGGTGATGCTGGCAAATATGCCTATTAAACACTTATGAACTCTAGAAGTTTTGCAACAGAATTTTGGACAAAAAGAATGCCTGGCATGTGCAGAAAAAAGAGTACTGTCTCTTTAAATGATCTTTGTGTAGTCAGTGCAACACATGAAATTATGAACAGGTCCAGCAGACCTGACTGACAGACACACAGTACACTAACTGCCTCTATGTTGCCCCTAATGATAAAATCTGTAATTCACTCTAACTAAATCTATTTTCTACACAATCCTACACTATCACTACAAGACCTTATAATGGAAGGTTTATGTGTGTAATTGATGTCTTTCAAACATATGGCACACACATCATATCAATAGTGATGAGCAGTATAGGCAATATTCGTTTTCACGATATTTTGTGAATTTTATGCCGAATATTTGCCATAAATGAGCAAATTCTAGAATTCGTGATATCCAGTCATTATTTTCTTAGTTTCAAAAATCGGTAATGTAATATGCACGTATTGCGCGCGCAATACAGGCGTAGCTCACTTTTACTAAATTCTTCAAGTTGCTAGAATTTTCCTGAGACTGGGGAAAATGATTGGCAGCAACTTTCATGACTGTGAGGAAGAACTCCTGATCACTGTAAGTAATTTTACATTACAGCACTGTTTTTGATTACATTTCGCATGCATGGCAGAACAGTAGCTTTATATGCAGATAGAGTGCTCCAATATATTCGCTATCACAGCACAGTAATTCCTATCGCACTACCTAACACCCTGCACTGGAACCTATCAGCTATACTATATCACTATCTAACCTACACTGACTATCTCTCACTAACTATCTGTATTATATATATAACTAACTAACTATCTAATGTAATTGAATCCAGATGACTCAGCAAAGCACAGAGCACAGCAATGACACTGCTCTCTTTCTCAGAACTGCAAAAAACAGCAGAAAATGAGTTTCCTATATAGTAAGGGGTAGGCAACTTTCCTTTTGGTTGCTAGGGATGTTGCTAAGCCCAGACAAACATATTGCAGCCTTCATATTGGCCCACAAGCAAGAAGCAGTGAGGATACTGATGAAAAAAAATTCTAGAATATTCGCGATTATGAAGATATAGCACTATATTCCAGATCTTAGCGAATTCTCGAAGTGCCGATATTCGCAAAAAAAATTTGCGATTAGAATATTCGCGATCAACACTACTTCAGTGGTTGAGTTCACAGTGGCATCTGTGCTTCAGAGATAGCACAGAGCCTGATAGACCAGCTAATATCCTGCCTCCTGAATGTCTCCTGAATTTCAGGCTGACTGCAAAGCATTGTGGGCAAGCCCACCAACCGTGGCCCCACCCAGGGTCATGTGGTCCTCCGTCTTCATCTTCCCTGCTCAGTTTCCCTTGTAGGTGCACTGAATTTTAAAAGTAAAATGGCAGACTCTCTTTTGCGTGATTTGACCAGAGCGAATTGCCAAATTTCCTTTTTGTATAAGAAGAAATTTTGATGAATCTAATTTGTTTAGAATCGATTCGCTCATCTCTACCCTTTGATCATTCCAATTACTCATGCATATGACCATATTACATAGATGTGTTGCACATATCCATATTGTGGCCTCCTAACTATAACTTTTCATACTGAGGCATGTGTTTTTTTTCTCTCACAGATGCTATGCAAACACAGGATTTTAAGGAGAATTAATTTTTTTTCCTTTTGAAACAAGCATACATATAATGCAGTACCCAGATAAAGAAGGTCAGTTATTAAGACCAGTGTTTTAGACGCGGATCTTAATAAACCCCTGCGCTGGAGGTGGATCTGCCGAAGTTAAGTAGAGGTGCCGGCATCTTCATAACTTTGGCGTATTCAGGCCCGGTCTAAATATAAGATAGCTTCCTTGCTGGCTTACATTTAGACCATTTTCTACACCTAAAGCAGCCGTAGAAAGTGATGAATGAGGCAGGCTTGCCAACCCATCCCCTTCCCTCTCCACGCCATGGCCACTTTTTTAGACCTGGCATGGGCGTGAAAAAGTCACAGAAGTAGGTTCTGTCCATGTGCATGGACCCTAAGGCGTGCCATACACATTAAATAAGAAGAGTGAAGTTAGTGCTTTCAGGCACCTCTAGCGGTCAGTGGGTTATCTCACCTAAGAACAAAAGGATCAGGTACAGTATGTACCATTCAAAAGTTTCATCAATCTTTCCCTTACACCTGCCATCGGGGTGAGTTTAAGGGCCCTGGCACACAAATCTGTGGGTTCCGCCACCAGTAACCTAAAGTATGTGGCCAGATTAAACGTATTTTCCTAGTTGGGAAAAAAAATTGCCCATGGGCACCCATGCTCCCCGTTGTCTAGTGCAGGGATGCTCAACCTGCGGCCCTCCAGCTGTTGCAAAACTACAGATTCCAGCATGCCCTAGTAGCTGTAGGATGTCTAGGCATACTGGGAGTTGTACTTTTGGAACAGCTGGAGGGCCACAGATTGGGCATCCCTAGTCTAATGTCTATGCAGGGAAGCATTGAAGCCAGTATCTGTACATATAGCTTCATTGCGCACGCGCCCTAGAGGAGACAGACTGCTCCTGCGTAAGATGTGTAGATATGAAAGGATGACGTTGCAACTGCTCTGAAAGGTCAACCAAGGGGCAGGAGTAAGCATTTGAGTGCAGCGACCATGACTTGGAGGATGCAAGAGCCAGCTTCCTTGACTTGAAAATGCTCATTTGCATTTTAAGGAAGCGGGGAATAAAGTTGATTTTCTCTGCAAACATAAAACACAAAACCAGAACAACGGGTCCATCAAGGACAACATGCTTGAAATGATAAGGTAATGTGCATAGTTAGGTGTCTTGATGACTTGCTGACCACCCACTGACTACTCATTGAATATAAACATCTGGGCAGTCAGCATATATCTCACGCAAATCATGCAGCTTTAGGAGTGGGAAGTCAGCTGTCAGTGACAGCCATATTCTCATAAAGAAGACAGGGATTGTTTTTCACTGTCCCTGTCTTTCCCTTCGCTCTATAAACAGTGCTCAATGGAACTTTGGCAGATCTCCCACCAGTTTCTCCTTCCTGGTCCCTCTTTACATGCACTAAATCACTGCCCAGCCAACCACTCGCTGCAGTGGTGGCCTACCTCAGCCAGTGATTGGCTTAGAAGTAATTTCTTGCTTGTTAAAACAGACCAGGAAGAAGAAAGTGGTGGGAGAGGCGTCGGAATGATAGAAGTTGGTGATAGGTGAGGTAAGCATTTCTTCTTGTTAGAGCAGTGGCTCATGGCTGCTGCTGCACCACTTACCAGCTCTGGTGCTTCAAGCTATTCACCGGTTTGCCAAATTTTTTGGGAAAAATTTGGTTCGGTCGGAATTTATTCGCGGCTAATCTTGTTGAAAAAACAGCTATTTTTTGGCTTCAGAGAGCCTTTATAGCGGTGTAGAACACTGTGCCTTGCAGTAACATGCATAGGGAGTCTGCTGTGGTAGTGAATTAATACTATGAGTCCATATGACATGCAGATAACAAGTGTCGCTCTTACAATCACTGCACACTTCACTTATTTGGACAGTCACGGGGCTAAAACTGACCAAATAACTCAAGTATGAACTCAGCCTTACAGGTCGATGTTAGCGCCAAGAAGATACCCACTCCTTTTACACCATTGTCAGCTGATTCCACATAGATGTCTACAGATCAGAAGAAGGGTCAAATAAATGATGATTTCAGCCAGCCCAAAAGGCAAAATAGTAGCACAGTCATGAGGTGGGGAGGGTGGGAACAGCATGAGAAGTCCACAGAGTGGCCCTATGACATAGTGGTGAGGTGGAAGCAGCGTGAGAAGGCTACAGAGTGGCACAATGACAGTGTGGAGGTGGCAGCAGCAGCATCAGGAGGCCACACAGTGGAAAGGTGACATAGTGTAGAGGTGGCAGGAGCATCAGGAGGCCACAGAGTGACAAGGTGACATAGTGTGGAGGTGGCAGCAGCATGAGGAGACCATAGAGTGGCAATATGACCTAGTGTGGAGGTGGCAGCAGCATGAGGAGACCACAGAGTGGCAAGGTGACATAGTGTGGAAGGGGCAGCAAGATGAGGAGACCAAAGAGTGGAAGGGTTACATAGTGTATAGGTGGCAGCAGCATGAGGAGACCACAGAGTGGCAAGGTAACAAAGTGTGGAGGTGGGTGGCAATACCAGTATCCGCTGAAGATGGTGGGTAAAAGAAGGAGAACTTGGCATCAGCTGTATGGCATCAGGCAGGTGGCAGCATCAGAATAGTAGCTGAGGCAGATAGCCAGAAGAAACCAGTCTCTTTTGTCAAAGTATTGGTGTGGCACCATGGATGATCTAATCTGATGCATCAGGCATTGGTGGGTGGAAATCCTGGCTGATCCACTCCTGATTCATCGTGACAAAGGTCAGTCTATCCACATTTTGGGTGGACAGGCGAGTTCTTCTTGGGGTAACTATGTCCCCAACCACACTAAACACCCGCTCTGATGCCACACTACTGGATGGGCAGGACAGCTTTTCCAGTGCAAACTCTGCTGTCAGTTTGTCCTGCCTCTCAGTGAGTGTAAAAGGCCCCCATTTTGGACCTGTAGCAAGGATCCAACAAGGTGGAGAGCCAGAAGTCATCCCTCTGCCGAATAGTGACAATTCGGCTGTCACTATGCAAGCAAGTGAGCTTGCATCGGTCAATTTGTGCAAGTGACTCAGAGGGACTCCCTGTCTCCATCTCCACTGCATACTGCCACGGTGTGTTTGGATCCTCTGCCTCCTCTTCCTCATCGCCCTGTAGCTCCTCAACTGTTCCAGCTCCTCCTCTACTGTCACCTGTGTAGAAAAAACACTAATTTCGCTACACATTGCTTGTGCTCCAATATCCTCCTCCAGATCAGCCCCCACAGGGCTCATGTGGCCGTGAGAACTAGGCACCACGTCTCCAGTCCCCTGACCAGCCAGATTTACCAGCAGCTGTTCCAGGACATGAAGCAGTGGAATGACGTTGTTCATCCTGTAGTCCTGGCCACCGAAAAATAACATGGCATCCTCAAAGGGGCTGAGCAAACGCAGGTGTCACGCATAAGCTGCCACTGGCTGACATCTAGGTTACACAGGGGAGTACTCCTATCCGCTTGGATCATCAAGAAATCATTTATGGCCTTTCTCTGTTCGTATAGCCAATCCAACATATGGAGGGTGGAATTCCAACAAGTGAAAACGTCACATACCAGCCTATGTTGGAGGATGCCGTTCTGCCACTGCAGCTCAAAGAGGGTGTGCTTTGCAGTGTACGAGTGGCTGAAGTGCATGCAAAATTTCCTGGCTATTTTTAGGATGTCTTGCAGATGGGTGGAAGGCTTCAGGAAGCGCTTGACAACCATATTGAACAAGTGTGCCATGCAGGAAGCATGGCTCAGCCCTCCTTGATGCAGCGCCTCCTACATGTTCTTCCCGTTATCGGTCACCATAGTTCCGATTTTGAGTTGTTGAGAATTCCAGGATTCTATTTTTTGATGAAGGGCACAGAGCAGTTTCTCTGTGTGACTCCGTTCACCCAGGCAAACCAGGTGCAGAACAGCATGAGAGTCTAATTACACATCAATTTTCCCCAAGAAAGCCTGTTTCACATAAAAAATTTCACCACTACATAATTCGGTCTATGCAGCAAAAGGAGGTGTACAATCACCCACCAATTTTCCCGGAAAAAAACATGTTTGAAATAAAAAATTTCACCAATAAAAGGATAATAGAATTTGATTCCTACAGAAGAAAGACTACAATCACCCATCAATTTTTCCAACAAACACTTGTTTCACATAAAAAATTTGACCACTACGTAATTCGGTCCATACAGAAAAAGGAGGTGTACAATCACCGATTAATTTTCCCAAAGAAAAACATGTTTAAAATAAAAAATGTCACCAATGAAAGGATAAAGGAATTCAGCTCATACAGAAGAAAGTCTACAACCACCCATTAACTTTCCCTAAAAAAGCCTGTTTGAAATAAAATGGCTTGCATACACTACATGCCTCCAACATAATTCTTTGATCTCTACATGAAAATAATGTATTTGCTGTAAATCGCGAGAGGGGCATAGTTGGAGACATTGACTTCACAAGAGATGCAGAGCAGCAGAGTTCAGCCACGTTTATTTGCTTCCCGCTGTTTACTGCTCCTGAATAAAATTGGGGCAACCAGCTTCAGCTTCCTCTGATGTGTATGCCTATGGAGTTCTTTTGTTATGGCTTTGTACAGGGAGCAAGAATGTTACGCACAATTCTGATGGAACTCCTGATCTTAAGAAACTGGACTTGGACTCCAAAGCAGAGACTCTCCTGTCATGTCTTGTGTGCTGTGGAGATCGAATGCAGACAGAACAGATAAAAACACATGAATATTTTCAACTTACTAAAGCTGCTTGATTTAGGCCCCTTGCAGACAAGCGTGAGCGGATTAGGTCCGGATGCGTTGTGGATGTGTTCAGTGAAAACTCTGTGATTTCACAAGCAAGTACATTCAGTTTTGTTTGCGATCGCGTTCAGTTGTTCAGTTTTTAGCTAGCGGGTGCAATGCAATTTAATGCGTTTTGCACGTGCGTGATAAAAACTGAATGTTTACAAACAACATCTCTTAGCAACCATCTGTGAAAAATGCATTGCATCCGCACTTGCTTGCGGATGCGATGCAATTTTCATGCAGCCCCATTCACTTCTATGGAGCCAGAGTTGGATGATAATCGCAGAATATAGAAGTAATGCGTAAAACAGGCCCATTGAAATGAATAGGTCCGGATTCCGTGCAGGCGCAATGTGTTCGCACCACTCATTGCATTTGCGCGGAATACTCGCTCGAGTCAAAAGGGCCTTAATTATGAATAGATGGTAAAGGCAAAGTCTGCTGGTGTGTTGTCATCAGTGTCTTCATTAGGTTTACTGCAGGACCCACGACAACATAATTCGTTCCATGCAGTAAAGGAGGTGTACAATCACCCATCAATTCTCCCCAAAAAAGCCTGTTTCACATAAAATTTTCACCACAACATAATTCTGTTCATACCCCAAAAAGGACTTTACCACACATAACTGCACCGCTGAACGGTGAATATCTTTTTCTTTTGCCACTAATACACGGCAAAAAGGGCTTTACCACATACAGTTGTGTTCAAAATTATTCAACCCCCACTGAAATTGAGTGTTTTGGCCAGTTTGACATTGATTTTGATCATTTCAGTCATCTTGTTTACAATTAAATCAAAGAGGCACTTGTAAGTCAGACAAATATAACATAACAGTTATAATGAAATAACCACAAATGTCTTTTCTGTGCTCACATCATTATCAGTTTTATTCAACCCCCAAGTGACATTCAATCTTAGTACTTAGTACAACATCCTTTTCCAGTTATAAGAGCTTTTAAACGTGAAGCATAGCTTGACACAAGTGTCTTTCAGCGATTTACGGGTATCTTTGCCCATTCTTTATGGGCAAAAGCCTCCAGTTCAGTCACATTCTTAGGCTTGCGCGCTGCAACTGCTTTCTTTAAGTCCCACCAGAGGTTCTCAATCGGTTTTAAGTCTGGTGACTGCGATGGCCACATCAAAATGTTCCAGCCTTTAATCTGCAACCATGCTCTAGTGGACTTGGAGGTATGCTTGGGATCATTGTCCTGTTGAAAGGTCCAACGTCTCCCAGGCCTTAGGTTTGTGACGGACTGCATCACATTTTCATCCAATATCTCCTGGTACTGAAGAGAATTCATGGTACCTTGCACACGCTGAAGCTTCCCTGTACCTGTAGAAGCAAAACAGCCCCAAAGCATGATTGACCCCCTGCCATGCTTCACAGTAGGCAAGGTGTTCTTTTCTTCATAGGCCTTGTTTTTCCTCCTCCAAACATAGCGTTGATCCATGGGCCCAAACAGTTCTAATTTTGTTTCATCAGTCCACAGAACACTATCCCAAAACTTTTGTGGTTTGTCCACATGACTTTTGGCATACTGCAGTCGACTCTTCTTATTCTTTGGAGACAGCAAGGGGGTGCGCCTGGGAGTTCTGGCATGGAGGCCTTCATTATGCAGTGTGCGCCTTATTGTCTGAGCTGAAACTTCAGTACCCGCATCTGACAAATCTTTTTTCAGTTCCTCAGCAGTCACATGGGGACTTTTCTCCACTTTGTGCTTCAGGTAGTTCACAGCAGTCGAAGTCATCATCTTCTTTCTGCCACGACCAGGTAGCGTTTCAACAGTGCCCTTTGCCTTGAATTTGCGAATGATGCTTCCTATGGTGTCTCTTGGTATGTTTAACATCTTTGCAATCTTCTTATAGCCATTGCCCTTCCTGTGAAGAGAAATCACAATTTTAAATCTGCCTAATTGGTGCTTATTATGCTTGATTGCTGCTCCTTGACATCCACAGGTATTTTCAATACCTGATCGAAAACACTTGAATGAACCTCTGTTCTTAAGAGCGGTCGTCTTTAAGGGGTTGAATAATTGTGTCAATGAAGAAATCACAAAAAAAACATTTAATACTGTATTACAAAAACAATTGATGTCATTTTAGTTGCATTTGGTTTTTTTAAAAGTCCTTGTAAGATTTCATTCTGAACACAATTACAAATGTACACTAAATTCCCTAAAACCCGTTACAGCATTGGGGGTTGAAGATTTTAAGGCCCTAATTTTTTTTCCACTTTCACACTATACAAGGCTTTTAAACATATAACTGCAACACTGAACGGCGAATATATTTTTATTTCGCCACTAATACATGGCAAAGAGGGCTTTATAATATATCACTGCACCGCTGAATGGCAATTAGGCCCTAATTTTTTTCTAGTTTTACTTTACACGAAAGGCTTTTCAACATATAATTGCAATGCTGAACGGCGAATATATTTTTATTTCGCCATTGATACACGGCAAACAGGGCTTTAGAATATATCACTGCACCTCTGAACAGCAATTAGGCCCTATTTTTTTTCTCTACTTTTACACAACACAAAAGGCTTTTCAACAGATAAGTTCAGCGCTGAACGGCAAATATATTTTTGTTTCGACACTAATACACGACAAATAGGGCTTTAGAATATATCACTGCACCGTACAAGGGCAAATATATTTTTTCTTTTGCCACTAATACAAGGCAAAAAGGGCTTTACAGCATATAGCTGTACCACACAAGGGCAAAGAAGATATACTGTAGAAATATTTCCTTGTATCAAACAGCACTTGTATTTCCTGTATCAAACAGCACTTGCACCCCAATAACAAGAATGGTTTGCTGGAATTACAGAGCTGTATAATAGAAATTTGGATCCCCCAGTCAGTGCACCAAGGTGTAATAGGATTGTTCCTATTACCCAGTCTGTAACCTCCCCTACTGAACCCTGTTTTACATAAATGCTTTGGAACTATTCCTCCCTATCCTTTCCCTGCACTTATGAATCGTTTTTTTCACCACAATCAAATCTTTCCTATCACTGTCCCTAGCGCCTTCAGACGTCTCTCCCTGCACTAAGTACACTGGTAAATGGCAGAATCTAAGATGGCTGACAATATTTATAGGTCTGTGACATCACAGGGCTGGCTGGCTGCTGATTGGCTGCATGCATGGTGATCCCACCTTCCCAAAGTTCCTTTCTCCATTTCCTCACACGTGCAGCAGCCATTTTAGGAAAAAATTTGATTAGTTACTACGAAGTGTGAGGAAATTCGGCCTCAGTGTGAATCGAATTTTTCCTGAATTCCACTTCGTCAGCTTCAATTCGCTCATCTCTAGCCAGCACATGTACACCCCAATCCACACCAGTTAATGGCTAGCCACCTTAGGATACCTAAAATATACCTAACCATTTGAATAAACTATCAAAACCTATTCTAAATGTGATAAAATGATTTTTTGTATTATACTTTCATTATCTTTTTTTCTGTTTACTTTAGAAAATAGAAACTTGAAGTTTGAGTGCATCTCAGCGGGGGTGAGCAATGTGCAGGCAGGAGCAACCCATTGCTGCTTTTGCTTGTGCCACCGCTGCGCTATGTTGGGTATTAGTGGAGCGGACACAGGAATCTACCTCTACAGTAGGGTGCCGAAGTAATAGGTTCTAGGAATTAGGTTCTGCTGCTGGGTCTACAGAAGTAGGCCAACTTCACCACATGCCCTTGAAAAAGCAAAGAGCAAAACCTTGGTCGGGGGTGCCGTAACATCTGACTTTTTATGATATGCATAATTTTATTTATTATTTGTGAGTATAAAAAACCTTGGCTGATCTTGTTCGTTGCAATACTTCACTATTTGGATCCCCCCTGTTGGTTCTCTGGAAAGAAACATACGAGGAGTGTGGAAAGCATCGAAGGCTGAACTACAGTGATTATCTGTGCCACTTTATGGAGAGTCCATGAGGAGGAACTGAGCCCAGCTTGTTTCTTTGGAATTTTATGTTCGGGATCTGAATATCTGAATCTACATTACAATAATATTTTGCCTTACTCCATTTCTCCATACTTTTTGGCTGTTACAAGTTACATTCAGGTTTACTCCACAAGAGGGACATCCAATACAAGGAGGTAAAATATTGTGCCTTTCAGTCAAGGAATCTGAAGAATGTTCACCATGCTTCCAGTGCATTCACAAGGTGTTTTCTAGAACCTGTAAAAATGCTGATTTCTACTTTTGCTGACACTTTTGTTTGTGTAGTGATTTTCATTCTTTTCTATATCATATAATGTATGAATGTCAGACATGATCTGTCATGTTAAGAAATACATTCACTGCTGCTTTGTAATTTTCCTGTTTGCCTCATTTCAGTAGGTCATAAGTTAAAGAGAGTTTATGCAGACAATTTTTGGAATGTGTTGTACATAGATGATTAGTGTTGAACGAAGTTGACGATGTGGAATTTAATCAAAATTTCATGAAATATTTGATTTGTCACAAATCAGAATTTCCTGGAGATTTGTGGTAACGAATCAGATTTTTTCTAAAATGGCTGCTGAACATGTGACAAAGTGAAAGTAAGAAGCCAAGAATGAGGGATCTCCCATAATGCTGTGCTGCCAGACAATCAGCAGATAGCCAGCCCCTGTGATGTCACAGCCCTATAAGGAGCCCCATCTTGCCCAGTCTTCGCCATTTTCCAGTGAACTGAGCATAGGGACAGATGTGACAAGTGCTAGGCAAAGTGATTAGGACCTTATTTGAAAAATATTAGTCTTCAACAGTTCAGGGACAGCACAGAGATAGTGTAGGGATATAATAGGGAGACTTTATCCACACTATAGTGAGAATGAAGGGGCCAATAGAACAGTGTAAAGCTTGGCTAATATAGAAGCCACTCTATGGGATATCTTCCGGGACCAAAAAGCATGATCCTATGCATTTCAGAAAGAGACACTTTTCTTCATGAAGAATAGCGTTTCTTCCCGAAATGCATAGGTTCCTGGGTGGAGCCAGGAGCCAGACCCAAGGTGACAGGCTGATCATGGCAGCTCCAATCTGATCTTGTTTAAGGTTTAAGTCAGGCATCCTCAAACTGCGGCTCTTGCAAACTCCAGCTGTTGCAAAACTCCCACTCGCAGCATGCCCGAACAGCCTACAGGTATCAGCCTGAAGCAGGGCATTGTGGGAGTTGTAGTTTTACAACAGCTGGAGGGCCGCAGTTTGAGGATGCCTGGTTTAAGTCATAGTAAGGCCTTATTCACACATACGTGCATTTTCATCGACCACGGTCCGTGAAAACCCGGCCAGACGTCCTGATGAGTGCACGAGCACACGGAGTCATTGGTTGCTATGACAGCGTGCGCTTCGTGCTGCCGCCGCTGTGCAGTGATACACTTTTATAGATCATATGAGTGTACTACTGTACAGTGGCGGCAGCACGAAGCGCATGCCGTCATAGCAACAATGAGGCCATGTGCTCGTGCACTCAGCAGGACGGCTCCAATTTTTCACAGACCAATCCTCCAGGCTCAGCTGAACATTAGTATACTGTTAATGGGGACAGGGAAGATTTTTCTGGTAGTGCATATCTCCCCACTAACAAATTTATCTTGTAATTGTAAATGTCCTTAATCTTTGCCTCCACTAAAATCAGCTGGTGGGAAGGCCACAATACACATTAGATAGTTGGCCTAACCAGCCAAAACCAGTGGCATAGGCAGATATGGCCAGCTTTAGACCACCCGAGATTGTGCTCTTCCAGGATTAAACAGTGTGGATGTTAATTTATCATGATATAGTCATGGTTGCATCTACCAGGGTCGCAGATATAATAGTTCAAAGTGTTTAGTGTGAACAAAGCAGAAGAAGAGAGACATTGAGAGACTAAAGAGTGGCTGAGGGTTCCTTAATTCACTTGCCGTTAATAGTAGTCATAGTGGAATGCGGTCCCATTCCAAGACTTTCTTTGGGATCACTTGTTATGCCCTTGGCTCAGATTTCTTATATTTGATGCTTGTGTCACAGGTTTGTGGAGCACAGTAATGATTGGATTGATTTCTCCATCACCTTGGATTGATTCCTTCATCACCTTAAACTCTACCCATATTGATGGCCTATCCTTAGGATAGGTCATCATTACGTGATCGTTGGAGGTCCGATACCCGTCACCCCCACAATCAACTTTTTGAAGAGGCTGCGGCGGTCTGGTTAGCACAGTGGCCTCCTTTCAGCTTACCAAGCACAGCGCTGTCCATTGGATAGTGGTTCTGCTTGGTATTGCAACTCAGGCCCTTTCACTTGAATTGGACTGAGTTGTGCCTAGACCATGTGACAGATGAATGTTAGGTGACATCACTGGCCTAGGAAGAGGCCGTGGTGCTCACGGAATGTTGCTGTCTGTTCAAACAGCTGATCAGCAGGGGGATTCTAGGGAGGCCCATTCTGGCAATGCACACAATTTTCAAGGTATGCATTACCATAGTGGGTGACCCTAGAGCTCAGAGCAGGCACCCGCCATACTGTCTACAGAGCTCTTAACGTCCTGACATTGTCTAGTGTCAGGGAGTTCCTGTGCGGCACTCTCTTCTTTCCTCTTGCCGCACTGCTGCTAAAGGAAGATAAGGACACAAGTGCATCTGGCAAGGAGGAGGCAGCAGTGCCTTCTTAGGGTAAATGTAACAGTTTACTGTCTAAGCCCCACACACTGAGCAGGTTAGAACTGAGTGGCTAATAGTCCTCCCTCTGACCCCTAACCCACTAACACCTAAACCCTCACCATAACCCCTAACCTAAAGGAAGTGCTTAATCTATATAGCCTCGAGCCACATGACCGTCAGAGACATGGTACCAGTGACATTGCCCTCCTTTCACCCACTTCATTCCTGGCCTGAGTTCCTGGCCGTCAAGGAATATCCATCAGGAAATCTTGTCAGCCAACTTCCAGTGAAAGTGGAGAAAGTGAAGTACGAGATCTCTAAGGGCCAAGCGATTGTAAGTTCAGAGTGTGCATATATTATAAACATATAGCATACACCGTGCTGTACAGTATAACTCCAGTGCAGTATATACTGTATGATATGATGTATGGATTATAATTAGTGTTGAGCAAAGCAAAGCATTCAAAGCAGAATTCGGTCCGAAGTGTAGGAAAAGTTTGATTTGCAACAAAATCGCACTTTGTGGTAACGAATAGTTTTTTCCTAAAATGGCAGCTGCACATGTTACAAAGTGAAAGTAGGAAGCCCAGGAACGCAATATCACCGTAATGCCATGTAGCCAGCCATTCCGTAGATAGCAATCCACTGTGCATCCTGAGCAGTCTCCGCCATTGTCCTGTGAGCTGAGCACCGGGACAGATGTGGCAAGCGCTTCTGTACTAGGGACAGTATTGTTGAAAATGATTAATAGAAAAATATTGGAGAGGGAGAGTGCAGGGAGAGTGTAGGGAGACTGCAGGAAGAATGCAGGGAGACTTATGCTGCATCGGTTTTATTTATTTTTACCCACATTTACTTATTCCTAAATCAGCCGTAAACTAAGAGATGTAAATCAATACCAGTAAGATGGAAGCCTTTATGACAGTGCCAGCAATCCCATCCAGTCTGTACTCCTTAGGGGCTCCAGTTCTTAATGATGACTATCCTCATCTTTTGCTGGCTTTACTTCTTCCAAATCATCCTTCAAAGTCTCCATGTCTTAGAAAAGTCAACAGGATGCAGAGAGAGGAGGAGCTGGATGTTCCTGATGACATATTCTCATCGATATTAGATGATGTGGAAAAGGAGGAAAAGCAAATGGCAGATGAAGCGCCCCCACCTGTAGGGCAGGAGAGCGCTGGGGTTGGAGAAGTGGGTATGCCAGAGCTGATTAATATTCTTTGTTTACTGTCAAGTAACCTGCAAGAGATTGCAGGCCAGGACAGCAATAATATGCATATTGTCCCCTCACCTAACCAGCTAAACCAGATCCCAGCAACAGCCCCTGTTTACAGGTGCATTAAGGGTGCCGCACAACCATTAACAATGAAGAAGGACTGTACAGTGCGGTCTTCATTATTAAATGAAAGGCAGCTGTGGGCTTATTGGCCATGCGGTTAATCACTGCAGAATGGCCACAACCCGCCCCCAGCACGACCGCTCCTAAAGCAGGGTGGCTTGGGTATGCCTGATTTATAGCCATTTGTGACAAATTAATTTGGAACTAATCGAATTTCTTGGCTAACTTCAGGAAAGTTGCTGAATAGAAATTTTCAAAACTTCGCTCATCTCTAATTATAATGTGTACTGTACAGCATGATGTATGTACTATATTGTATATTGTGCAGAATGGTGCAGGGTTTATACTGTATATTGTACGGTATGGTGTATTGATTATACTGCACAGCATGGTGCATGGGGTTATACTGTATGCTGTTTGACTGATGTGATGATTATCCTATGTTAGGTTTTCATATAGCCCTCCTTTGATAGAGCTTTGCCGAGCTCTAAGCCAACCCTGCTCAGCAGCTGCCAAGGCTTAGAGGGAACACTGCCTAGACCAAAATTAAAAAAACATGTAACAAGGCCCCCACCTACCACGTACCATTAATTTGGAGTCTTTTTATGTGACAGATGGGCATTTGGGCCCCCACAGGCACCAGGGCATAGGTGCACCTCTACAGCTACCCAAGTAGGTATCAATTCCACTTTAATTTTTATTTTTTTTACACAAAAAGTCAGAGAAAGTGATTGCTCATTGTGTGTACTTTTATTAAAGCAAGAACAGATGACTTTATTGATTGCTCTGCCAAGTAAAATAATATATAATCCACAGATTCCTCATAACAAGTTGCCATTGAAATTGCAGCATATGCGTGTATCATTACCTAGCAATAACTTCTGTGCAAAGCTTCTCTCAGGCATGGAGGCATCGCTAATATACGAATATATCTGGTTTACAAAATAAATATATTCATTATAATGTCTTACAGGAGGGAAATGCAGGTAATCAGGCATTTAGAAACGAGCATTCAGCATTTATTATCTGCTTCCAATAGCCTGGCATAAACAGAAGAAAATAATTAACATAAGGGGAGAAAACGCAAATTATTACCTTCTGTATTCATATCAGCTGGTTATGAGAATATGACTCACTTTTCATGTTTTTTTTGTTTGCCTTGAAACTGAATAGAGAAATAGTAATAGTAATAAAAGAACATAGGAGGAAAGGTTTTTAGAAGAAGTAATATATTTTGCTTTTTTGCTCACCCATATTATCTACGAGATGCTATATACTATGGAGAAGGTCCCTTACTTCCCTCGACATGTGCATAAGTATTAAAATTAGTATAATAATCCTTACTGATGTCAGAACCTGAGGATAATATAGGTATAAAAAGATGATCGGAGCCAGGGGCAGTGGTTTACCCATTTGCTTCAGCGGGAACAGGGGTTTACCTAGCGTTTCTGCTGCCTGAGGTGAAGACGAAAACGCCCCCCCCCCCCTTCCCATGCCAATTTCTTAACCTTGCCCCTTTGCCACAATGAAAGCGCTCATTGCCCATGGCCCTTCTGCTTCCCCCCTCTTGCCCCTTCCTGGTGCTGCCTGAGGCGATCGGCTCACCTGGCCTCATTGGTGGGGCACCCCTAGGCGGAAAGTTCCATCTCTTGTCTTAAGCACCAACTGACTGTATGTAGTTCTATCTATCTTTTTAAAAATATGCAGCAGCTGAAGTATGTATTATAAGGAATAATGTACTCCTATAATACAATATAAGGAATCTAAGATGTTATCTCCGCGTTCGGTGACCTGTATTAGTCCACTTGGCCCTGTGCTCTTACATTATTTTATTTATTATACTCACTTATATAGCGCTACTATGCTCCGCAGCGCTTTACAGAAATTATCATCACTTGCTGTCCCCAATGGGGCTCACAATCTAAGTTCCCTATCAGTATGTCTTTGGAGTGTGGAAGAAACCCAGAGCACCCGGAGGAAACCCACGCAAGCATGGGGAGAACATGCAAACTCCATGCAGATGTTGTCCTTGGTCGTATTCTAATCCAGGACCACTGAGCGACCGTGCTGCCCACTTACATGATCATAAAACTACTTGGCGACTGCTAATATTGTTATAATTGACAACAGGGGGTAAGTTATCCCGTACATGACATCCTAATTAAAAATTCTTAAAATTCTCTTTGTGTCCGAATATATTCAAAAAAAAATATAAAAAAAATAAAATAAACATTAATGGTATTATCACGTCTCAAAAAGTTTATACTAACATATAAACTATTTCCCCATATGGTGAAGAGAATAATGGAAAAAATGACTGATTCGCTGTTTTTTGTCGCTTAACCTCCCCTCAAAAATTGCCTAAAAGTGATCAAAACCTTATACACACTCCAAATTGGTATCAATCAAAAGTACTCATTTCTCTCCACAAAAAATGACCAATCAGACAGCTCCATAGGCCTAACTATAAAAACGTTATGAGGGTCAGAATATGTTGATACAAAGAAAAAAAATTATTTTTTCCAGTTTTTATTTTTTTCCAGTACTAAAACACAAGAAAAACTATACAAATGTGGTATTGTAATCCTATGCTGACCCATAGAATGAAGGGACAGGTCAGTTTTAGTGCACATGGAATGCCGTAAAACCAAAACCCATAAAACTTTGGTGGAATTGTGTTTTTTTCCAATTCCACCCCTTTTGGAATTTGTTTCCCTCTTCCCACTACATTGTATGCAAAAGTAAATGGTACCATTAGAAAGTAAAACTTGTCCAACAAAAAACAAACTCTCATATGGCTATATGAACAGAAAACTGTAATAAATACCACCCCATTTGGTATTTTTACTAGCTTCCCACTACATTGTATGCACCTTGTCCCACACAAAACAAACTCTCATATGGCTATGAGAACGGAAAAATAAAAAGTTATAATAATAAAAATAAGAAGGATATAAAGATCAATAGCATTGCTGCATCCCAAAATGCCCATAGTATTAAAATATAAATGTATTTCTCCTGTACGGTGAATGCTGTAATGGAATAAAATTCAAAATGGCTCATTCACTTTCAGCAATAAAAATTTAATAAAAAATGATAAAAAAAAGAAACTGTAAAATAAAACAAATAAAACTATGGTGAAATTGATTTTGTTTCACCATTTTTACCCCATTTGGTATTTTCTAGCTTCCCACTATATCATATGAATATAAAATGGTTCCATTAGAAAGTACACCTTGTCCCACACAAAAAAAGCCCTGATACGGCTATGTCAATGGAAAAATTTAAAAAAGCTATTGCTCCGGGAAGACAAGGAGTAAAAAAAAAAAAGAAAAACAAAAGAAAAGAAAATCTCTGATCCTTAAGGGGTTTAGTCAAACTCTATATGCTTTATGGGCAATTTGCACACTACAGAAATCAGCATGGTTGGTTGCTTAATCTATAGTCTATGACCATGTGATCCACCATGAACTATAACTAATTCTTAAATGTACACCTTGCCCCACACAAAACAAGCCCTCATACGGCTATGTGATTGAAAAAATAAAAAAGTTATGGCTATGAGAAGGTGGGGAGTGAAAAAAGAAAATGAAAAACAAAGAAAATCGCTGCATCCTTAAGGGTTTTAGCAAAACTCTATAAACTTTATGGGCAATTTGCACACTACAAAAGGTACCATGGTTGATTGCCTAATCTAGAATCTATGACCATGTGATCCACCATGAACTATAACTAAATCTCAAATATACACTGCATTATTAGTTTCTACTTGAGGGGGATATCTAGAATGGAATGGAACATCAACTGAATGTACGAATTTTACATCATTTATCCAGTGGAAAAAGAAAAAAACTGCAAAATAAAACCAATAAAGCTATGGCGGAATTGTTTTTGTTTCCTCAATTCCATTTGGTATTTTTTCTGCTTCCCACTACATCGTATGCAATATGAAATGGTTCCATTGGAAAGTACACCTTGTCCCACAAAAAACAAGCCCTCATACGGCTATGTCAATGGAAAAATAAAAAAGCTATGGCTTCGAGTACAAAATGAAAATCAAAAACAAAATAATAATCTATGCATCCTTAAGGGGTTTAGTCAAACCTTATAAGCTTTAGGGCTCATGCACATGAACTTATTTTCTTTCCGTGTCCGTTCCGTTTTTTTGTGGACCGTATGCGGAACTGTTCATTTCAAAGGGTCCGCAAAAAAACGGAAGTTACTCCATGTGCATTTTGTTTAAGTATGTCCATATTTCAGTTCCGCAAAAAAATAGAACACGTCCTATTATTGTCCTCATTACTGACAAGGATAGTGCTGTTCTATTACATGCCAGTTGTTCCATTCTGCAAAATACAGACGAAATACAGAAATACAGAAAATACATACGGTCGTGTGCATGAGCCCTCATGGGAAATTTGCACACAACAGGAATCAGCATGGTTGGTTGCTTAATCTATAGTCTATGACCATGTGATCTACCAGGAACTATAACTAATTCTCAAACATACACCTTGTCCCACACTAAACAAGCGCTCATACGGCTAATGTGAATGGAAAAATAAAAAGGTTATGGCTACAGGAAGGAAGAGAATTGAAAAAAGAAAATGAAAAACAAAGGAAAACGCTGCATCCTTAAGGGGCTTAGCCAAACTCTATAAATTTCATAGGCAATTTTCCCACTACAGAAAGTACCATGGTTGGTTGCTTATTCTATAATCTATGACCATGTGATCCACAATGAACTATAACTAATTCTCAAATATACACTGCATTATTGGATTTTACTTGAGGGGGATATCTAGAATGGAATATCTACTGAATGTAGGAATTTTACATAATTTATCCAGTATGGTTTATTTTTTACATATTTTCTATTCACCTTTAAACTTTCCACCTACAGATAATTCAGACAGAACCTTGTGTGCAATGTAACACACTGTAGATCACAATAATAAGCTAGTAGTAACGCTTAACTAGCCAACTCTTCCTTTATAAATTACACCCTGTGTCATTTTGTAACATGTGATAGTACATGGAATGAAAAAAACATGCAAATTGTAGAAGACTGTTCTATGGGAACAAGCATCTGTCTTAACTAAGACTCAATTCCTGCTAAACAAAATGCAAATGATGCATTCAAATTGAGAGCTCATTTGCAAAATGTCCAAGCAAAACAATTTTAGATTTCTTTAACTTCAAAGTCTCCATGACTTTCCAGAATCAAATGATAAAAATAATGATATTGATCATGTTATTTTCTTTCATTAAAATATAAGTAACACTTCTCCCTAATGTCTTGGTTTATGTATATGGTTGTACAGGTTATTAGTAAATATATAGATATATTTTAAATATTTAATTCTTATTTTGGATGATTTTTGCAGAGAAAAATAAAAATATAAAAAAATAGTAACTTATTTAGAAAAATTTTAAAAATACATTACTTCTGATTTTTCTAACCCCTTAGTGACCACTAGGGATGAGCGAATCGACTTCGGATGAAACATAATGTTGAATACTGTACATAGCGAGTGCTCTGTACAGTATTAGAACGTATTGGCTCAGATGAGCTGAAGTTATTACTTTGTGAAGTCTCACGAGACATCACATAATAACTTCATAAATTAATTTCTACTGCAAAAAAACATTTCCCGAACTCTGGTTCGGTTTCAAGTCATACCTGTGGCTAAGCAGGCTGTCTTTTCATGGCAGAAGTGGTGATTCCAGCCCTTCAACCTCTTAGATGCTGCAGCCAATAGCAACTGCAACACCTAAGTAGTTTCAGAGGCAGGGGTTTTCCTTTGTCAAGCATTAACACCCCTATTATATGAGATTATGGGTTGCTGATGTCTTTACATGGCAGCCAGAAGCTCAATGAAGGCCCCAGGTTTGCCTTAGGCCTCATGCACATGGCTATTGCCCAGCCATGCCCATATTGCGGCCCACTTGAATGGGTCCACAATTCAGAAGGAGTGGTGCACAATGGAGGCATGGAAAGCCATGGAAGCATTACTTTTTTTGTGGTGTGGACAGATCACTGACCCAAGTTGAATGGGTCTGGATCCGTCTGTGGCAACTGCACAGATGGTGCCTGTGCACTAGGGACCACAAATTGCAGTCCTCAATGCACAGAACGGCCAGCACACGTTCGTGTGCATGAGGTCTTAACTGTATACCTATGAGGCAGTCTGATAGAGTGCCTGTCAGTGTTGTCAGTATTGTACTGACAGCTAATACACTTTACTACATAAGTAGTGCAGTGTATAATAGAAGCCAACAGAGGACCGGATATCAAAATCCTCTTTTGGGACTAATAGGGGTTCCAGAAGAACGTTAGCTCCCACTCTCCTATGTTCAGACCATTTCATCTTTAATTTTGGGGAAGTCAGTTAAAAGGCCGCTATGATGACGTTGTGAAATAGATTTTGAGATTTTGAAATTTGATTTGCAGATTTCATAGATACCTCTTTTTATATTAAAACATAAACAGAAATAGATGCATAAAACATCCAGATCACTAGCTGTAAAAAAGACAGACTAGAAGTATCAGAGTCATACTAGCCACAGGTCCAATTTGCTGCATGATGTAAAAACAGTCCATTGAATTTATAAGACATATTGGCAGGAAAACTCATGTAAAGGATAAACTCGCTCAAAACATTCAGTTTACAATCAAAACATACATATAAGTCAATACAACAATAGCTAGCTGTAAAAAGAGACCAGCGCTTTGTTATTTTGCACTGTTAAATGTACATTAGATATTCCTCAGCATTGTCCTTTCTGGTATAAAGATCCAGCACAGGATCTCAAAACCGGAGGAAAACACTTTAGTTTTGTCTCCAATCATTTTCAATAGGGAAAAAATTAACAAACCGGAATGGAGTGCACCAGAATGCATGCCTTTCCGGTTTGCTGCATTCCCATTTTCTGTGAACGCAACCAAACAGAACGGAATGCATTCTGGTGCACTCCGTTCCGTTTGGTTTTGTCCCCGTTGACAATGAATGGGGACAAAACTGAAGCGTTTTCCTCTGGTATTGAGATCCTATGACGGATCTCAATGGCGGGAAGGAAAAGTGCCGATGTGAAAGTAAAAATGATAATAAATTTAAAACACAGAATGAAGATAGATACAATAAATACGTAAAGTATACATTTGCACACATTTTACTAGCTTGTACTGTATATTAATGAATAAATGAGAATTGAAAAGACCCCAGTTCATTATTTTGATTAATATATAAATATTGATATTAGAATAGCATTAATAAAAATAATAATAATTGTCTCTGAAGGTTCTCATTCATTCAGGTCATGGTATCTCAGTAGTAATAAGTCAGAGCAGTTGGACTTATTTTTTTGAAATGGAAAATAGGGAGACGTTCACTTTCACTTTTCTCAGGAAAGGTGCTCCTGGCCGTTCTGGATCACCCCTCCAGAGGAAAAAAGATCAATTTGAATACTGGCGGCGGGCACTCATATATGGACTGGACAACTGGAAAGTAATTCTAAAAAAGGTACTCCCACTACATGGGATTATTAAAGTACCTTTTTTAGAATTACTTTCCAGTTGTCCAGTCCATATATGAGTGCCCGCCGCCAGTATTCAAATTGGACTTATTTTTTTCTTGGAGAAATGTTGCTATTCAATTTGCGTTCTCAATTAGAACGGTTTGTACAAGATTTCTCCCACATTAACACTGGTGAATGGTGCTTCAATCACACAGATAAGGTATTAATAGCATATGCATGACTGAAGTTATAAGGTGTAACCAAACTGCCTTGGGAGAGGTGTTAGAGCTTCATTATAAGTGGCAGACAATAGATTTTGCACCCCTCCACCTCTATTCAAGTAGCTTCTTTCAAACCTCTTTTGAACCAGTCCTCTTCTGTGTCTAAGATGAAAACCTTGTTGTCTTCAAACGAGTGTCCTTTGTCCATATGATGTAGGTACATAGCTGAGTCCTGAGTGCAGGTCCTGGGCCACATGCATGCACACTAACAGAGATAAATAACAAACTGAAATGTACATGGCAATCGGAACTTGATCGGAAATATCTCCTTGGTGGTTGTGAACTGGAATGTGGTGGCTCCATGTTTGATGATTTTGCAGCATTTGGATCGAGGATGTGCACATCTGAAAATCCCCACTTAACATTTAATATCTCCCTTGTACAAAGTGTGTTGTCTTGGATGACTCAGACCCAAAATATTCTTTACTGTTAAGGCCCTTCTAATTGTTATCACAGGTCGGTTAGGTAAGACCTGACCAAGGTGAGGATCCTGTTTTAACAGTGGCCAGTATTTAGTTAGTATATTGCATATCTCATTGTGGGAAGAATTGAACGTGTAGATAAAATTAGGCCCAAATTTGGTATTCCTTTCTTGTTCTTGTTTTGCTGTTTTTGTGTGAGGACAAGACACTCCATTTGGGAAAGCTTCTTGGTTCTCTCAAAGGCAGTTTCAATGCCATTCCTGGGATATATTTTCTCAGGATTTAATAAAGTTTAGTTAAAAGTTTAGGTACACTTTAAAGTCATATGTCTCTCAGCCATCCCTCACCACTCTTTTTCCAATTCTTTCCCTGCTTGTCTTGGTTTCTCTCAATACAGAGATGTGACCGAACCACCAATCACTGGCTGTTTCTGGGGGGACACCACTGCAGCTATTGGTTGGCTGAGTGGTCATATTCCCTGTGTTGAGAGGGACCAAGAAGCAGAGACCAATAGTGGATCGGAGGAGAACCGAAAGAGGAGCGTCAGGTGACTGCTGAGAATATGACCTTTTTAAAAATTATTTTACAGCATTTTGCCATTTTTTTTAAATGTCCCGACAACCCTTTAATATCCTTGTGATCCCTTTCATATTTGCTTGACAGACAGATGAGGATTAGTTTTAGAATTCTTCATCTAAGGATCCCTCTGCAGCCAGTTACAAACACAGACAAGAAGAAGTGGAGGGATGGCACATCTCCAGGTATTTATACAGAATAATCGTTTTGATCATAATATGAAGTATAATACTATCGGAAAGGAGGATGCATTGCGGACAAGAATAGGACATGCTCTACCCTTTCCGCGGAGCCTCCGAATGGAACTATGGTGTGCTGTCGGCATCTTTGGCGGCCCCATCAAAATGAATGGGTCCGCACCGGTTCCACAAAATTGCAGAACGGGTGTGGACCCTAAAAATGACAATTGACTGTGTTCAAATACCTTTTTCCATTGTGGCTAAAATAAGCAATTAAAAATACTCAAGTACCATTTTGCATTGGGAATGCTTCCTTCTTCCCCTGAGAAGTTCAAGTAGTAAAAGCAGGGCTGGTGGGTCATCACCACGGTCCTTCAGCTCTACTGAAATAGGGAGTGACTACTATGATCTTCAAAGAAGCATGGAACTCTAGCGTAGTCACCAGCAGGCTGTATCACGTGTTGCTAGGCAACTTCATTACCTTATACCGACAGTGTTTCAAAATGTAATGGAAGTTTCTTTTTTATTAAACAGAAGGCTTCACACTTAAAGGGGTCTTCTCACTTCAACACCTTAATACAAGGCACTTACTAATGTATTGTAATTGTCTATATTGCCTCCATTCCTGGCTGGATTTTTTTTCCAACTCATAATACACTTCTCATTTCCATGGTTATGAGTCATGACAACCCTGGAATCAAGGAGGTGTGGTCGTGCTTGGGACAATATAAGAAATAGCGCCAGCCTCTCTGTTGGTAGGGCCCGTGGGAGTTCGCAAAGTGCAGCACTTTTTCCTATAGTGGGCAAGCACGGCCACCGCTGCTCGATTGCAGGGTGGTCGTAACTATGGAAACGAGCAACGCATAATGTGATGGAAAAATTAATCAGCAACATAGACAATCACAATACATTAGTAACTGCCTTGTATTAACTTTCTCCACATGATAAATGCCATTTGCTGAAGTGAGACGACCCCTTTAATCCTTGTACTTTCAGGTAGACATTTCTAACCTAGATCTTCACAACAAAGCCTCAATGATACTTGTATAGTGACATCACACCTCTACAGATCTCGGTACGTGCACGTCTCATGTTGAAACAAGAGTAACACAATTTTCAGGCAATTTTTGTTTGCCAACCCTATGCTGTGCTTGTAAAACTGCACAATGTGGATTTACTATATAAACTTGGGAAAAACATACACAGAGCCTTACTTACAACCTAGGGGAAGTTCAGTCGCCCAGACAAAGGAGGCTTCAGCATGGACAGATTGGAGGTACAGCTGCACGGCATTCTGTTGACTCACTTGTCTAAGGTATTCAGTCCTGAAAAATCCACTTACAAAGACATCTGCCATGGATAATTGTGGCTGTAAACATGGTTTTGTCTCAAACCAGTAATGTGATACCTACAAAAAATAGTTAACTGGTGTTTATTATCTTTGAAGTACAACATGAGATTCACTAGTAAAGTTCCATAGTCAATTAAAGTTTCTAATCCTCAATAATAACAGAATGAAACCCAAAAATCATTAAAATAATAGTTTTCTTTAAGATGTTAACCCCTTAATGACCAACCACTTTTATTCCTTTTTTCACCGTCACCTTCCAAGAGCTATAACTTTTTTATGTTTCCAACTACTGTATTTAGCTGTATGAGGGCATGTTTTTGCGGGACAAGTTGTAGTCTTTAGAGGCGCCATTTTGAGGTATATATAACTTTCAGATTAACTTTTAAAAACTCTTTCTGGGAGGGAGATAAAACAATACTGCCACTTTTTATGTTATAAATTTGGCGGTGCTCATTTTTCAGAATAAATAACATGATATCTTTATTCTCTGGGTCAGTATAATTGCAGCAATACCAAATACATATAGTTTTTTAAAATATATTATTACCTTTGTGCATTTTGGGGTAGACAACACTTTCTGATCGCTTGCTATTAAGTTTTTTTGGTGGCGACTAAGCAAAAATTAGCAATTCTGGCATTTATTTATTTTATTTTTTTTACATCGTTCACCTTAGCGAATAATTTACAAGATATTTGTGTAATGCAAGTTGTTACAGACATGGCGATATAAAAAATGTGGGGGTGATTCTATTTTTCCAATTTTTTTTATTGAAAAATATATTTTTTTTAATGGAAAAAAAGCAAATTTTTAATTGGATTTTTTCAATTAAAATGTTTAACTTTTTTAGCCACTTAATAGTCCTACAAGGGGAGTATAACAGCAATCTTTTGATTGCTTCTAAAACACAATGCACTCTTCCTATAGTTTATTGCATTTTAATGTCAGTGAGAGGTGTAGTCTGCTGGAGAACACTCAAGGCCAGCTTGGGGCCTATACCAGGTCTCAGTCTGCCTATACACATATCGGCACCCCGCAATCTTATTTGAGGGGTGCAGATAGCAGACAGAGGGAGTGCACTCCCTCTGTCACCGTTTACATGTGGCAGGAGCCATTGCCCGTGGCATGTAAGGGGTTAAGCCTCCTGCCAGTCCAGGCTGTTAGAACAGGAGTGCTGCTCTCATCTGAGAGCTGAACCCCTGCTCTATGCTGCACGGGGGATGCGTGCAGTGCTTAGACCAAGCCACCATGAAAAAGAGGTAGCCAAGCCTAAGGCCCCTTAGTGACCGCCGCAAAAAGGCATATTGGTGCTTACTAAGGGATTAAAGAAAATCTATATATATTTATATACACACAGAACAGCCATAACAGTAAAACCACCTGATGTTTTTACTATATGATGTTTAACAGCTCTGATCCATTGAGACATGGACTCCACAAGTAATAGTAATATTGAAGGGTCGGGCACACCTCACTAGGAAGAACCTTCTGCAGTATAGTATATAAAATACATAAATAAAAACATAAGTAAAAAACAGTATAAAATAAATGCCAATAGATAAGAGTATATATATCAATGAGCAGGAATTAGTATTTTATCCATATATTACCATATGCACTGATAAAATGGACTGATTGCGTCCTTTTCAGAAACACTATCAAATAATTCATCCAAGTGTTTCCATATGCGTTAATACTGAAAAAAAATTGAGGCTGAAGATAAGTTCATGAAAATTCATAAGTTCATTATATAATCCAATGTCCCATATATACTAGAAATCGGCAATGCGCACAAGCCGTACAACAGGTGGTATATATCACCAATATATGTCTCTCCAAATAAAAAACAGTTTATCAAAGTATATGTGTAAAATACATATAAAATATATGTATATGATGCGGCACTACATATGAGTTGGAGCGGCACTGCATGTGAGTTGAGGCCCCATTGAGTCAATTATCATGGAGCAATAGCAATCGCAATACTTTCTCTAAGCCGTGTATAATACACAAGTTGCACTTGTATTCATGTGATAATTACCGGTTGTAGATTTGTTGTGCGTCTATTACTCACGATTAGTTGTCTCCTTTGGCAAGTTGAAAAATGTTACAGTCCAGTAGCACTGCAGAATCAAGTGATCTCTCCTGTTGCAGACATATGCGGCATGTATAGTATGGCGGAGTCAGTGGCCGTGGTGTCCCACGTGCGCACAGGAATGTAGTACTCACACCTCCTGACCTCTCTCACCAACTTGTGTAACTCTGTCAGCGGTATCCAAGTGCCGGCTTGCTCAAAATTATAGCGGCTGGTCCCGAGTGTCGCATGCAGGTATATTGATGGAGATGAGTCTTTCCTACTGGCATCATTTGGTTAGGGGTCTTTCTTATACCAGACGCATTTCGGAGAAAGCCACTTTGTCCTTCTTCAGTGGTACCACTGAAGTAGGAGATTGGAGCCAAGTAAACACCTTGAACACGTTGTCATGTTCCTCAAACCATTTAAGAACAATTTTTTGCTGTGTACCAGGGCACAATATCCTGTTGCAAGAGACCGCTGCCAGTAGGGAATCCATGTTTGGCCTGTCCATCAGTGTGTCATCCATATTCTACACTGCCAGGCTGAAAATTAATTTCCAGAGCATCTCCTACCAAGGGTCATTGAAAACTATGGTCCAAACATGGATGGCATCTGTCTTGTGTCCATGGTTCTGGTTTGGACAGCCTTACTTTAGATGACAGATCCTCTTCTGCAGCCTTTTGCAGTGAGGGAACCTTAAAGCGTACCTAAGTATTCATAAAACGTTTACATAATGGCTGTGCTTCTTTATTCAGTCATAACTGTGAAGGAATAGGTCTTTTATGGGTTTCCCTAATGCCTTTTTCATCCAAATTATTCCCCTCTTCACCTACTCAGCTAAACTAGATGTATTTCTCTCACAAGCAGCGGGTGTTTCCCTTCTGTACTGCTGTGACCTTACTTCCCACTCAGAGAACAAATAAGGTGTGTGTGTGTGTGTGTGGGGGGGGGGGGGGTATAACAGACAGGACATTTCTGTTATCTTCAGCAGCAGTTTAGAAGAAGTTGTTTTATCAGGTCAGGATCTATCATGCCCCCATTTCCTGTGAGCTGTCTTCTGAGTCTCTGTTACTAGGGACGAGTCTTGCCTGACAATAGGCAGTGTACTGTAAATTAGAGTACTTCCCCACTAGCATGTCGTACTTTTATTCCGACCTCCCGGCATGTTTGCTGTGCTGCCGCAGGAACTCCGTCCCGTCCCTGTTATAGTCAATAGGGCTGGAGCAGTAGTCCGGGGGCATGCTGTTCACCCGCCGGAACAGCCTGCCAGAGTTCTTTGCCGCTAGTGTGAAATTAGCCTTAGGTGGAAGTGAGAACGCTTGTGGCCATGACTTTTATTTGTTCTTCTTGATAAATTGCTTGGCATAGCCCAAAGCTCTGTGACTGACTAGTGACTGACTGAGGATATTTCATCAATAAAAATATCTCAGTAAACCCCTTTAAGACTTGGCCTGTCGAGATGTCACTTGTTACATGGACTTTTAGGCTGGGTTCATATTGCATGTTTTTGGTTTTTCCAACATTTTTTTTTATGTATTTTTGAAACACAGGGACAAATTTTTTAAAAACCACATGCCCTTTTATTATTCTGTAATTGTTTTAAAGGGGTTGGCCCATCTCAGATATTGATGCCATATGGCTAGTATATGCCATCAATGTCAAATAGGTGCCAGTACCACTTTTCGGACCTGCTCCTGTCTTTAGAACGGGGCCCCTTGAAGCAAAGGACATTCACTTCCAAGAGAGTTTGGAAATAGCCAAGCAAGAGTGGTTCAGCAATTTTTGAAAGTCCCACAGCAGTGAATGGACAGTGTACCACTCATGCAAGGCCACCTCTTCACTGCCGGAAATTGCTGAGCAAGGACCTGCACCTATCTGACAACAGTGACATATCCTAAGATTGTGCCATCAATGTCTGAGTTGGGAATAATTCTTTAAGGAAAGAGCACTGAAACCATGTGTTTCACCTATACAAGCTACATGGCCAAAAAACACTTTGCAGGAACACTGCAAAACTACGGAAATTCGCTACAGAGTGATTTTTAAAGCGTGTTTTACCTTTGTTTCAAAAGCACATAAAAAAGAAATACGACTGCACTGCAAACAAAATTACATAAAATATGCCAGGTGAACTTAAAGCTTTTCTATTTGTTTAGCAAAACTGAATAAAAAGCTACATCTTATCCTATTTCAGTTCGACATCTCAGTGAAAGAAGCTTCTTAAAGCTCTCCTAGAACACTGGTTCTCAACCTTTTCATGCCAATTACCCCCTAGTGACAAGAAGTCGAACCAAGTACCCAGGACCTGGATCAGCATCTGCCATACCCAGGCAAGTGCCAGGGCCCCCTCCTCCTGGGGGAGCCCCAAAGCCGCACTGCCAATTAGGCGATTGCCTTGGGCGGCGTGGCCCTGGAGATAATTGGGGGCAATGGCAGCAGGGCCGCAGGAAATTAGCACTTCCATTGTGGAAGCATTCATTTTTCTACATTCATCTGTATTGCCATCCTCAGGATAGCGATACAGTTGGATGCTTCGGCGGGACAGGGGAGAGGTGTCTCCCTGTCCCGTTCCTCTGATAGGCTGCAGGAACCAGGGCAGCATACAGTGTGGGAAACAGGCTGGAAGAGGCCTACATTGCATCGCTACCAGAAGCATGGAGGTAAGTATTAGTGTTTTTATTTGGCACACTGCTGTTAGGGGCATTTTATACTTGCACATTATGGGGGGCACTATGGGGAGGGGGGATAGGAGCACTATGGGGGCATTTACTTGGGGCTCTACAGTCGTGGCTCAAAAGTTTTGAGAATGACACAAATATTAGTTTTTACAAAGTTTGCTGCAAAACTGCTTTTAGATCTTTGTTTCAGTTGTTTCTGTGATGTACTGAAATATAATTACATGCACTTCATACGTTTCAAAGGCTTTTATCGACAATTACATGACATTTATGCAAAGAGTCAGTATTTGCAGTGTTGGCCCTTCTTTTTCAGGACCTCTGCAATTCGACTGGGCATGCTCTCAATCAACTTCTGGGCCAATTCCTGACTGATAGCAACCCACTCTTTCATAATCACTTCTTGGAGTTTGTCACAATTAGTGGGTTTTTGGTTGTCCACCCGCCTCTTGAGGATTGACCACAAGTTCTCAATGGGATAAAGATCTGGGGAGTTTCCAGGCCATGGACTCAAAATGTCAACGTTTTTGGTCCCCGAGCAACTTAGTTATCACTTTTGCCTTATGGCACGGTATTCCATCGTGCTGGAAAATGCATTGTTCTTCACCAAACTGTTGTTGGATTGTTGGAAGAAGTTGCTGTTGGAGGGTGTTTTGGTACCATTCTTTATTCATGGCTGTGTTTTTGGGCAAAATTGTGAGTGAGCCCACTCCCTTGGATGAGAAGCAACCCCACACATGAATGGTCTCAGGATGCTTTACTGTTGGCATGACACAGGACTGATAGTAGCGCTCACCTTTTCATCTCCGGACAAACCTTTTTCCAGATGCCCCAAACAATCGGAAAGAGGCTTCATCGGAGAATATGACTTTGCCCCAGTCCTCAGCAGTCCATTCACCATACTTTTTGCAGAAGATCAATCTTTCCCTGATGTTTTTTTTGGAGAGAAGTGGCTTCTTTGCTGCCCTTCTTGACACCAGGCCATCTTCCAAAAGTCTTTGCCTCACTGTGCGTGCAGATGCGCTCACACCTGCCTGCTGCCATTCTTGAGCAAGCTCTGCACTGGTGGCACTCCGATCCCGCAGCTGAATCCTCTTTAGGAGACGATCCTGGTGCTTGCTGAACTTTCTTGGACGCCCTGAAGCCTTCTTAACAAGAATTGAACCTCTTTCCTTGAAGTTCTTGATGATCCTATAAATTGTTGATTGAGGTGCAATCTTAGTAGCCATAATATCCTTGCCTGTGAAGCCATTTTTATGCAATGCAATGATGGCTGCACGCGTTTCTTTGCACGTCACCATGGTTAACAATGGAAGAACAATCATTTCAAGCATCACCCTCCTTTCAACATGTCAAGTCTGCCATTTTAACCCAATCAGCCTGACATAATGATCTCCAGCCTTGTGCTCGTCAACATTCTCACCTGAGTTAACAAGACGATTACTGAAATGATCTTAGCAGGTCCTTTAATGACAGCAATGAAATGCAATGGAAAGTTTTTTTGGGGATTAAGTTAATTTTCATGGCAAAGAAGGATTATGCAATTCAACTGATCACTCTTCATAACATTCTGGAGTATAAACAAATTGCTATTATAAAAACTTAAGCAGCAACTTTTTAAATTCCAATATTTGTTTAATTCTCAAAACTTTTGGCCACGACTGTATATAGTGGTATTTTATACTGCCAAACATTATGGGGGCACTATAAGGACATAAACTCAACTGGGGGCACTAAAAGGGGGGATTTTTTTGGTACCGGGGGCATTTTTGTACTAGTTCACATTATTAGGGGGCATTTTTATATTGGCACACATTATAAGGGAGCATTTTTATACTGGCACACATTAGGGTGCATTTTTTTACTGTCATATTATAAGCAGAATTATTACTACTGTGGGGCATTATGGTGAGCTTTATTATTGAATAAAAAGCAGTTTCATTGCATTGTGCAAAATGGTACAAGGAGGCCAACTGAGACATTATTGGGGGGGAGGGGGCACCAAGGGCCCAAATGATAAGGCAAAATAAGGCTATTATCATGACTCAGTCATAGGCTCTATTCTAAGCCTCTGTAAACAATTCCTTCAGATTTGACTGAAGGAATAGCGCAGCATGCAGAGCTAATCTTCCTGTCAAAATTACAGTCACCACATTAGGACTCATAATGGATGACTATTACTTTTTAAAGTTAGATTCCGCACTACCAAACATACAGGAGAATACAGCCCTAAATATCTATTATATCCAATGATGTCTTCTCTCATATAGATATTCTCTTTCCTCGTCTCCATTCTGACTAGATCACCATAATGATTTCTTTCAGCCATGTCTCATCTCTGCAGAGACACACAGACATCTTAGGCTCCTACTTTACCATCATCCTCCCCACCTCCCCAACACCCTATCCAGCCAACCCCAAAACTTTCCCACTGTGCTCCCTGTACTATACTGCAAAAACAGTCCCCTAAAAATACTAGTACCACTGAAAAGAGATAGATCTCGCAAAGCGTTGGGAATGTTCAGAAGACTGTCCTTCTTTTTAGCCATTCTCATGTGGACAGGAACATTCCAATTTGCTGGAATTCAACATTGCACATGCTTAAGTGTCTGTACGAGCAGCAGAAATGATTTGGTCATGCACCAGACTACCTCAGCAGGGAGCATGTATTTTTTACAGGTCAGGCAATGGCAGCTCATGTCGTTCATGCTGCAGTTGTCCCTTAAACCCCCTCAAATGTATTTTTGAAGAGACGCTGATGCTCATGTAATAGGTGACAACGAAGGAGGAGGAAGAGGAACAGCTCTTGCTGTCTTCCCTTTAGCTGTTGGGGTGGTGCTGCCACTTGAGAAGGATGAAGAGGAGTCAGAGTTGGAGGCGAAAGAGGATGATGATGATGGCGCTGACACCGGCCACAATACCCAATCATCTCAGTATGGTGCGGAAGTGGAAAGAACTGGCTCCACGAGCACGCTGGCCAGAATGACAACCTGTAGACTCACTACTTACTACTCACTACTTACGCAGTGACAGGCGGTTTGATGACATCAAGCAATCTGATGATTACTGGATAGTGATGCTTTTAGACCCTCGCTATCAAGGCAAAATGGGGGAATTTTTTCATAAATTATGTTATTACCAGGAAACACTGTGTATAGTGTCACTCCCCTCTCGCCACCACTAAAAGCAGAAGCCGCAGCAGCAGTAGCAACAGCCATTTCAGTCTCTTTAGCATGATGGAACAGCTTTTCCATGTGCAGCGCCAGGCTGAGTCTAGTCAGCAAGTCGACAGCTCTCGCCTCAATGTCCAGGTTAAGGTCTACCTAAACTCTGGGGAGTCTCCGGTGCATATCCTGTTCCCTGACCCTCTGGATTTCTGGGCAGGCAGACTGGAACAGTGGCCTGAACGTGTGCAGCATGCTCTCTTTCTTCTTTCACGCCCAGCCTCCAGTGTCATCTTGAAGAGGGTTTTCAGCATCGTGGGGGGCAAGTTTTCCTTCGCCAGTTTCCAAAAATCACTTTTGTCAAAATGAACCAAGCCTAGATTCAGGAGGATTTCCACACTCCTCTGGCTGAGGCCAATGAATAGATCTGGCCTTGTTGGCGGTGCTTCATCTTGCTACTGTTGCTGTCTGCCTGCCTGCCTGCCTGCGCCATTATGCCACTGCTGCGACCTGCCTACCATCATGATCTGTATGACTGATGCGACCGTCACCATCATGCCACTGCTGCGACCTGCCTACCATCACGTTCTGTTTAGCTGCTGCTCCTGCCTCCATCATGCCATTGCTGCAACCTGCCTACCATCATGTTCTATATGGCTGCTTCTTCCATTATGCCACTGCTGTGACCTGCCTACCACCACGTTCTGCACGGCTGCTACTTCTGCCTCCATTATGCTATCATCATCTTTAGTAAGGCTGCTGCTTCCCCCATCATGTCGCTGACTTTCTGCCAACATGTATCATATGACTGCTGCTGCTCCTCGCTGTTAATCCCCTACTGCTACCACCCTTAACACAAAGCATCTGCCACTACTACCATTACTATTACTACTAGTACTAGTACTATTACTACTACTACCCATGGACAGCCTTGTATGTTCCATGCTATGCCACTTCTGCTACTATATCCGTACCCTTTCCACATCCACACTGCACTGCTACTGCTCCCAATTAAAAAGGAGATTTTTTTTAGGCTCATTCACAATGATCCATTTTTTTCTCTGACAATCAACATTTGTGCATTTCATATGGGCAGGCATTCCGGCCCTGTCAAGGCATCATTTTTGAACACTTGGTCCTCCCCCCAAGCCCCCACTTTTTTTTATAATCCCATACCACTGTGTGTGTATTTAAACATCATCTACCCATGATAAAGGACCATTTTTTAGAGATTTTGGAATATGAAAAAGCATAAGACATGTGCCTACATGGTGTGTTTTTAAATACACTGTATGTTAACGCCATCAAAAGTCAAAAAGGCATCAGCATACTTATGAAACATTATGGTAGGCAGGCCACAGCAGAGGCATGAAGGCGGCAGAAGCATGATGCAGGCAGCAGCCATATCAAATATGATGATAGTTAGGCAGCAGCAATGCTATGATGGAGGCAGCAGCAGCCATACAGAACATGATGTTAGGCGGGCTGCAGTGGAATGATGGTGAAAGCAGCAAGATAGAGGTAGCAGCATCTGTATAGATCATAATGGTAGGCAGGCAGCAGCAGTGGCATTAAGGCCACAGGGGCATGATAGAGGCAGAAGCAACTGTACATGACATTATGATAGGCAGGCAATATGATGGTAGGCAGGATGGCAGGTAGAGAGCAACAGTGGCAAGATGGCGCACCATCAGTAAGGCCAGATCTATTCATTGGCCTCAGCCGGAGGAGTATGAAAATCCTCCCCAATCTAGGCTTGGATAATTTTGACAAAAGGGCACTGATGGAGGATAAACTTGTCCGTTTGGATGTCACCGACCTCCTGCGGGGCTGAAAACCCTCTCCGAGATGACACTGGAGGCTGGGCATGAAAGAATAAAAAAAGTGTGCTATGCCAGTTCAAAACTCTGTTCCAGTCTGCCTGCACAGAAATCCATGGGGTCAGAGAATAGGGTATGCGCAAGAGACTGGCCAGAGTATGATTAGGCCTGAACCTGGGGATTGAGGCGGGAGCTCTAGGCTTGCTGACTGGCCTCAGCCTGGCACAGCACGTAAAAAGCTGCTCCAGTTGTCCCTGCTGAAAAAGTTTGTGGCCTCTTCCTTGCTGACAAACTTTGCGGCCTCGAATGAACTGCCACTGCCTGACCTCGAAAAAACACATGCTCCCGGCTGCTGAGGTGGTCTGGTGCATGAAGAAAATTGTTCATGGCTTTCCACTGCTCATACAGATGCTGGAGCATGCACAACGTTGAAATCCAGTGAGTTGGAACATTGCAGTTTAAGCAGTGTAGCAGCAGACCATTTCAGAAAGGCTAAAATGCTAGGATAGTCTCCTGTGAGATATCATGGTGGGCTCATTGGCCCCCCTACCCTGCTCTACATTTGCCCCAACTGTGACTGTCGCTGCCCCCAGTACAGGGGCCACTACTACCACCACCAACACAACTATGCATGGGGTTTGCAGCCTCTTCCTCAGGGCAGTACAAACTCTGACTACTCTCACTCAAGTCGTCAACAGGGAGACTCTCTTGACTATCTGCTGTGGGCATGGTGGGGTTTTCTTGCCCCTTAGGAAAAAGGAAGGTGCCCCACAATGAAGGTGTAGTGAAAGTCTTCTCTGGGGCTACAAGGAGGAGAAGCAGGAGGAACACGCTAACCCCTGGCTCCACTGCACTGTGTCAAGACTCAGAAGTCTCCTCCACATCATCCTGCTGCGACTAAAAGGAGGAGTGAGCCATCTAATCCACAATCTCATCCTCTTTCTCCTTAATGATAATGTTGCACCTTTCCGAAGCCAGCAGGGACAACTGTGTCCTACTACTAAGTACTACTACTACTTCTGGCAGTATTGCTGGTGCTGTTAATACCTACATTCTGGCTCTGGGTCTTTCGTTCGGAACCCTTCAGTATCCCTGACATTTTTGGGCCTAAATATACACTGACACAAAGTGTGGAACTGTTTGCAAATCTGTTTTCTGGAACTTAAACACAGGAGGAGCAATATGGTGTCCTTCTATTTCCACAAGCACACTGAGGACACTGTTACAGACAGTTTACTTTGGAGATAATGCAGTATCAGATTTTGGCCTAATGTCTTGTGGGCATTAAGATATGTAGATTCAGAAAAAAAAGCCTTCTCTAGTGTAACACACAAGTTACGAATCCACTGTGCAATTACTGTATTTTCCAACCCTCACCAACACTTAAAGTGCATGAACATGCACCAACACGGATTTTAGCCTAGTATTTCATGTTATCACTCAGAGATGTACTGTATGTATGTTATTTTTCCAAACTGTACCAAAAAATATAAATACATTTGAACTGTCTGGTGATGCATGGATATGGATTTCGGACTAGGATCTCACATTATCACTCAGAGATATAATCAACCTCTACCCTGTGTATTGTGAGACACATTAATATGCTATTTTCCTAAACTTAAACCAAAAAAAAGGAACTCTCTGGAGATGCCCCGACATGGATTTTTGAGTAGTAATTTTCACTGAGCTTTCAAAATTTTTATTTCTGTTAAAATGGCAAGATAGAGATAGGTGTGGGTTCCAGAGGTAAGACCATAAATGTCCAAATGGGAGTAAACCATTTTTGAGTTGAGCCCTCATTGATTACAACAATTTTACACAATGTGTGTCTCCGGTTCTACCTATTTCTGTTCTCCCAAAATTTATTTTTTATAAATAAATCAAAGATTTCCAACTAGTTTTCCATTCACTAAGGTTTCAAATCATCTTAGGATATAGAAATATCAATGCTCAGCTTTCATAACTTGATTTTATAGAATCCCTGCGGTGTGCGTTTTTTCTGGGGAAATATGAATACAAGTTCCATGTCATCAACAGTGCTTCTTGCAGATTCCTACTGTGCCACAGACTACTCTGCTCCATACTGATCCTTTAAACGTACTAAGTATAAAAAAAGAAATACTGTCACAGAGTTGCTAAATAATAATCGAAATGCGGCAAAAGCTTTTCACCAACTATACAAGGGAAGAATAACATGTCACCGACATGATTGTTGCTTCGGCTTCTATGTTAAACTAAAGCTTTGTACAAACCTGCTGATTGAAAGAATAAAATGAGTTATTTTAAGTCCTATTTTTTTTACTTATCTTTCTATCTATTGAGAACTCTGTGCTTTTAAATGTAATATACACAGCAGGAATTTATCAGGATCTCCAGAAAGCTCTTCTTTTGATGTCTTCTTTTTCAAGAAAGTAATGTTAAGCTGGGGTAATTGTTCCTAGTTTTAATAGTTAGACGAATGGCAACTTGTAGAAAGTGGCCTATGTGTTTACTAAAGACAGAATTAAGAGAGGCCAAAAACTCTAATTGCATGTTAACAAAAGTGCCTTAAAGCAGTGTATTCCTTGCATTCTTTCAGGATATATGTATATATATATATATATATATATATATATATTCATATATAAGCGTGGTCATGGGGCAGCACTCCTTCAATCATGCGGCGGGTGCCTGTGTTACACCCTTGATCATGGGTGTAGGTATACACTGAAGAAATCCACGGCACTCCTGTAAAACGTGAAAAAATGTGTCCTTTATTCACACATGGTAAAAGATAATCCCAGCAGACGTACTTGCTCTTAATGGTATACTTTATTCCAAACACAACGGTTTACAGGACGTTTCGGCTAGTTCAGCCTTCCTCAACTGCACAATGTGAACTGACACTTTCTCACATTTTATAGGCATAAATCACAATCACCTGGTCATGACATCATCAATCAATTAGTAACATAGGAAGAGACGCCAACTGTCAGATACTACTACTTACAAAAGACTGGACTCTAATCTAATCTATTTCACATCAAAGCGAAGGTCATGGAACTGTTATCAGGTTATAAGACCTGTGGGGTCATTGATGACAAGTTATACGAATTTTTGATCAACCATTTACCAGTGACACTGGTGTTTTACCTTTTGTCGAAGGTGCACAAAACACTTGAAAATCCGCCCGGATGGCCAATTGTGGCCTCGGTAGACTCTGTGCTGTGTCCCTTGGCAATAGTGTTGGAGAAAGTTCTGACACCATTGGTCAAAAATACTGACTCATTCCTGTAGGGAGCTGAAAAATATTCCAAATGATTGTTTGCTCGTGACAATAGACGTGGTTAGTCTTTATACCTCTATAGAGCACACTAAGGGTATGGCATCTACCACCACTTTATTGCAGTCAAGTGGCTATTCCGGTGAACAACAGCAATGTTTTGCAGACTTGTTATACTTAGTTCTCCATGATAACTACTTCCTATTTGGTGACCAATTTTATCTATAGCAACGCGGGAAGGCGATGGGCGCAAATGTAGCCCCACCCTACGTAAATATCTATATGTCGTCTTTTGAAAAGCACCATGTCTATACACATGAATACTTTCAAAGATATGCTATGGTATGGAAGAGATACATTGACGACATTTTTTGTGTATGGGCGGGGCCACTCAAGCCCCTCCTCTTATTTCTGGAACACTTAATGTCTGGGATGATCTAAAATTCACTATGACATGTGATTGCCATACTGTCAGCTTTTTGGATGTACAAATATCCAAACAGGAAGATGGGTGTTTGGCCACAGATCTGTATCGCAAAGAAACAGATAGAAATAGCGTACTGCATTACCAGAGTGCACATCCACTTCCCCTGAAAAAGGCTATCCCCAAGTCCCAATTTCTGAGGGTCAAAAGGATAGTGTCAACCCCTGAAACGCAAACTTTGAGAATGGAAGAAATGTCTTCCAGGTTCCGGGATAGGGGCTACCCAGAGAGGATACTCAGGGAAGCTAGGAGTCCTAGTGATGGGGTAACCATAACAAAAACAGGGAGGCAGATATACGAATATCATTCATTCATAAATATCACCCATATAACCATCTTTTTTATAATATTGTGCGCAAACACTGGCACATCCTGGGTAAATCTTACCCTATGGTGGAGGAATTTAAAAATCCGCCCCTCATATGCATATGCATTGTACACACTCCTCAACATTGAAACTGCAACCCAAAAAGTTAAGATTATAGTGTCGCTAAGATCTGCAGATGATCAAATTTTCAAGCACCTAGTTTGAGATGTCACCATTGTTAAATGTTACGTGTCCCAGAGGATGGAAGAACAATGACAAATTGGAATGACAGAAGGATGTGCATGCACAGAGATAAAACTCTACATGGATAGATTGTTTTGATTACAAGAATCGTGCACAGTGGTCCATTCTGCACTGCATGTAAAATTGGAACTCTCATCCCAAGTCTAGGGTGGAAAAAAGTGTCTACACAAACTATCCAATAGCATTTACACAACATTGGGCTATGAGCCAGACATCCAGCTACAGGTGTTCCACTGACAAAGCTAAGGCTACCCCTAGGGTCTTCACCAGAGCCTGCCACAAGGCCAGATGAAAATAGCTGTCTGTGGAGTAAGGTAGCAGAAAACTGGTTCACATTTGCTAAAAGTCAGGCATACTAGAATGGCTGGGATGCAAGAAGTGCTAAACAAGCAGCATCAGATCCATAAGAGACAGATAGAGCCCAAACAGCAGACAAAAGGTGAATCTAGAAACTAGCCATTGTCAGAACACCAGGAGGATCAGTAGAAGCTAATTAGGCAGAAGACAGGTTAGTCCAGAAACTATCCATGGTCAGAATACCAGGAGGATCAGTAGAAGTCAATTCAGCAGACAAGAGGCTAATCCAGAAACTAGCCATGGTCAGTACAAAGAGGGAAAATGAGCAAGTCAAAACTTTAGGTACGAAACTCAGAGATGCAACCTAAACCAGGGCAGATACGTAATCACCTGCAGCTGGCAATGACTGAGTGGCAGACTTAGCACACCTAGCTCTGGGATTGGACACTGAGCAGGAATCAGATTGGCTTGGCTTCCAGCTTCAATGATAAGTCAATTAGCCGAGGCCTTGACTTGTCAGCGTAGTAACAATCCAAGCACAGTCATGCACAGAATTTTGGCTGGGTAAACTCCTGACACTATGACAGGATTTACACAGAACTATCAATAAATGCATGATCTACCCAACTGTCAATCAATGCAAGATCTAGACAGAAGTCAATCAATACGTCAGCTACACAACTGTCATTCAATGCAAGCGCTACACACTTGTCAAATAACGCAACCTCTACAAGCAGGAGGCCTATGGGTGATTCTGCAAAAATAAATGGGGTAAGCATTTCTGCTGTCTCAGAATCAATTTTGTTTAAGTTAATGACGGGCTCAGATCAGGAACACACAAGCACATGTAAACGCATTAAGTATCCTAATATCATACATGAGTGTAGGACTTAAGTGTTCTTTGCATTAAGTAATGAGATAACAGATGCTCATCACCGAGCTAAACCAGAAACTAAGATTACATTTCAATTAACTATTTCTTAATTACAAGACTGAAAAGTTCTTAATAACAGTCATTCAAGACATCTGGATTTGTACCAAGATGACAACGCCGATCATTTTTTGACTATTTGATGAGATTATTAATTCACAGTTTATTCAGCAGAATCTGCTGTGAAAAAAAATCTACAGAAATATGAAAAATGTGCTGGTCTCTTCTCACTGATTTCTTTGCAAAGTCTGGACATATATTACTATATGATATATAATAATATTCTGGTATAAAAAATACTTATTCTAGTAGATTTAAAAAGAGATATATAAAATCGGTATAGCAGGAAAAAAATAATAATAAAAAATAAATAAATTAAGTTAAGTCCAATGTTATAATAGGAGTATCCTAAGATAGACCAAAAATATGTATAGAAGTCACTTTAAAGTCCTTTTGAGGCAAAGAACATATATAAAATGTAGGGATAGTGGATAAAAAGGACCAAAATGGATAGAAAAATGTATATCCAGTTGTCCTATAGCCTCATTAGTTATAAGTATCCAGTAACATCCACAATCTTGTTGCCGCGCCGACCTGGGCAAACGGTCGGGGCTTGGACAGTCCGTACTTATATGCTGGAGATTGGAGTGTTATGGAAACTGTATTAATCCTTTTAGTTCATCCAAGTGCGGGCATAGCATCATACGTGTTTTGGGGTCATTCTTGACTCCAAGAAAAACCCCGAAACGCGTATGGTGCTATGCCCGGCGCGGCAACAAGGCTCATCCTCGTATCATCTGGAAGCTGAGCCCTCATCGGGTCACGTGAGACGCCGAGCCTCCACAACACGTGGGACGCTGAATCCTTTGCGCGCCCGAGGAGGAATAACACAGAACCAGCGGACATCTAACGCAGCACATAACACTACTCGGAAGAGGTAACTTCAGGCGGTGTGATATCTCCTTGTGGGACGCCACGGGAGACACACTAATATCCACTGCCTGCCACACTTTACATTCATATTTATTCCCAACTGCTGAAGCTGCTTATAGTAAACTTTGTTGGGGCTCCATCAACTTGTATGACTTATACGAACTAAGTAAAGAGAATTGGAGCTATATATCGATCCTTAAAGTCATATACATGGATTACAATCATCTGTATGAAGACTGTGGACATAACTGGATACTCATAACCAATGAGGTTATAGGACAACTGGATATAAATTTTTTATCCATTTTGGTCCTTTTTATCCACTATCCTTACATTTTATATATGCTCTTTGCCTCAAGAGTTCTATAAAGTGACTTCTATCTATATTTTTGGTCTATCTTAGGATACTCCTATTATAACATTGGACTTTTCTTCATTTTTTTTTTCCTGCTATACCTATTTTATGTACCTCTTTTATCTACCAGAATAAATATTTTTTATGCCAGAATATTATCATATATCTCTATGACTCCAGATATAGTGTGCTAGTCTATCCTCAATAGCCTCACTATATTAATCTCTCTGGTTGGGTGAGCCAGACTAGACGTACAGCACCTTACATGAGAACAAAAGGGTGAGCATCTATATACACTTTGAATATATTACTATATGTCATAATAACTGACACTATATTAAGGATGCAATGTAGAATATTAAGTCTTGTTCTGGATTTATTGTCTAAAAATTGATCAATAACTCATATATTGATGCATACTTTGATGCGTCAATGCTCATTTATGATTGGGGCTTACAAAACCCCACCCTTTTCCAGCCTGGCACAATATTTTGTCAGGTCGGTTTTAATCAGTTTCCTATTTAGTGCACAATAACAGCACGTGTTTTCTTTTCTCACATGCATAACCTTATATTTATCAATGTTAAACCTAAATTGCCACTTACAAGGGGACACAAGAAGTGCTTATATAACGGAGCATTAAATGGGTATTCTCATCTGGGAAATGATATATGGCTAGGATATAAACAGATAAAAATAGGAGAAAAAACAGGACCTCTGTAGAAGCGTGTTCCCCAGTAATGGACTTCCAGATAAGTACAGTCACAAATAGGTAGGGATAAGTACAGCCCTAACTCCACATGCACCCTTATCCCTACCTACTTGCGCGGTCCGTCCTAACCAACGGCGTACAACTGGGCGGCAGTCCCTAGCTTATGTACATGGGGGGCCTAAAGAAAGGAAACAACAGAGGGAGAACACAATTAATAAGACAGATCAAACAGAAGTGAAAGCTTCACAGGTCAGCACAGAATAGCAATAGAAGCAATGGGGCTGAGGTCAAGGGTCAGAAGGTAACACAAGCACACAGGTACTATAATATCAAGTAAGTACAAGCCGAGGTCAAGAGATCGCGTCAGTACAAGGGGTACACCAGGTCAGAGTCAAATACAAGCAGAGGTCAAAAGGTAGAAGTCACACATACAGGATACACGTGTGAGGAAGTAAGACCAATCACAGGCAACCTGTGGCCAGCAGGTTACCTGTTTAAATAGGTCCTCTTGATGGGTCACGTGACGTAGCCAGCGTCACATAACTCATGTCCAGCACCTCAGTACATCTGAGAGCTGGCACTCAGTTCCCCACCTGCTTGTTGTCTAGGAGATGGAGGATGCCAACTCCTCCTCATGAGTGCTGCAGAGGGAGAGCGCATCTCACCCCGTTACAGGTAAGTATATAAATTCCATTTCTTTATTGGAGCTACGCATTTCGAGGGCGAATTGCCCTCTTCATCCATAAGCCTGATGAAGAGGACAATTCGCCCTCAAACGCATCGCTCCAATCAAGAAATCAAACTGATATACCTACATATCTGGAAGTCTGTTATGGGGAGGGCGCCACTACTGAGGTCCCGTTTGTTCTCCTATTTTCCTCCATTTGAACATGCGGGCAGCGGTTACCCGCAGAGCTGACCAGTGGACCCAGGCAGCCACTCGAGGACACCGTTCGCTGTGCAGTATAGAAGTACAGCTCGCTCTTCAAACTGTTGTGGTTTACACAGCAGAAAAAGGTAAGCGCATTACCACAATTTGCATTGTCAGATATCAAGTGATCCTGCACATGAGATGCTGCCTGTGTTAATTTTTTCTCCATAGCTGAATATGGCTAGGATATGCCATCAATGTCAGATTGGAGGAGGTCCTAGATGTTGGACCAGTACCTATCTCCTCAACGGGGCCCTATAGTGAACAGAAATCAGCCATGCCTGCTCGGCCACTCTCCATTACCCGCTATAGAAGTTTCGGAAAATAAAGCTGTCTCAGCTATTTCCGGCAGTCCCATAGAGGTAATGGAGAGGTGGTTGTTCTTGCACAGTGCACTCTCCATTCACCGCTATGGGACTTGGCTATTTTTGGACCTTCCATAGCAATGAATGTGTGGTGTGCTTTCCTTCCCTTCAGCGTCCCCATTCTCTAGATAGAAGTGGATCCCAGAGATGGGATATTGACACCTATCTGACATCGATGGTCTATCCTAGCGACATGCTATCAATGTGCCGCGTGGTCCAACCCCTTTTAATTTACAGGCATCGCAGTGCCGATTCTGGCACATGTCATTGCCATATAGTATGTTTGAGGTCGCGGGGAGATGGCTGGTAAGTTAAACTTATCTAATATAATTTATAAATGGCCAATGTAATTGGAAATCTCTGCTTTGTACTGTGAGCAAATTAAATTGATAAGTGATTGTGATTTCACTATTTTGTAATTAAAGGGGTTGTGTTTTTTTAATAAGCTTTTAAATTCTCCCCCTCCCCAAAAAACTTGTGGAGTCAAGTATATTTACCTGTACCCTGCTGCTCGGTTCTGGCTCCATTTGGTCCATTGCTCTATTTGCTGTGCTCTGGTCCCCACCTGTAAACCTCCAGCATGGATGAGGGTCATGTGTGCATCTGCAGCCAATGACTGGCTACAGCAGTGACGGGTCCCCCAATCGCCACGTGACCCAGTGACATACTGCTTGGGAGACACCCCACTGCTGTGGCCAGTCACTGGAAGCAGAGGCACACGTCATCCCCGTCCATGCCTTAAGTTTACATGCAGGGACTGGAGAGCGGTGGACCAAAGGAGTTTGAGCTGAGCAGTGGGGAGCAGGTAAGTATTCTTGGTACCACAGTTCTAAAGAGAAAGGGGGGGGGGTCATTTAAATCTAATAAAAAACTGAACAAGTCCTTTAACAATTTACATACATGCCATATAGAGTAGATTCTATCTACAAAACCAAGTGCTTGAGTGTGTGTCTCAAACTTTCCCCTAAAAGTTAGACCTTCCTAGAATTGCATCTTCTTTTTTGAGCAATTAAAGTACCTAGCTGTAAAAAAAAGAGAAGAAAATAAAAAGGGACGAAACTCACATCTAATCTCCTGCTCAAATATTTGCCTTTAGCTTTAACAAGTAGGATGGAAAATTAAGCATCCTTCTGTTCTTAATCATTCTGCAGATTTTCTTCATATTTCATAACAAAGTAGGCGATCTATTGGTATTTTGATATGGTTCTGTTCAGAAAATAATGAGTAAACTGAAAAAAGTATCCCCATTCTGTACCAATATGATGGAAAATGGGAAAAATTCAATCTAAAGTTAAAACTTACTATACTATGTCTTCATCCTTTTATAAGTTCCCCATTTATATACCAGCAAATATTACTCATATATACCCAAAATACAATCAGAGCTATTAGACAAAAGTAAATCTTCCCAATACTAAACATGCATGTAGCATGTCTAACTTACATTGTTAAAGGGATTGTCTCATCTGGGCATTTATGGCATATAGATAGGAAATGTCTGATGGGTGCAGGTCCCACCACCTTGTATTGAAGACCACCTCTTTATTCACTGCTACAGGACTTCAAAAAAAATAGCTGAGCCAGTGCTGTAAAGACAGCAGTGAATGATATCATCTTTGTCATCTCATCACCACTACAGCTTGATGGTTCCGTCTTGTGATTTCAATTATAATATTCATATTTCTACTGTTATCAGAACTATTATTAGAATGCTATCTATACTATCAGGACGTGTTTGACCTATCTTGTGTTATATTCTTTATATAGATTTTTTTATATTTGGGTCCATTTGTGCCAAGACTTGACGTTGAAGAACCTGTGTGGTCCTATTTGGGGAGTTAGGGATGAGAATTTGGTCTCGTGTTGACGGACATTAATTTGTACCCCTCTTCATGGGACCATAACTGGTACTGATAATTTGGCCATTGACAGTGGTCAATTCTGGCACCCAATACCGGTATCTCCTATTTTTTTTTTTAGTGGGGGTAGTCTGCCCATGAATAATGGTCGATATCTCCCTCTTTCTATAACTATTGGTCCCTCTTTTTTGGGGGGGATTTAATAATGCACATATAATGGAACCTTTATGTTTATACATTTAATGAGCCGCTTATACTGTAAAATCTATCTAACCAAAATCCGTGTGCTGATCATGATAAATACTTTTATTAATTAATTTTTGGGGATTTTCATTTTTATCCTGTTCTTCTATATCCTACTTGTGCCACACCTAGCCTAAAGTATATGTTGGTTTCTGTCGTTAATTTTTGCTTACGTATGCGTGCCCCGATCATATGACTAGGTCAGTCAGGTGATCCTGTGTGGGTTTCTCTCTTCCCTCCCCCGGACACGGCCGCGTTACCTTGGGAGCGCTCACGTGATCTATGGGATGACGCTAACCGAATCACGTGACGCGCGTCCTGGCGAGTGTTGGATTGATACAACACGGAGGCCAGGACTCGCTACAGCTATCGCTTGTCCCATAAAAAATTAGTGCTCCTGGGCAGCAGAATGCTGTTTAGACAGCGCGATCTCCTGCCCAGGAATTTTTGATTACCGGGAACGAGCGTTCGTAGGAAGGTTTGTTCCAAAAATTTGGCCCGTATAAATCAAGCATTAGTTTCATCAGACCAGAGAAACTTGTCCTTTAGGTGCTCTTTTGCAAACTTCAGGAGGGCTTTCATGTGTCTTTTACTGAACAGAGGTTTCTTTCTGGGCACTCTGTCATAAAGCCCAGATTAGTGGAGTGCTGCAGCGATGGTTGACCTTATCACATCTGCACATAGAATCTTTCTAGAGCTCAGCCAGAGTGACAATTGGGTTCTTGGTCACCTGTTTTACTAAGGCCCTTCTTCCTACATTACTTATTTTAGTGGGTTGACAACCTGTCAGAAGAATCCTAGTTGTTCCAAACATCTTCTATATAAAAACTATGGAGGCCAATGTGCCTTTGAGAACTTTCAGTGCAGCAGACATTTTTTTGTCTCCTTCTCCAGATCTTTGCCTCTACACAATCCTGTCTCTGAGCTCTACAGGCAGTTTTTCTTACTTATGGTTTGGTTTTTGCTCTGATATGCATTGTCTTTCCAAATCATATCCAATCAACTGAGTTTACCACAGTAATTTTACACCAATCATGGGGTAAAACCACCTCAAAGAAAATCAAGAGAAATGGGAGCCCCCCAGAGATAAATGTTTAGTATCATTCCTAAGAGTCTGAATACTTATATCCATGAAAAATTTTAGTTTGTCCTTTTTTAATAAATTTGTGAAAATTTCTAAAATTCTCTTTTCAGTTTGGGGTATTGAATGCAGATTGACGAGGGAAAACTTGATTTTTATTTTTATTTTAGCACAAGGCTGCAACATAGCAAAATGTGAAAAAAGTGACATTCCGAATGCATTGTTGGAAGTCCCATGTTAGTGAATGGAGAAAGCCGACATGCCTTGTTGGCTCTCCAGTCACATTGCAAAAAATATTGGCTATAAATCAAAAACACGCTCTAAAAAAGTTGCAAAAGTCATTGATATTACTTACCAAGGTCCACTGTCTAAAGATTACACAGTATTAGTAAATCTGCCCTATTGTCTTTTCTAGCATACATGCTCCCTATGTGCCGACATATAAAGTCTCACTGAGGTGCTATATTCTCCCCTTTAAACCAATGCTTCTAGGTTAGAATTCCTCCATGATGTGGTGTGAGATGGAAGCTTTTTTTTTTGCTTTTTTCTTCTTATGAATTCCTTAAGTGGATTGTCTCATCTTAGATGTATCTCTAGGATATGCCATCAATGTCAGATAGGTGCGGGTCCACCTACATCACAGTCTTAGATGACACAACCCCCTTAAGAATCCATAAGAACCCTTCGTGTGTCTCAGCTTGAAACTGGGACACAGAGGTACAGTATGGTCTAAAAGATTTCTATGGGCAGTGCGTTAAACATCGATATAAAATAAATGTGCAATACACTAATGTGCACATATAGTTCTACAGTAAGCCAGAATTTTTAAATGCATTACATTGCTGACTACAATTCTGATTTGTAGTGAGTGAGTCTGATATTATACTATGTATGCATGTCTACTTGTGCACCGGCAATGTCGGTTGCCATGCCAGCCAGTTATCATCTCTACATGTTGGTTAATGGTTACATGATACAAATATAATCTTGATAGAAAAATATTATGCCAGTTGGCAACAATGAAATAGTTCACAAAATGTCGAGTAAAATCTATCATGGTGTCAAAGTTATCTTTAGAGATGAGCTCAATTCGGCTGCTTCGCCAAATTTTACAACAAAAATCTGCTTAGTGCGGAATTACCTTGTCACGAAGTGCATTTTTTGTAAATAGCGGGTGCAATGACAGGGAGCTGCGATAGCACCGCTACCCGTCATTGTAACCCACAGATGCCGCGTTCATACATTATCACGGCATCTGAGAGTAAAACAGTGTAAAATTAACATTTGATCATGACGAGCCGGCCACCGGCATCTTGCTTGAAGACCTGGTGCAAAATCTCGCGCGGCCCAATATGATGTCATCACGCCGGCTGGCCGAGATCTTCAATCAAGATGGCGGCGGCCGGCCCATCCTGAGCAAATGGAGGAGGTAAGTATGATTTTTTTGTTTTTTACACTATTTCAGGTTAAATCGATTCACTACCAAGAAGCACGAGGAAATTCTAGTTATCTTCTATAGATAACATAGAAAAGCTAATTTTGGCTCTGTTTACGCTAGCATTATTATGCTTTCCATTTATAAGATGACTGTTGTGATGTATATGTTTTTGAACAGATCCCAACGGACACTGTTGTTCCCCATTACTTTTAAAGAGAACCCAACACCTCTCTTGACATGTCTCAGTAACTACCTTGCGTTCCCCATGAAATAACAAGGAGTTATTAATGAATTGCTTAGGTGTTACCAGTTGAGGGCATGTCCCTGCACAGTCCCTGCACAGTCTGACACTATCCAATTAGTTGCAGACTGTGCAAGAATACCCCTCCAATCGGTAACACCCATCTGGGAATGCATATGAGCCAAAGATGGCACTGTGTCAGGGTTGCAGTGCTCTAGTGAATGCCATGGTCCCTTCATTCTGCTAATGATCCTGCTCATTACTCATTGACTACCTATCCTAAAGTCAACAATTTAAACTCTAGGGAAAACCCTTAATCCTCAATGTAAGATTTTGTGCTTAAAGGGGTTATCCGAAAGTAGCCTTTCAATATGCTGGGCCATCACGCTGAATATACTTACCTGGCTCCCCGTGCTGCTCCAGCTCCCTGCACCGCCGCTGCTGCTTCTCCACGTGCATGGATGAAAACATCTGGTGTCAGTGAAGGGGGGTGGGGGAGCAGCTAATGGCAGAAGGGGAAGGGGATGAGCCTCCCTAGCCTCCCTAGTTGCTCCAATTTTAGTCCCAATATCTCTTATTTATAATAGCAAAAGATAGAATAAATATATGTATCCATCCAAGTTCATATATAGATCATTAGGTAATCCAAGTTCATATATGCCATATCAGAGCCACTGATGAAGGAGCATGTAAGCTCCAAAAAGCATTTGGTTTAAAATAATGCAATCCAAGTAATCCAAAAGGTAGCGAGGACTCCCGTGGAATATACACGCCGATATATATCTAACTGGAAGGCTAAATTAAAGACCAGACCAGTAGCTCTAAACCAGCAGCGCATCAGGTCGGACACCACGTGGGACGCCGAGCCGTGAGAGACAAACACACACCTTTCAGTGCACGGGAAACCTCGACTACATCAGGAGATTCCACATCCTACCAGATAAATGAAAGACGGAGTGGTAATGTTAAAATGGCGGCATTAGACATGTCTATATGTGTTTCTTTTTACGAAGAAGATTTATATTAATCATTGAGCAACAAACACCAATTGCCAGATTTACCTAATGTTATATATAAACTTGGATTACCTAATGATCTATATATGAACTTGGATGGATACATATATTAATTCTATATCTTGCTATTATAAATAACAATTATTTGTATATTTATACATAAAATTTATAAATAAAATTAAAGCAACTAACCATTAATCATTTTTTAATCACATATGAACTGAGATTACTAATAAGGAGGATCTACAGATAACCTATCATGAATTATTGACTATCCATCTATTTTTCAATTTTTTAAGAGACTAACTATTCATTTTTATTAAGTTTATTATTGGGTACTTTTATTTTTTATTATTATTTTTTTAAGTGTAATTTTTCTGTTGGGGGCATTTGTGTATTGTAGACAAATTTTATTAAAGTACTGATACATCATATCATATTTGTAAGACTTTTCATACAATCCCAGATGATAGAGTGCCTGTTATTTTACTATTATCACAGGTGTGAATGTAGCCTAAGAGTCATCAGTATTTATCGTGGGAGATTTCTCGTACAAGCCATTGTAATTGAAAAAGCCAGTCTGATGACTAGCAAAACGTTTTCAAGTGAAAAAAATCCAAGAAGTCTGACCTGTTACTACTGATGACCTGTTGTATAACCTTTAACAGGCTGCAATACACAACACAACCACTGGGTGGCCACACATTGACATATAGGATAGACATCTTGTGACAGAATATCGCAAACTCATATTCTTTAAAAATCTGGTCACTTCATGGCGCAAAACTTGGGATACATTATTTCGAGCCAAAATAGAAGCTAAGAAGGAACTGTTTAGCACTGGTGTCTTGCAGCGCTGGGGTCCTAGGTTCAGACCTGACCAAGGACAACATCTGCATGGAGTTTGTATGTTCTCCCTGATTTGTGTGGGCTTCCTCCATGTACTCCAAAGACATACTGATAGAGAACTTCAATTGTGAGCTCCATTGGGGAAAGCGTGATGCTAATGTCTGCAAAGTTCAGCGGAATATAGCAGCGCTATATAAGTGCATAAAATAATAAAGTACACATCTGTCATTACAGAGTACAAACTTCACATGAAGAAAATGCTCTGAAAGCATTCCATTCTGTGTTATAGAAAGAGAGAATATAAGGCGCCCATTGTAACTGCTTCAAAAAGTTTACGGCGTCGTAGCTCCTTATTCTCTGAAGCAAGAAAACATGAATCGTGCAATAGTTTAGTCATCTTGAAAAATCACGAAGAAAAAACATTGTGACACTAACACTTTTTATCCTCGGTCATAAAGCACAGAATGAGTGAGTCATGCAGGATCTTGATGTCATCGGGCTATCTCAATATTTCCCTCATTTAAATCCTGACCGTCATGATAATACATCAAGCATGTCTCCTTTTTTTTCTAGATACAAAATATCCTGTAAATCCCTCTACAACCAGGAGCATGAGAAACGCTAAAGAAAATAAATGTGGAAATCTGTTAATTGCATTGTCTGTGCAGTCATGAGAACAGGCCCATTACATTATTGCCTGCTTTATTATTTCACTAACGATACAAGCGGGATACATACACCATGTATATCTCATAGGAAAGCAACGTGATTCATATTTTTGATGTGCGTTGTGGATGCGTTTGCAATAGATGAGGCCGTCATAGGTTAGTGTAAAGCGGGAAGCGCTACCTTGTATTAATTGATAGTCACGTCAGCCGTTTTTATTAGCTGCCACATAAAAATACCCAAATATTTTCAGAATTATTTGCTGCAGTTAAACAGATTCTTGGCAACGCTGGCATTAAAGGGGCTTTTCAAGATTTGTGAACTGATGACCTACCCAGGTAGCCACAGCTCAGCCCCATTAAAATGAATGGGCCGGGGCTGCAATACCGAGCATAACCACTATACAATGTACGGCGCTGTGCTTGGCGAGCTGACAGAAGGACTTTGCGCTACTGCCAGCGCCGGTGTCTTCTCAAGTAGATCGGTGGGCATCCCAGGTGTTGGACCTCCACTGATCAGATACTTATGACCTATCCAGAGGATACAAAAATCTCAGAAAACCTTTTTCAAGTCTGCTTGCTTATTTAACCCTTTCAGGACACAGCCTATTGATACTTTTACATTTTTTTCTTCCCTGCTTCCAAGAGCTGTTTTCTGTTCACAGAACATGTTTGTTTTTTTTGTTTGTTTGTTTGTTTTTTGCAGGAAAAGTTGTGGTTTTTAATGGCAAAGTTTATTTTACTGTAGCCAGTATTGGAAAATCGGAAAAAAATTATTTATGGGATGAAATTGGAAAAAAAAATGTCAATTCCACCAAGGTTTTTGGGTTTTATTTTTACATTTACTGTGTGTTAAAAACGACATGATGACCTTATTCTGCGGGTCAGTACAATTACAGTAACTGTATACTTGCTTTATTCGCGCTGCTCGTATCGCAGGGGAAATGAGATACTACAGGAACAGCCTTTGTTCACTCTTCCATGTAACATAATAACATAGGGGGTCATTTATTAAGACTGGAGTTTTAGCCGCTGGTCTTAATAACCCTGTGCGCTGGTGGTGGATTCGCCAACGTTATGAAGAGGCGCAGGCCTCTACTTAATTTCGGTGCATCCTCCGTCAATCTCAATCTACGCCAGCTTCCTTGCTGACTTAAATTTTGACCATTTGCTAAAACAGGCATAGAAAATGATAAAAGAGACAGGCCTGCCGACCCATCCCCTTACCCGCCCATGCCACTCCCCTTTTTTAGACCAGGTGTGAGCAGGGAAAAGTCTCAGATTGCAGCACAAATAACCTTTGTGTCTCAATCTGTGCCAGAAATCTGCCAAAAATAGGCAGATTTCTGTTAGTAAATGACCCCCCAAGTGTTTCCTGACAGAATTTCTGTGAACCTAATATTACACTCATTATCATTAATAAATACCAAAAACCCAAGAATACCAAATTTTCCTAATGCCAGATAAATAGACAATGAACCTCTTCCATGGAAATGGCCCCTCCATCTTTTTTTTCCTTTAAAATCAGGTCTATATATTTTCTTTCCCAGTATCTCATGAACAGGTTTGTGAAACTGGGGGCAAATTTTACCCCCATCGCTGTCCCTTTCGTGTGTAGGTAAAAATTATTCTCATACCCGAAGTAATTGTCCTCCAAACAAAATTTTATACTATCTATAATTAAAAGCCTTTTGTTTTTTCTCTATTCCACTATCCCATTCTAGATAATACTAAACTGTCTCTGAATCTCATTCCTTTGGTATAATTGTATATAGTGAGGTCACATCAACTGTGACCAGAAACCTATTACAAGTGAAAACCTATATGTACTTTTATACTTTGAGGACATTGCTGGTAGCTTTACAAAAAGAGGGGGAATTTTGTACGTATTTCTGTAAATAATCAATATACATTGAAAGTCTGCTTGTAATAGAATTATTTCCAGATATTCTAGACCTGCCAGGTGGGTTATAAACCTTGGGTAAGTGGTATATGACTGGAATAATGGGATGTTTGATATTCAGATATTCATATTCAGACTTAATTAATATCTTTTGTTCATATCCTCTTTTTAATAACTTCTCAAGATCCTTTCTAAAAATTAACAGTAGGGTCGCTTTTTAGCTGTCTGTTCTTTTCCTTATTTCTTGTCCACCTCACTGAGGTGGTCGCACACGCTCTAAATGTTCAACTGCCAGCAGCCATTTCTTTTGTTAGAAGGAAAAGAGCTACAGAAGAAAGGACATGCCCCTTGAGCAGTGATATGGAAAAAGCTGCAGCAGAAAGGACACACCCCTGAAAGAATCCATGTCCCTTGGCTGCATGCACATGAACGTATTTTGTTGCCGTGTCTGTTTCATTTTTTTTGCAGATAGGATGCAAACCCATTCATTTCAATGGGTACGCAAAAAATTCTGAAAGCACACCGTGTGCTATCCGCATCCGTATATCCGTTCCGTAGCCCCGCAAAAAAAATAAAATCATGTCTTATTCTTGTCTGTTTTGCGGACAAGGATAGGCATTATTACAATGGATCCGCAAAAAAAAATTAAAAACTAATCCGCAAAAAAAACGGATGCCATACACAACATCATGCTTTTTTTTTTGCGGATCCGCAATTTGAAGACCGCAAAACACATACGGTCGTGTGCATGTAGCCTTGAGAGAATCCAGCAGAACAATTGGAGCAGTGAATGGGGATATCTCTGGACCCATGTGAGGTACAGGGCTGGTTCTAGCTTTGTTAGAAAGAGATTGTCATGTACTATATGACGTCTGATTTTTATTTTTACACGAATCATGGTATATCCCCTATAAGATAAGTATACCTCAGTTTTTATTGTCAGTATGATTACGGTGACAGCAAATTTATATAGTTTTATTATATTATTACAATTTTTTTTTCTTTGGATCCCAGACTGACACCCACAACTTGTTTTATATTTCTATCTATAGATCTGAGGGCCTGTTTTTTGCAGAGTGAGCTGCAGTTTTTACTGGTACCTTTTTGAAGTATATATGACTTTTTGATCTCTTTTTATTCCATTTTTTGGTGGGGGTGGGGGTACAAGGTGATTAAAAAGCAGCAAGTTGGCCAGTTCGGACATTTTCGGATGCGGCAATATCTATTATGTTTATTTTTTTATTGTCTGACTGATCCCTTGTCCGATAGACTGTAATAGAATACTACTACAGTCTATGGTATTTTCACATGCTACCTGTCAGATTCCTGCCCAGATTTTCAAACAGCTCAGTATGACGGGCCTGAGAGCCTTTCAGAGCACCAGGCTGTCATGCCAACCGACTGGGTTGGAGATGGGCCAGGAGTGATCAGTTTCCCTTGGACCTCCAATATTGCTGTCAATATCTTTGGGCTTTTGGAGAACTCCACCTCACATAGCTGTTTTAGTAAATACTTGTATTTCCCATGAAATAATTATTTTGGGGCATCTTTTCTAAGAACTCCCTCTTTGTTATTCCTCCTGCAAATGAATGAAACAATTGACAATTGAGTTTTAACATTGCTTCTGTCAATGGGATATACTCCTAGACAGTCTAACTCTCTCATGGAGCATGGTGATACCAACTGTCAGCTCATTCATAAACTTCCAGGAGGCATATAAGAGTAATGGCAAACAACAGATGGAGAGATTTACTAAGATTTACTGGCCCCCTCTGCCACTGTACCGCACCCCTCCCCAGCTAAGCCATGACCCCATCAGCAGACGTGGCAACATGGATTTTCTTTTTGGCTGACTTGCTTCACAGATACATGTCACTATCAATGTTGATCGAGCATGCTCGGTGGAACACCAGTTCGGCTCGAGCATCGCTATGTTCGGCCGAACACCGCGTGTGTTCAAGCACGATGCTCAAGTCTGTGTGTTTAAATCTAATTTAGCCTCTATTTCTATGCAGAAGATCGCTGTACAGTGAGGGAATCCCTCAGTGTGAGTCCACGGCTTAGGAGTCCCTGCTCTGACTCCATATATAGATATGTCCATATATGGAGTCAGTGCTTGGGGACACCCAGTGTATTTAAATGTAATTTAGCCTGTATTTCAGAAAAGTTTCTGCTGGGATTCGAACTCATGACCTTCTGTATTAGAAGCAAAGCAGTTAACCACTCAGCTATAATAGCTGCATAGCCAGTTACTGGAATAAAAAAAAATATAAAAAATATGAGACTTCTACTGTAGAGGAATACTTACTACTAGTAAGTATTCCTATACAGTAGAAGTCTCATGTTTTCTTTTTTTTAGTGACTGGCTATACAGCTATATAGTGTAGTGGTTAAAGATGCAGAAGCTGTGAGTTCAAATCCAGTCACAAACTTTTTCAGAAATAGAGGCTAAACTTAATTTAAACATATATATACTGTATATATGTATATATATATATATATATATATATATATATATGTATATATATATAGTTTTTAGCCATAATATATTTACATAGATTATTATATATTTAGAATATATAATATATTATAATATGCGTAAATATATTATGGCTAAAAACATCAGTAGTCGTTTTCCACATATTATGAAGTATGATTATATATAGACTTCTACTGTATAGGAATACTTACTGGTAGTAAGTATTCCTCTACAGTAGAAGTCTCTTTTTTCTTTTTGAACTAACTGGCTACGTAGCTGTATTGTGTAGTGGTTAAAGTTCTGGCTGGACTGTGATGCAGAAGCTGTGAGTTTAAATCCCGTCACAAACTTTTTAAGAAATAGAGGTTAAATTAGATTTATATATTTTATATTTTTTTAGTAATTGTAAAATATGTATGACACAAAATTAATGTGTAATTATTAAAATATATATATATATATATATATATATATATATATATAATCATACTTCTGATATATATGAATGCATAATATGTGGGAAACTACTACTGATGTTTTAGCCATAATACCTTTACATATATTATAATTTATTATATATTCTAAATATATAATAATATGTGTAAATATATTATGGCTAAAAACTTATATATGTTTAAATTAAGTTTAGCCTCTATTTCTGAAAAATTGTGTGACAGGATTTTAACTCACAGCTTCTGCATCACAACCGAGAACTTTAACCACTTCACTATATAGCTGCATAGCCAGTCACAAAAAAAAGAGACTTCTACTGTATAGGAATACTTACTAGTAGTAAGTATTCCTCTAGAGAAGAAGTCTCATTTAGTTATTTATTTATTTATTTATTTATTTTTTGTTTAGTAATTGGCTATGCAGCTATTATAGCTTAGTGGTTAAGTGCCTTGCTCCTAATGCAGAAGGTCAGAATGTCAGGCTAAATTAGCTTTAAATACACTGGGTGTCCCCAAACACTGACTCCATATATGGATGTAGCTATATATGGAGTATCCACTAAAGAGCTAGCTAGTAATTATGGAAGTACTCTGTTTAACCTACACCACAACAAAAAATGGAGCCATATACTTTTACTTAATAGAATAACATCATCCTTTATTAACACATATTATTCATTAAACAACCAAAAGACACATTAAAAATAGACAGCATAAGTAACACTGGAAATACTAGACCTCACCAGTAGGTTTGGCCCCATCATAACACTACACATCAATAAACTGATGTTCTGAATAGAACTGATATATAATATATTAGATACAACTATCTAGCCGCCATGAACTATCATATAGCAACAATTTGCAATTACAGTGGCATATAGATAGGATCATAAATCAAAACCAGCTCAGATACATCAATAAAAGTTACCTACATGTATGATAGAGGCCAATTCCAAATGGTACTATCGCTCCCCAAAACGCATTTCACGTGGCTTCCTCAGGTGTCACTCCTCCTCAGGAAGCCACGCGAAACGTGCGTTGGGGAGCAATAGCACTATTTGGAATTTAAATATTGCAATCTGAGTAATGGTGACATATCGAGGAGAATGTATTGACTTTTTTTAAAAAAAATGTGCTGGTGCACCATTAATAAGAGGTGGTTTTATTTCCTGGTGCACATATTGTTACAATGTGTCAGGCTGCTTTGGTCCCACATATGGGCTGGTCCCTCCCAACAAATGTTAAGGTGAATCAGAAATGTGAGAAAAAGCACACATTTTGGTGCAAAACAGGACTTGTAGCAAAATTTGCAACTTTGCTAAGCCACAAAGATGGTGTAGACGTTTAGTAAATTCGCAGCATTGGGTCTTAGAGGTGATGTCATGCATGACTCCAGAGATATGCAGTAGATAGGACATTCCTCCACCTGCAGTGTCCCTTTAATACTTCCATAATATACTGTGACAAATGCACTAGTTCTTCTGCTTGGAAATAAACCCAGACTTTGTAGCAAGGAAATCACCAGATGGCTTCTCCCTTGCAAAAATGGCATCTTAATGTATCTTTAATCACTGGAAACTGTGAAGAAATACGATGCTCCTTTTTGAATTAAGGACAAAACAAAATGTAAAAACTGAGATGGAGGCACAGGCTAAATAGACTTGAAATGTCTAAAACTAATATATGTGTTTCACAAGTCTGCACTAAAGAGCTGAGTGAACCGTCTGTTGTAGTATAGCATACTATATCAGGGTGAGCTACGGAAGAATGAGCGACTGGAACGGCCTAATATTTTATTTGTTTTAACTTGCTGTTAAAAAGTGGCAGACTTAACTAATAAATCAGTATAGAAATAACTAATAAAATATTGAAAAATAAAATGCTCAGGAAAGCACAAATATAATTTACAGGGAATGTTCACCTTTGAAGACATTACATCTTGAAAGGAATGAATGAAATTAACATATATTTATCAAAAAATAATTAATTTCTGTTAAAAAGTGGCAGAATTAACTAATAAATCAGTATGACCAATACATAACCAATAAAACATCACATCTTGAAAAGAATGAATGACTGGAACGGCCTAATATATATAGCAGAATTAACTAATAAATCAGTATGAATATAACAAATAAAATGTGGAAAATAAAAAGCTCAGAAAGGCACAAATATAACTTACAGGGAATGTCCACCTTTGAAGACATAACATCTTGAGAGCAATAAAGTTACTTTGTACTGTACAGACATTAATTTACTTACCCCATATTGTTCCTCAGCTACAGCCTGTATTACAGTGCAGAGGTGCGTTCACAGTTCTGCAGGCTTCAGAGCAGAAATCTCAAAGCATTCCTTGCTTTCTCTGTGTCTATACAGAAAATTCACTAGTTATTTCCACTACCGGAAATGTTTCATGTTTTTCATGTTGACATCATTTATTAGATTTGTCTGAATAAGAAAAATAATGTGTTTTTTTTATTTTATTTACTTATTTAATTTTTAAAAAGCTTCATGTGGACAGCCATATTCCAGGCATATATTTATTTTCTATATTGTCCGTATGGACCGTGCAGCAGGCAGTGTATATGGGTGTGCATTTTGTGGTAGCTGAAGTGAATGAGAGTCACATATGCAGCTGTCATTCTGACATTACTAATGCTATCCTGACATTAAAGAGATTCAAAGGTTATGTACACCTTTCGGGGCAATTTTTTTTATTGCATTGTACTCATTTTGAGCTTATGGTCTTTATTAAAAATATTGCGTCCTTTCTTCTGTACAGAGCTGAGATGCTCTAGTAGCACCCTTTGGATTTTCTGTCTTTTGCGTCAGACCAGGAGCAGACAGACTCCTTATTTCTGCTCTCTGACCTCCTAAACCCTCATTATGACCGCTTTCAGATGAGCGTATTTGCAATGCGTATATAGTCCGGATTTTATGTTCCGGAATCCGCTGCTAATGTCAATGAATAGAGCTATTCACATGGGCATATAATTTCTGTCAGTATTTGAAATACACAACATGTCCGAGTTTTGTGCGGATTTGTTTCCAAATACGCACATTACAGTCTGTGCAGTGCATAAATAATGGAAGGAAAAAATATGCATTGAAATCCTGATGACAATACTGATGTTATATCATCAGGATCCTGAGCCAGAATACTAACGGATTTCAATATGCTTGTCTGATAGCGGCCTATAGCTCAGTTCTAATCTTACTGATAAGAATGTGGCTTAAATAAGTGTTTATGACCTCTTAGTAATTTAGAGAGAAGGGTTATTAGATGACACAAAGTAAAGGAAAAAAGTATCATTCATAGAGCTAGACAAACAGTTAGGCTACTTTCACACTAGCGTTTTGGTTTTCCGTTTGTGAGATCCGTTCAGGGCTATCACAAGCGGTCCAAAACGGATCAGTTTTGCCCTAATGCATTCTGAATGGAAAACTATCCGCTCAGAATGCATCAGTTTGCCTCCGTTCAGTCACCATTCCTTTCTGGAGCAGACACCAAAACACTGCCTGCAGCGTTTTGCTGTCAAATCGAAGCCAAACGGATCCATCCTCTCTAACACAATCTGCCACAATAGAAAACTGATCAGTCCCCCATTGACTTTCAATGTTTCAATGGTTTTCAAGACAGATCCGTCATGGCTATAGAAGACATAATACAACCGGATCCGTTCATGATGGATGCATGAAGTTGTATTATTGTAACGGAAGCATTTTTGCAGGTCCATGACGGATCTGCAAAAATCGCTAGTGTGAAAGCAGCCTAACCCTTTGTTCTGTCTTCATACATGTTCACAGTGTGCAGTCTGACATTCAGCATAAACCATTCCTGTCTTCCAAATAAGTGAACTGTTCTTTGTAGTCTAACTTGTTTATTGGTAAAACAGGATTGTTGACTGGCAAAACAGGATTGTTTGGTAAAACTACAAGAATAAAAATAGCAAGTATAAGTATAAAGTATAGATAGCATGTACTATAACATTTGCATTAACACTGAAGCACATGGTAAAATGGCTGCCTGTACATAAGATTACATGTCTAGCTAAAAGTAGTAACAACTCCCTAAGTTACAAGTACAGCTAGCTGAACGGCTCTGCATAAAACAATATCGCTCAAACAAAGGTAGATCTCTCTCTACAGATATGCTTTTACAAGGATGGTAAAGTTTAAGGAGAAGATATGCAAAAGGATAGTTCTGCTGATGTGTCCAGGAGACTGGAGGCTTCTCTTTCCCAGGATGCTTTTCACTCCCACAATGCAGTGGTCTTTGTAACAGTAAAACAAAGTGTAATACAACTTAAGACCCCTAGATTGTGCTATAACCACACTAAAGACTTCTGGAATACTATGACTCTGGCTGAATGAACTAGAATCATTTTCTAACCCTGCTGGGCAGAACACCCTTTGTGACAGAACGGCTCAGCATTTTTAATGATTTTTTAGCCAAAGGTGTGCATAGCCTTTAAAGGGGTTGGATACAGTGCTAGGAGACCTCGGTGTATCATACACGACTTTTCAAGCCAATTTGAGCACTTTCAATTCAGCTTGAATTTATTCGTACCCAAAACAAATCTGCTAACCGATTCGTTAGACTCAGGCTCGAAAAACAAACTTCAAGAAAGTTTCTCATCTCTAATTGCAAAGAGTATGTTAACAAGGCTTGAAAGGGTTATCAAACACAAAAAAAAAAATTAAAAGACCTCTTCAGAGTGTCTGGACCCATAGTGAGGTTGATACTTACTTGGTTCCCCCATTTGATTCCAGCTGCATCGTTCCATGGCTGCCTCCTCCGGTCCCAGATCTATGGAAATCAACATTCTGTTGATGGGAGTCGCTGGCCGCAGCAGTGACCTGTCACCTATGCGCTACGTCACTGGGTCATGTGCCGCACGGGTGACAGTAACGTAACTCTCCTCAACAGGATGTTGTATCTCCTAGACGAGGGCCCTACTGAGGCGGCCATGGAGTGACGCAGCCAGAATCGTGCGGTAGGAATCATGTTAGTATGAAGCTCACCATGATTCCAGCTCAGGAAGGGGCCATTAAGAAAGTTTAGCATTGGATAACCCTTTTAAAATTCATAAGGATTTTGTGCCGTATTCAGTGCTATAACCTGCATGGAAACCAAGGCATATCCGCTACCCACTTATTTCCAATGGAAAACCTCATTGTCGTTCATATGGCTGTTGATTTATTTCTGCGCAGATTCGTCGTGACACTTCTTGATGTGGAATCCGCGTGAAATACATGCGGAGACAGCAGACAGGTAGCCACATGTTGATTAACCCCATGCAATAGGATCTACAGCATGACAAACTAAAAAATGTGAAGGTCAGATTTTAAGCCATATGAACATATCCAAATACGCACAGAAATCTATATAAACTGGCTTTTTTCCTTTTCTTTACAGAGCGTGTACATGAGATGTAAGTCTCATTCTCTTTGTTGCTACTGTAAAACGCTATGGATCCCACCTCTTAATCCCCACGTTTTCAATGTAAAATTGTTTCTTGCTTGAATACAGGACATTGTCAATACCACAGCCTCGTCACGACAATTCTTCCCTCGCTGTGCCAGCCATTGGTGAATGTATCCGAGGTGGGAATTTCAAGGTATAATATATTTTAGTGCTTTTGTGTTTTGATTTGTTGTTGTGACATTTAAATTTCAGTTAGCGTTACCATTCTAATTGTAGGTTTGTCATGTTTCGACTGCTGTCTAAGTGGCATACGGCATGGGAAGGTGGGAGACAAATTAAGAGGCGCTCAGGAGGCTGAGTCACGTAGTCTAATATCTTACAATGGTTATAGAATATAAGCTTTAGCGAGAAAGCAGCTGATAGTGACTTAGTAATTGACTCGTCTTTCTCGGATTTTACACAGTTTTAAACTGTTTATGATCCTAGAGGGAGAACCAGTAACAATGCAAAATCCAGTAATTGCGTATGAGGAAACGTTGTGTGGCTGAGCGGATAAATAATGCCTCCGCCTTATTTGCAAGTAGCGAGAAAGTTCAATTTTTACGGCAGATGATGATCTTTTAGCACCTTGGTTTTGTCGCCATCAAGGTAATCATAGAAAAGGGGGGAAAAAATCCACAAGAACGGCCTCTATACTGGGAGAACAGAAAATGCTGGCTTACACGTGCGACGCCTATAGCATCATTTACCAATAAACATAGTATTAAGTTGTTTCTTCTGACCTTTGATGGGAGACATTTCTATCGGATGTAAGTAGGATTTGTTTACTTCTTATGGAGACATGAAATTGGTGAGGAATGCAGAATAAGTTATTACAGGATTAGGAGTAAATTACCTCAAAGAAACACCTTCCTTTGTAATTTATTCTTCAAGAAGTGAGCGGAGATAAACATAAATCCTACAGTCCATCTGGTTTAAAGCAACAGTTCCAACACTTCCAAGGGGTTGTCTAGTTTGAACACCCTCTATCTACCTGAAGAGATGTTGGACAAGAGTACTTATGGTCCACCAGAGGAAATGAAAGTCCTCTCCATCTACACAGAGATTAACTTTTCTGTTATCAATGCATACATGGTGGCGCAGCCCAAAGGTTTCAGGAGTGCCCCTTCCCTCTGTTAGTTTACCACAAAAAAAAACAAAGAGTATCGAATAGAATAGTAGTACAACCCCTAAAGAAGCACAGACAGGTAACCTACCCCAATATCAATAAAGACACCAGCTGCCTTAACCACCTCTAGACATGTGTTGTACGTGTACATTATAATTTGAAGGGGAATGCATGGAGCAGAGTCAGGAGTTGAGCACGCTCCATGTACAACGGGGGTCAAAAGAGTATAAAAAAGTTTAATACATTTTTTACATATGTTAAAAAAAATATTAAAAGCTTAAAAAATTACTCTTTCCATTTATCATGTAAAAAATATCAAAATAGAAAAACAAAATCATTAGTACTGCTACATCTGACCTAATGGGTTAAAAGGTAATGAAAATGTCAAATGTACCCCCAGAGAAAAAAAACACAAGCCCTCACATAGCTCAATCTATTGAAAAAATTATGTAATCGATATGGTCATGAGAATACGGTGACACAAAGTTTTTTTTTTTTTTTAAAGCAGTAAAACATAACTAAAGTATATAAATTTAGTATTTCAGTAATACCACAGGGTAAATGCCATAAAATAGAAACAAAAAAAGACAATCCCAACATTTCCAAGAATAAACAAAGACCCAGAACCTCTAAAACTACGGCAGACTCTTGATCAAACCCCAGACACTTACATGGCAGGTTACCCACTTTGCAGCTCTGATCTTTGGCTTGAAGACATGACGAGATCTGACCTGGCAGGGCCTTTAACGTTATCAAGACCTTCAGATGAAAGGGTGGAGCATTTCTGACCTCACTTTCGTCATGTCATATGGGTCGACCATTGTATCCGAACCGGAGCTCACTGGAGGACCCTCTGATGTTTTTGTGAGTTTATAAAACCCCTCTGTAGGGCCCTCTGACGATAAGCAGATGCTAAGTCTACTGGAAAATACTTCAGAAATAAAGTATTACATGGCATACATTTAAATTAATTGGGCAATCTTGGTCATCTTTGTGGCAGATCATTCCCCTCTGTTACATCCATGGACCCGTATAAAGCAAGAGCATAAAGAAATTGATTGTCTAAAGCAAACCTGAACCTTTCATGTCTTGCTCTTTATATAGAGTGCTTATATCCTCCAGTATCATGGAAGCAGTCTATGTAAGTTTTCAGAAAGGTCTACTCTTGATCTTTCCTCATTGGTCTTTTAATTCATTGCTGGTGCTCTTTGATTTATTGCACCTAGACACTAAGGATGACCGAAACAGTTCGGACTTGATCCCATTTAGTCCAAAGTTTGTTATTTTTTGGACAGCCGACGAATCCGAATATTTTCATTTAGTTTTAGTTTATTTCAGATGAATCTACTTAGTGCACATTAAACAACATAAATATGTAATTACTGCATCAATACCGACATTTTTACACTCCTCCAGCTGAGTCTGATGAATACACCCCGCCTTGCTGGCGATGTTCCATCTTCCCAAAGTTGTTGTCTGTCTGCATGATGAATACCCAAGGTGTAGCAGCAAACTACCTGTGTGTATTATCGTGAAATTGAGCATCAAGCTTCAACCGTCCGTTTCCTTTATTCAATTTCCACACAGTTGCATTTAATAAATTTAGCTTGGGACTTGTTGAATTAAGGCAGCATATAGGTGATCCATAAATCAGTAGATAGGCTGGGGTAACTATTTACCTGGGAGTACTAATGCAAAATTAAGGCACCGGCCCTTTACGTATATTCAGTTTCCTCACGGTTGGAAAGGAGTAATATATTTTTTCATGGTTACTGCAAGGTATTGCAGCAATCTACCTGTAAGTGATAAAACTACCTACAAAAAAAACTAAAAAAGTCTCTGCAGCTCAAGAAATAGAAAATTTTATTTAAATAAATAGACATGACATGAATTAAAAAGAGATGAGAAACCCACAAGAAATAAAGGTGCGGTTCCCCTGAGGGATGGTGTGACAATACATTGGTACAATATGCATATAATTGCCTATATCAAGGTGACTATTAATATTAGAGATGAAGCTGTTAACAGGAAATACCTAATACCAAAGATTAGAGGCAAGTGTCAGGACATACAAACATCATCCCAAACTTATGTACAAAAAATGACCCCTATACAAATAGGCAGTCAATAAATACATAGGCAATCAACAAGCAAATAGTAATGATAGCATACCCATCAAAATATATTGTCCTCACAAGAACCACACGCCCCAATGCACGTTTCGGCAGAGCCTTAATCTGGGGGTGCAGTTCTCCTTAAAAATGTGTAAATATTTAAATGTTTAGTTCCCTAGTGGCCAGACCAATGTAAATCTTAGGACAGGGGCATGTGGCATAATATATAACAGTCTTGGTGTTAAAGGTGATGGTATGCGTGATCTTGAATATTTTCGTATGTGTAGAGTCTACAAAATCCATAGCCCGTATTATATTTGGGCAAGCTACACATCTGTAATAACCCCATTTTGGCCCTTTTGATCCAAAGTACTCACCAGCCATTTTTGGCTAGTAGTATGATTTGACCAAATGGTCTCTAAGATTTTTTGACCTTCTAGTAACCAAGGCTGGGTAGGGGGTCAAATATTTTTCTAAAATAGGGTCCGCTCTGAGAATAGGCCAGAATCTCTCCATTAAGGAGCGCATATTTGCCCACTGTGTGTGGTAGTTGGTAATATATCTCACCGTATCTCTTGAATCCTTCTTCAGTCGCGGATGGACCAGAGATGCATGTGATGTATTCTTGGCTCTATTATATGCTTTCTTTATGGATCTCTTACTATATCCTCGTTCAAGGAATTGTTGTTTCAAAATAACGGCTGGATGTTCAAAGTCTTCATCATTTGAGCAGATATGCCTAATTCTGATAAATTGGCCAATTGGAATCCCTCTAATTGTCTATGGGGGATGGGAGGATGATGCATGTGATAATGAATTCACTGAGGTCTCTTTTTGATAAACATCTGTCTGTAGAAAGCCAGAGTCATCACGTTTGATAGTGACATCAAGGAAATCAATCTTCTTCAGATGACAATTAAAAGTAAGATGGATCCTTAATGAACCTCTGTAATGCCTCCAATGTACCTTGCCAGATCATGAAGATTTCGTTGTTGTACAGGGCCCAAAAAATGAACCGGTCCATCGACGCACCCCCCGATCTGACATGAATAGCTCCCTCTCCCACAGCCCCAGGAATAGATTAGCATATGAGGGCGCGCAAGCTGCCCCCATGGCTGTCCCCTCGAGCTGTAGGTAGAAGGAGCCATTAAAAGTAAAAAAAATTGTGTTACAATACAAAACTCGAAAAAAACGAGAAAATATGACATCCTAAAATGAATGTCACTCATTGACAAAAAATTAGAGCCCGCCTTAATTCCATCTTCATGTTTGATGATGGTGTACAGTGACTCAACATCACATGTCACCAGCATCATGTCTTGATCTAAATGAATGCCATCTATTCTTTGAAGAAGGTCAGCTGTATCCTGAAAATAAGATGGCAAGCATTCGACTAGCGGTTTTAAATGATGATCTAAAAATTTACAGACATTTTCAAAAGGACCTCCACATCCCGACGCATATGTGGGAATGATAGCTAGCTGAGGGATCTTAGTAAGGCAGGGTGTTGTCTAAGCTTATCATTAGGGTAACTTGTTTGTAGGCACCATGATCCTGGTGACCAATATACCTTGAAAGGGTTCACAGTTTTGGGGTTAACATCGGAGGGGTGCTAATCAAACTAGTTTATGGGACCCCTGATGTATTAAATGTTCAGTCTCCATCAGGACCATCACCCTTTGCTTACCCTTCATATCTATATTATATATGGTCATAATAAGTGTGTGTGACCGTTCACATGTGGCTTTGGAGGGAATACATATGACCGTACAGTCTCTCCTGGTACATTTGGTGGATACGAGTTTAACAGTAGCTCTGCCATATACAAGGGATTTCACTAGTGCTTTATATACATATTATACATATGACCTATATGTTGGAAGTCCTCTGTGTCCCCCTCCAACAGTGATATCCTGGTATCCTTTATCATATCTATGTAAGGTGCAAGTACGCATACAAACCCTAACTGTCACAAAATAGTCTCAATACACATATCTAATAATAATACATATCTATATAAAGTGCACACAACTACACCAAGTGAAAGAGGCAGCCTCGGCTATTAAATATATTCCATACACCTGGGAAACACCAAACACAGGATCCAAACGTCTGGTCAGAGAAGGAGCCCACCCCAACGTAATTTCTATGTACGTTGGGGTGGGCTCCTTCTCTGACCAGACGTCTGGATCCTTCGTTTGGTGTTTCCCAGGTATATGGAATATATTCAATAGCCGAAGCTGCCTCTGTCACTTGGTGTAGTTGTGCGCACTTTATATAGATATGTATTATTATTAGGTATGTGTATTGAGACTATTTTGTGACAGTTAGGGTTTGTATGTGTACTTGCAGCTTACATAGATATGATAAAGGATACCAGGATATCACTGTTGGAGGGGGAGTCTCATGTCATGGCTTTCACCTGTTTTGTCGCCAGTTTGTAATAATGTATGTTTGATTCTAAAAAAATATTTATAAATAAAGATTCAAAAAAATGTAATGCGTGTCCCCTTGTTTTGGGTACTTTGGATGTGTGTGATATAGTCACGCTGAGTATTATTATAGTACTGTTTAGTCAGTGTAATAATACCTATGTTGAGGGTCCGATCGCCTCTGTTAAGAGGGGGGTTACTGTCATAAACGTACCTGTCTGAGTTCCAGCAGCACAATCCTCAGCCTCTGCACGGCTGGGCAGGGAGAGACACGCTGCTGAGCCACATCCCCTGGTGATGCGACAGCATGCTTAGCAACAGGATACAATGCTCTGTTTCTTCCTGCAGGGGCGGGTGTTGGAGGAGATTAGCAGTGGGCTGATTGCTCAGCTGCTCTATTTCTATGTGCTAGTGTTCCTGAATAATGGAGCGCCTATTAGGTGCTGATACAGGGACTTGGTGCTCTATTTAAACCCCTTCCTAGCTATACACCAGTGCCAGTGACAATCTTGTTTGGGCTCACTAGCTAGATTCCTGGTTCTTGCTCCTGTGCTGATTTGGATTGCTCGTGTTTTTGACCTCGGCTCGCCTGTTGACCACTCTCTGTCTTTCATTTTTGTACTGTGTTTTCCTCCTGTTTCTGAACCATTTATGTGTGTTTTTCTCTCTCTTTTCTTTTTTTTCTTTTCTCTCTCTTTCTGTTTGCCTGTCTCTGTACCTTAGTAGCATAGGGACTGTCAACCAGTTGCGCCCTTGCTACCTAGGGCTTTCACTGCAAGTAGGTAGGAAAAGCGGGCTGGGTTCTACGTTTGGGCTCACTGTCTGTGTCTGTCCCTACCCACAGGCGTTACAAAGCTTTATCATTAGTTTGAGATCATACTAACACATAAAGTTCCGTATTGCAGATCCTGTCTGTATATAAATTAATCCCAATTATAACACATATTTATTGTACTGCAAGAACATAAAAGCTATATTCATAGGTACATCCATTGTTTGCTTTGTAAACCCTCCATTGGACATATGTGATCTGATAAATTAAACAAGACGCCTACACCTTCATTTTATGAATGGCGCGCTAAATGGGAGTCCAATGGCCTTCAACTTCAACAATGTAGTAAAATGTATCATTTATGGCTAATGACCGCTTCTCATTATTGAATTTCGATAAAACCACTTTTGGATCGAGGCCATATTATTTGTCTACTATACAGATGGCGTTGCTATGAATGAGGTTAGCTATTTTGTCTAGTTTTTGGTTTAGTTTTAGAATCACACAAACAATGGCAAATAGGAACTGACTGATGTCTGACTCCAGACATCAGAAATGGAAGTTTGATGACTTCCACTTAAAACATTTTCATAGAGAAATGCTGTCTAGTCGGAAGACAGCATTAGAGGTTTCAAAAAAGGAAACATTATTACATGAAATTTAACCTGCTCCAGCCTTCTCAGGCCCGGGCACACAGTGGTACCTACTACTTTTACAACTCTTTATAGCTATGCCTCAACCATATATTGTGTATACTAACTTCACATGGGTCTTTTTGTTTGTTGTTTGTGTATGTGGTTTAAAGGCATCCACAGTGCTCCTATAACAGTGACATTCACAACTCCGCCATAACAGTGATATCCACAGTGCCCCATAACAGTGACATTCACAGTGCCCCCATAACAGTAACAGTCACAGCGCCTCAATAATAGTGACATCCACAGTACCTCATAACAGTGACATCCACAGTGTCCCCAAAACACTGACATCCACAGTGCCCCATAACAGTGATATTCACAGTGCCCCATAACAGTGACATACACAGTGCCCCCAAACCAGTGACATCCACAGTACCCCATAACAGTGATATTCACAGTGCCCCATAACAGTGACATACACAGTGCCCCCAAACCAGTGACATCCACAGTGCCCCATAACAGTGATATTCACAGTGCCCATAACAGTGACATACACAGTGCCCCCAAACCAGTCACATTTACAGCGCCTTCATAGCAGTGATATTCACAATGCCCCATAAAAGTGACATCCACAGTGCCCCCATCACAGTGACATCCACAGTGCCCCTATAACAGTGACATCCACAGTGCCCTCATAACAGTGACATTCACAGTGCCCCCATCACAGTGACATCCACAGTGCCCCTATAACAGTGACATCCACAGTGCCCCCATAACAGTGACATCCACAGTGCCCCCATAACAGTGACATCCACAGTGCCCCCATAACAGTGACATCCACAGTACCCCATAACAGTGACATACACAGTGCCCCTAAAACAGTGACATCCACAGTACCCCGTAACAGCGACATCCACAGTGCCCCTATAACAGTGACATCCACAGTGCCCCAATAACAGTGACATACACAGTGCCCTCATAACAGTGACATCCACAGTGTCTCCATAACAGTGACATCCACAGTGCCCCTATAACAGTGACATCCATATTACCCCATAACAGTGACATCCACAGTGCCCCTAAAACACTGACATCCACAGTGCCCCAACAGTTATATCCACAGTGCCCCAATAACAGTGACATCCACAGTGCCCCCATAACAGTGACATCCACAGAGACCCCATGACAGTGACCTCTACACTGCCATAATAACAGTGACATACACAGTGCCCCCAAAACACTGACATCCACAGTGCCCCAATAACAGTGACATCCAGAGTGCCCCATAACAGTGACATCCACAGAGCCCCCATGACAGTGACCTCCACACTGCCCCAATAACAGTGACATACACAGTGCCCCCATAACAGTGACATCTACAGTGCCCCTATAACAGTAATATGCACAGTGCCCCATAACAGTGACATCCATATTATCCCATAACAGTGACATCCACAGTGCCCCCAAAACACTGACATCCACAGTACCCCGTAACAGTAATATGCACAATGCCCCATAACAGTGACATACACAGCGCCCCATAACAGTGATATCCACCGTTCTCCAATAACAGTGACATACGCAGCGCCTCGATAACAGTGACATCCACAGTGCCCCCATAACAGTAACAGTCACAGCGCCTCAATAATAGTGAAATCCACAGTACCTCATAACAGTGACATCCACAGTGTCCCCAAAACACTGACATCCACAGTGCCCCATAACAGTGATATTCACAGTGCCCCATAACAGTGACATACACAGTGCCCCCAAACCAGTGACATCCACAGTACCCCATAACAGTGATATTCACAGTGCCCCATAACAGTGACATACACAGTGCCCCCAAACCAGTGACATCCACAGTGCCCCATAACAGTGATATTCACAGTGCCCATAACAGTGACATACACAGTGCCCCCAAACCAGTCACATTTACAGCGCCTTCATAGCAGTGATATTCACAATGCCCCATAAAAGTGACATCCACAGTGCCCCCATCACAGTGACATCCACAGTGCCCTATAACAGTGACATCCACAGTGCCCTCATAACAGTGACATTCACAGTGCCCCCATCACAGTGACATCCACAGTGCCCCTATAACAGTGACATCCACAGTGCCCCATAACAGTGACATCCACAGTGCCCCCATAACAGTGACATCCACAGTGCCCCCATAACAGTGACATCCACAGTACCCCATAACAGTGACATACACAGTGCCCTAAAACAGTGACATCCACAGTACCCCGTAACAGCGACATCCACAGTGCCCCTATAACAGTGACATCCACAGTGCCCCAATAACAGTGACATACACAGTGCCCTCATAACAGTGACATCCACAGTGTCTCCATAACAGTGACATCCACAGTGCCCCTATAACAGTGACATCCATATTACCCCATAACAGTGACATCCACAGTGCCCCTAAAACACTGACATCCACAGTGCCCCAACAGTTATATCCACAGTGCCCCAATAACAGTGACATCCACAGTGCCCCCATAACAGTGACATCCACAGAGACCCCATGACAGTGACCTCTACACTGCCCTAATAACAGTGACATACACAGTGCCCCCAAAACACTGACATCCACAGTGCCCCAATAACAGTGACATCCAGAGTGCCCCATAACAGTGACATCCACAGAGCCCCCATGACAGTGACCTCCACACTGCCCCAATAACAGTGACATCCACAGTGCCCCCATAACAGTGACATCCACAGTGCCCCTATAACAGTAATATGCACAGTGCCCCATAACAGTGACATCCATATTATCCCATAACAGTGACATCCACAGTGCCCCCAAAACACTGACATCCACAGTACCCCGTAACAGTAATATGCACAATGCCCCATAACAGTGACATACACAGCGCCCCATAACAGTGATATCCACCGTTCTCCAATAACAGTGACATACGCAGCGCCTCGATAACAGTGACATCCACAGTGCCCCCATAACAGTGACATCCACAGTGGCCCAAAACACTGACATCCACAGTGCCCCCTATAACAGTAAAGAAAAATGGCTGGGTTGTTATGGAAACCTGGGTTAAAAAGGACCTGCAAGCTACTACTGGTGAATAACGGGCATGTGAAGGTTCATGTGGATTAGCTTTGTACTGTAATTTAATGCAATTTCAATGGATCAAAATCTGCAACAAACCTGCTACATGTGAACATGGGCTCTAAAGGAGTTGTCTCACCTCGAACACTTGTGACATATTCTAGCAACATGCCACCAATGTCAGATAGATGCAGGTCCCACCTCTTGGACCCACACATATCTCTAAAATGAAGCTCCCAAAGAGAACGAAAGCAGAGTGCTCATGCGCAGCCGCCCTTTATTCATTTCTAGAGGAGCGCCAAAAAAGTTGCTCGCTGGCCTGGCTTTTTCTGGAAGTTCCATAAAATGAATGGAGAGGTGGCGATGCTCGGCTATTAATTCTAGAGATATTTGTGGGTCCCTGGGGTAGGACCTGCACCTATCTGACATTAGTGACATATACTAGTGATATGCCACCAATGTTCAAAGTGAGACAACCCCTTTAAGGTGCTGTTACACCTATAGGCTCTGCTGTCTCTGCAACTGCCGTGCTCTCATTGAAAAACGACAATGAAAAATGTCATCATGCCTGACCCTGTCAATCAAAGTGCAGAGGGCGTGGCAGTTGCATAAAGAGCAGAGCCTTTAGGTGTAATGGTAACACCCCCATTGCTCCCAGAGGCTCATTTGCATATATTAAAACATAATTTTTCTCAGCAATGGGGGCACATATGACCATGGGACCAACACAGATGCCTTCAGCTGCCAAGCGCACATGTAACAGGTCAGCCAATGTCATAGGTACAAACCTGCTGACAGATGTCCTTTGACGAATTGGTTACTATAAGTGATGATTGAATCAATTCTGAAATCCGACCCAAATTAATCAAAAAAATCTGATAGTTAGAACCACAATATTTTTTTTTTTATTCGATTATGAAGAATCAGAACAGAGAGAAAGGAAAGAAAAAGTGAGATACTTTTCCAGGCAACCAGAGTACTTTCGATTTGAGTAGAATTTTTTTCGAACCCAAATCAAATCAGACAGGCGATTTGGCCAAACTGGACCAGCACCTAAATTTTAGAATATCACTCATCTCTAGTGACCATGCATTCTCTTTCTTTGTATGGTTAGCACAAATAAGATTTACCTTGAATGTTTTATTCCTTTGGTGGTAATTGTACTGCTACAGGTTGCGTCTCTCCATTTATGTGCTGTATGTATCGTTGTACATCATCCCCGGCTAAAATCTAAGTTTACCGCAGTGCAAAACCTTGAACAAATGCAAACCAGTCTTCAACACACGCACGTCATTCAAGTATACAAAGCAAAAGACGCAATGAAGGCAGACGATGGAGAATTGTGAAGCTATGTATTCAGGTGAAGAGGTGCTTCTGCGCCTGTTGAATGAGTCATCTCAGATATTAGCATTAATATCATCTTCAAGGCATCGGAGCTGTGTTCATTTAAATAGATGCAGGTGTCTAATGGTCTCAGATATTACATTTCGGCATAATATTTTTTCATTGCCCATAAGAGGCCACGAAGGGTGAAACCCAGGGTTGGGCTACTGCATGACAAGCTGCCTTTTTATACAAAACATTTTTTTAATGGAATTTATTGCCCTGGAAGAAGCTGCTAAGGTTTGGACTTCTGCAAGACATGCCACTTTTTATATACAGTTTTGAGAGGGAAGGAAGATAGGAATTGCGTCTACAAGGTCAATGAACCAGTTGAGACTAAACTATAGACCAATGTAGAGAACACTGCAAGACACAACAAGGGTCAAGTGGTCTAAACTGAACCGTGTGTTCTATGTTCAAGTCAAAGTATACCTGAGTTTTTAAAAAAGTGTGCATAGTGGATGTGCTTCTTTGTACTGTTATGATAGCCTTCCTTAGACTCATAATGGCATAAAAAAGTTTGGCCAAGAGCTGTTAGCCATTTTGGGCGCCACCTAAGCTCTAGAACTAAGCAAAAGACAGTGTACGTTACTGCATCTGTTCTTCTGTTCAAGTGTATTTGCCAAGGGTGAGACTGCATCTTGTCTAGAGACTGTAACTAGGGATGAGCAAAGGATGTTTGCAAGTTCGGGTTCGGCGACCGGACTCCTTCATAACAGAAACCGTCCAGATAAATGATGCTGCCCATAGACTTCTATTATGGTGGAATGCCTCTTAACGACATCCGTGGTGCAGTCCATCATAGAATTCCGGTATATTCCGTGATAACGAAATCCAGATCGGAATTCACCCAGATCCTGAACGCCGAACCTGAACTTGCAAACAGCAAGTTCGCTCATCCCTAACTGTAACCATTATGCTTTTGTACCACTTACAGTGAGAGCAACGGCTAAGAGTGTTGTACCTCTATGTGATAAAATACGTATTTCTTGATTGCACTAAAAAGTGTCTACTCTGTCAGTTAGCTCAAATTAAGAGATTTTCATAATGCCACAAGACAAGGTAGTCCTAGAAATACTACATCCCTGCATAAAGGTCACAATTGCTAGGCGTATAAATAGGCATGAAAGTCAATATGCAAGGAATGAATAACCCCAGACAGGTCATACTCGCACATAATCTGAAATTTACAGCACATTTCAGGAATCATCCATTCCACTCACAGAGCTGGGTTGTGCGGGACATGCACACTACCCTATAAGGGTCTCCTCACACGAGTCCTTCCTTTCTAATTAGGAGCTTAAGGACTGTCAATGTGATTTGTAACCAAAGCCACAAACTTTGCTGGAAGATCCCGAGGAATGACATACTGCAAAATGTAAGAGCTGAATTATTAGGATTGACATACAGACTTGTCAACTCATTCTGTCAGTGTCCTGAATGCTGGTATTTCTGCTGTCTGTATTAGCTCATTCATTTATTTCTTACATGGCGGTTACATTTTTAGGTAAGAGTGCCAGCAAAACTACAGAAAGCCCCAGGAATCTGAAACGGTACGTGAGATGACACATCATTATTTAAGTCATTTTCTTCTGAGCTAGATAGAACAGGCCCTTGTGGTAGAAAAGAAGGAGATTTCTACACTAAAGACGCCTATTGATCAATTTAATGCAAGTGTGCAATCTTATGACGGCATATGCTGCCTTTTCACAACAATACACAGCAATGAGGCTTCAATCATGTGACTTGCATCCATGTGGCTTTAAGTTTCTTAGGTGTCCAGCAGAGAAAATGGATCCACTTGTCCATAGACACACTAACTGATTAGTAACTAGCCAATGCTATTATTTTATCAAAATAATAATATGTAAGACTTGCATCCATGTGGCTTTAAGTTTCTTAGGCCTCTTTCACACAAGCTTTCTGGATTGTCTTAGGATGCGATTAGGATGCGTTCAAACTCGAGCGATTTTGGGACCAAATTCTTTTAGTTTTGTCTGCGATTGCGTTCAGTGGTTCCGTTTTTTTTTCACACGGATGCTATCAGTTTTGATGCATTTTTCATGCACGTGAAAAAAAACTGAAGAATTAAAAACATCTCCTAGCAACCATCAGTGTAAAAAAAATGCTTTGCATTCAGATTGCACCCTGATGCAATGTTTTTTTTTTCCACAGATGCCACATTAACTTCTATGGAGCCAGGGTTGCGTGAAAAACGTAGAATAAAGAATATGCGCCTGAGCTACCATAATATATGTAATATATAGTCCTTACCTAGGATAACATTCAGGTGACAGATCCACTCAGAGACACATTTCCAATGGGGCCTGGATTGAGTTGCGTTAGTCCCAATCTTAACTCCTGCCTATGGCTGTACATAGGAAACAACCCATATGGAGGAGGCAGGTGGTCACCAGTGATTGTTTGTCTCTGACTAGTATAACAAAATAAATCGTCCACTCATTGATTTTGTAGATCCATTACATTCTGAACTGGGGGAAGAAATTCGGTGGTGGCTTTTTTAAACTCCACATGGACCATTAAATCAGTCCTTCAATGCAAGGAACCTACATTAAGCAGTCCAAATCTCTGCTTCGTGAACCTCTGCTACCTGTACCCTTATAACTAGTGTTGAGCAAATCGAAGCATCCAAAGTGGAATTCGATCCAAAGTTTAGGAAAAATTGATTCGCAACGAATCCGAATTTCCCCACTCTTCGTGGTAACGAATATTTTCTTTTCTAAAATGGCAGCTGCACATGTTACAAAGCAATAGGAAGAAGCTCAGGAACGCAAGATCACCCATAATGCATTGCAGCTAGCGAATAGGTATAGATAGGTACAGGATGCAATCCTCCACTGGCTCAAACGCGTTTCGGGACCAATTGTCCCTTCATCAGTAAGCGCATCCTGTACCTATCTATACCGTCCTTTGGAATATTACATCCGACACAGAAGCGCCCCACCGAAAAAGCAAATTTTTTCGCCCAGCGCTACGGAACCTACTCCGATCACGTGACCGAGTGACGTCCACAGCAGAGCGCGCCAACTTCCACCACGAGGGACGCCGTTCCCGACTCACTTGGACCGCAACCTCGGCTGACCAGAAACCGGACCCACAGGACGTGAGAAGACAAGGGTAAGTGTACTCACAGCCTGAGATAGTGTGGGGACGCCGCACTTAGGCTGATGAGTACCACCAATTCCCCCATATTGCATACTACGCTACGGAGTTGATTTTTACCCTGCAAAAAGTATAGACTGTACAACCAATAGACTTATTCCAACAGGATTTAAGCAAACGGTTTACAAGAAAAATAAAAATAAATAACTTTTTATATTTATATGTTTTAACCCCTTATCTTTTATCCCACTGAGGAACTTTAAATACGGACGATTTTTAACATAGGACTATTTTTCTAAACACTAAAAGACTACATCTACACTTCCCCATTTTTGAACACCACCTTTTTCCCACTTTTTACACATTTATTTAACCAACTATTATTAACTCCCACCCACCTACTATCACTATATTTTAATAATTTTATACCAATAAAAATAATATTGTCCCCAGATAAGAGAGTGCCTGCTATCTTTTTTCCATATTCAGTTAATACCAGAAGGTCCTTGTGGAAAAATTGCTCCCATTTCAAACTGACAACGCTGTTGGCAGAGTACGTAGTTCCTTAGCCAACCGAGGAGGGGGGACGAGGGGAACACACAGCAGTTCCAACAGAGGCAGGGCAACACTCTGCAAGGCCTGGGACAGTTTTATGACACCCCGCCAGCACCCTCAAACTGATGCGTGGCCTAGTGTCACAAGGAGGGAGAATTTTGGAAGATGGAGAAGGAGTATGTAGCAGACCGTGTCAGCGTCCTCAGTGATCCCTCTGTGCCATACAAATTTTGTGTGTCCAAGTTGGACACGTGGCACGTACTGGCACGAACTGGTGTTTTATGCCTTGGAGGTGCTGGCCTGCCCTGCCGCCAGTGTTTTGTCACAGCGTGTATTTAGTGCTGCTGGGGGCATAATAGCTGATAAGCGCATCCGTCTGTCAACTGAAAATGCTGACTGGTTGACTCTTATAAAAATCGTCCACCTCCTCCTCCTTCTCCATCATATCAACATGCTTATTAGGCTGCCTTCGCTAGTAATGTTTTAGATGTTCAGCTCAGCAGCAGGCCCTCACCCATAATGTTTTAGAGGGTCACCAGCAGGCCCTCACCCATAATGTTTTAGAGGGTCACCAGCAGGCCCTCGCCCATAATGTTTTAGAGGGTCACCAGCAGGCCCTCGCCCATAATGTTTTAGAGGGTCACCAGCAGGCCCTTGTTCATAATGTTTTAGAGGGTCACCAGCAGGCCCCTCACCCATAATGTTTTAGATGGTCAGATCATCAGCAGGCACTCGTCCATAATGTTTTAGATGGTCAACTCGGCAGAAGGCCCTCGCCCATAATGTTTTAGATGGTCAGCTCAGCAGCAGCAGGCCCTCGCCCCTAATGTTTTAGATGGTCAGATCAGCAGCAGGCACTCGCCCATAATGTTTTAGATGGTCAGTTCAGCAGCAGGCCCTCGCCCATAATGTTTTAGATGGTCAGCTCAGCAGCAGGCCCTCTCCCCTAATGTTTTAGATGGTCAGCTCGGCAGCAGGCCCTCACCCAAAATGTTTTAGATGGTCAGCTCAGCAGCAGGCCCTTGCCCCTACTTTTTTAGATGGTCAGATCAGCAGCAGGCCCTTGTTTTAGAGGGTCACCAGCAGGCCCTTGCTTATAATGTTTTGGAGGGTCACCAGCAGGCCATCAATCGTAATTTCAAGAGTGTGTATTATGCCCTCCTTTATGTGTAATAAAGGGTGTATTGTAGTGCCGATTCCTTGTAATTTTTGGCAGGCCGGGGTGTAGTTCAGGGACTCGCTGTCCTAGTCTGTCCCTATCTACAGTCGTTAAATTTTGCATTCAGGTTGAATCAGTTTTGCCTGTCATTGTGTTCATTGTTTCAGCTTTTTCCATCAGGATTGCATCCGTTTTACATCTATATTTCGAACATATAAAGAAAAACTGAATTATAACTCTCACCCTCTCCTAGCAACCATGAGTGAAAAAAACACGTCATGTGAATGCTGTCAGTTTTTTTTCATTGACCCCTTGACTTGAATGGACTAGTCCTGCGTCAAAAACAGATAAAAATATAAAAAGCTGAGATGTTTCCTGAACGGACAGAAGGTCAGTGAAGAACTGCTCTTGTGCATACCGTATACCCGTTGAAATGAATGAGTCCAGGTTCTTTCCTGTCTGTTTGTGAAACTAAACACATCTGGGTAGAAAACTTGCTTACAGTCAATATAAAAAGTCTAGACACCCCTGTTAAAATGTCAGGTTTCTGTGCTGTAAAAAAAAATAGATAACAGACAAATATAAATCATTTTAAAACGTTTTCCATCTTTGAGGTAACCTATAAACTGTACAACTCAATTGAAAAACAAACTGAAATCTTTTAGGTAGAGGGAAGAAAAAATATAAAAATAAAATAATATGGTTGCATAAGTGTGTACAAGATTTGCCCACTCTTCTTTGCAAAAACACTCCAAATCTGTCAAAGTGCAAGGGAATCTCCAGTGCTCAGCCCTCTTCAGATCACCCCAAAGATTTTCAATTGGATTCGGGTCTGGGCTCTGGCTGGGCCATTCCAAAACTTTAATCTTCTTCTGGTGTCATGGGTCATTGTTATGCTGAAAGATAAAGTTCCTCTTTATGTTCAGCTTTCTAGCAGAAGCCTGGAGGTTTTCTGCCAATATTGACTGGTATTTGGAACTGTTGATAATTCCCTCTATCTTAACTAAGGCCCCAATTCCAGCTGAAGAAAAACAGCCCCAAACCATGATGCTGCCACCACCATGCTTCACTGTGGGGATGGTGTTCTTTTGGTGATGTGCAGTGTTGTCTTTGTGCCAAACATATCTTTTGGAATTATGACCAAAACGTTCAACCTTGGTTTCATCAGACCATAACACCTTTTCCCACATGCTTTTGTGAGACTTCAGATGTGTCTGCAAAATGTAGCCTGGCTTGAATGTTTTTTTCGTAAGAAAAGGTTTTCATCTTGCCACTCTACCCCACAGCCCAGACATTTGAAGAATACGGGAGATTGTTGTCACATGTACCATACAGATAGTACTTGCCAGATATTCCTGCAGCTCCTTTGGTGTTGCTGTAGGCCTCTTGGTCGCCTCCCAGACCAGTTTTCTTCTCGTCTTTTCATCAATTTTGGAGGGACGTCCAGGTCTTGGTAATGTCACTGTTGTGCCATATTTTCTCCACTTGATGATGACTGTCTTCACTGTGTTCCATGGTTTATCTAATGCCTTGGAAGTTCTTTTGTACCCTTCTCCTGACTGATACCTTTTAACAATGAGATCCCTCGGATGCTTTGGAAGCTCTTTGTGGACCATGGCTTTTGCTGTGGGATGCGACTAAGAAAATTTCAGGAAATACCAACTAGAGCAGCTGAACTTTATTTGGGGTAAATCAGAGGCACTGGAAATGATGGCTGGTGTATGCTGACTCCTATTTAACATGATTTTGAATGTGATTGCTTAATTCTGAACACAGCTACATCCCCAGTTATAATAGGGTTTGCACACTTATGCAACCACATTATTTTAGTTTTTTTGTTTTTTTCTTCCCTCCATTTAAAAGATGTCAGTTTGTTTTTCAATTGAGTGGTACACTTTATAGGTCACATTAAAGGTGGAAAAAGTTCTGAAATTATTTATCTTTGTACCATTTTAACAGGGGTGTGTAGACTTTTCATATCCACTGTATATGAAATTAGAATTCTACCACTCTTGATGACTTGAGGCCATAGAAGACAATTATGAAGGATGCCGCACATGAAGATCTGGTAGTATCCTCTGGCCCTATAGATAATAATAGCTGTATACTCCCTCATAACATTCGCAATATATCCAGAATATCATTTTTTTGCCCTTTTTAGTGCTTGTTGGTAGCTGAATTGCTAGCATTTTTGCATCAGAAGGACACTGACTCACACATAAAAATACAAAAATAAATATAAAATAGTTATGCAAGTTACAGTATGTTCTATATAAAGTCGTGTCTGTGCAGCCTTCTCACAAAGAGATGCCTTTTGTAAGACTCCAACTCACACAGTCATAGCTGGTTGTTGCATCAATGTTAAATGAAATTAAATGGCACATGTAAGGAAAAAAATGACATCTCGTCATCAAACCAACCACACATCTGATCCAAAAGATACTTTAGTGCTGCCCACACTACCTGATGAACTCACGAGAGAGACAGATGGCATCACTGGAAGTGCTGCCAGACTGGCAGCTGCCACAGAGAGATACACAGATAATATCCAAATGAGGAATGGTAGGATGGGAGCTGAGCAACTTCAGAGACGTTTGATCGCTCACTAGGGTAGGAGGGCCTGCAAATACTGTAGGACAAAGGGAATCATATTCATGTCTCCTGCTTTTTTGCACTGACTATTCTATTTTTATAAAGCTGGACCACCCTACATATATTCATGATATAATTTTAGATCACGGTTGATAAGTCAGTTAGATGAAAAAGGCTGTGCCAAAGCCAGGAATGCTCCAGCAAGTTATTTTATAGAATTACCACCAATAAATAACCATATTTAATAGATACTTATTATAAGGGACCATGTGAACTGGCTCAGGAGCGGTGGATGGGAGTGTTAGTGGCTCTCACTGTTACAGTCAATCACAGTGGCTTTCCTCACACCATTGCTCCTTAGGAGGGTGCACACTTTCTTTTCTCGAGGCACACTCTGGTTCTGAGGCACCTGTCTGATGGTAGTTAGGGGGCCTATGATGTCCAGTGTCTGTATGGGTGAAAGACAGGGCATGTGGATGGCAATGGCCAGCATATAGTGTAGGAGTCAGAAGACCAGGCCAGAAGTAGAAAAATAAATGTCTCTTTACTCAAGTGAAAAATGGGAGTTGTCGTACATCCAATTATAGCGGACACAGGTCCAACTGTACACAGTACATTTTTCTCCCAGATAGCAATGTATGGATTTAGGCAAGAATGGGAGTTAGGCCAATCTTTTTACTAGGGATTTTGCTAAAGTCTTTCTCAGTAGAATCTATGGCTGGCAACAGTTCCTTGGCAATAATGGCTGTAATGTCCACCACAGTATACTCTCTCTGTAGAATTTGCAGAGATCTGTTAGTCTCTGAAACGTTCTGGGCCTATGCAGAAGGAGCAGAACACAATAGGTTCCACTCTCTCTCTCTAAAATCTAGTCTCAACTCCCTAGTACAATCTCCTTTTCAATACAAACTCGCTTTTCAATACCGTTTGTGAAGCCGAAATCAGGTGTGGATCATATAAAAGTAGAGAAAGTGTAAAGGACAGCTACATCGTCTCTTTTTTCTTTTAATCCACACCTGGTTTTGGCCTTGAAAACTACCTAAAAAAACAAAACCTGAATGCTTGGCCATACCAGGAAAATAAAGTTCTTGGAACTGGCTTGAAGATATTGATTTTCAAAGTTTTATCACTTGAGATGAGCAAAGTTACCAAATATTTGATTCAGCTGGTTCGCCGAAGTTCACAAACAAATTCGATTTGTTATGAATTTCTTCATAACGGATCGCATCCTATTGTACGTAGTGGGCACAATGCAGGGAACAGTGATTGCACCGTGTTTTGCGGATCTGCAATTTGCAGACAGCAAAACACAGTACGGTCGTGTGCAGTAGGCCTAATACAGTACCAGCAAAGTGTATAAGGTAAGACAAATCTCTTGTACACTTAGCTTTTTTCTTTGTATGGGTTTTGAAATTTGAATGTTTTTGCGAATTGTGGTAAGGATTTTACCCTTTTCAATGGAAGCGTGGGATCTGCAGCAAAACCGCATTAAATCAGCAACAAAATCTGCAAGTAACGCATGCGGTTTTTGCAGCAGATTTTGTTCGGAAACCCACAGAAATATGCATGAAAAAATGTGCAGAATTTCAACAAATCTGTGCTAAAACCTGCATGTGTTTTACAGTATATGCCAATTTGACATGGATTTTGCTGCAGATTTGCCTCTAATATTACTCTATGCATTGCAAAGGGTGAGATTTCAATTTATGTCAATCTATGCTGTGCATTCAAAAGATCCACCGCAGTTTGTTTTTTTATACAGCATGTTAATGAGATTTGTTAAAATTAAATCCCCTTTGCTGGTACTGTAACAGACTGGATATTCTGTCTACATTTCTGAGTTGGAAAGTCAGCTGCGAATTATCCACATGTAGACATATCCTTTCAAGGGGCAGGGATGAGCAGACTGCGGCTCTCCAGCTGTTGTAAAACTACAATTCCCACCATTTCCTGCTGTAGGCTGATAGCTGTAAGCAGTCTTTGCATGCTGGGAGTTGTAGTTTTGCAACAGCTTTAGAGCCGCAGTTTGCCCATCCCTGGACTAGGCCATGTAAAAAATTAAGATAGCAACAAATTGCAAAGCAAAAATGTAGCATAGTATAGTTACATAAAATGTATAGCTATACAACACTGATTTTTTTTTTACAGAAATATTAGATTCCTATATAATATTAGAGCTATAATTATCACATAGAAAAAGGGATAGGACTAAAGTAAGACCTCTCTCCTGCAGTCCCACGTCAGCTGCAGGGTCATGTTCCATGCCACATAAACCCATATCCTGAAAGAGTTAAATGGCAAACTAAGTACTGCTAGATATATTTCTTGAAATTTGTTTCTGGTCCACTTAAATGAATCGGTCGGGCGATTCAATTCTGGTACAAATAATTTGGACTCGAAAGTGCCCCAATTGCCCTAAAAAGTCATGTATGACCCTCTGGGGTCTCTTTATCCAAACCCCTTCCAGGCACCAAGACAGCGTTAGTAATGTCAAAGTGATGGTGACATCTATGACTATGGGTAAACGGATGGGAGTTAACAGCAAAAAAAACTGCAAAAATACTAAAAGTGGTCAGTTTTGTAGCCGGATCCAAATTGATGGAAGGCAGGGCCCACAATACCATAATGCGGCACATTATACCACTCCAACAGAGCAAAATACCACAGTCCATCACAAAATACTGCCAGCAACACAAAATACATCCCCAAAAACTTCCACTGGCCGGTCATGAGGAGGGCTCAGACGGCCCCCCGGGCATCGGCCCACTGGGTAATTTTCCTGTAAGGTCTATGGCCAATCCGCCCCTGGATAACAGCCAGTTTAATAACATGCTGCACTGAGCTAACAGGTTACAGCTACTACAGATGAGCAAAGTTTTGCGAAATTCGATTTGCTGAAGTCTACCAAAAAAAAAAGAATTCCTCTAAATCAGGTATACCCAGGCCACTGTACCTAATCATATTCTTCCCACTTGATGGCCCAATCTCAGTGTGAAGACTTGGAAGTTCCCTTTCCCGACTGCTGACAGTAAATTTACATCGGGGGCCGGGCATTTAAAAATGGCGCATGCTGGCAGGTGCCTTGGCTGCTGGGTGTCTGCTGTTTTAAACCCTTTTTTAACCCTTCAGATGCCCGTGATCATCCGGGTGTGCTCCAGTTCCCCCGGCAGGGATCAGGTAAGCCGGAGCGTGTATGCAGCAGCCCCTGTCCTCCTGTGTGATGGTACCAGAGATGGTACACACCAAAGCAATACAATTGAGGGATTCACAACAGGGATGATCATAATCCCATGTGGATCCCTCTCTAATATTTTTCTTTTAAAATTATTAGGGTTAAGATCAGATGGTCGAACAGGGTAGATGGATCAAACATGGCCGCTAGATTAGCAACACTGACTCTAGCACTTGAGCACTTACCACGTCTCTCCCTATGCTCAGCTCACAGGACAATGGCGGAGACCATGTGGGATCAGGGTTTTATAGGCCTGTGACATCACAGGGGGTGGCTATCTGTGGATTGGCTGGATGCACAGCATTATGGGTGATCTCGCATTCCCGGGCTTCTTACTTTTTACTTTGTTACACGGATTAGTTACCACGTAGTGTGTGGAAATTCATCTACCTTCACAACAACTTTTTTTATTCTTGCGAATGCATCTCAAATAGAACATAGCAAATAGCCATGTGTATTATGTCTACAGCTCCTATACCTCTGCGTAGATGAAGAGGGTCTTATGAGCAAAGGAAGCAAACCAAGATCTCCACTTAAAAAATTGTCGGCTCTCTTTGTATTCTATTTTAGTAGATTCCTCATTAAATAACAATCCTGGTGCATCTTTTTTTACAACTGCACAGAGATGTACCATTTTTCTGTTATTACTCCATGAAACAGCCACTTCAGCTTGCAGACTTGAAAAAGGAGTCTTGTTACTCTGAAACGCGTTGCAATAAAAGACCTCTATTATACGTTGCTGTGGTCGTCATTTTGTGCCAAAGAGATGTCATAAAAACAAGAGCCATTATTTGCCTGCATCCCTCTTTAATCTACACTGCTCCAGAGAATTGGCAACCCCTTGAAGTGAGGATTGGACGACATCGGCAGCACCGACCATTTCCCACAATGCACCGATACTAGTGTTGTGCCTACGTTTGCCCAACATAAAAAGGTGAGCCTAAGTATTCTTATTTGCATCTATCAGCTGATACATATTACCCTATGAGTGCCTCTTCCTTCTTGTTTTTGCCAAATTTGCTAATGAAAGTGCAGAGGACATGACAACAGAGTCTCTTGGCATAATGGTAACGCCCTAAATGCTCCTAGAGGCTCATTTGCATATAATAAAACATCGATTTTCTCAGCAACGTGGGCACATATGAACATGGGACAAACACAGATGCCTTTAGCTGCCAAGTGCGCAATAAATAAATAATAAATAATAAAAAAAAACTCCACAACACTTTACACTGCAGCTTCTATAAACTATATATCCCCCAATATAAAAATGACTGCTACAAGGGAACATAGGTTAAAAAAATTATTTTAGTGGCACTTTGTCCAATTTTTATGATTAAGAAAATAAACAAAAAACAAAATTTTTTCCTTTTTTTAACACTTTCCCGAGTATAAAAAATAAAAACAGACAAAAAAAACCACTAAAATAAAAAATGACATAAAAATAAAGCCTCATGTATCATCGGAAAAAGTTATATACATAAATGAAATGCAAAAAAAGTTTTGGCTGTCAAAAGTGCATTTACTAAAAGGAAAAAGTTTTGTTTTTTTTGAGGATAGGAGGCAAATGACCCTTTCTTCAACTGATTAAGTGGATGATAGGTCTTACCCATAAAAAAATGGAAATATTAACTGACGTTAGGATACAACCACATGGCCGGTCGTGTCGCCCTTGTGATGTGGCAATGCTGAGTAGTGTTGAGCGCGAATATTCTAGATTTTTCTTTCATCACTATATAAAAATATAATCTTCTTTCACTTATTGTATGTAGATTTTCTTTATCCTTATTATGCTATCATTCATACCTTTTTTTTATAGTTATTATTTTATCTATCATTAATAAACTTTTATTATAAGTATTTTCCTACCAATTATTTCTGATTTCTTTTTATAGATATTATTTTATTTTTAAATTAAATCATTACCTATAACATACAATAGACAACATATAACAGACAATCACACAAAGGCTGTATGCCAAAAGCCAGGTATATGCAAACCAACAACCTATCCATGAGACAGGTACAGTCAGCATACCTCAAAATGGCAGCCTTGTGCACTATGAGACATTCAAAACCAGCTCTCCGCTCATCTCTAAAAGTATACCCCAAGGCTAAATTAAGGGCCATTAACAATGGAGCAACTAAACAAAGTGTCTGAGCAACAGGCAGCATGTTATAGAGCAGAAAGAGCTGAGTAGATTGATATATAGTTTTATGTGAATAGATTCAGTTATTATACACTAAAATTCTTACTTATTCTGGGCTTTGAAGTCCAGGAGGCGGTCCTATCAGTGATTGACAGCCTTCCCTCTATGACTGTGTATACAAAGAGAGCTGTCAATCACTGATAGGACCTCCTCCTGGACTTCATAGCCCAGAATAAGCAGGAATCTAAAAGATTGATGTACATGTTCTATTAAATCTTTTCCCATAAAACTATATATGAAACTGCTCAGCTCCTCCTGCTCTATAACATGCTGCCTACAGACTGCATGGCATTTTCATGAAGACAGATTGCCTTTAAGTAAATTGAATGCAGAGGAAAGGAAAGTTAGTGCTCATCAGTAAAACTGTAAGAGCGGTTTTATTTCAAGGTCTTCCATGTTCCTCTGTTTGGCCTTGTCTCTCCATCATTCCAAAAGCTCTTGTCAAACCATAGCTCACATGTAGCAGATTGTGAATGGAGGGAAACAATGAAAGCTTCTGTAAATTGCCTTTGTAATACCTGGCTGACTCATGGTTTTAAACGTTAAAGCCTTCTGTATAACTGTTTTCGTGACAATCCAACCAAATTACCGAAAATATAAATGTTGCATATAACAAAAGAAAGGGTATCAATGAAATGATTGGCATGACATAAAATCATTACAATTATACTGCTTTATACAAAGAGACAGCATCTACGAGTACAATGAGCCAATGAATTACATACCAGAGAGGGGTGCTCGTAGCAAAGATGAAGATTAAAATGAGACCCCTAACAGTGCTGCGTTATACCATTCAGCATCCACCCTCCTATTTGCCAGCAAGGTCATAAGGAGAGACGAGTCCTGGAGAGGTTCTGGCTATCAAGTAGCAAAGGGAACTTTACCAATCAAAGTGTCTTACCACTCTTTAACTTTTTATATCTAAAATTCTACACAGTAAAGGTCCCTTAATCCGAAGTCTAATGGTCCAGAATTTCTTATAATGAGAATTTTTCACAATTTCAATCCAAAAAACTCACCAAATGGCCAAGGGCTAAAGAGTCGAGGATAGGTAATCGATATTTTCTTTCTAGAAAACCACTTTAAACCACTTGTTTCACTTCATGGCACCATGACCATATAATGGCTCTGTACAACCCTAAGGTTTGACATATGGAGTTGTTATATAGTGATGTCAAAGGCATGGCTACAAGTGGTTCAGAGGAAGTGGTTGTACAGAAAACGCCAGTAATATAAAAGCCATATGTTAGGTGGGGGTCCTGGAGCTCAAGAAGCTAATACTTTACTCAGGCTCAGAGTGGGTTAAAAAAGTAAGAAAACCAATATTCATCCCACCTGCTGGATTTTACTTCTAGGTCCTGTCTCGACACACAGGAAATGATCTCTTAGCTAATTAATTGGCTGAGGCAGATCGCTGCTGCAACCAGTGATTGGCTGAGTGGTCATTTCCAGTGATTTCCCATGTACTTAGATAGGACCAGGAAGTACAGACCACAAAGAATCCAGTATACCCGGAATAAGAGCAGTGGGGGGTTGGTTCATTTTTTTGTTAACCTACTGTCACGGGTAATGGGGAGGGGATAACACCAGATAACACACAGAAGAAATAGACCAGAGTCTAGGCCTCAAAGCTAAGGGAGAGGGATGGTGACCTTCTAGGAATCCTTAGACCTCTCCCTGACTCCTGCAAGTATGAGTAGACCCTGGAGGTGGAAATACTCATACACCGGAATCTTAGCGAGACTACTGGTTCCTCCCCAGATGAAGGAACCAGCATCTCCCTGAGTCCTAGACAACAACACAAACAAGCGAACAACAAAATGCAAAACAAAATGCACTTAGCTTAAAGAAGAATGGAGGAGCAGGAGATCCAAAGGAACAACACACCAGCTCAACCAACTCCAGCAGGAAATATCAACCGCATGGTAAGCAGTGTGAGTCAGAACTAAATAGAACCTCAGTATTGACCTCAAGCTGCACCTGACAAGAGGTGTGGTCATTACCAAACAACAACACTGCAAGATGAAAACAGAGAGACTGTCAGATACCCACACGTGCCGCCAGTCTCTCAGATCATCTCACCTCTGTCATGGGAGCGACCATGACACCTACTGAGCTTACTGCAGCCAATACTTCCAGCTGAAAAAACAAAGGAGTTGTCCAAAAGTTTAAGGCCTCATACACACGACTGTATGTATTTTGCGGTCCACAAAAAACAGATCTGCAAAAAATATGGATGACGTCCGTGTGCATTGCGTATTTTGTGGAACGGAACAGCTTGCCCCTAATAGAACAGTACCATCCTTGTCCGTAATGTGGACAATAATAGGACATGTTCTATTTGTTTTGCGGAATGGAAATACGGACATACGGAAATGGAATTCACACGGAGTAACTTCCTTTTTTTTGTGGACCCATTGAAATGAATGGTTTTGTATATGGACACGTTCATGTGCATGAGGCCTCATACTAATGATCTATCCTCAAGATCAGTCATCAGTATTTGATTGGAGGGGGCCTGACTCTCTGCACCCCTGCAGATCAGCTGTGAGTGCTGCAGTCTGTCCCTAGTGACATGACCTAGGTGCAGCTGAGTCCCATTCAAGTGAATAGGCCTGGGTTGCAATACCAAGCACAGCCACTATACAATGCATGACATTTTGAGTGGTAAACTGCGAGAAGGCCGGAATGACCACCTGAGTTCCACTGCCTCTTCAAACAGCTGATTGGCTGGGGTGACAGGTGTGGAACACCCACTGATCAGTACTAGACGACCTATCCTGAGAATAGGTCATCAGTATGAAATACTAATAATACTAATAATAATAAATGCTGCTATAATTATTACAAGTACCATCAATTTTGTTTTTCAACAACTTTTCTTTCCCTCAAATTTTTTTCTTCACTTTTTCTTAGAAATATGTTTTCTATTGAAAGGCAATATGAGTAATTTCTACAATGGGAAACTTTGGCAGTTAATTGTACAGATATTACTATTTGCCTAAGGGCTTGCTCACCTAGACCCCTAATGAAACGGGACTGAGGATCTACTTTTACTGCAATAATAAGGAGATTAAACCTCAGCAAATTGCAGGTTAGCTAAAATTGAAAGTGAGAAACTTCAAAAGAAAGAGGATAACTTCCTCCCCATCCCCACCCAACAAAATATGCGTAGATTAGCATGAGGGAGCAGGTACCTCACAGTTTCCAAGACAAAGTTCTGTAAACCTTTCTCTCTCGTCAACTCAATTCCTTTTTTCTTTTTCTTTTTTTTCCAACCATGGCAATTAGAGATCAGTGACTTCAAATATGAGTCACATGTTGGGTTTCTCTGATTCCAGTATTTTTCCTAATTGTCTTGCAAGGAGTAGTAACATCTTTAGATTTCATTCCTTGCATTTCTTTTTTCAGCAAAAGAGTGTGGGTATAAAAAAGAAAATTAAAAACTAATTTTCTAATGTCCTATAATAAACTTAAAGCATAAAATGTTTAAAGCATGCCATAAATATTTGGTTAATAGATTTTCTTGCTTATAAAAAAAAAACAACAATGCATATTAGAACATTCTGAATAAATAGAGGGAGATTCCTCCTTCAGGACCCTCATCTGTTACCCAGTGTTGATAATAGATACATACTTAGAACGATTCTGCTTCTGTGCCTTATAAAGACAATGTATTAATTATAATAATTTTTTTTTTTTTAAACCCCAGTGCAGTGTAACTCTACTTTTCGCCTGCAGGGGCACTGCAGGAAAGCTCAGCAGTTGCTCCCAGGTTCCCACGCCGATTACAGCTGATCACTGGAGGGCTCAGCAATAAAACACCCTTTAATCAGCCTACTGACAGTGGAACTTAAAAGTTGCTATTGCTGCATCCAAAAATTTACAAAATATAAAAATAAATAATATGCATTGAATGCCATAAAGAAAAAAATCCTCAGTGGCGGAATTGCAATTTTTTGATCACCTGACATCCGAAAGGACTAAAAAAGATCAACAGGTTGCAGGTATCCCAAAATGGTATCAATAAAAACGGTAGCTTGGCGTAAAGAAAATTAGCCCTTACACGGCTCCATTGATCAAAACATAAAACAATAAAAAAAAAAGCCTTTTCATTTATTTTTTAAAGCGAATAATACATAGAAAAAACTATATAAACTTGTTATCTCAATAATCGTACTGGCCTGCAGAATAGTTACTATGTCATTTTTACCACACGTTGAATAACATAATAATGGAACTCTTAAAAAACAAATTATGGTATTGCATTGTTCTTTCACGCTGTCCCCCTCCGTTTTTTAAAAAGATTATTCATTTTTTGTTAAAATTTGTAATATGGATTAAAATATAGGTTAACTATAAAACTATAAAAACTATACGAATTTGGTATCTCCATAATCGCACTGACTGGCATAACAGTTATGCCTCTTGCACACAGCCGTTGTTCGGCCGTTCCATGCATTGGGGACCGCAAATACATGGGAACAGTGCACGCGACTGCCGCTACGGATCCAGACCCATTCAACTTGAGTGCGTCCGTGATCCGTCCGCACCGCAAAAAAATAGAAAAAGTTCAATTTTTTTTGTGGTGTGGAGGCACCTAGAGGAACCCCACAGAAGCACTCCGTAGTGCTTCCATGGGGTTCTGTGCCTCCGTTCCGCACTGCAGCTGCGGATTGCAGACCCATTCAAGTAAATGGGTCTGCATCTGTGATGCAGTGAGCACGCAGCCGGTGCCCGCATATTGCATTACTGTGGTGTTTTTACCGCATAGAGAATAACATAAAAAAGAAACTCTAAAAACAAAGGTGAAGTTGCATTGCTACTTCACACTGTCACTCCAAATTTTGTTAAAGCTATACAATCAGAGGGACTCCAAATAATGCAATTAAAAATGCAACTAAAAAAACAAGCCCTTATGTCGATGGAATAAAAAAAACGTTATGGCTTCTGAAATGTGGAGATTAAAGAAAAAAAAAATGTTGTATTATTAAGTACCAAACTGGACTGTGTCCTTAATGTGTTAACATACCATCAATATGGCCAACTATGATATTATACAACAATTATACAGGTTACACTGCCCAATGCACGGGCATAACTAGTGTCGATCAATGATATAACATGTGAATCGTTGCTTATGTAGTGGCATCTGTTCACCACTATCGTGGCCCCCCCAACCACACAGAGTACCTCACAGCTCAGGTCATCATGTCCTTCATGATGTTATTGGGTAATTTATCCAATGGTTTAATTGTGCCCTGCCTGAAGGTGGTATCATAGGACAACCTTAGAAAAATGGACACATGGGAGGTACTATTTAGTAGAGGCAACTCCTGCTTAGGTTCTTGCCAGGACATAGGATGAACCACGTCTGGGCCCCTCTCTTCAAGGACCCCATAGCAGTCTTGTGGTATGATGGCCCATGATGTCTCTGTATACATATAGGCACTATATATAGGCACACAAGGGTACAGTATGGGTCCATGGCAGACTGTGAGTGGCATATTATGGACCAGTATGAGTGAGATCTTAATAACAGCACAATTACTGTTCCTTTCCGTAGTGTTTGTGAGCAATCATTTCGTTATTGAAAACATGATTATCTGACAACAGGCTGTGCAAGAAGTAAATGAAGTTAGATGAGGAAAGGATTGATTTTCTATTATAAAAAGGTGGCTATTATTCGTTATTAGGTTTCCTTAACACTAAGGGGTAAATTTATCACAAGGATAATTTTTAAAATCAGTGTTGCTTGAGTCCGCGTTGGGGTAAAGTTTATAAAAATGTCACAAATTTGGAACATCTTTAAAATAGCAAATTGTCCAAAGATGTTACTCCAGTTTTTTATAACAACTGCATACTGGAGTAAGGCCGGGTTTACACCACCGTTTAGTTTTTCGTTCTTTTGATCCATCAGAAGAACAGAAAAATGTAAAAAAAAAAAAAATCCTTTATTTTGAGCATCCATTGTGCTCATATTACCTCCGTTATCGTCAGTTCCGTTAAAGGTCCGTTATTTTTGACGGGAGAAAAATTGCTCTTTACAGGACTGTTTCTCCGGTCTAAAATAACGGACGGAACTGACAATAACGGAAGTAAAATGAGCACAACGGATGCTCAAAATAAAGGATTTTTTTCTGTTCTTCTGACGGATCAGAAGAACAGATAAATAAACAGTGATATGAACTCAGCCTAAGACCTCTTGCACATGAACGTTGTGCATCCGTTCCGTGCATTGGGGACCGCAATTTGGGGTCCCCAATGCACAGGCAACATCCGTGCGGCGGCCGGTACAGATCAAAACCCATTCAACTTGAATGGGTCCGTGATCCGACTGCACCATAAAAAAATAGAACACCGAGGCACAGACAGAAACACCACGGAAGCACTCCGTAGTGCTTCCATGGGGTTCTGATCCGTGCTTCCGTTCCGGAAGTGAATGGGTCCACATCCGTGATGCGCACAGGCCAGTGCCCATGGTCCGTGATGGACCATGTGATTGGACCATGTGATGTGAAGTCATCACAGGTCCTTTAGACTGCAGCTAATGCTTGAAGAAGAGAGGAGAGATCGCCAACTACGCGATCAAGTGGCTAAGGTGCGTTTTTAATTTTTACCCCTTAATCCACATTCTACAAAGCATTCTTTATTGAGAATGCTATTATTTTTACTTATAATCCATGTTATAAGGAAAATAATAAAGATCGGGTCCCGTCTCTTAGCAAACATGCGGGAAAAGTTAGCTAAAGACCTATGGGATATATGAAACACAGGATAATTTTTATTTTTGTTTTTTGCTACTGGTGTTTTTTGTCTTTTTGGATTCTTTTCTAAAATGGGGCATGCTATTTTTTCAGGTGTTGTCACATGTCCTCTACAGGGGAAAACCCCATGAAAAAAATGCTAGTGGGCAGACACATTGGCCCTGATTTATGAAAACCAGGGTATACCATGACAGTCTTGATGGGCCCTGAACTGCCAGTGGAGGCACTTAATTTATGCCTCCTCCGGAAGTCTGTGAGCCAGACTCAAATCTATGCTAGCTCATAGCTGGCGTAGACTTCAGTCATCATTTATGCCAGTTTTTGGTGTAAATGATGATAAATGTGCCAGAGCCAATGGCCCTGCCAATAAACATATGCAGTTATTTTGCAGTGCAGTGCAATGTTGTGTGTGTAGCGACCTTAAAGGCTATGTACACCCTTGGGGGCCTTTTTTTCACTATTGCACTGTACTCATTTTAAGCTAGAAATCATTTTTTAAATTGGTCTTTATAAAAAAAAATATGGAGCCTTTTTTCTGTACAGCCTTGTATTCCTCTAATAGCAGGATCTGTATTTTCTTTCTTTTCCATCAGCCAGCTCACCTAATGGCTCCTTATCTTTGATCTCTGGCATTATAAACATATATAGCTCATTATAGCTCAGTTCTTATCTTACTAATAAGAATGTGGCTTAAATAAGTGTAATTTAGAGATAGCGGTTATTAGATGACCGGCACAAAGTGAAAGAAGAATGTACCATACACACAGCTAGACAAATAGTTAACCCTTTGTGACAGAATAGCTCAATATTTTTTTAATAAAGACCAATTAAAAATATTATTTTTAGCCCAAAATGAGTAAAATGCAATCATTAAAGAAAATTGCCTCCAAGGTGTACATAGCCTTTAAGCGTGGTTTCACACACAGCATTTTTTTTAAGCCAAAACCAGGACACACCAAAAATGAAGAGAAAAGACAAAAACATACTGGCCCACATTTAATAATGGTTCCTGCATAAATGAAGACAAAATTTGGTGCAATTTGGCACATCTAGTTTTAGAGAAATCATCTGTAAGCCCAACAAGGGAGAAGGGCCTACCTAAAAAGGAGTCAAACAAAACAATAGCTGATCTTAGAGAGACCAGCTACAGAAAACACAGTGGAGCCTCATTTAAGAGTCTCAACACAGCAATCGAAATTGCAAAGATCTATGGGAAACAGTAATATGCAAAATAACTGTGGAGCCCCAGTTATGGGTCTTCAACACGGTGAAAATGAAGCTCCATGGTGTTTTCTGTAGCTGGTCTCCCTGAGATCAGCTATTGTTTTGTTTGAGTAGTCTCCAAGGCATTGCTCCCGGTTAGCCAGAATCCTACTCCACACTGATGAGGGGCAACACCCCGAAACATCTGTCTGTGGATGGATAACTGGCTTAGGTCTTCCCCGTCACATCCTTAAGGCTTGTAAAAGAGCAGGATCTTGACATAGGAGCCACTTAATATGGTGGATTTGGTGATCTCTGTAATGGGGACACCCCTTTGCTTGGTTTTCCTTCCTTTGAGGGATATCTGACTTTCACTGTGTTGAAGACCCATTACTGGGGCTAAACAGTTATTTTGAATATTACTAAAGTGAAGTATGACCACAGGAAAGAGGCATGGCGTAATTTGCAACATTTTGCTTGAAAACTCTTCTGGAGTATAATTCTGTCTCAAACTAAGCCAATAATTGTTTGTCTGCACCGCATTTATCATCCCGCCTAAGCCACTGTATTGAATCCGATGCACGTCTAGACAGTCTGTATAAGTCCCCTAACATTTGACAAAAAACTTTAAAAAAAAAAAAACAACTGGAAAAATGCTATGGGGGAATGTATCACGATGGCATTTTTTGAAGTCAGTTTTACCTTGACTTTGGGGGTAATGTGCAAAGTGTGCTGCATCAGCAAAGTGTATTGATTTTGCCCGTTTTGCAGGTGGAGTAGGCATTTGCACCAAGTTTATGACCAATTGACATCATTTTTATGGTGCTTTGCACCATTATTAAGGGGTGGCCATATATTTTGTGGTTACATTTTTAGGCAGATTTTTAAAAAGTGGCATTCTACTTTTTGTAAATTTCCAGAAATTTTATAAAAAAAACTAGCTTCAAAGCAAATAGGGCACTGAAAAAAAAAAAGTTGCATATTAACACATAACCAGGTTTAAATTTTCAAAAGGTGCAACAGATTTATCAAAAGTAGCACAAAAAATTGTTTGCTAAATTTGCTTCATCTTTGAACATTACCATTTTGTCTAGAATGCTAGTCCACGTTTCCTCCACCACCCCTCACACTGGAGTGATTTTGGAACCATAGAGGCACATTTATGAAGACCAGCATTTTAGACACCGGTCTTAATAAAGGCCCATAGCTGGCGGTGGATTGCTGGAGTTATGAAGAGGCGTCGGCCTCTCCAAACTTCGGCGCATCCACCGCCGCTTCTAAATGTAAGATAACTTCCTTGCTGTCTTACATTTGGACCATTTTGTACACCTAAACCAGGTGTAGAAAATGATGAATGAAACGAGGCTGCCGACCCTTCCCGGCCCACAATTTTAGAAATGAGCAGGTAAAAGTCCCAGATAGCGAGGCCTGTAATATGTTTAGTTTAGGTGTATTTCAGTATAGTAAATAACCCCCTCAATGATTTTTAAATCACAATGTGGCATGAAGCTAATTACCATAAGTGACCACACCCACTTTTAAGCAAGCATAGTATAATGACAAAAAGTGGAGCAAAACTGCAATGGAACCACATTTTGAGACTTTTCCATGTCAAAAAACACCAGCGTAGAAACGCGATACATTCTAACATGTGTGAAGGTTATCTTTTACTACAGTTGTACATTTATTTACACTGTTGAACTTGCTAAAAAGAGCAATCATGGTTGAAAATGTATATCCTATTCTTGATGTAATAGTATGATTCTCAACTATATCAGGATAGATGGATGTATAGATAGATAGATAGATTAGATAGATAGATAGATAGATAGATAGATAGATAGATGAGATATATATGATAGATAGATAGATAGATAGATAGATAGGAGATATATATAAGATATGTAGATAGATAGATAGATAGATAGATAGATAGATAGATAGATAGATAGATAGATAGATAGATAGATAGATAGATAGATAGATAGATAGAGGATAGATAGATAGATAGATAGATAGATAGATAGATAGATAGATGATAGATAGATAGATAGATAGATAGATATCATCTATACTCAAAACAGAACTGCTTACAAAATGGCTGCTGACATTCTGACTAAGAAAGGGTGCTAACGGGAAAACAGCAAATCAAAGTGCGTAAATGTCTTCCATGAGTCATGCAGGCTTTCCATAAAGAGCACAAGAGAATTGCACAACAGAAGATGAAAATTTATTGTTTTTAAGACAAAACTGCTGCACACCTGCAATTACTGAGAGCAGTATCACTCTGCACAACATTAACATTTGTGCTAATGGGCCGAAGAAAACCAATCAGCGCAGGCCCGGGATCCTCGCAGTTTTAACACAATACACCTGGCTGCTAATATATCTCCACACTTATGTGTCATTCACTGAATCTTGCTTTATGAGATGGATTGCATTGGGTTTAGTGGCGCTGTCTGATACAGCAGAGTTGGGCTGAGTTTGTCATGATTATTATATCCTGAAGTCGATGATGAATCTCCAGTTTTATGGACAAGGTATCCGTACCATGTGAACATACCCTGATGCCAATGTGAAAATGAATCTCCACAGTGTGATCTACAGTCATCACAAATAAACCCTTTAATGACCACTTTTTTGTCTTAATACACACTGTATATAATATATATATATATATATATATATATATATATAATGTATATATAAAAAATATGATATGCTTATATAATGATATATTATAGTTTTGCGTGAACTAATGGATTTGGTTGGCATATGCTTTTTTATTTATTTGTATTTTATTATATTTTTTACTTATTTTGTTTATTTATTTTGGCACATAATATGCCCCCAGAGAGTCCATTAAAAGACCCCCTGGGGACACTAAATCTTCTCTGAATCTTCTGTCCTTGAAGCTCTGCCCAAGTGTTGGGCATGAATATTCAAATCACAAAATTTAATGTAATTCTAGATTTTTTTTTCCCTCTGAACCCATGATCCCTCCCTGCGTCTTGCTTGTGGGCCAATGAAAAGTCTACGATGTCTTTGTCTAAGCTTAGCAACATCCCTAGCAATAAGAAAAGTTGCCTACCCCTTACTATATAGGAACCTCCCCAGCAGCCATTTTTTGCAGTATTTTGAAGATCTGAGAGAGAGAGCAGTGCCATTGCTGTGCTCTCTGCTTCCCTGTGTCATTACATTAGATAGTTAGTTAGTTAGTTAGTTAGTTAGTTAGTTCGCTTATATATATAATACAGATAGTTAGTGGGAGATAGTCAGTGTAGGTTAGATAGTGATATAGTGTAGTGGATAGGTTCCAGTGCAGGGTGTTAGGCAGTGTGATGTCCATACATACATGCTACAGACGAGTTCACAACAATACTTAGTGCACCAATCAGTAATATGTGGTCAGACCTACTGAAAATGTAAAGTTGCACATATTGCACAAAAATATGCGCATCTTTATTTGCCGATTTGTGCAAGCGAAGCATGATGCTAAACTGCGAATATATTGGAGCACTCTATCTGCATATAAAGCAATTGCAATGTTCTGCCGTGCCAACCATTTTTCCATTCTTTGGAAAATTCGAGCAGCTTGAAAAATGTAGCAATAGTGACCCACACCTGTATTGTACGCGCATTATGCGAATATTACATTGCCAATTTTCGCACTCAAGAAAATAATCGTGAATTCGCGAATTTATGATGAATATTGGCTCAAATATTCGCAAAATATCGAAATTAGAATATTGCCCCTGCCCCTCATCACTACTTTGCTCCTGACACATCCCGTGGTCATGTTATCGCCAGGTCCGATAGAGGAAATGTCATAGCCGCTTCCTCTATTCACTGCATCTGGCTCATTAAGCACTATGCGCAGAGCAGAGGAGAAGGCAAAAGTTGCAATAAGCCGCTTCTGTCTTCTCCTCAGGGTGCCTTGCTATCACTGACAGCCAGGGACCTCACCTGCCCTGCTAGATTGCAGGAGCGGGGGTTTTAAACCCGCTCCGTACACATGCGGCGCTCCGGATTGAAGCCCACCACCATGCGCCCTACATATCCACCACTTGATCATTATCAGGATAAAAACACCATTTCATAACTATTCACCCCTTTAGGTCCCTTGCCAAGAAATGCACATTGAGCTTGTGCAGACAGCTGTATGCGAAACATTTTGCAAACTCACACTATGTGGGGTCAGCGTGCAAACAACTATTTTATGTTTCAGCACAAACGCTCTGGACTCGACTTTTTTTCTGTTTATTAGAGTAAAACAAAAGGATGAACTGATTTCGGAATGACTCAACAAGTCCAAAATGAGCGAAAACTTTACTAAGGAACTTTTTTGAAGTCAGTAAAATGCAGCCCCAAATTGAGCCCTGCTATTACTGTAAGAGAATAGCCATGAAGTCATACATATCGTTGGTTCTAATTAGTTTTTCAAAAAATAAGTCAATGTCTATCTGACCTAATATAATGTATTCCAAGGGTCTAACCACTGTTCCCTCTAAGCATTTGCAGTTGCTGTATGGAGCAATTGGGTAGCTGGGAGGTGCATCTGTTAATAACAGCGCATTCCTATGTAGCAAACAATAGCGCGTAAGATCATTTAAAGGGCTACTCCCATCCTTGACTTTTCTGTGAATATACCATAAAAGTCTGATAAACGTGGACTCCTGTGTTGAGAACAGAGCTTAATTTGTCTGCTGCAGTGTATAGAGTGATGGCTCCACATGCGTGGCTCTCTCCATTTACTTCTATGGGAGAATAGGACCTGTAATGGGTCCTGCATCTATCGGACTCCTGTGGATATGCCATAAAAGTCTCTCTTGCAGTCCTATGCTACACAACAGATATCACAGTGATAACTCTCTGACTACAGATAGTGTAGTAGATGTCACCTGCAGTCCTATGTAACACCACAGATACCATTATGATGATTGAGTAAAGATAAAGTAGTAGAAGTTACTTTCAGTCCTATGTAACACCGCAGATAACACATACACCATTCTGAGTACAGATAATGTAGTCACCTGCAGTGTAGTGTAGTAGTTGTCACCTGCAGTACTATGTAACAACACTCAAATAACACATATGATAACTCTCTGAGTACAAATACTGTATTAGATATTATCTGCAGTCCTACGTAACACAACAGATAACTGAGTGAAAACTCTCTGAGAGCAAATCATGTACTAGATGTTACATGCAGTCCTATGTAACACCACAGATAACAGCGTTGTAGTACATCCAGCAGTAGTTTGAATACAATGCAAAGTCCTCCCAGATGTCCGAGCATGAGCTAAGCAGATTAATATGGCATTGGCCCTGAGATTTCTCTGGCTAAAATATCTGCTTTAGGGATCTCTGCCTAACAGCTGCGCTCTGGCAACCGTGGCTGCCACTATTTTGGGGTGCATGGGGTGTCTTACCTTGTTATCCCTATCCAGCAGCAGGGTCTGAGTAACTGAGTTACTTTGCTGTCTGTCTGTCTGTTTCTCTCTCTCTCTCTCCATGTAGCTATGCAAATCCTCCTCCTTTAGTTCCTGCATGCATCTCCTGGATCTTGTGGAGGTGACAGAGGCTCCAGGACTTGGAGCTAGGGTTTACGAAAGAGGACTTCTCCTTCTTCCTGCTTTTCCACAGCTACTCTGACTGGAACTAATGGGTGGAGCCTACACCCTTAGCTCCAGAGAGGACTGGGTCATGATTGTTAATTCTGGCCTTGCCTGGCTCTTGCAGGAATAATTGTGTGCACAGTACATAGCATTACAAACATACCATAACAAACCAAAACTTTGCAGATTCCCCCAGGTCTGGAGTACTGCACATGAAACTTCCATTTTTGGAAAGGCAAAAGCTATCAATGGAGCAGAAGTAGGTTCAGGGCTCATGCACACTAGTATATTATAGACCAAAGAACCTGTGACTTTACATAGCCATAATATGGTGCTTACAGATGTTGATGCTGCCCAGAACGTCTGTCATATGCAGAAAGAAACACAATCATGGCATATAGTCTATCAGAATCTGCATTATAGAGGTATTCTCCCCTAGACCAATTACTTGTCATCTACATATCTACTCCCCTCCATCCTCTCCCTAACTTAGATCACCATAGGAATCCTGGATCATCTAGGTTTAGTTCAGGGAATAACTATGGGAGCTGAAATCTGGGGCCTAATCTCTGTCATAGCCACATAGAAATTTATAGAAGCCCACTAAAAGGGTTAAAATGTGCTTTTATGTGGGATATGCATGTCATGTATTTATGGTGCGCAATGAGTTAATAGGCCTTAGCAGGGGCGTACATAGAGATCATTGGGCCCCATCAGTGGTTTGCACACAATGGGGGGGGGGGGGGGCTTTGCAGAAGGAAAGCAGGCCCGGCCCAAGCTCCAGATAGGGACTCGGGACTGAAGACTATGGCAATGATAAATACATAACTACAGACATAGGGGGTGGGGTCTTCCATGCACTCCAGCCCCCCCCCCCCCCCCCACCACCACCACCACCACCACCACCACCACCACCACCACGGGCTCCATAGCAGCTGCGTGGGCTGCCTATATTGGTGGTATGCCACTAGGTCTTAGCTACCATCACTAGGTGAGACTAGAAGCATACAAAATGTTAAATGAGACGGGCCTAGCGGCTCGTCCCCTTCCCCGCCCACACCAAGCCCATCATTTTAGGCCTGGTGTGAGCGGGCGAAGTTGCACATAGCAACGCAACGGTTAGGCGAATTTCAGCATAGTAAATGACCCCCTTAGTATCTAGATGGTGAAGTGGAACAAAGCAGAAATATGGCCATGGATAGAAAGACAGTCAGAGAAAAGCTTAAAGAGGACCTTTCATGGGATTATGTTTTACAAACTGTTATGCTTACCAGATAGGGAGGCCCCCACAGATGCAAGCACTTTTTTTTATGTTGTAAAATACACCTGTGTTCCGCTGCTGTGTTTTTGGTCCCTGATATGTTAATTTAGACAGGCGGAACGGAGAGGTATTTTAGAAAAAAATAAAGTACTTGCATCTGTAGGGGCCACCCTATCTGGTTTGTAACACACAATCCTGTGAAAGGTCCTTTTTAAGACTAAATTGGAGGAAAGAGAAAAATAAATATTGAAAAGCATTCCAGTGTTGAGAGAGGGTGCATGTAGAAGCTCTGTGGAGATAAACTGCTTAAAAAGAAGCTTATTGGATACGTAGCAAACCTGTTCAGGAGATTCAAGTTTTCTGGTGCCTGAACAGACCTAAAAAGGCAGAATCCGGATTTTCCCACTGTACTACATCAAGCCGTGTAAGCCTGTAGTACCATTTAGAGTACGGAAACCCGTAATAAAGGTATAGAACTTAGCCTGATGTTGTGGACTGCCCCTTGGTTGCATAGTGAAAGAGAAGTTTTGAACCCCTATTTCTGGATGCATCTGGATGCTACTTCTGCAGCAGTGTAACCTGTGAGATCCGTGAAATTGCAAAGCTGTGCAAGAGCTGCCAGTCCATGCCTGCTGAGAATTGTGAATGCTGTATTTGAACCTTACTGCAAGTAAAGAACTGTTCTACTGTTAAAACTGCCTCATCCTTGCCTCCAACGCTGCAGGGGATTATGATTGTACATTACAATCCATCACAATGAAGGGCATCCCGAACCACCATCAAGCAGGAGAAACCCCAGAACCAGGGTGCGCCCGAAGGGAAGAAATGATGCGTCCTTAACATCACTGCATGACCCAGAGGAGCATGAGAGTGGGCAACGACTACAACCACCATTCTTTCTACTATCATTCAAATCCTCTCTTCTCCCCCTTTCTTGGGCTGCAACTATACTCAGCTAATTTAGAATAAATGCTGTATAATCAAATATCCGAACAAAAAATTAGAAGCAGCTTCGATGAGGACATCAAGTGATAAGTGGTTTTCTGATAAAGCCTTGATGTCCATCTACAATCAATGATATTTGTAATATACTCTCCTCCATAGAAATCAATAAATAGCAATAAAATGTAATCCGTCTTTTTGTCGAGCGCAGTGCAGGGGAGTGTATTTACTAAAAGAGCACTGAGAATGATGTGATCTGAACTTTAGGTTGACTGTAGGTTATTACACATGAAGACTTTGAGGATTTATATGAAAACGTAAGTAATTATACAGTATATACCGTAACATGAGGGCATGGTCTATGGGTAAGTGGTCACTAATGGACAAGGATATTACACAGCAGATCTTCAATGGGATGGATAGGGTAGAGAGCAAACATTAATTTTTTCTGCCAATATAATGTATGCAGCAATAGGATGTAAGTCACATAATATATCTTGTAGGTATCGCTTTGCGTCAAGTCAACTGCTCATTACTTGAAGGAGTACTTTCGTTTTATCAGATAATCCCCATTCATAGGATCAGGGATAATGATTAGATTGGTACAGGTCCAGGTGCTGGGACTCCACCGATGACGAGACACCCGAACATGAATGGAGCAGTAGGTTGAGCATTCGCTCTGCTGCCCCATTCCTCTATATGGGACTGCCAGCTATAGCCAAGAGTTGTACTCTCCAGCAGTCTTATAGAGAATGAATGATCAACCTGCTGCTCCCTTCAGTTTTGGGGGCCCTGCGGAGTACAGAGCCCTTGTTCTCATGATCAGTAGGGTTCCAGCAGTCGGATCCAGCACAGATCTAATAATTATCCCCAATCCTGTAGGGGATCACTTGATATAACTGAAAAGATATGAACATGGCATGATTAGAAGAACCTGAATCAGATTTGTAAATTTGGCACACAGGTACATCAGGTGTCCAGGAAGATTTTAGACCAGGTCTTAGCTCTCTAGCACCTACTGTTCCTGAGATATTCCCAAAAAATGCAAATATGGCACATCACATGACCTATTAGCCAATAGAAGCCTGCAGGTCTTTCTATTCATATCCCAACTTCATATGCCAACTGCCATACACATGGTCATATATCCCTTATCAGCCAATAGAAGCTCGCAGGTCCTTAGTCTCCACATACAGTCAGTTTTACATCAGGTTTGCATAACAACCAAGCCATTTTTCTTGACCGCTGGAGGTCAATATTAAAGGGACAGAGCGCTGTGAATGACACTGTTAAGGGAGTGGAGTGCTGTGGAGGTCACAGTTCAGGGGCAGGTAGGGTGGCCATTCTGTTAAGGGGACAGGGAACTGTGGAGGTCACAGTTAAGGGGACGATCCGCTATGGAGATCAGTGTTAAGGGGAAGATTGCTACATAGGCCACTGTTAAGAGGACGGGGTGTTGTGGAAATCACTGTTAAGGAGATGGGGTACTGTGGAGGTCACTAATAAAGGGGCGGGATGCTGTGGAGGTCATTGTTAAAGGGGCGGGCTGCTGTGGAGGTCACTGTTAAGGGGGCGGGATGCTGTGGAGGTCACTGTTAAAGGGGCAGGCTGCTGTGGAGGTCACTGTTGAAGGGGCATACACTATGGTGGTGTCTGTTAAGGGGACAGGGAACTGTGGAGGTCACAGTTCAGGCGACGATCCGCTATGGAGGTCAGTGTTAAAGGGCGGGGTGCTGTAGCGGTCACTGTTAATGGGGTGGGTTGTTCTGAAGGTTACATTTTAAGGGAACAGAGCTATGTAGAGGTCACTGTTAAGGGGGCGGCTTATTGTGAAAATCACTTTTAATGAGACGGGGTACTGTGGAGGACACTAATAAAGGGGCAGCCGCTGTGGAGGTCACTGTTAAAGGGGAGGGCACTGTGAATGTTACTGTTAAGGGGGCAAGCCACTGTGGAGGTCACTGTTAAAGGGGCGAGGTACTGTAGAGGTCACTGTTATAGTGGATACTGTTGATATCTTTTAACGATACACACAAACATTGCGCTCAAATCGCAAGGTGGCCAGCATGGTCCACGTTCACAGCATATTCTAGATGGGTTGAGATAGAAAAATTGTGAATAGCTCCTGCACATCTCAATTCCCTTTTATAGTCACCTCTACTAGCTACACTTTGTCTGAAATTACTCGGTCCCATGGTCCTTAAGTATAACGTATGGAAATTCTGTAAACAGAGATTTTACCTGGTCTCCAAAATATCGTCGATGCCCCCTTTTCTATATAATCCCTTGTTTCCCATGGGTATGGAGTCCTCATTTATCAAACCTTGGTTTAATAATAGGCTCTTTTGTTTTGCGTATATCGTGGATTATAGGACCCTGCAAGTGTTACAGTGGGAAAGTCTTAAACTTTTCTTTAAACTACCAGATAGTGCTCTTTATCATCACACCCAACAGCAGCATTTCCTCAGTAATATGTACAACTCATCTCAGGTGTCCAAACCATCGTCGTTTGAACGATTGTGCAAGCTCTCGGACTCTACGAGAGGGTTAATATCCGATATTTATGTTATTTTAGCTTCCCCCCTTCCCCTGAGGTACATAGACATACGTACATGGCAAAGTGGGAGAGAATTTTGGATCGCAATATTTCGACTAAAGAGTGAGGACTGATTTGGAACAGAACGGCAATGACTTCTTCCTGTATCATGCAACGGGAGAACTCGTATAAGGTGTTGATGGTTTGGTACCACACCCCCCAGCTGTTGAAGCATCTCAATCCTACCATTTCAGATAGGTGTTGGCGCTGTGAATCAGAGCTGGGCTCACACATCCATATAGTTTGGGAATGCTCTCTGATACGTCCATTCTGGTTAGTAGTGCAGGACATTCTCTTCGAACTTCTTAACATTAGGTTCCCGTTGGACCCTTTTATCTATTTATTGAATATGCCCCATATCTCGCTGAAGCGACACCTCTTAAAACTTACTTTACACATTTTGACGGCGGCCAGGCACCTGATTGCGAGGTTTTGGAAGAGACGTATCTCGCCCTCACGATAGGATCTGATCACTAGTGTAGCAGACGTACGACGCATGGAACACTTGGCGGCATTGTTAGAAGCTCAAAATGCTAGATTTGAAAATATTTGGCAGTTGTGGGATGAGCATTCTGACTCCTGCACATAGTTACTATTGGGGCTGTTTCCCCTACCCCTCTTTCCCTACTGGTCTTGTCTTGTGGTGTTTTCCCCATGTCTGTATTTCATGTTTTTCTACGTTTTTCGTTGTTTAGATTAAGATGCTATTAGCGTCTTTATTTGTTGAACCTCATTCTGTTAACTTGCTAGTCTTTGGGCTTATTGTCGCCCTCTTGAACACCTATGTCCTTGATGGACACAAGATTGTTTTCATTTGTGCATTACTTTATTGTATACAAACAAAAAAACTTTAATAAACAGACAATTATAAAAAAAAATAACACATGACCTAACCCCTCAGGTGAACACAGCAAAAAAAATATATAAATACTGTGTCAAAAGCCATTTTTGTCACCTTACATCACAAAAAGGTTAATAGCAAGCGACCAAAATGTCATATGCACCCCAAGATAGTGCCAATTCTCATCCTGCAAAAATTGAGCCCCTACATGAGACAGTTGCCCAAAAAAAAAAAAAATATGGCTTTCAGAATGTGGAGACACTAAAAAATAATTTTTTTCAAAAATGCTTTACTATGTAAAACTGAAACAAAACCCCCAAAAAGTAGTCATATTTAGTATTGTCATGTCTGTAACTACCTGCTCTATAGAAATAGCACACGATCTAACCTGTCAGATCAACTATGTAAATAACCAAAAATAAAAACTGTCCCAAAACACCCCATAGGTGGTCGTAAACTGCTGTATGGCCACACGGCAGGGCACAGAAAGAAAGGAACGCCATATAGTTTTTGGAAGGCAGATTTTGCTGGACTGGTTTTTTGACACCATGTCCCATGTCCCTGATGCACCCCTAGAGTAGAAACTCCAAAAAGTGACTCTATCTAAGAAACTACACCCCTCAAGGTATTCAAAACTGATTTTACAAACTTTGTTAACCCTTTAGGTGTTCCACAAGAGTTATTGGCAAATGGAGATAAAATTTTAGAATTTCTATTTTTCTTACCTTGCCTCAAAAAAAGTGTAATATAGAGCAACCAAGAATCATATTTACCCTAAAATAGTACCAACAAAACAGCCACCTTATCCGGTAGTTTCCAAAATTGGGTCACTTTTTTGGAGTTTCTACTCTAGGGGAGCATTAGGGAGGCTTCAAATGGGACATAGTGTCTAAAAACCAGTCCAGCAAAATCTGTCTTCCAAAAACCATATGGCGTTCCCTTCCTTCTACGACCTGCTGTTTGGCCATTCAGCAATTTACAACCACATATAGGGTGTTTCTGCAAACTACAGAACCAGGGCAATAAATATTGAGTTTTGTTTGAATGTTAACCCTTGCTTTGTTACTGGACAAAATGGATTAAAATGGAAAATTTGCCAAAAAAAATCGAAATTCTGAAATTTTGTCTCCATTTGCCATTAACTCTTGTGGAACACCTAAAGGGTTAACGACATTTGTAAAATCAGTTTTGAATACCTTGAGGAGAGGAGTTTCTAGAATGGGTCATTTTTGGGGTGATTTTATTATGTAAGCCTCACAAAGTGACTTCAGATCTGAACTGGTCCTTAAAAAGTGGGTTTTGGAAAATTTCTGAAAAATTTCAAGATTTACTTCTAAGCCTTGTAATGTCCCCAAAAAATAAAATGGCATTCTTAAAATGATCCAAACATGAAGTAGACATATGGGGAATGTAAAGTAATAACTATTCTTGGAGGTATTACTATGTATTATAGAAGTAGAGAAATTGAAATTTGGAAATTTGCAAATTTTTCCCAATTTTTGTTAAATTTAGTATTTTTTTATAAATAAAAATGATTTTTTTTTTACTCCATTTTACCAGTGTCATAAAGAACAATATGTTATGAAAAAACTATCTCAGAATGGCCTGGATAAGTAAAAGCATTTTAAAGTTATTCGCAAATAAAGTGACACTGGTCAGATTTGCAAAAAATGGCCTGGTCCTTAAGGTGAAATATGGCCATGTCCTTAAGGGGTTAAATTGGACTGAGCTGCGGCTATGCCATGTGACCAATGAACATGATGTGACATGGCCTAGAAAGAGGCCGTGGCGCTCACCAAGATTTGGACCCCTGCCAATATGATGTTGATGACCTATCCTGAGAATAGTCCATTGATATCAAAAGAAAAAAAATATATATATAATTACATTATTTAATAAATTTTTTATCGCATAGAAATATACTTATATGTATTTTAATACATATAACAGAAGCCAGTTCCCTGGCGAAACGGGAGGAGGCGGCTGAGGAATCTGCATGTTAACTGTGGGTAATTCTTACTATGTATTTCCACACTTAGCCCTATTTACCATGTCTTTAATTGTACTTATGGGCTCAGTGTGATTATTGTATTTTTTCTGTACACCCCTTTCTATTCATGCTGAATCTGATCCCCCGGGCCGCCTCTTAGGAGCTTGTCTTTTATCAAATGCTCTCATTGCTTTGCTGCTATTATTATGTATATTTAAATGTTGTTATATAATTAATAAAGTAAATTTTTGTTTTAATTTCATCTGAAGAGGTCTTTGTTTAATTTTTTTGTGTATGTATTTTAATGGTAGACATAACTTTAGCAAAATAAAATATATTAGTTTTTTTTATATGAGAATTTATTTGTGAGCCAGCAATCTAATAGATATGTGGGCACTCCAACAAGGCATTCTGAATTTTAACCTGGTTGACCTTTTGTTATTCCAGGAGATAAACTGCTGCCAGAGTTGAACATAGATAGATACGTCTCGTCTCCATCACAGAACAAAAAAAAATCTAAAATGCTTTCTATGTTTGATGTACAAGCAGATAAATTCTGTGCCAGGTGCTTGGATAACACAAAGCCGAAAAGTGAGAAAAAAATCCATCACAGCTCTGAAAATATTGAGGGGCACATTTCAAATTGATCTAAGCATTTAGAAAAATATTGTAAATCCCCATAATTATAATAAAAAAACAAATCCAGATTTTGATGCGTTGTCAAACATGCTAAGCAACCTGAAAAGATGGAAAGGAACAAAGGGGGAAATGTATCATTTCCCTATACCCTCTGTATACCCAATATGATTATGGATGGAAGTGACGGACTTACTAAACTCTGGCACTGCCCCTGCAGGACTCTTGGGCATGGATCCTGGATCCACACCTGGCTGAGTCTAGAGAGTTCCAGCTAGTAGAGGATGGAGAGGAAGCAGCTCCATGTACTTTATTCCTCACAAGACTGTACCAAAGCTACATAGACACTAATCTCTGGATGATCTACAGAAAGGAAGAATTAGATAAAGAGACAAGAAGGTTCAGAAATCTGCACGGCTGAGCATTGGAGTCAATAAGTTATCCAGTTACCTAAGCTATGGTATTTAGACTTTACTGCAGTGAGGGGAAGACTGTTAAGACACCATTGGGCACATCTTGGCCAGTTGTACCTTGAAATACATGTACATCTTAGTTTTTATTTACAGGCTCAATTGAAAAATTGAGATTTCCATAGATTTTGCAGGAATAGAGAAGGAAGTGCTCATCCTTGCTCAAATCCATATAAAACTATCTGCGGAGATTCACGTGAGAACTGTGTTTTGCCATTCTTGGATGTACTACAATCCTTATTCTGCACCTGAGTCAAGAGAGATGTTTAATCTGCTACATTGGGCTTGGTCACTGACTCCTGCACCATACACCAGCCATTGCATTCTTCACACCCTGCGTTGCACCCATACAAACAGTCACATCAACTACCATCAGGCAGAAGCCAGAGAACCAAAATGTGCCCAGGGAATATAAAGGGTGCATTCCCTTTCACTGCAGATTCCTAGGGAGCAACGGTGTCAGGAAAGACATTGTGATTGACGCTTCTTCTGGGGTCATGTTGCATCAGATTTCACAGGAGGGCTAGAGAGCACCTACTGCCATGATGCATAATGGAAAGACACACACAATCAACACCAGGTATCATGTTGGGAGCACCATTAGCTACCATGGCTGTTCCCATCTGTTATTCTTGAAGGGAACATTGACCAGCCTTTAATATGTCCAGAACATTGTGGTGCCAGTTCTACTGCCATTTCGGACACAGTTCGGAGACATAGTGTTCTAACAAGATAAAACTTGCCAACACAATACATGTGCTACATGCCATGCTCGTCAGCAACTCCCCTGGCTAGCTCAATTGCCAGATCTTTCCTCCATCTTGGAAGTCTGGGACTGGATGGGGTAATAGATCTCCTTAGTTGAACTATGACTTCAAGTTGAAAGAGCTTGGAATGAAATACCACAGGAGGATATTCAGCATCAATATAATAGTTACCATGCCAGAGTGCCCACCTGTATCACAGCAAGGGGAGATACCACCCATTGTTAATGTAACCCTGCCTCATCATATACCCTGCTGCACAACTCAAAATAAAGGGTGCATCACCTTGATTGTGTGATCATTGACCATACACCACTATAGGTTTATACTTTGTCAATCTCAGCTCAGGTGGCCTTTTTTTTTTTTTCTTTTTTGTCAAATATTTTCATATTCTGCTCTGTGGACACATGATACAGCTTAAACATGGCGTTTTAAAGAATGTCAATCTCTGCTCAATTCTATTAGGTTTCCAAGTGTTCTTTTCTCATTTTCCATTAGTGTATATGGTGGGAAAACATATGACAAAATTTAACTCATTTTTAAAGTTTTTAAAGGGTTTCCTGATTGATGGCAACATCTCCCAAATTGCGACAAACCCTGGTGACCAGTAATTTTTGCAGACGGAAGATGCATGTAACCAAACTTTTCAAGGACAGAGGGTGGTGGAGTACATCTTAATACCAGTGCTTTAGGCTCTGAGGAGGACACAGCCAGAGGCTTATGACACTTTTTTTTTTTTAAAGTACCCCAGAAAGTTGGATGACAGCCCTTAGACCCCTGTGATGGTTTCCATTAGTGGTTGCCACCCATCAACTGCTACCATCTTTTAGTTGAACATAGTCTTTGGAGACTTCACACAAGATTACAACTCAACCGCTTGGATCTTCAAGGGAAAATTCTTTTTTTTTTTTTTACTTTAGAAGAAAATACTCTTTAGATAGTAGGCTACATGAGGATACCACTAGATTTGTGGTTTGCTTTTTACTGTTCATTGCCCATTAGTATTATTTGTATCACAGTGCCATGTTTAATTATACTTTTTTTAATTCTTAAAAAACTCATAAGTTGAAAGACAAGCGAGAACCCAAAACAAAAAGACTTGTTAATGCTTTATGTGGACCTGCCATCTAAATATTAAACGTCACTGGAGTTTTTTCTGCATCAAATATCTGCGAATCTCTGGTGTCTCTCTCTTTTACACATGAATGTACTGACATTAGGCAGCAAATGCCAGCTTGAAAGGAAGCAAACAGATAAAAGGTGGCTAAGTGACTGGTGAAAATCACATTAAAGTGGATCTCAACATGAGAGGTAATTTTAAAATTACATTCATCTCATCATAGTAAACTAAACATTTTTATAAAAGTGTATGAGATCTCCATGGCGCTAGCAGTTGCCAGGGTCAGCAGACCTTCACAACACGGCTAATGGCTGAAAAAGCTACTTGTGTTAATGTGTGTTGTAATGTATGTTTCGGGGCTGTCATATTTTTCTTTATATTTTATCTCTTACATAAATGTCTAGACAATGTAGATGATAAGGGTAAGTGTTAAATTGGGGTTTGGTGGCCATCGCTGCCATGCTATTTCAGGTGGGCATGGGTGCCCCTCCTGTCAGGTGCAGGTACCACAGTCCTGTGTGTCTTCTGGAGTGAAGAAAGGGAAAATCCTACTTTGGCTCTGTGTGCAGCTAATGTGAAGGTGTTTCCAATGTGCTAATCAGCTTCTGCTGTATTTACTGAGCTGTTAGTCTCATTCACTGCCTGAGCAAAAGGTTGCCCATGTACTGACTTCATCCTGATTCTCAGATTCTGACCCTCTGCTGCCAGCCCTGGTCCATGTCTGATCTCCATACTAACCCTGTGCTGCCCGTCCTGAGGTCTGAACTGTTTCTTGAATTCACCCAAGCTCTGCCTTCCTCTACCTCTGCCTGTTACTGAATACACATTTTTCATGATCCCTTGGTGCTTTGCACCAGTGTCTCTGACTTGTGTTTTTCAGCTGTCAACCACACCGAGACTACTGCAGGTGGTAGCAGCTTGGTGACTCGCCTGCAGCAAAGTCTAGATCCCAAAGTCTATCAGGGTTAAAGGGTGAATACGAGGGGACTGCCGGGGTAACACCCTTTGGATTAGCCCAAAGTCAAACCAGTTGGTTAAGTCAGTGGTGCCACACCCGCTGAACATAACAGTGATAGGACGACTGACATCTAAGGGCTGTGACTGAATTATAATATGGGCAGGACACATAGTTGGGCTAATTTACACCTTGGAGTATGAAGTGACTACTTATAGAATCATTAATTTTTTTTGCATTTTTATGGTGAGGTAGGAGTTATGGGTTTTTGGTGGACACTCTATCAAGGCCACTTTAGAGGAGACATAAAAGACTTATATAAGAGCCCTACATCTAAGTTGTAGTAGCTTTAGGCTCTTTTTGACTGGAGATATCCTGACTGAGATGATTGGCACAAGATGACTGCCTGTGACAAAAGAAAAAAACTTTTGTGTTACTCAGAATTCAAGTCTTTTTTCAAAGCAGATCTTGTGTAATTCATCATGGGATATCTAGAGCCCAAAGTAAGAGGACGTTGGTTCTCATTTGCTTTATATTATATTTTTCTGGTTCAATCAGGAGAGGACCTTTTCCTAAACTTTGCCCAGTTGAGACAGTACACCTAAATAATTCTGTGGGCCCTGACAGTTCTGCTTGGGAGCGACCTTGCGATTGTTTGATGATTACCTGATAAACATCATGAAGATGCTAGTTTGGTAGATATTTGTAATGATGATAGCAAATATATATTGGCAGCTAAGTAGACTGCCTGACATCTTGGGCCATCGGATGTAAAGAGAATGAATACTTCTGTGGGTTGAAGATCGTTGCATGAAAGTTTCAGTGGCTTCAACAAGTTCAGAGACGATAGGAGGATTGGACTTTTCCTGGATATGCAGAGTAAGTTTGATGTATACAGTTTTTCAGGCTGATCACTGCATTTCTTCTAAACCTCACTATTTTTGTGTTTCTTCACAGCAGTTTAACTTGGTCATACACGTTAAAGTCTGCCAAACTGGGAACCAGCCTGACAATATGTTACTGGATGGAATGGGAGGTTCCTTGTGTTGGATTCCAACATGTCTAATCCCTTGGTCCCCTAGTGGGGAAGTGACTGCCATATATTATCACAATCAGCCCATCCAAGCATGCCTATGATTTCATATAGGGTACCTTGCATAATTCTTCCAACCCATATACATTTTTTTACATTAATTGAAAACTTAACAAAAAAAGATTTCTTTTTTGGTCTAGGCAACATACAGTTTTTTTTTTTTTTTTTTTTTTACAGGATCCTGTTTCTTTTTTTTTCTCTCTTCTTCTGACAGATCAGAAGAACGGAAAGCCAAACAGTGATATGAATGCAGCCGTACCTCTACGGGGTCCTTGACTTTGTGTTGATTATGGTAAACAGATTATGCTGACCTGAAGCATGAGTCACCGGTATTTAATGCCAGAGATTTCTTGTACAAGTAATTGAGTCAGATGACTCGCGAAATGTCGTCAAGAGAAAATACAAGTCCAAGCGGTGAAACATTTTCCAAGTGTTCATTCCCACTTAGAGGAGAACTACTTCACTCATCCTTGAAGATGCATAAATACTAGGATCCTACTGAATTAAGAAAGCAACAAATAGACCAGTTTTGAGAAGGGGATCAAACTTGATTGTAGATTGTTTTTTTTTCTTTTTGTTTTTATTGTCACTGGTTTAAGATTTGTGCAACCCATCAATTCGCGTATCCTTCATTTGACCTTTCCAACCTATTAAAGCAAACTATATTTCAACCTAAACAACGACTGCTTATTTACTCCTGTGTATAAATATGAAACATGTACACACGCACAGGAATCAGAGATTTAATTTCTAAAAACTTAACACTCTCCTAGCATGGCAATTGAAAGCCAAGCCTGCAAAGCAATGAAAAGTGGAAAGAATGTTTTATAAAAGCAAATGAAAAAAAAGAACTATTCTCTGTCAGGGTTCATAACATGAAAAAAAACCTACTAGGAGTCTCAATGACATCTATTCTCACTTAAAAGGTTCATGCGAGCTATACAGCTCTAGGTGATACTGAGTCATCGAGCCCATGCTTGAAACACAGTGGTGTTTGGCAAACTTTGATGAAGTTCTAAAATGTAAGGTAATAATTATATTTTTCTCTTGACTGTAGGTGAGGAAGCTGTTACGACCGGGAGCTAAAAGGCAAGGCATCCTCTAATATTGTTAATGTAACCACAGTCTATATTATTACTATTATTAGGTTTATTGGTATTCTTATTTCTATCTTATTAAATTAGATGTTGTTTAATCTTTAAAGGGGTCGTCCAATGGGATAATCATTTTTAGAAAAAAGGAAGAATGGGTAAAAAACAATGCAGTACTAATTTCATAAATCTGCTCCTGCCCCAATGCCTACTGAGTCACTTCTGGCCTCTACTTCTTTGTTCAGTCTTGACAGTCAGAAAATACTCACTCAGCCTTTCACTCACTGAGGTGGGTCACCTTTACTGCCACTGATTGGCTAAGCAAGAATTTCCTAACATTTCCTGTGTGTCAAGATGGACCAGGAAGTGGAGACCAACAAGGATCTGGTAAGTATAGGAATGGCAGTGGTGGGAGAATCGGTGAAGTGATAAGGCTATTTTTTTAACCCATTTTGACCCTTTTCTAAAAAGTTTCATCTTACAAAAAAAAAAAACCTTTAACCCCTTCTGGACCAGCGCCGTAATAGAACGGCGCAGCAGGACGTGACCTGCCGCCCAGCGCCGCAGTATTACGGCTCTCTGATCGGGCGGGTGCCAGAGCTATGCCCGCCCGATCAGCTGCAGGGGACCGGCTGTTTTTGTTAGCCTAACCCCTGATGTATGCGCCGGCATCGGTGAAAACACAGATGCTGGCACATTAACCCAATCTATGCCACAGTCAGTGCTGACCGCGACGTAGAAGGGGTTTGCTGCGGGTGAGGGAGCCCATTGAGTCACCGTGCTGCTGTGGCAGGGACCCGATGGGTGAGAAGATGCCATGCAGGTGCCCAGGAGATCCAGCCTCAGGCCCGTCTCCTAGGCAATCTGTTAGTGTATGACTCAGTGTAGTCATACACTCAGGCAATGCATTATTAAACAGATGTATTGTAATGCATTGCAGAGGGGATCAGACCCCCAAAAGTTAAAATCAGAAATAAAGTAAAAAAAATAAAAAATGTAAAAAAGTGTTTTTAATAAAAAAATAATGTTTCAAGTGAAAAAAGAAATAAACGCCCCTTTCCCTTGATTTTATAATAAAAAATAGAAAAAAAAGAAAAAACACGCATATTAGGTATCACCGCGTCCGTAATGACCGGCTCTATAAAGATATCACATGTTTCACCCTCTCTGATAAACACCATAAAAAAAATAATAAAAACGGTGTCAAAAAATGCCATTTTTGTCACCTTACATTACAAAAAGTGCAACACCAAGCGATTAAAAAGGCGTATGCCCCTCAAAATAGTACCAATCAAACCATCACCTCATCCCGCAAAAATTGAGACCCTACCTAAGACAATCAGTCGAAAAATAAAAAAACTATTGCTCTCAGGTGACACTAAAACATCATTTTCTTGCTTTCAGAAATACAAATCATTTCAGCTATTATTGTGTAAAACTTAAATAAATAAAAAAAAGTACACATATTATGTATTGACACGTCCGTTACGATCTGCTCTATAAAAATATCACATGACCTAACCCCCCAGGTGAACTCTGTAAAAATAAATAAATAAAAACTCTGCCAAAATTACCACAAAAGAAACAAAAACATAATTTTTTTTTCAAAAATGCTTTATTATGTAAAACTGAAACAAACAAACAAAGAAAGTAGTCATATATGATATCATTGTGTCCATAACAACCTTCTCTATAAAAATAGCACATGATCTACCCTGTCAGATAAATGTTGTAAAAAATAAAAAATAAAAACTGTGCCAAAACAGCCATTTTTTTGTTACCTTGCTTCACAAAAAACATAGTATAGAGCAACTAAAAATCATATGTACCCCAAATTAGTACCAATAAAACGGGCACCTTATCCCTTAGTTTCCAAAATGGGGTCACTTTTTGAGAGTTCCTACTGTAAGGTGCATCCAGGGGGGCTTCAAATGGGACATGGAATCTAAAAACCAGTTCAGCAAAATCTGCCTTCCAAAAACCATATGGCGCTCCTTTTCTTCTGCACCCTGCCATGTGGCCATACAGTAGTTTACGACCACATGTGGGGTGTTTATGTAAACCACAGAATCAGGGTAATAAATATTGAGTTTTGTTTGGCTGTTAACCCTCGATGTGTTAAAGAAAAAAAAACGATTAAAATGGAAAATCTGCCAAAAAAGTGACATTTTGAAATTTCATCTCCCTTTTTCTTTAATCCTTGTGGAACACCTTAAAGGGTTAACAAAGTTTGTAAAATCAGTTTTGAGTAGCTTGAGGGGTGTAGTTTCTACAATGGGGTCATTTATGGGTCGTTTCCTCTATGTAGGCCCCACAAAGTGACTTCAGACCTGAACTGGTCCTTAAAAAGTGGGTTTTGGAAATTTCCTTAAAAATTTTAAGAATTGCTTCTAAACTTCTAAGCCTTCTAACATCCTAAAAAAAAAAATTACATTAAAAAAATGATGCCAACATAAAGTAGACATATGGGTAATGTTAAGTAACAAATATTTTATAAGGTATCACTTTCTGTTTTAAGAGCAGAGAAATAGAAATTTTGAAAATTGCAAATTTATCTAAAATTTTGGTAAATTTTGGATTTTTTCATAAATAAAGCTGAAATATATTCACTCAAATTTATAACTATCATGAAGTACAATGTGTCACGAGAAAACAGTTATTACCACATGTCAGATCTGCAAAAAATGGCCAAGTGGTTGAAAGGGTTAAAGAGGTTGGCTCATCTCAGACACTGATGGTATACCGGTAGGATATGCCATTAGTGTCAGATAGGTGAAGGTCTCACCTCTGGGATCCCCTTCTATCTCCAGAACAGGACCCACCCCCCCCCCTCGAAGTCATGCACATGCATGGCTGCCCTCTGTTCAACGCTATGGGAATTCCGAAAATAGCCAAGCTCTGGCTTGACTATTTCTGGCAACCCCATAGCTGTGAAGAGAGCTGTGGCTGCACTTGTACGGTAAACTCTCCAATCATCACTATGCGAGTTTCCAAAATGTTGGAATTCCTACAACAATGAATGGAGAGCATGCCATGGTTCCGTAGTGTACTCTCCATCACTTTTAGGGCCTTGTTTTGGAAATAGGAGTGGGTCCAAGCAGTGGGACCTGCACCTATCTGATGTTGATGGCATTTCCAAGCCATACCTTCCTTTTTAAACAGTGTCAAGAACAGCAATAATTTGGAAAGAGTGACAAAAATGTATGCAAATCCAACATGCACCAGAATTAATAGCTTTTTTAAGCATAAACTGCCACAAGTCACAAAATAACTTCCTACCACATATTTACAAAAGACCCTGCAGTTATACAATATATTGGGGAGTTTTAAATACATCAATTGCCTATGCCTAACACATTTCCTACTGTATATTGGAATTGATCCCTTGGAGATGGAGTGATCCAAAATGAGGACAGGGCTGACAGACAAGGAAATATGACAAAAGCTGTAATTAAGGAATGATATATATAAGCAATTCTCAAATATACAAACAAGAACTTGGATCAAAGGGTAACCTATCCTTCAATAACATTTCTCAACATTTCTTATCTACTACTAAAGAAGTCAACAATCTTAACATCCAGAAATGTTTTTATACGGGTGTAGACTCCGTTGCAGACCGTCGTCAAAGCTCATTTTGAATATTTAACTTGTATTCTGAGCTAATTTATTGACCTGTAGGCTCAATAACACACATATAGATACAAGTATCAAGGAAACCAGATGAAATAAATTCACCAGGCACTTAAAAAAATACAGAGAAAAAACATTGTAACTGTTCTCCTGTAATTGAATTATAAAACCTTTATAAACATGAGCTGGTGGAGTATCATGAGTAACTACTGAGGACTCCTCTCAACATCCTGTTATAATGATGTGGAAATCCATGAGATTACTGGATAAATCATTAGAACTAGTCTTATATCACTGTTGAGAATTGAGATATTAATACGATGCAAGGGATGGGAAAATTAAAGGCTTATGTGAAGGCATAGTTAGCTTATGGGAACAAAGAGTTGGTAATGTGGTTGTAATACCATTAGTAATAATAATGTTTTAAAGCTCTTCATGAAGCCTACACGAAGCCTTCATGAAGAGAAATGTCTCCTTAATATAGGTTGGGGTCTGATCAAAAAAAAGTGGTTTGAAGAAGATGTGTAACCTTAGGGACCCACACTGTGGAGGGACACCCATATGATACAATTATCCTACCCCTTAGTTAATATCCTTTGTCATTCATTCCTCATCCATCCCTATACGTATGCATTTACAAAGCCATCTTGGGTGCATGGATGTTGTATGGAGACACACTGAGTCCCTACAGTTCTATAATACAGAATCACAGTCCCTCCATTGCCTTTGTACAGTTCTTCCATATTGCATTACAGACATCCTAGTGATTAGCTGCAAAGGTAATACAGTATAACAATGTAAAAAAAAAAAAAAAACAGAGTCATGGTCCACAAACTGAATTTTTACAGTGATCTACAGCAGCAAAGCAAACATTTTTTTTTTAAGGCTCTACAAAAAGTTGTGCAAGGAAGGACAACTCTTATACCTGCATCAGAGTCGTGGGAGCCCATGGCTCATTGATGTGTGTCATGATCAGTGCGTGTGGAATCACTTTGTCAACCACCTGGTTTAACTTTAACTTTGAGCTAGAACTAATGGTGTTATCCTGCCAGTTTCCTGGTCTTCTCCCTTTTACCCTTATACAGGGATCTGGACTTTGCAGCAGGGGAACCACCAGGCCACTTGAGATATGTTGTAATATTGTGAATCCTAACAAGGGATTCTTCAAGAATGGAGGGGGGGGGGGGGGCGACAAATCATCCCACTTGGCCAGATCTGTAAAGGGAAGTTTACTTACCTGCTTCCTGGCGCTGACTCCCTGCTCCTTCTCCTCCTGGCCTGATATTCTCCTCTGGGTTCCCACACTGAAAAAATCCAGTTTGATGTGCCTCAGCCAATCGCTTGCATCATGTGACCATTTGTCATGACGTAAAAGGAGCGGTCACTGTCGTGTCCAGTGATTGGCTGCAGGTGGTCTCAAACTGGATATTTTCAGCGATGGAGCCCAGCAGAACGGGGAGGAAAACGAGTGGGGAGCCAGCACCAAAAAGCAGGTAAGTCATCTTCCCTTTACAGGTCTGACCAAATGAGGGGGGTTGCCAAAGCCCCCCATTTTTGCACAACCCATTTAATGCTATAGTTGTCATTTGATTTGGGGTGTACTTGTGCCTAAGCCTATGCATAATATATACTGTCCACCGCCTCTACTCTGGTTTTAAATGCTTTTCCTGTGTTTAGTGTTGTAATAGTAATTTTGTATTGAAATTACCTATAAAGATTAAGGGGGTCATTTATCAAACTAGTGCACCTACCGTATTGTAGCAATATGCCCCCAATGTATGAGATGGGCAAACCCCTTTAATGGATCTCCTGCTACTTTCTTGGTGCCAGATACCACAAGACACCTCCATGGTTGTAGTGAAGTCCATTCCTCAACAGGTCACACCATGGTGGTCCTACATAATATTAGCAGGTGGTTTTAATGCTATGACACATATACAGTACGTATATATAAATATATATATGTATATACTGTGTGTGTATATATATATATTTATATATATTCTATGTCTTTTTCTGACACTTATAATGATCGCCTCACTGTAGGACAAAAATAAAATGGCATTTCAGTAGCTGGAGGTCAGTGCAATGTCTATCATGTTAATTATGTGCTTCCCTTCACATTCATGTGCACACTTACAGAGATCTCTGGAGCATGTAATAATCTGAGAACCAATGAATCTGAACCTCTAATTTCAAATGATATTGTAGGCAGCTCTTGAACCATTGCAACCTATTCATAATGCTTCTTAACAGGATGTTTGAAGGGTGCTGTTCATCGAATGAAGTGATCTAATAGTGCTCCTGCAAGGTTATGTCATTGTCCTGCAGAAATGTATTTTTGTCTTACCGTTATTTCCTTTTCGGATAACAATGATGTTTTCTGAGCCTGCCATTCTGAAATCCTCATTTTTAACTTCCTTGATGCATCAATGTTGCTTTGAAGTAACAGAAACCCGGAAACAAATGCTGAGCACCAGACACTCAAGTAAAGCTGACCATGCACATGGGATATCTGCTATCTGGATCACCCCATACGCATGCATGTGATATGAAAGGGAGAAGGGGAGGAAGCCCCTGTCAGACATCTCTAGTGGTTGGCTTACCTCCATGAGAACAAAAGGATTTGGTTGCTTGAAATACAACTTGCCGAAACCTTGTCTCCCCCAACATCTGCCAACACATTAGATGGTTGGCTGTTCCAATAGAGATTGGATGGTTTGGCTGACATAGTCCTAAGATTGATGGCCCAATTAAAGGTTTATACCCATCTCAGACATTGATGGCATATCATTAAAATATGCCATCAATGTTAGATAGGTGCAGGTTCCACCTCTGGGAGCTGCTCTTATCTCCAGACGGGACCTCTGAAGTGAAGGAGAACACCAAGCACATGCCCACCATGCTCTACATCCACTGCTATGGGAGTTTCTAAAATAGTCGAGTGAGCACCCATGGCTATTTGTAGAGGTCCCATAGTGATGAATGGACAGAGCACACTGCATGCACGACCACCCCTCCATTCACCACTATGGGACTGCCGGAAATAGCCGAGCCAACAGTGAATGGAGGGTTGCACATTTGCATGCTTCGTTCTACTTCACTTCACTGGGCCCGTTGTGGGAACCAGGACCTATCTGATGTTGATGGCATATTCTAGAGATATGCCATCCATGTATTAGATGAGAATATACTTTTAAAAGGGTTTTCCAAAAATTTTTAACTGATGGATAGGTCATCAATATCTGATCAGTGGAGGTCTAACATCTGGGACCTCTGCTGGTCAGCTGCGTGAGAAGGCCATGGTGCTTGCAAAAGTGCCAAGGCCGACCCACAATTTTTCCTAGACTATGGGACATCTCATCGGACACATGACCTATGAAGTGGACGGGACTGAGCTGTCATACAAAGCACAGTGGCAGTAAAATGTACGCCGCAGTGCTTGGTGTGCTGAGAGAAGGCCACAGTGCTCCTGTGAGCACTGATGCCTTCTCAAACAGCTGATCGGCAGGAGTCCCAGGTGTTGGACCGCCACTGATCAGATACTTGGAAAAAATCTCGAAAAAAACATTTAATTCGTTTAAATAGTCTCCTTATATTTCCTGGTCAAATTACATAGCACATAAGAAAACTGAATATTTGTAGACCATTGAACATATTCTTTCCTAGCATTAAGGGGATTGTCCACATATTCTCTATAAGGACCTACCGACTCTATAAGGACCTACAGCAAAAAGTCACATCAATCATGGGTCGTACCATTCTTCTGCAGTGGCCACTATAGGAAACACGTGGTGTTACATGACTCACTTCAATAACCTGCTCTGGTGGCATCAAAACTAGTCAAGAATAAAAGTTTATGGTTAGGACGACATTTATGAAGGATGCTGATATGGGCAGATTTATGAAAATGAATTCAAGAGGAAAACGGGGCAGTTCTCCATAAAAATAAGCAATTAAGTTGCTTCCCTCTTGCTCCAAAGGGCTTTAAAGAAATTTAAGTTGAGATTTTATTGGTTGTGATAGTCTTCTGCTCCATTTTTATCCTGCACTAATTTACCACTCAGGTTCTTCATCTATCAAATTTCCACTGCAAAAGCCACAACTGCAACAGATTCTGATCTAAGGGTAGTGAATGTAGGTCTGTGAATGGGGCTGACCTGCAAAACCAGACACAGCACCATCTCTGTGGTGGGTGTTCACTTGTATATCATGACATTGCATTACCAGCAAATCCAATCACACCAAGAAATAGGGAAGAGCAGATGAAGCGAAATCACATTCCCCACAGCTGCTTCTATAAGTATGATGGTTCTTCAAAGATGAAAAACCATTAAAATGACTGGCTTTATGTATGACAGATCTCATCAGTTTGGTAAAAAAAAAAGAGTGACATTGGCAGGTCGGACAGAAAAGATGAGACTGTTACTTAAAACAAGACCCCTCATTGCCATGTGTGCCTGCCTTAAGTCATGTATTATTACACAGCAGGCATAGACCCTCTGTGACACTTGAACAAATTTGACTTTGAGCTACTCCTAAGGGCATTATCTAAGTGGTCTTTCTTGTTTGCACACTTTAAACTCTGTACAAGGATCTGGACTCTACTGCAGTGGAACCACCAGGCTTCTACCTCCAAGAGTAGCCTCTGTTCAAGTGACTGCTGAAAAACACTGGTGCGGAACACCAAGGAATCAGACAAAACTGTGGTCAGGAACAGGGGAAAATCAGACCTGTCAGAGTATGTACAATCCAATAAATAATTGTAGAAGGAATATGTATGATTGGCACTCCACAGTGTGGAAGACTGGTGCAACGCCATCCAGCCGTCAGTACTACTTACATGCACTTGGCCGTGAACAAGGTCTGGGAAAGACCGAAACGTTGGCCATGTAAAATATGATTTCTGTGGATGGAAAATACAATTTACATTTTTGTTGCATCATATTCCTGAGTGCTGTGAATTCTCTCCCCAATCCAATAAATAGTCATAGGACAGGGCAGGTAGCACATATTCAGAATGGAGATCAGGCAGAGGATATCATGAGGCAGCACGCCTTTGCAGGAATGTACCAAACGGTAACCTGTTGCTCAGGCACCCTCCCACAAGGGAAGGTGCCTAAAGTACCCCTGGTTGATTAGCCATTTTTTGGGGAAGATGGGGCACGATGGCTAGAGAGAGCATGTGTGAGCCCCCTATGAACAGCAAGAGGCAGTGCTGGCAAGAATCATGCCTCAGCCTTGGTGAAGAAACAGGAAGCTAGGGCCCACCTCGAAGAGAAAGGAGAAGATTGGCGGGTCTGAGCCGCTGGAAGAATGGAGCATGAGAGCTGGTGAGTCAAATGGTCACCGTGCCCACCAGAGAAAGCAGAATGGCAACGGGGCAGGACACTGCTATAACATGTATCATATTGTCTGGAAGAGTAAGGTTGGCCATACATATCAGATAGTCATTGTCCAAATGTTGCTTCGACCGAAAGCTGTCCCTCCAGCCCCCAAATACACATGCATACTCTACTTGGCCAAGCTGAACGGGGAAGGTGAAGAAAGCCACTGCTAGATACCTCTGATGATGGCTTGTCTCCAGATGAGACCGTCAGACATCGGGGAAACGTCTGAAGGCCATCCCAAACAGACTGTAGGCTGAGCCTGCTGAAATTGGCCGGTTTGGCCAACAGTACGTTATTTCTTATTATGCCTTCTCACCAATGCAAGGGCATGATGTTTATAACAGGAAGTTCAGTTGCTGGTTCGGTAAAGAATAATACATTGATATAATAAATCTGCTAAAACCGTGAAAAAACTGCAAGAGGACGATCTCCTTGTTCATGTGCTTATACGTAGCATTGAATGTGTTTGGTACAGACACAACTTCTGCAGCAACACACGTCAGTCTGCACTAAATCTGAAGTAAACCGATGACTCATTCTCGGTGCTTTGCACTTCTTCCATGTACGGAAGGAATATCGTTTTATGAATTTTGTTCACTATTATACAAACTGTGTTATAGAAGAAAGGTTCAGGCAGGCAGATACCCACAGTATAGCGTCAGGTCAATTGCCCGGGTATATACCTGTGACATGGCCATTCTTTTATCTTATAAATACAGTAATGTTGGAAGGACCACAAAGCACTGAACGGTAGACGTACTTTGTTAACATTCATGTACCCCCATCTGAGATAAATTGTCATTGTCACATCTGTTGTCTTGAGTGGAATCATTTAAAGGAACGTAAAAGGTAAAAAAATATGGAGCCTTAGGGAGTGCTGCAATCCTTGTGCCCCCTGTGAGCTCCTGATCTACCTATAACGCAGCCTATAAGCTTCGCAGTACACTTTCAATATCCATCTTGGTCTGATATGTAGTTAAGAGACATGGGGTCAAAAAGAGTTAATTTCCTCACATCAATGTCCATTGAAGTAGTCGTCCATCCTTCCATAAGCTCCAAATGGCATACAGAGATATTAGGTAGATAGACAGATAACATATACAAAGAATGTAGAGATAGATAGATAGATAGATAGATAGATAGATAGATAGATAAGAGACAGATAAATAGATAGATAGATAGATACAAGACATAGATAGACAGATAATGGATGGGTAGATAGATAGATGATAGATAGATAGATACGAGACAGATAGATAGATACGATACGATACGAGACAGATAGATAGATATGAGATAGATAGACAGATAGATAAATACAAGACAGATAGATAGACAGATATGAAACAGATAGATAGATACGAGATAGATAGATTGATAGATAGATAGATAATGGATGGATAGATAGATAATAGATAGATACGAGATAGATAGATAGATAGATAGATAGATAGATAGATAGATAGATATGAGAGAGATAGATAGATAGATAGATAGATAGATAGATACGAGACAGATAGATAGATAGATAGATAGATAGATAGATAATGGATGGATAGATAGATAGATAGATAGATAGATAGATAGATAGATAGATAGAATAGATAGACTGATAATGGATGGATGGATAGATAATAGATAGATAGATACAAGATAGATAGATAGATAGATAATGGATGGATAGATAGATAATAGATAGATAGATACGAGATAGATAGATAGATAGATAGATAGATAGATAGATAGATAATGGATGGAAAGATAGATAGATAGATAGATAGATAGATAATGGATGGATGGATGGATGGATAGATAGATAGATAGATAGATAGATAGATAATGGATGGATAGATAGATAGATAGATAGATAGATAATGGATGGATAGATAGATAGATAGATAGATAGATAATGGATGGATGGATGGATAGATAGATAGAATCTGATGAAGTTTAACTAGTTATCCTCTTCCCATACTATGCTCCATCTAAGATGCTTTCTTTAATACACATATCTCACAGGACAATGTTCACATTATTATTTGCATCTTGGTTACTTGGAAACTAAAGCAATGTGGTCACCACTGCCTGTTCATTCCATCACTAGGCATCCAGGGGCGATGTGTGGAGATGACTTGTTGCTTCTGCAGCCCATTCCCTGCTCTGCCCTCACATAGGGATCTGCTGCTGTGTATGGGGGTAGAACTGAATTAATGCCAAAGTCTGTGAATAAGACATCAAACAACATCAGGGACAGCTAAGTCCCTCAATGACATCTTCAGTGGTCATCAGATCAATTAATTCAGCCAGTAATCTCATAAAAGTTAACATCTAGCATCTTATATTTAGATCCTGAATGTTCAGCTAATTAACCCTATCAGTACCAGCCTCAAATGCAAATAGTTATATAAATGGTATCAGTCCTGCAGAAGCATATACTTGGATCTGTAGTTCTCCAGATATAAGTCCTGGAGAAGAACCTGATAGAATCTGCAGCCACCTATGTCAAAACCCTGTGGGGAAGCATGCTGGGATCAATAGTTCTCCAGGTTGTAGTCCTGCAAAAAAAACTACTAGAATCTGTAGCCACCCAGGTCACAACCCTGCAGGAGGGCATGCTGGGATCAATAGTTCTCCAGGTTGAAGTCCTGCAGATGAGCATAATAGCATTAGCAAGCAGCCAGGTCACAACCTGGTAGGAGGGCATGCTGGGACCCATAGTTCTCCAGGTTCAAGTCCTGCAGATGTGCACAATAGCATCTGTAGTCACCCAGGTTATAACCTTGCAGGAGGTCATGCTGGGATCAATAGTTCTCCAGGTTCAAGTCCTGCAGAATAACCTGATAGGATCTGTAAGCTCCTAGGTCACAGCCCAGTAGAAGGGCATGCTGGGATTAACAGTTCTTCAAGTTCAAGTCTTGCAGAAGAACCTGAAAGGATCTGTAGTCACCCAGGTCACAAGCCTGTATGAGGGCATGCTGGGAACTATAGTTCTCCAGCTTCAAGTCCTGCAGAAGAATCTTATAGCATCTCTTATCATCCAGGTCACAAGCCTGTAGGAGAGCATGCTGGGAACTGTAGTCCTCCTAGCAAAGGGTAAAACGTAAAGTGCATTATGGGCTGTAAAGCAGTATAACTACACGAGTGTGTTCATATGTTGATAGTCTTGTATGCCTATAGACTGTATACACACTGCTAGTCCTGCAGAGGCTATATAGACTTGCACTTTTCACAGTGTCAGTATCAGGCTTTGGACAGGAGGAGTCACTTTACTGAATATCCGCTTTTTGTTTTCTGTTTTTGCTTTTTTTTGTATTTGCCAATGATACAAAGTTTCCAAACTCTCCTATTCTTAGCATCAGTTCACAACAGCCGATGAGCAACAGGTCCCTGCGTTACTCCCTCTCCTGAATATCACTCATGACAAAGACAAATGTGATCTTACCTGCAAAGCTTGATAATCATCCCATGGCTCAGAGGAGATTGCAAGCACCCAACAAAAAGAGAGTGACGTCTGGCTGAAGTTTAATAGAAGAACATCCTGGATAAGTTGTAACTTCTGCTGCAGAGCTATCTATCCTGCTAGACTGGGGTCTGGGTTTAGTTTTGCAGCCTAGATTTTTTTAGCAGGGACTGATAACCTAGCTTATTGATTGGGATCAGCTATGATATAAGGGTATGGCAAAGCTATAGGTTCTGGGGGGAAAAAAAACCTCTGCCAGATGCCTCCTTGCCTTCTGTAGTCACCAAGGTGGTTGAGAGTTTAAGCTTGCGGATATTAGATTCATAAGTCACACCAAGTGGTGGGCGATCCACTGAGCAAAGCAGAAGTCCTCACATGATGACTTCAAACAAGAGACATTACCTTCCAGCATCTGTTGGAGAGACTGGATTTTAAGACACTTGTATCTCCAGGACAGCCAACTCTCAACCATGGTAAGTAGCAATATGCATCCTTTTGTATCCTATTATACCTCTAGGATGTCCTGTTTGCTTTTCTTTCTTTTTTTAAGTAAGATGGGATCATGTTTGTCTTTTTCTTTTTTCCTACATCTCTCCCATCTGAAAGACTTCTATTGCCTTTAGCAAAAACCCACCCTAACTGTGCTTGTACTAGAACTTTAATGGAAATGTTAGGATTTTAGAAGGTCTGATGGCAGGCTGCTGTATTGCAAACTTGGAGATAGAGGATTGCATGGCACTCTCTCTCTCTCTCTCTGTGAGGGATCTGTTATTTAGTGCATCTGATAAAGATCACACTGAAGGAGGAATGAGTATTTGTCTGCATGGGATGGAGAAGAAGATTACAGCTAGGATTTCTAGGAAATCTATGGAGGTGATGACTGCTTTGCCTAAATCCATAGGTGGCTATGGTAAAAAAATAAATAAGTAGGGGGCTAATTCATTTGCTAAGCATAAGGGTCCATACAACATGTGATCACCCATGAACAGGATGAGTTTGGCAAGGTACTATTCACGTGACAGAGTGTGGGTATGGACCAGTGTGGAGCAAGTATCAAAGAGTTGCTTCATTAAAAGCCAAATAATTCTAGCCCTCCATAGGGGTGATGGGATTTCAGCACCATGGACAGCAGCACTGGCTGACTAGTGCTGAATGGGGAGACTCCAGGATTCTGCTGCTGCTGCTGCCTGCCTCTCTCTGCTGCTGCTGCTGCTGCTCTCACTCTCTCTTTCTCACATGGCATCTTTTTTTCATTTGCTTAATCCAAGCTGTCTGAAGAGATCATTCCACTAAAGGATCAACCTAAGTTTGTGTTTTTTTGTTGTTGTTTTTTGGAGCATGTTGGATATTTCCCCTGGAATGGAGCAGCCATAGTGTTAAGTTTAGGGAAAGCTGTGGATCTATTGTCATTCTTGTATTAGCTTTCACTAAGGTAAGCACAGAGGGTAGATGGAGCATTTAGATAGTCTTTGCTTCTTTTTTTTGCATGTTTGCTTTGTTTTTGTTTTGTTTTAGTGTTTTTTTTTTTGGTCTTGCTTGATTGCCTACACCAGTATTTAGTGTGTCACTAATCTTTCATGAATGAGCTTGCAATTGTGTAGCTTAGTGTCATGATGCCAGCAGATTAAATCGTTTTTAGCAAACGCTTGCGTGGTGTGTTACTTAACAGGAGTCTTGCATGTCAGACCTAAGGAAAAAAAATCAATGATCACAATTATTTCCTGTGGGAGACCAAAAAAAAAACAAAAAAACAAAGCCTTAATATAGGAGCTTTGGGGCTTCCTTTGTCTGTACCTTGCATGATGGCTAATAATAAAAATCTAGCTGCTGCTGCTGCTAAAAATAACAAAGGGAAGTCAGCAGTTTTTTCTTTTTTTTTTTTTACTGAGGCAAGTCACAGGTAAGCCTCTGGGTCCCAAGATATTCAAGAGGGTGCTCCTCAGCATCTATGGTAGCCCTCCTCCTCCTCCTCGTCTTCCACAGGCTGGATGTCCCTGGAATCTGCATCCTCAGCGCCGAAAGGGTTACCACTCCTTGGAGAGGATATACCTTAACCCCTTAGTGCCCCCTCCCCAGTAGACATTGGTGCAAGGCTGCTAGGTGATTCAGTGGTTAATTGAATCCTGGATTTATGTTCCAGCCTGAAGTGTAAGGTAATTTAGAGGGGGTTAAGGGTGAATGGGGAAAGACTCAGGGTTTGGAGCTCTTTGGGGAATCACCTCTACTTCATGGATAAATTAAAATGTAATATATTAAGTATGCACTAAAAAAAAATTATTTTGCCTAAAATCATGCTGTAATTGTCTTGTTCCTATATCCATTGTGGTGCAGATGAGAGTAAAGATCTCCTAGATCAGATAACTGGCTCAGCCCAGACAATGCAAAAAAACAAACAACAAAAAACAGCTTTATATTTACATTCTTCAAAAAAAAACTTCAGACCAGAATAGACCCCCCCCCCCCTCCCCGTTTACTATTCTGAGGCTCCTCATCAATTTGGGGTGGTGTCGTCCTCCCTTTAGGCAGACACTATGTTCCTCTAATGTCTCCTATCTCTGCTGGAATACAACAAGATCTCTATTGCCTCACACTATCTCTTGCCATCTCTTTTCTGCTCTATCATCCATCTTCCTGCACATCTCACTGGCCAGGGAAAGGATAAAACAAAAAAAATGCTGCATGCTATGAGACGATAGAGACCTTTAAAAAAAGAAGATGGCATAGATATATTAAGGGATCAACACCTTATATAACCCAGGCTCTAGATGATAAGGCAAGAGAGGATGTGAGAGGAGAGAAGACAATAATGAGAGCAAGGGGTGGGGTGGGGTGGTGGTGGGGGGTCATATCTTAACCTGGGAGAATGGATGTAGCACAAATTGTTCTCAAATCGACCTGTTTTCTCCAGTTTCCCGGAGGGGGGGTTCTGATCAATCTCATGAAATTTCCAAGCTTGTAACAAAAAGGAACTCCAGCCCAAACCACCCACCCACCTACCCAGATGGTGCTTCTTTAAATAAGAATCTGCAGGGCTGAACGTTACAACGAGAGGCTGATTAATCCACAGCAATTAAAGGCGCACTGTCTCCTTTTTTTTTTTTTCTCTTACAATCCTCCTCCTCCATAGACAACTCCGCTGTAGAAATAGCCTCAGCAAGAAAATAATAGTATTAATAGCTCCGCTGTGAGTGCAAAACCTCTCGACGACCCCCCCCCCCTCCTCTTTTTGGTCTACCTTTTTTACAGTTGCTAAGGGTTCCCTATAATAAAGGGAATTTTTAACCCCTGCTTGCCCTTCGCATGGACCACGCCGAGCTGCATTGCGTGAAATTTTCTCTCCCTCCACCCCCGTAATAGAATTATCATGAACCTGCCAATTTGTCTGACAGCTGAAGTGAGAAAATTACACACACACTTATGGTGGATAGCCATTTGGAGCAGAGGGGGGCGATTGTGGAGCTTGAAATGTGTAATTTACTATAACACTCAAGTGTAATATCTCATTCTTCCTTAACCGTCCTCAATCATCATCATTACAGGGTGCATCTTTCCTGTTTATTAACCCCCCACTCGACTAGATTAGCTCTTTCTGCAGCTAAATATACGCCTCCGTCTATAGATGCCTAGACGGGGTTCGTATTATGGAAACCATGCACATGTCTGAACGTTGACAATACCGATGAATCCGCCCTTTTCCCTTGATTGCTGTGTGATTGCGTTCACATTAATTAAGCCCTCGAGGTCTGCATTATATACAGAATGTTACCTCTCGTATCACAGGGGTCAGTTCATGATTGGATTCTATGGCAAAACGTAAATAAATAACATAAAATAAATAGTAAATAAATAAGTAAAATAAATAAATGCACCCTAGGTCGACCTGTCCATGTATATTTGCTGCAATGCCCACAGGCCAGGCGCAGGAAGTGAATATATGGCAACTAGAGCATTGCAAAGGCTACTGTATGCAAAGAAGAGCTTGCAATCTTCCCCGTTGCCTGTAGATACTGTAGATTTCCTTCTGAGCTCTATGGGAGTCTCGGATTGCTAGAGGCTTTCTGACGTCAGTAGCAACATCCAATGCCTTAAAGGGAGTGTCAGGTGTTGCTACAAATCCGTGCCCTCCCACTCCGGAATTCCATGAATGATGCACTGTAGACTTCTCTGCAGTCACTTTTTTTTTTTTTTACTACAAAGGAAGTTTTGGATTGGTTACTGAATGTGTGGATGTTTCGCTGGCCTCCAGACTACTCCAATGAGGTTATAGCTACAGCATCTATCAGACAGAGACAATGCACGCAAAGTCCGGCCAATAAAAAATAAATCTCCATATCCAATAAAAAAAAAAAAAAAAGAGAAGACGCAGGATCTTGAAAGTGGGTGACTGTATAGGCTTTGAGAAACCTACAAGGGATTTTTAGATCGTTTGCAATTAATTCCACTTTGTAAACACACAAAAGATACATTGTTTACCTGGAATTTGGTTCTAGTAATGTATATGCAGAGCTCTGCTCATTACAGAATAAGTAATAATAATAATATTAACAACGACATGCCATGTCTATGGCAGCACTGTGGCAGCACGGTGGCTCAGTGGTTAGCACTGGTGACTTGCAGCCCTGGGGTCCTAGGTTCAAATCCAACCAAGGACAACATCTGCATGGAGTTTGTATGTTCTCCCCGTGGGTTTCCTCCGGTTTCTCCAGTTTCCTCCCACACTCCGAAGACATACTGATAGGGAACTTAGATTGTGAGCCCCAGTGGGGACAGCTTGGTGCTAATATCTGTAAAGCGTTGTGAAATATAGCGGTACTATATAAGTGCATTAAATAAATGGGCGTTAGACACTGATGTTTGCAAGACGTGGTACTAGACCATTTATGCACTGCAGTCACATTGGGGGAAATGACGAACTCAGCTCTGCTGCACGGGCATACATACTACTTCACAGGAATCAGTAAGTATAGAGCACTGACATTCAGAACAGATATAGATCAGGCTGTCAGTTCTCCCTAAACAAAAAGGGCGGAATGGTTAAACAATCTACTTATGTAAGATGTGGATAAAGGAAATGAATTTGAAGCTGATAATGAGAAAGGCTATACATTTCACAGACATAATCATTACAGATGTAACATAATAATTATATATGATAATGCTGTGGGTTTGCCTGCAGTGTTCAGTAAAGCGACATTCATATTGGGATATAATATAAAGGTTTGCCAAGTGACAAGCCCAGCTCTGCTATATCTGAAAGGAAAAGAGAGAAAGAAGCTTCCAACGTTTTGTGATTTCTGTGCTAAACACTTGGATACAGTGCTTCTGTCTTCTGTTTCTATAGCTACATAGAAAGATATGATCTAGATAATAGATAGATAGATAGATAGATAGATAGATAGATAGATAGATAGCCTTGTCACTTATGGGGAGGGGGGGGGTGAAGAGAGCACAGGGGTATACACTAGTGGTGCTCCTAGCACTACGTCCAGCCTCTTGGTTTTCCAAATAGGTATATATCATTTTACTCAGCATGATCAACTCTACCAGGCAATATGTCTGATTTTATAGGGTTGATGCTGACAGAGGTCCTTTAACTAGATAGATAACAGGTATCTAGATAAGTATATAGGTTAATATATATGAGGTAGATAGATGGATAGTTATATAGATATACAGAGATATATATATGAAATTAATAGATAATAGATATAAGATTGATAACCATAAGGTAGATAAATAGATAGATAGATAGATAGATAGATAGATAGATAGATAGATAGATAAGTAAAAAAAAGTTGGTAGCAGCACTCAAATGGAAGACGCCGGGTGCAAATCCTGTTGTCCTCGGATATGGACCTCTGAATTTAGGTAATAAGCAAGGCAGCACTCCGTTAAAGTGAAAAAGGGATCCAACTTTTCACTTTAACGGAGTGCTGCCTTGCTTATTACCTAGATAGATAGATAGATAGATAGATAGATACAAAGATAGATGGACAGACGGACAGAAAGAGACATAGATATGAAATTGATAGATATTAGATAGATAGATAGATAGATAGATAGATAGATAGATAATTTGATAGAATGAGATAAATATGTAGATAGATATGAGATAGATAGACAGAAGATTGATAGATATAAAGTAAGTAGCTAAATAAATAAATAAATAGAATATAGTTATGAGATAGATAGATAGGTAGATAGATATGAGATGATAGATAGAAGTATAGATATAAGGTAGATAGATCGATAAGACGTAGATGTGAGAACAATAGATAGACATGAGGTAGATACATCAATAGATAGAATGTAGATAGATATAAGATTGAGATTGATTGATATATACGAGATGATTAACATATAGATATGAAGCAAGTAGATAGATAGATAGATAGATAGATAGATATGAGATAGATAGATAGATAGATAAATAGATAGATAGATTAGATAGATAGATAGATAGATAGATAGATAGATAGATAGATAGATAGATATGAGACATAGATTTGAGAACGATAGATAGGTATGAGATAAATTGATAGATATGAGATAATAGATAGATAGACGTATAGAAGTAAAATGCAGTATGAAGTGATAGATAGATAGATAGATAGATAGATAGATAGAATATAGGAGATAGATAGATTTGTTAGGTAGATAGATATTAGATAGATTGACACATATGAGATAGATAGATAGATAGATAGATAGATCGATAGATAGACAGATAGATAGATAGATAGAGTATAGATAGATAAATAGATAGATGATAGATAGATAGATAGATAATAGATAGATTGATATGAGATAGATAGATAGATAGATAGATAATAGATAGATAGATAGATAGATAGATAGATAGATAGATAGGAGATAGATAGATAGATAGATAGATAAATAGATAGATGATAGATAGATAATAGATAGATTGATATGAGATAGATAGATAGATAGATAGATAATAGATAGATAGATAGATAGATAGATAGATAGATAATAGATAGATAGAAAGATAGATAGATAGATAGATAGAGAGATAGGAGATAGATAGATAGATAAAAGATAGGAGATAGATAGTAAATAAATAAACAAATCAAATTCCTCTTAAATTTCCCAGCTGAATTTTTCCTGTTCAGTTTATATGAATCGCTCATAATAGGTCAGAAGACGGAGAAGAAGGTCTCTCCCACCAAATAGTTACTAATGCTGTCTTGGCGTTAAATATCTTAAAAGGGGTTGGATACAGTCCTAGGAGACCTCAGAGTGTCATACCCGACTTTTATGGGCAGCCTGAGCACTTTCTATTCAGGTCAAATTGCTACAATCTGGTCTGAAACAAATTTTAAAACAGTTGCATATCTCTAGCTCTCTCGATTCTCCCAAAACAATTTATGCAAAATTCGAGTCCATTCAAACTCAACCTTTCTAGAAAATTCAGGTCATTTTTCCAAATTTTAGAATCGATTTTTTCATCTGTAATAAATTTATATTAATATTTGAAATCACAAACTTAATTTAAGAGAACATCCAAGCTTTCTTCTAGCAGAATTGGTTTGGCAGACGTTGACATTAAAGGGGTTTTGCCATCTCAGACAATGGGGAGATATCGCTAGGATATGCCGCCATTGTCTGGTACAGATGTAGTAGAGTTAACACACATGCTTTTTGAGATGTGTTATCGAAACTAAATGCATAAGCAAACACCTTTAATTATTTTCAATGTCTTTTGTTTCAAGATAGCGTGATGAGTTAAGAAATTTGAGTTAAGCGTTTGTGTGTTAACCCTGCTACATCTGCGTGTGCGCAGCTGCCCTCCATTCATTTCTATGCGGTTGCCGAAAATAGCCGAGCGCTTGTCACAGACGTTCCTGCGACAGGTAGCAGGAGATCTGTGAGACTGGCAACACGTGGTTTGATCTGACATGTTTTCTGTTTGGATCAAATGACGTCTGTGCTGTTTCTGGTGCTTGCCACACCTTCTTTCCCCAGGTGTGGCTATTCTGGTCATTAAACCTTCTCTAGTTATTGTTGTTTCTCCCACTACGCTATGTGGTTTTTAGCTTCTGTTTCAGTTGTGGATCGCTGGTGTGTGGATCTCGGCAAAGTCCCTGGTGCTGCCATAGCCACTTGAAGTTAAGTGTTTTCTTTCCCTTTTGTATTTTGTTTTGGTTTTTTTGTGTGTTGCATTTCCCTGTCATTTGTATTAAGGCCTGAGGGAGACTCCTGTTCATCCTTCTTTGGAGGAACAGGTTGTCTCAGTCCTGACATTAGTACCAGGGTCCTATAGGGTGAGTTAGGACATTAGGTATTCCTGTGTATGAACTCACCTACCTCTGGGGTCTGTTCATACTGGTAGTTAGTCAAGACTTTGATTAGGGTTTTACAAGGGGGTGTCCATCTCCTTTCCCTAGTTTCCAGGCCTTATTCCCTCACCCCTTTCCCTCCTACGGTCGGTGTGGTGTTTCCCTGCCACACCCGAACATGACAGCGCTGGCTCAGCTTTTTCCGTCTGCCCCATAGAAATAAATGGGAGCAGGGGCCGCGCGTGCTTGGTGCGCTCCCATTCACTTCTATGGGAGCAGCGCTTGGTGGTGGACAGACCCCAGAAAATCCGGGGTCCTTCAGCCACAGCTCTCTCTGCTCCATTCCCAGAGGTGGGACCCGCACCTATCAGACAATGGGGACATATCCTAGCGATATGCCCCCATTGTATGTGATGGGAGTACCACTTTAAAAGAAAAGGTTACCCTTTTCCCAGACCGGTGATATCAGTTGTACTCTTCATTGCAAAGTACACATATATACATGGGCATAACTATAGCCATTACAGCAGTAGCACTTGCTATGGGGCCCAGAGTTTGGGCGGAGGGCAAAAACATTTTAACTTTTTGTGGGGAATTACAATCTGGTAGCTTTTTGATATAATGTGGGTTTTCTGACATTTGGTGCTATTATATGTACCTTTAATTATCGTTTCTTATGCAGCTATTTTAATTTTCTTATACTAGGTGGTGTGGGGCCCTATCTTATTTTGCTATGAGGTCCTACAAATTATAGTTATGCCCCTGCATATACTAAACCTAAACAGTCCTAAACATATTATATTGTATGTATTGTAATGGCTAATTTTTGTCCAAATTTACAATGGAATTTCATCCTTCTGTTTTGCTCAATTTTTACCAATTGATTTAGCTCACAGAGAACACATTCCCAATAGGTCACATGCACATTACAAAGTTTTTGTTTAACCATAAAATGTTAAAGAAATTAAACTAATTTACACCTTTGAGAATCAACTAACTAGGTGAATCCTTTAGCTCATTTGTTCAATGGAAATTTTTTTTTAACTAATTTCTACCCTCATTCATACCCCATTGGCGCTGGACTGATTTTGTTGATTATTATTTACTTTTATTTATTTTTGAGTATTTTATTTTAAAATTTCCAAATATTTCTTTCTTTCCATAAAATATTCACCTTCCTGACCTTCAGAGGAACCCTATATTACACAGCATGCGCAGTCAATTTCTAAATGCAGCCATACACATTAGATGAAGGTTGGCTTGATCCATTTGATGGTATATCAATGGTAGATGTCTGGTGAAAACAAGAATAGGGCATGGCGGATTTCAACATCTGGCCGCGGCATATTCCCTTCTCCTCATTGAGAAAACATGCATTCTCCGAAGGGTTGAGTGTGCATGTGTATGGGAAGGACCAGGAAGAACAGCTGTTCCTAAGGTGTATGGCCAACATAAGTGAATTGATTAAAGTCTGTAACCACCAAATAAATGTATAAACCAGAATAGGTCAACCCCTCTTATTTTGACCGATTCTGGTTTATTATTTAGATTTTTTTTAGGCTCTATAATGCACATAGAACAACGTCATATCACTTTGAACATTAGACGTTGTATTGATTGTATCTTCGGAAGGGTTAAGCTGCTGTTAACTTCTATAAAGAAATGTATAGTTTCAACAGAAGCGCAATAATAAATTCACTTTTAGAAACAAACCTTTATTTATTTCTTCTTTTAAATAATTGATATGGATATTTTTGAATTTGAGCTATATTTTTCAATATTTCAATCCAATGTATATCATTTTTCAATAGGTCGATAGTTTTATACATAGATGTTCAATAGCTGTTTTTTTATTTCATTTGTAATACCCTAGAGAGATCAATTGAAAAAAAAAAATAACACATATTTTTGCTTTTCCGAACAAACACATAGGTATGTATATTTATAGAAAACGTGATAAATACCAGTCCAGGTGCATCATGGCTTCTTCCACAAAGCTGCATATTACACAGTATGCGCCCTTCTTCTGAGCTCCACATTTTTCTAATATTGTGGCGTAACAAGCGTCATAAAGCGCGGTAAACATCTGCTTTGACATCTGTTCTATTGTGCAATAGAATATCATCAGGAAAACAAAAGAAGGGAATATAAAATGAAACTCAGTTTCAGATAACTTAATATAGCCGCATAGATATAGAGCATATAGAAACCTTTGTTGGAAATAAACACTATGTACAAGGCGAAACTGTTTCCTATTGTTGTTCTGCTTATTTGGTTACAATAATATGAATGGGAGATGACACATTGCCCCCCCCCCCCCACCCTCCAGTCAATCTATTTCAATCCACTGGTTCCATGAAAATAGTGCCCCTAGTGGGAATATGAAATAGGGCAAGGGAGTAGAGATGAGCAAATTGATTCAACACTAATCGAAGTTGGTACAAATTGACCCAAAACTTCAGCTTCTAAGAAATCCAAATTTTTGTGGATTCATCCTGCAATTTTACAGGTCAGAAGACAGAGAAGAAGCCATCATCCACTAAAAAGGGACCATTTTTTATTTAAAAAAAAAAATAAAGTTATTAAACAGGCTGTTTTTTTACCACCAGATACAATCCGTTTGCCCATAGACTGTACCCATGTTTCTATCACTTTCTCATTACTAATCCTGTTTTGGCATTAAAGACCTTGAAAGGGGTTAGATACAGTCCTAGGAGACCTCATACTCGAATTTTCAGGGCCATAAGGGCATTTTCGATTTAGACCGAATTGAATCTGACAGCTGATTCGACTGATTTGGACAAAAACGAACTTTGGGAAATTCGCTCATCTCTACAGGGGAGTTGTCAGACTTGACTGACGTGGGAAGAGCATTGTTACATTTTAAAATTAAAAACAATTTAACATTAAGGACGGGTTCACATCAGCATTATGACTTCCGTTAAAACATGGTTATAATGGAAAATAACGGAATTCATAAGACGGAATTCATAACGGAAACCTTTACAGGCATTCCATTTTGATCCGTCATAAAAGAGGTTTATGGGCAGCATAACGGATCCGTCTGGTTTCCCTTATATAGGACGGAAAAGAAAATCCTGTCGACAGGATTTTCTTTTCCATCCTGCATATGACAGATCAAAACGAAATGCCTGTAAAGGTTTCCGTTTTTAATTCCGTCTTGTGAATTCCGTTATTTTCCATTATAACGGAAAACAATAACAGAATTCATAACGGTGATGTAAACCCGCCCTTATTAATTTATTGTATGAAAAGGGTAGTAATAAAATGTATAGGTATAATTTATTATTTGCAGCGTATGCAGGTTACCTAGACATTCAAATTGGAAAATACATTTTTGGGAAGCACAATGAATTCGAAAGCTAAATACTCTATCTAACAATAGCATAAAAAGTCAACATTTACTGATTTTCCAATCAATTTTGAGCAATGAGTTCAACAAAGGACATTAGAGATGATTGATTAAATGGGCTGTATACAATTACCATATCAAAAAGAGAGCGGCAATGTAATCTTTATTTTATAAAATGCAAAAAACAACTGTTTTCCTTTTTTTCCCTCTTTCAAACTGAATTAAATATTTGCCCCTTTCACACCAGAAGAACTCATCCAGACAGAGATAATTGAGACTAATAGCCACACACAATTAGATTTGAAACAAGTATTCACGATAAGAACCATTAAAAGCAATCAACGCCCCTGAGTCATTGTGCCACGGAAGCAAATTATCATGCACTGTAATTGCCAAAAACATCGTATCTGTGCCAAAACGTTCAATGGCGAGAATTGTTATTGACCATTAAAAATTTGAAATGTCTGCTCAACATCGGATCTGATCAATTTGGTATCATGAGCGCAGGATAATTAAGAGCTATCCTGTATGAAAAATCTTAATGTCTATGACTGGCTTTAGTGGAATCCTCTATATTGTAAAAAGTGATTTAGGCATCTGGAACCCAGTCATATCTGGTGTGGATTCTCCATCAAGTTTCTTCAAAAGATAGTTTCAATAATCTTTCAAATCACAAAAATAGTCCCATGCTGGATTATCATAAAAAATGACATGCTAGTAGTCCAGCACATCATGGTTTGGAAATCCCAATGATCCAACATGTCAGACTGCCCAACAGTAAGTGCATATATCTGATATGTATCTCTTATTTTTTCTGTTTACTTCCAATGTTCCAAAAAATTAGGCAACTAACACCTGGAGATCCCAAGGATCCCGAGATCCCAATAGTCTATCATATGACAAAAATAGTCTCATGCTGGATTATCATGAAAATAACGTGATGGTCCAACTTAATCCAGTGGATGGTCTAATTTGTGGTCAGGTGGTTGGTCCCATGGGTGACTTGGGTGGGGATCAATGTAAAATGAGTTTTACATTTTTATGATTCTCCAGCATGGAACTGTTTTTGTGACATCTTGGATTATTGGGATTTTCAGCCCATCAGGTACCAGATTACTTAGATTTAATGCATACATGTTTAATTGGTGAAAGTTTTTTTTATAACTGCTGGTAGACAATGTTATCTTGGTTAAAAGAAACAAAATATTGCTTGAAGTTGAAGCCATTATGTTCCATTATTCTAAATTACCTAGGATTATTATAAATATTTAATTTCATTTTAACAATCACCAACATTTCCTAAATGTCCTGGATACAACTGGAAGCTTCCCATTTGTCTTTTTTATGGCTCTAATGTAAAGGGTGTAAATAGTCTTTTGTTAGATTTCAATATGTAAGAGTTAGGCTACTTTCACACTTGCGTTGTTAATTCCAGTATTGAGATCAGGCAGAGGATCTCAACACCAGAATAAAACTGATCTGTTTTGATTTTACACATCAGGATGCATCCGTTCCATTAGGATGCGGTTGTGTGAAATCAAAAGGGAAAAAAAATGATGGGCGACGGATCCGATTTTTTAGGCTCCTAAAAAAATTATCTGTTACCACTGACTTACATTGTTTTCAGTGCTAGATCCGTTTTTTTTTCTTTCTGTTTTTATGACTGCAAGCAAGCTGCGGTTTTGAGTCCTGTCACAAAACGGAATGCTTCCGGAATGGAAGACATCCTGATGCATACTGAATGGATCTCTTTCCATTCAGAATGCATGAGGACTATACGGAAACGTTTTTTCCGGTATTGAGATCCTCTGCCAGATCTCAATACCGGAAAACAACGCAAGTGTGAAAGTAGCCTGATAGTAGATATCAGACTTATTAAATAGGCCGAGCCATACGGTACACAATAAATTAATTTTAGATTGAGAGTCTGCTTAATAGAAGTGGCGGGGGAGCGCATGTACCAAATCGATCGATTGATCTATTGAATATTATTATGAAATACATAAATATTTTACAAATTTGTCGCTAGATGTGGGAAGCGACCTTTTTTGTACTTAGAATTTTGATAAAAATAGAAGTAGTAGTAATACAAATAGTAATATTAGTACAAAGAAGTAAAGTAATTACATTTCACTGACAGCTGGAAGGCAAATTTTTGCTATATCGCTAAATTCAGTAAAGAAAAATTTCTCTTAAATATTACATTACCATTCCACTGCAGATGCAGTCAACTGCTATTGAGCAGATTGGCAAAACTCCAGTAAATTCTGACTCAGAGAACTAGCTGCTATTGTTCATGGAAAATCTGGGCCTATTTTGAAGAAAATATAGGACCTTGGAAAAATAGAAATATGTATTCATACAGCTATAATAATTTGAAGTGTAGGTATAAAACAACAAAGAATCTATTGTTTTCTATCTACTGCAATTTGTAAGGTGTATTCTTACAAAAGGAAACATTGATATTCTCTTACACTGATGAAAAAACATTGTAAGGATGCTTTAACATTTTTTGGTGGGTGGAGGTTTTTTTGGCTCATAAAAAATACTAAAATTCAAACATTTCTAACAAGCGATTTTTGGGCCGGTGCTTTTACTTGCCTTTTTTCAGACATTTGTTCTTTCCTATAGAGACATGTAAGGTAAAACATTTGCCAAAAATTTCAAGGGGCAAAAATGAAAATGGCTGGAAATTGTTTTAAACGCCAATCCAAAAAGGTAATGTTTGTAGGACATTTCATAATTTCTTATTGGCCAATGTGCCACGGTGTTGTTTGCTCGACTTCTAACTGTGGCTCCAAAAAAAACACCATGAAAACCTACCAAAAATCATGGTATTTTATAAAAGTCCTATGTGCACCCCTAAGCACCCTTTTTTTTAAAAAAAATAATGCAGGTTTTTGTGTCAGTTTTTCATGTGTTTTTTTAGCCAAAGCCAGAAGTGGGTATTTTGTTCTTTCATATAGAGATATCTATGGCAAAATATTTGACAAAAATACCAAGGGGCAAATTGTGTTTTTTGCTCCACTTCTGGCATTTGCTCAAAAAGAAAAACATTAAAAACTGCCACAAAAACGTGGTGATTGAAAAGGAAAATTACCGTGCACTAGAGCTAGTGTCATGCACAGGTTTTTTTTGGGGGTTTTTTTTGTGGCAGCATGTGTTTTTTTTAGCCAAAGCCAGAAATGGTTCCAAAAGGAATTGGAAATATAAAGAACGGACTTATACTGCTCCTTTCTGCTGGAATAACTGGCTCTGGCTCAAAAAACTGCATCCAAACTTAAGTGGCATTTTCCAAAAAACAAATTGTGTGAAATCACCCTAATATGAGTATAAACTGCTTTGAAAAGTAAAAAAAATTCCAGTAACTGGTAAAATTAATTTTATTTTTAATGGAATTTTTTTATTTGCATTGTGAACAACTCAACCATAGACATACAGTAGCCAAATCTATGGAAACCATTGAGACTTGTATAAAAATGTGGTAATATCTCAAATATAATAATAATAATTATTATTATTATAATCATTATTTAGACTCATTACACTAGTGTTCTTGCTGAGACAAGTGATCGTAAAAAATGAACTATAACACTTATGACAAAAATACAGCCAGTACATCTTATCTAAATAATAAAATAATAGGAAATAATAAAATAAAAAAATTTGTAATATGTAGAAAATATTGATCAGATGCATTTTTAATTTATTCACATGTACACATGGAATGCAGAACTGCTTATATTACCTTGGGTAAACCCATACATTATTTATGCTTCCATTTGTGGGACATGTGTAAAACAATGGAGATTGGTCAACTAGGATTTGGCTCTGTCGTTTCTCAAAGTTTCATTGTTTGCTTTTCACACCTGCTTAATACTTTGGTTTATTTGTAGACCTTGGTATTTTTATTTTTTTATTCAATGGTGTTTTTATTTTAACAAATTGTGGTCAACCCACAACAAAGAATTAGGGGGAGGAGAGGGTGGGAGATTTGTAGGAAAAGATTCCACTTTCGTGGTGGCTGGAATGTCCTTAGTCCCCAATTTTTTTTAATAATTCATAAAAGTAATATTTACCATGAGTTAAAAAAAAACACAAGAATAGTATATAATAATAACAATAATAAATGCATAAATAATGAATAGGATTTTTTTTTTTTTATTATTTCCTATCATTTTATACTGGTGGTTAGATAAGATGTAGATTGATTGCAACCTCAATGGACTTTTCGCATTTTTGTCATGTGTTACAGTTCATTTTTACAATCACTTGTCTCAATGGCATAACTAGTGCAATCAGTCTAAATCAGGGGTAGGCAACCTCTGGCACTCCAGCTGTTGTGAAACCAGAACTCCCAGCATGCACACTTGATCTGCTCTTCTAAGAACTCACATAGAAATGAATGGAGCATGCTGGGAATTGTAGTTTTACAACAGCTGGAGTGCCGAAGGTTGCTGATCCCTGGTCTAAATAATAGTGATGATGAAAATAATAATAATAATCATCATCATACAGTGATATAAAACAGATGATAAAACATATATAACATATCAAGAAAATATTACATAATATATTGGTGGTTATCTTTTGGGTATTTTTTTACTTTAAAATACAGTTACCAGATTTGGCCAAAAATGAAAATTTATTGGAGACATTTTTAAACATGAATTTCAGTGATGATAATCATAAAATATGCAGTACGATCAATGGAAAAACTGTGATTTCTATTCTTGAGAAGCTATTTTTACAACAGTAAAAATCTATAGTATCAACCATCCTGGATGGTTAAATATTTCTATTAATAAAAATAGGCTAAAAAAATACAAATTAAAAAAAATACAACTGCACATAAATATCTTTAATCAAATATTCTCTCTGAAGTATGATTCCAATTGGCTGACAGGACTCCCATCTGGCACAATAGATAATTAAGTAGCCCAAGTAGCATGAAAGGTGTGTGATAGCTCATGAATTACAGAAGGTGTGTGGGCACGGTGACACTGGGAAAAGCTATAGATCATACCTAACTATCTCATCCTTGTGGAGATAATTAAGACGGAAATGTGGGTGTGCAAACCTGTATTCCGCTTAGAACTGCTTCACTTATTACTGTACTTTATGGACAACTGACAAACTACGCCCACACTGAACAATTTTTCGTCTTTGATCATATTGATAATGTAATAATAAAAAAAACTGATCAAAATATCTATTTTTCTAACCTAAAATTGCAATAATGTAATAAAATAAAAACAAATACAAACAAAGTATTATTTTTGATAAACAGTGGGCATTTGTAAAAGGTGAAATGTAATTAATTATCTGTATTTCTACCAAGCATCTTCTGCCTGACAATCATCATGGCTGCAGAGAGAGCTGTGTTTACTGCTGCGGCTGCCCTAGGCGCTCAGTGTGATTGCTCCGTAATTTAGCAATTGTGTTCCAATGTGGTTATGCCCCATTACCCAGCACCTCCTCCGCTATTATTTTTTATGGAGCAAAATTGAGTAGTTAGCACAACACGACAGCTTAGCAAACGAGTTTGTAGAAAAGGGGAAAAAAACATAAATACATTTAAAAAAAAAAAATATATATATATATATATATATATATATATATATATAATAAAATTATATAAAATAACACAACACTTTTCCCATGCTTTATTATCATACATTCTGTGCTGGTTTACTGTAGGTGTGCCCTGGTTACACGTTTACAGAGACTTCCTCACTGACAGTTTACATACCGTATTCAGCCGTAGACTACGTTGGAGTGTTTGGGTCTCATCGGTGATGCAAAATTATACAACCAATAGAATAAAAAAATCCTCCTGTCCTATGAAAAGTAAGTAGTGGTTCATCATTAGAGATGAAAAGCCGATTCTAAATAAACCAAATTCGAAATCCAGAATTTTTGAGAGATTCAGGCCAATTCTGAATCCGAAATTTTGCAGATTCAGACAAATTTGTTAATATGGCATCAGCAATGAAGAAAGATTGTCATATGACCCCAGGCAGTGTGTGTGGGTATTCACCGTTTGACACCAAATTAAAAAACAAAACATTTTTTACACCTTTTTATAAAACATAAAAAAATCCTACAGTGCGGCTTATTTTGAAAGGGGCTGTTTGTTAACACCGACTACCATGTGTTTAGGCATAGCCATGTACGTCACCATCACGTTGACTTTACTCATGATGGCTTGGTATTGAAGAGCTTGAAAGGGGTTGGATACAGTCCCAGGACGGTCATACATGACTTTTCGGGGCAATTGGAGCACTTTCAATTTGAGTTGTGTTTATTCGGACCCAAATCGAATCCCCCGACCAATTCAGCCAAATAGAATCTGAACAGAGTCTAAAAGAAATTTGCTCGTCACTGTAGATTCTCATGTTCTCTGCTTTGGGTAATCTTCATATTCTCAGGAGACGTCAGAAATCTCACCACGTCACTGCGCTGACTGGGCGCGTTGACGTCATCAGCAAGATTTCGCGCAATGTTTTCAATGAAGATGGCTGTGACAGTGTCTCAGTCAGCAAATGGATAAAGGGGAATATGTATTTTTATATTTTTTTAATAGGCCTTCATTTTAATCTCAGATGCTGTGATCAGCAATGAATGCGGCATCTGATTGCCATTTCCCGTTGATGCGCCCGCTACATACAAAGAAATGCACTTCGTGACAAATTGAATTTCCTTGTGAATTTTGGCAAAGCAGCCGAATCGAATTTTTCATAACTCATCTCTAATTCTCTAATTATGATACTGCATATCTTCCTATACTGGAAACACCCCTTAACCCCTCAGTGCTATTTGACGTGTATACTCGTCATGGAGCACTGCTGTTTGGTGCTCCATGACGAGTATACACGTCATGGCATTAAACTGCAGTCATGGTGACAGTGCTGAGACCCCGGCTGTTACACACAGCCAGCGATCTCAGCTAACCGGCCTGGGACCAATGAGGGCGGTCCCAGGCCAGCGATCGCTCTGATTGGCTAGTCTGTACAGACTAGCCAATCAGAGGACTCTAATGCCTGCTGACAGGTCCTGATCCCCACAGTCCGTGACTGCGGGGATCAGAACCTTCTAAAATGTATATATATATATATATATGAATAATAACCCCCAATCAATTGCCCCCCCTTTTCATGATGGCCGAGCGGTTTAGCAGAGTGTCAGCACACAGCTGACACTCTGCTTGAAACGGCTGACATCGGTGCTGGCACCGATGGCGGCCGTTTAACCCCTTCCATGCCGCGGACACAGCTTTATGGAATGCGTTAACAGGGAGGGGGCTCCCTCTGTCCCTCATCGGATGCTGCTCTGACCTCATAACGTCAGTGTGCGTGAAATTTGGCGCATTTTCTTCAGTCAAGATGGCTGTGAATGCCTCTCCGCGATCAAATAATTAAGGTGAGTATGTACTTGTTTTTAAACACCTGATTAACCCCTGAAAGGCCTCAATCTGACACTCAGATGCCGCGATCTTTCTTGGACGCGGCATCTGAGCGGTTCAATGATGGGGGCAGCACGATCACTGTTCCCCGTCATCGCGCCTGCTAAATACAATGAAATGCGATTCGTGATGAAGTACTGTACTACGTAACAAACTGAATTCTTTGTTGAAGTTCCACGAAGCAGCCAAAACTAATTTTTCAAAACTTCGCTCATCTCTAGCTAATTTATCCCTGCTACATCTGTAGAAGTCCAATTAAAGGGATTATGCCACAAAAAATCTACATTTTTTTTTTAAATCAGCCCCTGGATCTGAATCCTTTTCTAATTACATATCATTAGAAATGTAGTACAGCCATTGAGCCATTCAATTAAATGTATCTCTATAGCGCCACCTGCTGTTTGTTCTTTTCCTTATTTCCTGTCCACCTTCCTGAGGTGGTCGCACATGCTCAGTTTAAATCTTCAGCTGTCACCAGCCATATCCTCTTTTAGAAGCTGTGACAGCTATAGGGAAAGAGCTACAGCAGAAAGGACACGCTTCCTGAAATAACTCTAGCAGAAGCAATGGAGCAATGATTTGGGAGATCTCTGGATCCATGTGAGGTACACGGCTGGTTCTAGCTTTGTTACAGAGAGATCATTATGTGCTATACAATGTCTGATTTTCATTTTTTCCATCAATCATGGGAGAATCCATTGAAATAACTATTCATTCACTGGAGAAGACCCCATCTTTAGAATCTTTGGAGACGCGATGTTTGTCCAGACCCCTTTACGTTTGTGTAGCTGTTAAATGTGGCATCTTGAATACCGACGGACAAGTAGACTGTGCCCTCTGGCCGGGCGCTGCATTCCTCATCTCACTGTTGCCACGGTCTGAATTCTTACGTGATGTTGGAACAGGTCATTTCTCAACTCCCTATAAACAATGGCAGAGGGGCTGTCATTTTGGCAGAAGCCATGTGTGAGAGATATGGGAAAACCCAAGAATAAAGATATCCCATTGTACAGAGTTAAAAGAAAAGGGGAAAGCAACATTCCTAACATCGGCAAACTTCCCAAGGTATGTGGACATTTGCTAATGGTTTGTTGAAACTGCTCCAGGCCGGCAAAGTGCAATGACGTCCTCGTTCTGTGACTACGACCTGTTGTGTTAGAGATCTGTCACCTCTTCGGACATGTTTTCTTTAATAAAAACTTGTGTTCCTCAAGAGAGAAAAAATTCTGCAGCATCTTTTCTTATAATGCTGCTTTCTGTCATGCCTCTATTATTCCTCCTGACAAATGGGTGTTATCATTTTCCATGTCAAAGGGGTGTGTTCCCACATAGACTGCCACTGGAATAGAGAGTGTGCAGGGACTAGTAACACCCAGTTCCTGACTTAGGCTTTATTCCCACGTCAGTGTTTGGTCAGTGATTTCCATCAGTTAGGGCTCATTCACACGACCGTGGTTTGGTTCCACATCCGAGCCAGTGCGGACCCATTCATTTCAATGGGGTTGCTGTCCGCATCCGTTGCTCTGTTCCGTGGCCCGCAAAAATTAAATCCGTTTTGCGGACAAGAATAGGCATTTCTATAAAGGGCCGCCGTTCCGTAAATTGCGGAAGGCACACAGGCAGACCACAAAATACGGCACGATCGTGTGAACAAGTCCTTATTGTGAGCCAAACCCAGGTGCGGCTCTAAACACAGAACAGGTGCAGATCTTTCCCTTATATCTTATCTTTCAGTAGCTTCCATTCCTGGCTTTGCCTAACAATCACCGATGCAAATCACTGACCAAAACACTGACGTGTAAATACGGCTTAATTCGTACCTTTCTGGTAGGAATAACAGAGGATCAGCATATCATACCATTGTATAAAAAAAATCCCCCAGGACTGTTATATTATAGGGAATACAATAACTTACTAAAACAGATATGTCAGAAGCGGTGACAGGTCCTCGTTAGGATAGCGTTGTTGTATGTACCAATGCTGTCTCCTTAGAGAACAGATATCCATCACTAAGGCTCCGTTCACACAGAGTTTTTGGGAGGAGGTTTTGAGGAAGATCTTTCAGTCAAAGACAGAAGAAGATCCGGCAAAAAGGAGAAGTACAAATAGTTTTTTCCAATTCCTTTCGAATCCGAGTCTAACTTTGGCCGAAAAACCTGCAGGAAAATCTGCCTCAAAACCTCCTCCAAAAAACTCTGTAAGGCTATATGCACACGACAGTGTTTTTTCTCGGCTTCCGTTCTGTTTTTTTTGCGGATCCAATTCATTTCTATGGATCCGCAAAAAAAACTGATGCCTCTTCCGTTTCCTGTCCGCGTCCGCATTCCGCATTTCACGTCCGCAAAAAAAATATGGCATGTCCTATTCTTGTCCGCAAAAAACGTTTTCCATCCGCATCCGTTTTTTTTTTGCGGATGGTTGCTTGGTAACCAGTGAACTTGGCCAGGAAGTGTAAAAACTAGTTTGGACCAGACAGGAGTGTGTGCTGCGTGGGAAAAAGTGGCCCGAAGGCTGAAGCCACCAAACAATCAGAGCAGCAGGATATATAGATGGATCCAGGGTGGGGATATGTAAATTTTACTTTGGCCATCCTTCCGTTTTTTTCACGGAACACGGACCGCAAAAAAAACGGAAGCCACACGGAAAGAAATGCGGACACACGGCACGGATGCGGATGAGAAAAAAAACGGAACACAGTAGCCAGTTTTGCGTATCGTAGTCGTGTGCATATAGCCTAAATATTTGACAAATAAAAATAGATAAATAAATAAAAAAACGATCTTGCACTGGAGCAAAGATTAATTCTGGAGCAAGGAATGAGAAAATGACACATAAACAGCTCCAAATAAGTATAATTCGGAAAAATGTTAGCAATTTGCAAATTCCTCATTGTTCACCAAATTTAAAAAGAGACTAGCAAACTGGTTATGGTCTCCAAGTTTTTGTCAAATTTATTAAGAATTTGCGTAAATGGTGCAAGGCTACGCCTGTTCATAGCAGATGTGTGTTTAATTTTATGTTAGCAAAGATTTAATTGTTCTCCCAAAGATAGGAGGGCCTGGTGTTTCCTATGTGGTCCAAGACATTGACATGACAGTTCCTGTATAGTTACATTGGTTAAAATGATCAAAGCTCAGGCGGCGTGTCCATGCTCTCCCTATCACAGCTCAGGGTGCGTGTCTATGCTCTCCCTATCACAGCTCAGGGGGCGTGTCCATGCTCTCCCTATCACAGCTCAGGGGGCGTGTCCATGCTCTCCCTATCACAGCTCAGGGGGCGTGTCCATGCTCTCCCTATCACAGCTCAGGGGGCGTGCCCATGCTCTCCCAATCACAGCTCAGGGGGCGTGTCCATGCTCTCCCTATCACAGCTCAGGGGGCGTGTCCATGCTCTCCCTATCACAGCTCAGGTGGCGTGTCAATGCTCTACCTATCAAAGCTCAGGCGGCCTGTCCATGCTCTCCCTATCACAGCTCAGGAGGCAGCTGAAGGATGAAACTGAGCATGTGCGGCCATCTCAGTGAGCAGGACAAAGAAATAAGCAAAAGGTGGCGCAATACAGATATATTTTATCGAATAGCTCACTGGCTATACAAAATTTTTAATTACATGCAATGACAAAAGTATTCAGATCCAGCTGCTGGTTTGAAAACTGTAGAATATTTTGTCGTGGGACAACCCCTTTAAGTTCATGAGATGCTCATCATCTAATAGAATTTAGAAAAACCAAGGTTGGGCTCCTCTCTCCAAGGGCCCTATAGGAGCTACATCAGCAGGATGTTGGACTAAATTTTACGAGTTAATGGAGGTCAGATTTTACTTTTTCATTTTCGTTTTCCCCTCTCGCCTTCTAAGAGCTATCATTTCATTTTCATTTTCTGTTCACATAGAAAACATAATAAGATTGATTTTTGTAGTACAAGTTGTATCGTTTAATAGCACCGTTTATTTTACCATAGCTTGTGTTGAAAAGCAGGAAAAAAAAATTCTGTGTGGGGTGAAATTGAAAAAAACAATTCCCCCAAGGTCTTTTAGGTTTTGATATTATGGCATTCACTATAGGCAAAATCTATACTCCCCTCCTCCTGTTCTGGCTTTGTGGCTGCCAGGCTCTCTTCACTGGGCTTCTGGTTAGGGACCTTGCTGAGGCCAGTCATTTGCTGCATTATTCCAGTGGGAGGTCAGAGATTCAGAAATTGTTTTATCCTCTGTCATATCTTATAGGCCCTATAATTTGGGCAGGCAGAGTAGGATATAGAGGAGTTTTTATTATTTTTGATGGAATGATCATTCTGGTTTTTATCTAGTATTTAATAAAAGTTATATTTTAAGCGACAGTTCACATGTTAGTTAATACAGTCATTTGCTGCAGCAGCGCACCTCAGCCTCTCTTTGCAGAAGTTGATAGACAAGGACCAGGAGTCCAGTGAAGAGCCACAGCCGAGGAGCCACAGAGCCGGGACGCAGTGGCGGGGCAGGTGAGTATGGATTTCTCCATTGATGGCAGCAAAAGGCCAAATTTAAAAACAATGCTGGACAATCCCTTTAATTTTCATACATGAATATTGTGTTACTGTCAGTCCCAAGGAAGACAATATCAAGTTTGTCATAAACATATTTTACAAAATGCATTTTTATGCTACATGTAATGGACAAAAAGTGTCAAATAGCGAAGATCTTCTTTAATTTAGACCCCGTGAAGAAGACTAGGATTTTTACCCCCCAACACCAGATCTCAGCACTTTTCAAAGCAGTCTTCTATTTAGAAGAAGCAACTATTGTGACTAGACCTGTTTCCTGGCACATTTACTATGTGTGACTTCTGTAAACATTGCAAAAAAGTTGCAACTCCACACCAAGCAATCCCTTGGCATACTTTCACTGACACTGGTGAAACCACATTACACTTAAGCAAAAATTCATTATTACTGTGCATCACACGCCCAAACCAAAGACAGCCTGACACAAAAAAGACTTCAAGCGATAAATTACCCCCCCCCCCCCAAAAAAAAATATATCCATCCAGTTCAGTCATCCATCTTAGTTGATATTGGGAAAAATCCTCATCCACGTAGAAGAATTTTCTTCATCTTAGGAAACATAAAATTACTTCCTAACTCCAAATTAGGCAATCAGAATAACTCCCTTCTCCAGTTTTAAGAAATGTAAAAATATTTATTTCCCTTTCTTCCTCCTGGACAAAGTCTACTAAAGTGCAATTTACTGAGCCGTCTAGTCCTTCCCCCATTCCAAGTCATTTTTGATGGATCTACTTGTATTTGCCTTCAGCCTTTAACCAACTAGAGAAAGTTCAAAATGACAGGTTTCACACAGCCATTTGTCAACGAGAAGAAATGTCATGGTTTGATGTCCGCTCATGTGACACTGGTATGGGAAGAGTCAACGCAACAGCTACCCAATGATGTGTACTGTCTCCAGCTCTCAGTTTTCGTGGTACATGTGCTCTTGACCTTACCTGCAATCTCACTGTCCTTCCTTGTCATTTCGAAGCCATTAACATATTACCTTGGGCATCGGAATAACTGACAAAACATGTTTCTCTGGACTGAATTTTTTTTGTCTGTGTTGCGATCTGGCAGGGCAGCTGTAGCTCCGTTTCGAGGGCCTTTTGGGAAATAGAAAGGTTGACCGTACACAGAATAGATTAATAATGTGTATCTCAGTTCAGTAACGGAAAGAGGCTCTGTCAGCCTGAGGCGCTAACATTACATGCTGGGAAATATACAGGAATGTAAACTGTTGGTACTGCCTCTACAGCCTCGCGCAGGGCTAAGGCTCGATTTATAGGATCTCCACCCCAATCATATGCATGTTCGAATAATTGAGGGGGGTTGTATGAGATTATAAAAGAGGATCTGTTTTTTTGTCCGTGGGAAGTGTTTGGTATTGCAGCTCAGCCACATGCACTTGAAAAATCTGCAATAGCGGAGACCACCAATGGAAAAGAGTGTCACTGTTTTTGGAGGCCTATCTGCTACCAAGGGATTGTCTAGCCGATAATTTTGTTTTAATATGGAGCAGAATTAACTAAAAAAAAGGAGCAGTGCCTGACCTATCCCTCGCTGTGCTTAGAGGACCCAGCTGGTCTCTGCCTCCTGGTCCCTCTTGACACACAGGAAATGCCCACTCACGTAATCTTTGGCCACAGTGGTGACCCACCTCAGCCACCAATTGGCTGAAAGAGCATTTCCTGTGGGTGAAGAGGGACCCGGATGCAGAGTCCAGTTAAGTATCAGTGCAGGAGCCACGCCCCCTGCACTGATCACATGACGGTGACGTCACCCCAGGTACTTCGGCTGTTCAACAGTTCGGGTTGGTGGAAGCCGCCCCTTATGGATTCTATATGCCGCGATAGTCCGCGGTAGTGGAATCCATAACGGGATGCAGCGATTACCACAACCCGAATGCCGAACGCCGAACTTTTTTTAAAGTTTGCTCATCTCTAACTCAGACCAAACCTACAAGACAATCTTAAAATAATGTACTTCAAAACTTGTCTAATTAGCCTGTAAATATTAAAGGGGTTTTCGGGTTCAAAAAATGAATGTCCCGTCCTCAGGGTAGACCATCCATATCATACTGCTTGGGGTCTTACTCCTGACATTCCCACCGATTAGCTATTTAAAAAGGCTGCATGACTGATGTGAACATCTCTTTCTGTGAAATACATCTTACATCTTAATCACAGCATACAACCAAATCCAATGTGAACAGGACATATGTAGCCAGGAGGTAGCGGCAGAAACACAGGTAAAATTCATAGCCCAGTAAATAAACCTGGTGATACCCCCTTCCAAGCCAATGCCCAAATATAAAAAAATAACATTTATACAGTGGGTATCAAGGAACATTAACAGCACCATTCACATACATGATCATGGGGGCGCCGGGCTTGTGGTGCAGACTTCAGACCATGGGTACATAAAAAACGGGCACCAGCCATGTGCACTCCACATCGCCGTGCGGACCCATTGACTGCAATGAGTCTACAATCCGCAAGATGTGGTGAAAGATAGGACATATTCTATCTTTTGTGGTGTGGAGGCACGGACCTGGAAGCCCATGGAAGGGCTTCCGTGTGTTTCGTGTACTTCCAGGTCCGCACTTCCACGCCGCGAAACATAGGACTGTTCTATCATTTGCCAAATCTTGCAGATCGTGGACCCATTGAAGCCAATGTGTTCACACCGCAATGCACAATGCACATGGCCGGTGCTCGTGTTTTGCGGACCCACGATTTGCGATCCACAACATGGGCACGGAGGCCCCACGGTTATGTAAGGGGGCCTTTTAAGAGAGAGTGACTCAAAGTATAAACTGACTAACTATTGAAAAAGTACAAGAAAGATTTGTAAAAGACTAAAGATGCAAATGCCGCATCATGTGAATAAGGTCCTATAGCAATCCATCAATGAATTCCACTGTTTAGACAAATCAAAGCAATACAATAACTATCAACATGTTGCTCACAAATACTGCAACATAAGAACACAGTCCTATAGCTCTTCATAGACAAGATTCAATTTTCTTGGCGGACGCATTGACTTCAATGGATGCATGGTCCGCATTTTGAGGATATATTTTATATTTTTGTGGAACGGACATATGGATGCAGAAAGCACATGGATGATTTGTGTGTCTTCTGCATCCATATGGAGGGACGAGCGAACCCAAACTGCAACCGAACACTGAAGTCCAGGTTTGGGTTCGGTGTTCAGGTGATTTTATTATTTTTTTGTTGTAACATGGTTATATCGGAAAATAATAGCATTCTTAAGACAGAATGCAAAACAATATGGCCGTTTAGGGGTTAAAAAAAACAACAACTCACCTCATCGCGCTGCAGCAGCTTCTTCTATCTTCACTAAACAGGACCTGCCAAAGGACCTGCAATGTGATGACGTCACTGCGCTCTCCCACGAGTTGTTTTGTTTTTTTAACCCCTAAATGGCTATATTGTTTTGCATTTTGTCTTAAGAATGCTATTATGTTCTGATATAACCATGTTATAGTGGAAAATAATAACGTGAAGTTCGGGTTCCCATTAACTTCAATTCGGGGTCAGGTTCGCGGTCAAATTTGATGGGACTTCGACGGGTTCGCTCATCCCTATCCATATGTCCATTCCGCAAAAACATAGAACATGTCCTATACTTGTCCGCAAAATGCGAACCACGGACACATTTAAGTCAACCGGTCTGCAAAAAATGTGGATGCAACACGGACATATCCGTATTTTGCAGACCTCAAAATACATACAGTCGTGTGCACAAGGCCCAATAGAGAATTGTAAGGGAACTTGTAGGGGATACAAAGAAATGTCTGACAGATATATATATAATATAATATATAATATATATCATATCTGCTAATACCTACATAGTAGGTATTACTGAAAAATGGAGGCCACGCTAGCACGTACCATATTGTCGGCTGCCACCGTACCACCCTCAGTGCCACATAAATATCATACCCAGAATGACAGAGTCATCGGGAATATAATTAGACAAAGTGCTGTTGTAGCTGACCTCAACCAATTAAAACTATTATTAGCAGGATATGCTGGAGGCCGAGCCTCGGTACTGCCATCTCATTTGTTTCATCAGGATTTCTTGAAAATACTTAACCGTCATACGTGATGGCTGAGAATGATAGCATATGGCAGCACCGCCTTTCCCTGCGCATGAGAACAGGTTAGCAAGTTGGAGTATGGCCGTTGGAAGGTTGGAGGAGGTCACATCGAAGTGTTTGGTAGTTTATTCGATTTTGATGAAGTGTAGACCCCCAAATGACAATTACATGTTCAAGAAGAAGTTTTACGACAGGTGGTTTATTCTTCATCTCAAGATGGTGGGTGGAAGAACGCAGATCATTCCTTGTCTCTACGAGGCCAGATTTCCTGGCAGACCTACACGTGGGAACAGTGGCGGATCCAGAGCCTGGTCTCGGGCGGGGCACTTCCAGATTGTTTTGTGGCGGCGGACAGAAGATAATGTGGCAACACACAGGTACTTGTGGCATGGCGGATCCGGCGTGCTGTTCACCCGCCAGAACAGCCTGCTGGATAGCCATGCCACAAGTGTGAAAGTACCCTTATACAGTGGTAATATAACTGAGGAGGGGTATAGGGGGACATTATACTGGTGGTAATATAACTGAGGGGTATTAGGGTATATTATACCTGAGGAGGGGTAATATAACTTAGGAGGGGTATCAGGGGACATCACATTGTATACAGGTGGTAATATAACTGAGGGGTATCAGGATAAATTATACAGAGGGTAATAGAACTGAGGAGGGGTATCAGCCTGAAACCCCTCCTCAGTTATATTACCCCCTGTATAATATACCCTGAGACCCCTCAGTTATATTACCACCTGTATAATGTCCCCTGACACCCCTCCTTAGTTATATTAGCCCTGTATAATGTCCCCCTATAGCCCTCCTCAGTTATATTACACTGATACCCCCAGTTATATTACCCCTGTATAATGTACCCTGATACCCCTCAGTTATATGACTGAGGGGTATCAGGGTACATTACTGGGGGTAATATAACTGAGCTGAGGAGGGGTGCTGCAGGCAGGGCAGACTTGAGACATTCTTTTACATTAACACTTAGTCTGGAACTAGTTGACTCACACTCACTGACGACTAGGGACAGGAGGACTGGATGGAGAGCAGAAGGCTGCAGCTGGGCAAGCTGCCGCCCTCACCTCACTTTACAGGCGCTGCGCGGGAGCCGGGACGGCGTGGTGATGGTGAGTCAGTGTGACTGACCTGTGACGCAGCTCAAGCAGGGCAGGCAGCAGGCTCTTCCTTCACCAGTTCAACTTCACTGGCACTAGTCTGCAGCCAGTGAACCGCCCAGACGGGGCCACTCCCTCTCCCCTAGCTGAGTGCGTGCACCAGCCGCACGCACAGCTCTGCCTCCGCCCCCTAATACTATGAGTTAACTAGTTAGCAGCCCGGCCGCAGCACAGGTATTGCAATTGTGCGGGCGTCGGGCGTGCAGTGCCCAGGGCCAGGCCAGGGGAATAAGGAATTATTTAAAATGTCTGCTGCTTCTCGGGGGGCAGTGCCCGTTGCCCCCTGGATCCGCCAGTGCGTGGGAAGAGGGTTTGTGACCAATTTCAGCCATTCACACAGTTGACAATTTTCAATTTGCGTTTTCCTGTGTTTACGGTACTTTCACACTTGCGTTAAGTGATCCGACAAGCAGTTCCCTCGCCTAAACTGCCTGCCGGATCCGGCAATCTGCACGCAAGCGGAAAGCATTTGAAGACTGATCCGGCATTGCAAGAACAGATCCATCTCCACTAGTCTTGCGGAGAGACGGATCCGTTATATTTTTTTTTCACATTTTTACTGGTCTGCACATTCCAATGGGAATAAATGCCCGATCGGGCATTCCAGCAAGTGTTCCGGAATTTTGGATGGAGATAAGGGTACTTTCACACTAGCGTTATTCTTTTCCGGCATAGAGTTCCATCATAGGGGCTCTATACTGGAAAAGAACTGATCAGGATTATCCCAATGCATTCTGAATGGAGAGAAATCCGTTCAGGATGCATCAGGATGTCTTCCGTTCGGTCTTTTTGACATTTCAGGATGGAGATAATACCGCAGCAGGATGGAGATAAGCCCCATTCACTTGAATGGTAATGAGCTGCTCCTAGGCTACGTGACCGATGAGCGTGTTGTCACAGGCCTACAGAAACCAGCGAAAATACATATGGTCGAGATAATTCCTTTAAGGCCACATGCACACAAACTTAACTTTTTTTTCTGTGTCCGTTCCATTGTTTTTGTGGATAGGATGTGGACCCATTCATTTCAATGGGTCTGCAAAAAATGTGGACAGCACATCACGTGCTGTTCGTATCCGTATGTCCGCTCCGTAGCCCCTCAAAAAATATAGAGCATGTCCCGTTTTGCGGACAAGGATAGGCATTGTTACAATGGATCCGCAAAAAAATGGATGCAACACGGATGTCACACGGATCTCATCCGTATTTGTTGCGGATCCGTATTTTGCGGACAGCAAAATACATATGGTCGTCTGTAGAGTTGAGCGAACTTGTGTTTTAAGTTTGGCGTCCAAAGTTCGGGTTCGGGTTATCCAAGCATCCAGTTATGGACTCCGCTACCACGGACCATAACGGCATTTGAAATCCATAAGGGGATTCTTCAATGAACCCGAACCTTGGACAACACAAAGGACCTGTGCATGTAGCCCTAATGTCCAAAAACAGCTGCGGAACTTTGCTCTACTTACCATGTACAGATCCTGAGTCACAACCTATGTTATAGCACGAGGCTGCATTTACGTTTCAGAGCTGAAATCTCCATCCATCCAATCTCTCGCTGCAAATGCTGCACCCTCTGCACTTTGATTGACAGGGCCAGATGTGATGATGTTTTCACTGCCTGGTCCTGTCAAAGTGCAGGAGGCGCGGCACTTGCAGAGAGAGCAGAGCCTCTAGGTGTAATGGTAACGCCCCCGTTGCTCCTAGAGGCTCATTTGCATATATTAAAACTTCATTTTTCTCAGCAATGAGGGCACTTATGACCATGGGACCAACACAGATGCCTTCAGCTACCAAGTGCACATGTAACAGGTCAGCCAGTGTCATAGGTACAAATCTGCTGCTGACAGATCTGCTTTTCAGAGTGGGACTTGCAATCCATTATATCCACATGTACTATTGTGTGATTTGCACCATACTTTTGCATTGGTAAAAAGATACATAGAAGACATTGGGCTGTAAAGACACCTTCAGTTCTCGATACGAAGTTAGCCACAAAATATCATTATATATATATTATAATAATATTTCATGCTCTGATGCTCTCCTTTGCCCTGTGCCGAATCGTGCAGGAAAAAGGCTTTTTTTGGAGATCCGTTGACGTACCGTCTCTCCATTGGTAAAGCTCGGTGGAGGCTTCCGCCTAGCAGTGAGCCCTGTGACATCACCGGTACTAATGGGCGGGCTTTAGTGCTTCTTGTAAAAGGGCTAGGGCAGCACTAAAGCCTGCCCATCAGTGTCGGCGCAGGGCAAGGGAGAGCATTGGAGCATGAAATGGGGCTGAGTGGGGATATGTCCGGGTTCAGCTCTGAATTGAGACAACCCCCTTAATCTTGTCTGTAAACTGCATGGTATTGAGCAGGAGGAGCTGAGGAGATGGACCTACGATTTGTGGGACTAGATTCAGTAAACAATTCCCACCATGCCCTGCTGTAGACTGATAGCTGTAAGCTGTCTAGGCATGCTGGGAGTTGTGGTTTTGCAACAGCCGGAGGGCCGCAGGTTGGGCATCCCTGCATTAGACAAAACTCAATCAAAGGAGCATTCCCATCACAGACATGGATGGGATGTGCCATCAATGTCAGATAGGTCTGGGACCTGCTCTTATGTCCAGAATGTGACCACGTGCGCAAGTGTGACCCCCTGTTCTCCGCTATGGGAGTTCCAAAAATAGTTGAACGCTGGCTCATTTATTTCCGACAGTCCCGTAGCGGTGAATGAAGAGGTGGCCGCGCTTGCTCGGCTGTTTTGAGAGCTCCCATAACAGTGAATGGAGAGTACACCGCGCATGCACAGTGCATTCTCCTTCACTTTGGAGGACCTACACCTACCTGACATTGGTGGCTTATGCTCGCCATATGCCATCCATGTCTGAGATGGGTATAACCCTTTACAGTCTATGGGGGGCTCCCCAATGGAAGATGTCAGGGCAAAGCAAGTCTAGAGATGCTGTAATTCAACATGTCCGATCTTTTGCTGACACAGAAGATGAGTCCCTACCAGTGGTGTCTGGCAGGTTTCAGGCTGTGACTTATTCCCCTCTCCCAATTATAAAGAACAAGCACATTTGGCCGAGTTATTTCCTGCATATGACCTGATTAAGAAATCAATTCTGCACCTTAATGAAGGTCCTTTTGGCTCCTGTAGTCCCCATGCTGTGATTTCACTGCTGATTGTGTCTGGTCTTCAGAATGGTGAAGGCTCACAGACTGTAGAGAATTAAAGATGCTCTAGATTCAATTTAGGAAATAATATTTAGAGTGAAGCCGGTGCCCATAATGGATGGTGAGTCCTGGCGAATGGATGAGACAATTGTAAGCATCATTAGTTAAATAAACACTTTACTCGTTGCCGGCGTAAACTGTTCTGCGAGAGCTCGGAGTTCTACGTGTGAGGATGGCGCAGCGTCTAGAGGAAGAAAAAAAAACACAATTGGAGGAAATTGTTCGAGACACAAAGACGATAACCTCTGCCCATTACGCTGCGTGTGCGGTTCTGCCCCCTAGGGACTTCACCAGCGGCGGGGGAAGAAATGATACTTATCAGACACTCTCAGCTATCAATATGTTTCTTCCTGATCCACAGTATTAATACAAGATCCCTGCAGGCGACGCGGATAAACGGCCCCATTCAATGTCAGTAATGGACCCTTGTACAGACATTATCTACGTCTCATGTCTGGAAAAAAAGATGTCTGTAGATAATCTGCAAAAGAAAAAACAAAGAGAGATAGCTATGAGATAGAGAGATAGACAGACATGAGATAGATAGATAGATAGATAGATAGATAGATAGATAGATATGAGACAGATGATAGATAATAGATAGATAGATAGATAGATAGATAGATAGATAGATAGATAGATAATAGATAAATAGATAGATAGATAGATAGATAGATAGATAATAGATAGATAGATAGATAGATAGATAGATAATAAATAGATAGATAGATAGATAGATAGATAAACGATAGGAGATAGCTAGACGGATAGATTGATGGAGAGAAGATGGACAGGCATATTTCATTACAATTGTGTAACCCCAGTGCTGCTCAATCACTCCCTGTCTTGTGAGCAGTCTAATAGCAGATTGCGCTGTCTCTGGCACCTGTGCGCTCATTAACACAGTAAATATGCATTGCCTAATATTAGAGATAGTGCAGTGAGATAGCCCAGAGACTGTCTGGTCTCAGCAGAAGGAAACATGACTAACCTCAGGCGGTAGGGTTACAATATCTAATAACCAAGTGACAGATGAGGTGGTATTTTATGATGAAGGCTCTTAAGTAGAATTTATATTGCTGTCCGCAGAAAGTGACAGGGAACCCTTACTGATAGCAATGTCAAGAGCCTAGACACAGACCTGACAACTCTGTGCTCTGCTCCACAGAGAGAAGGAAAATAGATGGATAGGGATGGACGGACAGACCGGCAGAAAGATAGATAGATAGATAGATAGATAGATAGATAGATAGATAGATAGATATGAAATAGATAGATATATAATAGATAGATAAATAGATAGATGAAAGCTAGATAGATAGATAGATAGATAGATAGATAGATAGATAGATAGGAGATAGAATAGATAATAGATAGCGGATAGATAATAGATAGAAGATAGATAGATAGATAATAGATAGATAGATAGATAGATAGAAAATAGATAGATAGATAATAGATAGATAGATAGATAGATAGATAGATAGATAGATAGATAACAGATGAAAACATAGAATGTCTCGATTTTTTTATTATTTGAGTTATCAATCTGCACAAAATCTATTATTTCGGTTTGAGTTAAAAAAGGAAAAAAAAGTACTTTAAGGGTAAGCCGATAATTGTGAAAGTTTTCACAGAAGAAAAGGGTTAATTAAAAGAGAAGAAGACAGAGACCCATCCCTTGTGCAGGGGTTTGTGATGCTTGTAATTCATTCAGCGGTGTGCTTTTTAAGAGGCCGGGGAGGGGTCATGTGACAACCCACGTCAAAGAGAGTAGCACAGACTTGTGTGGATCCCCCTCCCACATCCCATTCACAGCTCCAGAAGGCTGATAGCTCCTGTCTAACCCCAGTGAGTTCCAGTAGTATGAGCTGTCTCTCTCTCCAACAAGATCAAATGGAGCCATTTAATGAGGAGATTCCACTGCCTTTACCATGCAGTTTCCACTATCAGTAATTTAAGTCTCTCTGCCACAGCACAAGAAGATCAAGGCTGCACCTTGCTTTTTTTTTTTTTTTTTTTTTGCTTTTTTTTTTTTATAGCCTTTTTCTCCTAGGAAGTTGCAAGAAAACAAACCAAACTATCCAAGAGTTTCAACTGAGATTTCCAAAATACAAGTGTGTTGATGTGTTCATTGGAAACTAACTGAAAAAAGGTGGGTCATTCTCCTTTTTTAGCAGGCAGAGATGTAGCAGAGCTGAATCTGCCACCGGACTGTTTCCGTCGAGCGCTAAAGGATCATGCAGTCGGCTTACCTGCAGTCTTCTGGAAAACCCCATTGTGAGATTATCATGGGTTGCGCCATATGACAAACTCAGCTCTGCTGCGTCTGTAAATGATCCATTGTGTTCTAATTATGATTATTGGCTCCTGTGCTTTTGTAAATGCATTTCCTGCCATTTACCCTATGACAACCCCCTAGCAAACCGACGATGCTGACAACGGCATGTTATAATTGTCTCCATAGTCTGAACTGGATGGACGGATGTCTTTTCTCAGTCTTACAAACTATGTTACTATGTTGCCACCTTATTTGTAAATATTTTTTATATTTTTGTTCTCAGATTTTATTCTAAACAAACAAACAAACAATGAAAACATAAATAGTATCATCTTGCACGAATGTAACGTATACATACATTTATGTGAAATGGTCACTTAACCCTTTGGAGCGGCATCCATTGTGCTTCATGGTAACTAGTAGTGCGGTCCACAGGATAAGCTATAATTGGCTAGTGCCCAGATGACAAACTCAGCCCTAGTGCATCTGGCAAAAGTCCGGCTCTGCTGCATCTGTAGTGGAACAATTAGAAATCATCTTCCACGAGATGTCTGTCATGGCGGCAGTTACATAAAGGAGGCTGTAAAAAGAAATAAATAGGGAATATTTATATCCGATTGCATCTCTCAGGTCCCTGGGCTCCGACTAAAAATACAAGAACTCCCCAGGTGATGACATTTGCATTTCAAATAACAGCAAAGTACGGACTAAGATGCCAGTGTCTGGTCTCTGGCTGCAACACCAAAGACTTGGCAGGAGATGAGATATTTAGGGGAAAGTTGGGCGTATGGAAGGTGTATGTTTAACTCCGATCAGGTTGACATTACTCTTTTATGATGTTGTGTGTGTGTTGCTGGGGAAAGAGGGATGTTCTGTCGCTTTAAGTGCCCGGCAGTTCCCTGGAGTGGATAGGAGTTTGACCAATAGAAGTACAAAGAGGATTCTAAATAATTTCTCACCGACAAAAGCCAAGACATTCTGGTGTAAACGGCTTGCTAAACTACTCAACAAGCAGGGGCTATAGGCAGCAGCACAGAGCAGGATTTCTGATCTTCCTCATAATCATTTCATGAGACATTGGAGCTTCTAGCTGTCACTCAGGCGCTGCAATGAATCTGCTTTCTAATCACCGGCATGGGAGTAGCTGTGAGCAGTCCAAACTTTCATCGAAACACTTTTCTGCGCCTAAAATTAAGGGTCATTAAAAAGCTGACACATACAAAAGGTAGGAGGCTACTGGGGGTAAGAGGAAGGGGCAACCGGGGAGGAAGAGACTACTGGAGAGTGAGAGGAAGGGGCTAACGGGGAGGAAAAGACTACTGGAGAGTAAGAGGAAGGGGCTACCAGGGAGGAAGAGACTACTAGAGAGTAAGAGGAAGGGGCTAACGGGGAGGATGAGACTACTAGAGAGTAAGAGGAATGGGCTACCTGGGAGGATGAGACTACTAGACAGTAAGAGGAAGGGGCTACCTGGGAGGATGAGACTACTAGACAGTAAGAGGAAGGGGCTACCGGGGAGTAAGAGACTACTGGAGAGTAAGAGGAAGGGGCTACCGGGGAGGAAGAGACTACTGGAGAGCAAGAGGAAGGGGCTACTGGAGAGCAAGAGGAAGGGGAACCAGGGGGTAAGAGACTACTGGAGAATAAGAGGAAGGGGCTACTGGGGAGCAAGAAGAAGAAGGGGCAACAAGGGAGTAAGAGACTCCTGAAGAGTAAGGGGCAACCAAGGGGTAAGAGACAACCGGAGAGAAAGAGGAAGGGGCTGGATGAAATAGGCTACAGGTGAGTGGGTGGAAGGGGCTACTGAGGAGTGAGAGGAAGGGGCTACTGAGGAGTGAGAGGAAGGGGCTACTGAGGAGTGAGAGGAAGGGGCTCCTGGGGGCTTAAAGGAAGGGACTGCTAGAGAGTAATAAGAAGAGGCTACTGCACATTAAGAGTAATGGGGGCTACTAAGGAATGGGAGGAAGGGGCTACAGAGGAATGAGAGAGAGAGGCATTACTGGGGAGGAGGGAGGGCTATCAGGGAATTAGAGGAAAAGTTTACTGAAGAGTAAGTGACTATCGGGGTAAGAGGAAAGGGCTATTATGGAACAAGAGACTACTAAAGAGAGGGCATGGGGGAGAGAGTTGTTCAAATAGGAGGAAGGGGTTTCTTGGGTGTAACCGACTACTTGGGAATAAGATAAGGAGGCTACTATGGAGACTACTGGGGGAGTATAAGAGAAGAGTTACTGGGGATTAAGTGGCTACTGAGCATCGTAGAAAGTCTACAGCAGGACTTGTGTGATACAGGGATATGAGAATGTCTCATTTTATTTTCAAGCAAGGGGGCATACACTGTATTTGATGCTAGAGGCAATTTATTGTTTCGAAAATCACTCCAGCATGACATTGTTTACTGAGGTGACACATTTTCTGGCGTTCTATAGCTAGGAATGTTTTTGCAGTCTTTGCTGGCACAGATGTAGCAGAGCTGGATCTGCTATTTAACTCTTAAGATCTGCCTACTGACAACTGACTGTATCATGAGTTGTACCACGTGACAAACTCAGCTCTGCCACACTTTCACTGTATAATGTCTTTAGCAAATGCTTTAAGATCTATTGATTGTTAGGGAGATGTCGCTCCTCGCTCCTGGCTCAATGCCCTTTCGTTCTGGGCTTTAGGCTGCATGATGATCGTGGGGGTTTATCTGCGGTTCTGAAAGGGTTAAACCCGTCCATCATTTTCAACGCACGTCGTATTCAGTATTGGATCTGCACGTACTGTAGGTTTGCCAGTACAGATGGCAGAACGGATTCTTGTGGGTCATGATTCACTGCGATCTGGGCCGACGGAGAAGAAAGAGATCAGTGAATTTGCTCGCCTCTAGCTTTGGGTGAACCCAGACGGCAGAGGGCCCCAGTGTTAGAACAGTATAGGGGCCCTTTCGTTTATTATTGAGCACCCTCTAAAATTTCCCACCAGTAATTTATTTTCTCAGTCCATGACATGCAATCTAAAAGACAGTAGGAAACTGCTTTATGTCCCTTTATGCACTGGGCCCCTATGCCGCTGCACAGGTGGCACATAGGCTATGCATTGGCTTTCGGTGGTTCCTAAGGAGTTACACGGGATTGCCTGCTCCCTATTGCGATGTAATTCCCTGCTCTCTGCTCTCAGTCCCAGCACTGGCCGCTTGTCTCTGTGCCTCCCCATAGCCAGACTCTTGGGTTGTAGTTCAGGGACCACCGCCAAATTCTTTCTGAATCTTTTTAGTGAAAGTGAATTGAAATAACGAAAACCGTAGAGGAAAAGAAATCTTAATACCTGCAAATGAAAAGAATGTGACTAGAGCTTGCAGTCGTATCTGGAACAAAGCCATACGCTTTGGGTTTTTCTTGTATTTTTCTCCCAGACAGAGACGTATTAGAAGTATGAGGGCGCCCTCTACTGGCCGTCGTGTGTCACTGAATTCAGGATTCCCTATCTGGATGCTATTACCTCACACGAAATTCAATATGGTGACGTTCAACAACATTAGGCCGCCCACTTCATTGTCATTTGCTGTAAATAGATTTTTTTTCCCCCGCCCATGTTAACTTTATGGAAAGATAAGTATTTTTGAATTGTTTAGCAGGAAAGATTTTTCTATCATTTTTATGGATGAGGTTAGAGGGAAAGAGGATTCTAGGTTCCCTAGAAGACCACCCCCTTATTCAGACCAGATTTTAAAATTTCCGTTCTGACCTATATTTTGCATACTTGCCATCTTCTGTGAGAGGGCCACCCCTAGAAGACCACTATTCCAAGCAATTTTGGGTTGTTTCAAAGAGGGTTCACAGCATGTTTGCTCCCTGAGTAAAATAGACCTTTGAGAGGGCCACCCCCTAGAAGACCACCCCCTTATTCAGACCAGATTTTCAGTTCTGACCTGTATTATACACACTTTCCATCTTCTGTGAGAGGGCCACCCCTAGAAGACCACTATTCCAAGCAATTTTGGGTTGTTTCAAAGAGGGTTCACAGCATTTTTGCTCCCTGAGTGAATCGGACCTCCACCCCTTACTCAAACAGGAGATGGGAAAAAGCAGTAATGGCTGGCTTACAGTGAAACCTCTCCAAAACCCATCTCTTGGAGAAGACCTTCCCCATCAAGAATAGATTTTTATGGCAAATTTTCAACTCTCCTACCTAGAGTATGTTTCTGTCTCTTCTTTGAAAGGATTACCCCTCTAGAAGAGAAATACTTGAGGCAAAGTTTCCCCTCGCCTCATGGAGGTCTGTCTGACTAGACATTTGGTTCATGGACAGGATAGTCCTAAACACTTGATATCTATGAAATGCAGCAAAGGGCTGAAGTCATTATTAAAGGAATGTCCTTGGCATAAGTAGGCACAGGGCGGTTAATCTAGACAGGGTGCATGTTTTTACAAGGAAATTTCTGTTTCTTTCTTACTGGAGGTTGTCCTAATGCTCGTAACATGCTAAACCCTTTCTCTGCTTAGCTGTTTTTAATATGAAACATCTGAATGTTTGTGGTATGGAGCACTGGGGTCAATCAGAAAACTCTTCGTATATTAAATATTGTCTACTAACCCTGTAAAACATATAGCAGACATCATGTATCATCACTGATGTGTACGGTCCATTCTTAATTTGGTACATTCTTTATATAGAGATGTAGCAGAGCTGAGTTTGTTGTTTATCTATGGCAGGGATGGCCAACCTGAGGCCCTCCAGCTGTTACAAAACTACAACTCCCAGCATGCACCGACTGCCTACAGCTATCAGCCTACAGCAGGGCATGGTGGGAGTTGTAGTTTTACAACAGCTGGAGAGCCTCAGGTTGGCCATGCCTGATCTACTGTATGGTATACATAGAACTGCAGGTACATTTACTGTAGATAGATAGATATGAGATCATGAATAGACGATGATAGATAGATAGATAGATAGATAGATAGATAGATAGATATGAAATAGATTAAATAGGTAGACAGACAGATGGACACAAAGGCAGACAGATAGATGACAGATAGATGATAGATAGATAGATAGATAGATAGATAGATACTAGATGATAGATAATAGAGTTTAGAGAGAGAGAGAGAGAGATAAATAGATAGATAATGGATGGATAGATAGATAGATAGATAGATAGATAGATAGATAGATAGATACAAGACAGATAGATGGATGGATGGATGGATAGATAATAGATAGATAGAGAGATAAATAGATAGATAGATAGATAGATAGATAGAGAGATAAATTGATAGATAATGGATGGATAGATGTATAATAGATAGATAGCTACAAGACAGATAGATGGATGGATGGATGGATGGATAGGAGATAGATTGATACGATGATTATTCCCTCTAGATTCTTCTCTCGGCTGGCAGGGTAATTGATGCTGGTAGACAGTGATGCTCCCAGCGAGTGATGCGCTGAATATGACGCAGGAGCTTTGCTGGTCTCCTGTTACTGAGGAGATTGCTTTATTTCGCATTGTCTCCAGTAGATTGTTAGCTCTGCCTTACAAGTCTTCACTTCAGCAGAGTTCAGGGCTGTACTGTGCCAGATAGCCGCACACTGTACTGCACATTGCTGTTTCTTTCCTGCAGGCCGTGCAGTGAAATGCAAGCCACTTGGTAAAATGTGACCTTTAAAGGAATGTAAACCATGCAAGTTACAATCACTGGAATTCCGGATTTAAGTTTATTGTTCAGGTGACTTGTCACAGAAAGTGTCTCCTCATTCTGATTAATAACAACGTGTCCTCTCGATCAGTGTTTCTTCCTTCTGATCATCTCTTGGCTATTTCTTATATGGCTGAATGAGCCCCTCTAGAGCTATGATCTGACTAAATATGGCAGAAATTTCCATTCACCGTAGAACCTACCAATAAAGGGTGTGGAGGTAACAGTCACACATTAGCCCTGGTGTCCGAGGGAACCCAATGGTGCTTCTGCCACATAAGAAGGCACCAGTATTATCTATAATGTAAGGTAGCTGGGGCTTGTTTCAAATTTTAGAAGCTTCTGTTTATGTCTCTGTCATTGGAACATATTTCCCTTAGGTTTCTTAGTCCTACTGCACCCAAAAGAAGCCACACTGTGAACTGGTTTGCAAAATTCTATTTCTTATAGTTCAACCTCTCTTAACCAGTTCTACACATTCTTCGGCAGTGAAAGACTGTACTGATACCTATTGGGACAACTGTCCCAACGACATCCCGGGGACCTACGGGGGTCCCCTGTGCATTCCTAAAACATGTGACTTCTGAGACATGATGGAACATTGACATCATGTGTGGAATATCAATCTTAGTCATCTTTATAGAAGGTACACTGGTTGACCAAAAAAAAGCTCATCTGGATAGAAAAGTCAGATTGGTGCAGGATTCGGCATGCAGTTATGTCTCAGGCAGTGTTCTGATTAAACACTGGGTTTTGCCACAAGAAGGCGTAAAAGTGTTTCCCCTGCTTACCTATAAAAAAAACTCTCAGGGGCTCCCTTTGGGTAGTGTACCTCATGGTAAAAGATCGTTGCCTGCTAGACATGCATTTAAGACACAGTCGAAGACATTTTGCCCAGTTAAAAGACTTTCAGAGGGGGTGCATCATTAGACTGAGCAGAGAAGCAGGGTGGCTATTTCGACGAATTGCCCACCATCTAGGCCATTGTAACCTAGCTGGTAGGAGGTGCTGAGAGCAGTGGTTATGTGAGATCACACACACAAGGCGAGCAGGCTCATGATGGCCCAGACAGACCACCAGTAGATAGGATTGTTTGATCCACCGACAAGCACATGCATGAAAGATGGAAATTGATTGGTTGATTTAGGCAACTAAGTTAGTTTTCCTTTACGTCAATTTTTGATAAATCTCCCCCATTGTTTAGAAAGGCCACCATGTAATACTACATTTACCTGCTGGGAAAAAAACCTGCTGATTTCTAAAGTTGAGCCCGTGGAGATCAGCTGACCAAAGGATAGGCTTCTATGAGGGTTTCTTCATGAAACCACCCATTTCAGATATCCAATAGGTACATTTTAAAAAGGATTTTGAGCCCTACAACTGTCTTCTTAAAGGGGCCTTCTACTTTTCAATGTTTTCATTGACATAGATGAAAAGTTGTTATTAGTAGAGAGGGTGTAGCCTTGTGGAAAGCACCGGAACCCCTTCAACACTGGTTGGAGACTTTTAAAGCTCAAGATGTTCTTGCCGTCCATTACTTTGGTTTTCCATTTGGCTTCTTGGCCTCCATGACTTTGATTTTGACTTCTGCTTCCCTCCAAGTCAATGGCCAATACTTAAGTGGTCATGGGACATCGCCAAACTTTGTTATCTGATTGCACTACTCTATCCTAACTTGCTTTAATGACGTATCTCAAGAGGAAAAACTATAGATACTTGATGTGTAGATGTTTTGCTTTCATCACGATAATGGTTACTAGCCAAGATTTCTATTTTTTGCCACCCCATTTACAACTGGAATAATTGCATTTGGATGTTTTCGCCCACAGTGCCTTATAAATAGGAGCTGGCATTACGATTAGTTTGCAGTTTTTAGACTATAGCCACAACATGGATCAATAGTTATGACTTATTTAGTTTTCTAGTAACTGAAGTTTAATGTATGCAGAGAAGTCTTGATGTTGTGTTCACTTGGAAAGGTTTGGAGATAGACCCAATATCAGGCAGCATCCTTGCTTGTACATGTACATGCAGTTATTTGCGTTGGCAATGAGAACTTAGACACAAGTCAACAGAGCATCGGGGGAGGATGGCGGAGGGATGAGTAATTTTGGCTGTTGAAAATAAGAATTTCTTTAGAATGTTAGAATGTGTGAAAGCCAAATATAGCTTGCTTCAATTATGGAAGTGTGTCAAAAAATGTGTGAAATGTACAGAGAAATCCCATACAAATTGGCTTTAATGCACAGGCATAATTGGTTCTGATGCAACCGGCAGACCTCACAACGCTGTAAGTCAGTCTTTCCTTTAACCGGTTGAATGCCATTTATGATAATAGAGAAGTTCTTGGGAAAAAAGAAAGTATCTATATGCATGTGGCTCTTTCTTTAAAATGTTATAGATATGGTGTTACTTGTGTCATACAACAAGATTTTGTTTAAAGGGGTTTTCGAGATTCAAAGGGAGGTCATCAATATCAGATCACCTGGGGTCCAACACCCCTGGGACCCCAGCCTATCTGCTTTTGAAGGACAAGGCCCACAGCTTACCAAGCACAGCATCATCCACTGGATAGCCGTTGTGCTTGGTATTCCAGCACAGTTCCATTCACTTGAAGAGGATTGAGTTATGCCTAGGCTATGTGACCAATGAACGTGACATCAGTGGCCTAGGAAGAGGCTATGGTGCTCTTCAGAATGCTGATCGGTGGGAGTCTTGTGAGTCACACCCCCGCTGATCTGATATTGATGACCTATCCTGAGGAAATCAAAATCTTGGACAGATCTTTTAAATTAACTGTCCTATTTTCTGAAGTCAGTATTGGTACCCTTTGGGGTATCCTAAGCACTTGTGGGGGTTATAAAATACTCAACTCCATTGCTCCACAGATTATATTCTGGCACGTGGCTTCAAAGTGGAGTGAATAGGCAGATGTTGGTGGGTGACATCACCAGCTGACTTCTATATAAGAGTTTTATGACAGTCGTGGTGACATGAGTTGTTGGCATGACTATCATTAACAACCTCTAGCACATTTTTATTGACTGTAATCCTGGAAAGTCTCGTATGGAAGCGATTGTCCAGGATTAGGAATACATGGCTGCTGTCTTCCAAAAATAGCATCATATATGTCCGCATTTTGTTTGTGGAATTGCAACTTAACCCCAATGACTTTAATGAAGCTGAGATGCAATACAAGATACAACCCTTTGACTAGTATAATGGAATTTCTAGAAGAAGAAGGCTGCCATCTTGTTTCTCCAATGTTGTACAATTCCCTTATCGGGAATCTGTCAGCATTAAAGACATTGTGCCTGATTTAACAGTGAATTTCCTGGTAACAAACTCTTATTATACTCTGCCCACAAGTTTTTAAATAGCTGTCTCACCACAATATACCCCTTTAACATGCAAGTCATCTAAGAAACCTGGAAACCACAGCCAGCCATGTATTTATCTTGATGGCACCACTGAGATGTTACTTGCTAATACTATCCTATCTAGCTTATAGAGGGGGTGCCAATTGGACAAGCCCCTCTACGACATCCATATTTCTTAACAGAGTAATTATTAATTTGTAAGCATTAAAAAGAAATGAAAACAATGCTATATCTGTGCATAAATGAATCGAAGAAAGAGTGGCCATTGGTGTGACATCTTGGTTTACTGGCAATGAACACATCGGATTTCTAGGTCCAACATACTGTGCTCTCAATCTTTGTTACCTTTTTATGATGGAGAGCTTCAAATCTCATCTGCGTAGACAAAAACTTACCACAATAAAATTCTGACCACCTGCAGCCACCCCTAGGGGGAGCTTGAGAGTCTACTGCATAAATTGCTTTAGTATTGAGATCAATGCACTTTTGAGTTAATTTTAAAAATTATATGAAAATAATATGTAAGGGCGTAAGCAATTTTTAAATTCAGCTTTGAGTAGAATTATCTTGTACGAGGCATGAACTAGAGCGGAGTAAAGGGTAAATTACTGAAGGATTCCAATTAGCTGGAACGTCAAGAATAGGAAATGTAACAAAAATCAGGAATTAATAATAAGATCATACGAGCTTACCCTCTGAATGCCTCCCTGTATACCTTCAGCAGAGTCTCAGAAGTCAGTGGGTATCTCTTCCTGATGGAATTACTAACTTGACTCTTTCATATGATTCTGATGACTACTTAGTTTTCTCCACTGTTTTGCAAAATTGCTGTTCAGACAGATTCATCTCGCTGTGTAATTCTGAAACAAGCACTCTTGGTTATTTCAAACTGTGAGCTGGCTCCTGAAGAGGGGTTTTGAAAAAGAAATCCTGCAGAGCCCTCAATGAGTAAAATGTGCAACTCCTTCAGCGGCGATGCTGGTCAGGAGGAACATGCTCTGTGTACCGACAAATTGTACTCTGCAACTGTGCTGCCGAATGTGCTCCAGTTATGACTTTGGTGTCCATGTGAGTTCTTAGAAACACAACTTTAAATGTGAATATTACAGTTAATTCCAAGAACAACCCCCCTTCCCCATTTTCCCTAGGGAGTTTATTTTAAGAAGGTCTTCACCTTATGGAGTCAATGGTTAGCAGTGATCTTCCTTTCACAATTTACAAAATAGGGTTAAACTTGATAGGGTTCTGGGGTTCCTTGGGACTATATACAAAAAGCTTCTTTCAGATAACCTGTGGACAGAAGACATTATGAACCTGATATATATAAGTCTTATATACATATATATACTTATATACATACCCTTCCTTTGCTCCGCCGATTCCGCAATCCTGGCTCCGTTCACATGACCACCTTACTGGCTGAAGGCCCTTTTTCTGACGTTGCGAAAGGATGTCCTCTGCTTTCTTCCTGTTTAGCTACATCTACATACAGAGGAGTGACAGAAGGGTAATTACAGATCAAAGTATCTTCTTTCCACAGGTTATCGGAAACAAACTTAGTAGGTACAGGGAACCCCTTTGATGCCTAATAAATAAGTATGAATACACAAGGAGGGAGACCACCAGCCCCCGGCCAAACAGCTCTCCACATATCAGCTCCCTGGTCAATTTTGTGGGTGCCATTGGATGAAGATGCATTAAGATTCTGGTCATACATTGTTTTCCCTACATTTTTGTATTTTTTACAGAAAAACTGAGAGCAGGAACACTAAAAGGGTGCACAGGTAGCAGTGACGTTTTTTTTTACATGCTACATAAGAAGACTCTATTATTACAAGAGAAAATTATAAGGGAGGGGTCCTGTTGCAGATTTTCCACTGGTGGTCCATGTGCATCAAAGCACATCTCTGACTTGGGCTCTGTTCACACTTCCATCAAGTTTTTCATGTTCCTCTTTCATCATATAAACAGAAAAAATTAAAATAATGGAGTTTCAGGTCCATCATATGAAAGATACCAATGGATCCCTTTGATTTATAACGGCATGCATCTGATTTTGTCCCACTCTCCTTTGGGGAGCACCACCAATGAGGCCAAGTGAGGCGATTTCCTCAGGCGGCAAGACCTAGAGACAAGTGGGGGCAGTGGCAATATCTCTCTATATTCAACTGTATCACAGTATGCCTTAAACAGTAGGACTGGAGTGGTTGGGCGCCATTTAAATTTCCGCCTCAGGCAGCAGAAAGGCTAGGTGCACCCCTGACTGTCCTTCATATTGATATAAAGAATGGAGCACTATTTTTCCTGTCACCATGCTGCATACTGCGCTATGTTTGTTAACAAACACGACAGAATCTCCTGACGGAAGTGTGAACATGGCCTTATAGAGACTTTTTCGTTACCGATCCAATGGTATCACATGGATTTTTGAAGCCACCAGTCAGGTTCTGTTCCACCAGGTTTCTAGTGCATTTGGCATGCAGAATAGTCTGGACTCCCCTCTATTATCCCGATATGAGAGCCACTACAAAAAGTGAATCCAGCTCTGAAGGACTTGATGCACCTATATGTATTACCTGGTCACCTATTCATTTTGGTTGTCAGCAGATTGTAGGGGGATTTCAGCAATTGGATCATTATGAAAGGGGGTTGTCCAGTTGAGATAACCCTGTTAACTTCAGTCGCACAGCAGGTGATGAGCAGCGTTATACTTCAGATGTCCTGAACAGGTTTACATTTTTCAGAACCATTTGGCCATTAGGGGCAGTGTTCATTTTTATGCTCTCATAAAAAAAAATAACAATAATAATATCAGAAGTGAAATACATTTGGGCTTTGCTGTCTCTTGAAATAAATGTTTCCATTTACTAGAAATTACCACTTCTTCAACCCTTCACAACAAATGTCTCCTGGGTCTTACCTAATCGTGTGTTGTGCAGAGACGAGAAATCCCTCATGAGCCCTCCTTTCAGAGACACATGTGGTTAGTGCACTTAGTGACTGCTGTCAGGGAAAATCCTGGTGACGTTTGTAACACCAGGTCACTGGAAGCGGGAATTTCACATCCATTACCATTTGCAAATCTGTATGCAGGTTTCTGTTTTTAACAGGGAATAAAGGAAAAAAACAGTGGAGGCGGCCATGCTACCCTGATCCTCCTAAAACCTTTTAAATAATGATGATGATGATGATGAATATGTGAAAATTATTATAACTCATGCCACTAATCTCCATTGTTCTCTTAAGAGAGGTATGCTACACCAGCATAAAGACCCAAAATCCCATCAACATAACTACATAGTATCCTCTAGAAAAATGCACAACAGAGAGTATCTCCTTAAACAGTACGAACCAGAGAGTATCTCCTTAAACAGTACCATCCAGAGAGTATCTCTATAAACAGTACCAATCAAAGAGTGCCTCCATAAACATACCAACCAGAGAGAGCATCCATAAACAGTACCAACCAAGGAGTACCTCCATACACAGTACCAACCATGGAGTGCCTCCATAAACAGTACCAACCAGAGAGTGCAGCCATAACTAGTACCAACTAGTGTTGGGCGCGATATTTCGCGCGAATATCGCATATTCGCGATTTCGCGATTTTTTCGAATATCATGCCATAAATTCGATATTGCGAATATTCGCGTTGGTTAAATTAGATGATACACAATAAGTTCAAGAACTTCAGTTCACTTGTGTTGATAAATGAGTTTGAGTGACTCTGAGTTTCATTCATTTAAGGTGTTGTTTTGCATCAAGGCTCTTTTTCAAAGCCATAGCCAAAATCCTGCCTTTTTTGCGATTTTCCGTAATGCGATTTTTTTGACAGCGATGCGAATATCTAACACTTGCTGACATGCCTGCGCATTGACTTGAAAATTGAAATATTGCCTTTATGCGATTTTTCCGTAATGCGATTTTTTTCACACTCTATGTGCTTGATAGTCGCGATCGTCAACTTGCGAATACGAACATGCTGCGAATTGCGAATATATTCGAAAATTCGCATATTCGAATATATGTCGTCGTGTTTTCCTCTTCTTATTCTCATTCACCCCCAATCATTAGTTTCATTTTCAACAAGGCTTCATTTTGTATCCATTCCTCGACCCCCCGTCCCCACTTCCCTCTCTTGTCTTTTTTTTTTTTTTGCGATTTTTCGTAATGCGATTTTTATTAAGCGTTGCGATTTCTTTCACACGTGCTATTCTTCCTGCGCATTGATTGACTTGACCATCCCGGCCATGAAAGTTAAAGTGTTTTTGCGATTTTTCGTAATGCGCATGCGAATATTAGCGATTATTTAATACATGGTAAATAAAGATTGAAAAGCAGATAACATGTAGATGGTATATTTTATTGCACTAGGTAAATATGATGTAATCGATTTTGTACGAATACTGCCTTTGCCTGCCAGTATCAATGATCTTGCGCAATATGCGCATGATCATACGCATTATGCGATTATCCGCGATTTTATAAAAAAAAGATGGCGATTAAATGATGACGAATACGAATATTCGAATTTGCGAATATATCGCGAATATTTTACGAAATATTCACGAAATATCGCGAATTCGAATATGGGCATATTCGATCATCACTAGTACCAACCAGAGAGTACCTCCATAAACAGTATCAGCCAGAGAGTATCTCTATAAACAGTACCAATCAAAGAGTGCCTCCATAAACATACCAACCAGAGAGAGTATCCATACACAATACAAACCAGGGAGTGCCTCCATAAACAGTACCAACCAAGGAGTGCCTCCATAAACAGTACCAACCAAGGAGTGCCTCCATAAACAGTACCAACCATGGAGTGCCTCCATAAACAGTACCAACCAGAGAGTGCAGCCATAAATAGTACCAACCAGAGAGTACCTCCATAAACAGTATCAGCCAGAGAGTACCTCCATAAACAGGATTAGAGAGAACCTTTACAAACAGTACCATCTAGACAGAGCCTCCGTAAACAGTACCAACTAGAAAGTATCTCCATAAACAGTACCAACCAGTGAGTAACCAGAGAGTACCTTCATAAACAGTACTTACCAGAGGGTACCTCCATAAATAGTAACAACCAGAGAGTGCCTTAAAAAACAGTACCAGCTATAGAAAGCCTCCATAAACAGTGCCTCCATAAACAGTACCAATCAGAGAGTGTCTCTATAAACAGTAACAAATAGAGAGTATCTCCATAAACAATACCAATGAGAATTAAGGGACTGAGACAGAAATGTGCAAAACATTTACTCTAAAGATGAGAAAACCAATTCTACTGATTCGGAATTTGTCCCTAATTTATTAAAAAAGAGAGAGAGAGATGTTTTTCATGTAAATGTACATGTTTTTTATTCACAGGTCTCTGTTTCTCTTGATTTACCTGAAATTAATTTCATAAAATTCAGGTTCATTAGATTCTGACTTATTTGGAAAATTCAGGAAAAATTCCAAATAGATAGAATCGATTTGCTGATCTCTACATTATATATTTATACATACCTCCCTGTGCTTTATAGATCATTTTTACCCAATGTTTTTTTATTGACAAAATTGTTGGTGGTAGCCTCAAACTGTTCAATCAGTGCTTTTGCATAATAAGATTTTCCCCTGGTGGTAGCCTCAAACTGTTCAATCAGTGCTTTTTCATAATATGATTTTTTAATCTATTGTGGTGCTTGTGTCCCCACATAATGCTTCTCTGCAAGCCAGTCTCCTTTCCAAATGGAAAACAGTGTCTCATTCCAGAAACCCAGCTCTTCCTGGGTAACTATCCTTTAATAGCAAAGCGAAGAAAACTAGCTTGGCTGCCTGAGAGGCTTAGTTGGGGTACTATTTCTCCTTAAGGAGAGTGCCAAGTATGCATTAGGAGTATTGTAAGCCAGTCAACGCAATATATGAAAATTAGCACATCTTACATCTGCAGATAGAGTTAGCTAATTTGAAAGCTAATTTGAATATCTTTCCCAGAAACCCAGAAGGGCTACAATACTCTGCACACACACTATCCATACTAGGCACTCTCCATAATAAAAAAAAGAATAGCCCCCAAACAATGCATATATATTGTCCAAAAAAAACATATTAGCATACTAGTCCCCCTCTCCTCAAAAAATATCAGACCAGAATGTGTTATATACCAATTTTCAGGGCAATTCGAGGATATTGGATTCTAAAGCTAATACGATTCTTTAAAAAATGTGCTGAATCGCAAACAAAATGAATTTTTAGATAACTGTTCATCTCTACACCACTTTCATCAGAACGTGCACACCACCTGGACAGGAGTGGCATTGTGCAGTGAAAAACTTTTAATCACGCCTTTATTCCAGCAATTGATGGGGTGGTGGGATTCTCACTGATCACTTAGTAGTGACAGCATATGCTAGGAAGTGAAATATCCCATTAAAAGGGCTTTCTGAGATTTTACTCCTGTGAGTGCCGCAGCCTTCTTGCAGCTTACCAAGAACAGCGCCGTACATTGTATAGTGGATGTACTTAATATCACGCTCAGCCCCATTCACTTCAATGGCGCTGAACTTTGCCTAGGGCAGGAATAGGCAAACTGCGGCTCTCCAGCTGTTGCAAAACTACAACTCCCAGCATGCAAAGACTGCTTACAGCTATCAGCCTACAGCAGAGGATGGTGGGAATTGTAGTTTTACAACAGCTGGAGAGCCTCAGTTTGCCCTTCCCTGGCCTAGGGCATGGGACCAATGAAAGTGTCCTCACCAGCCTGGGAGAGGCTGTGAAAAGGCCGCGGGGCTATTGCGAGCACCGCTGTCTTCTCGATCAGCTGATCAGTGGAGGTACCGGGTGTCGGACCCCCACCATTCAGATACTGATGACCTATCCAGAAGACAAGTCATCAGAAGTAAAATCTTGAAAAATCTTGAAAGACCGCAGGGCTATTGCGAGCACTGCTGTCTTCTCGATCAGCTGATCAGTAGAGGTACCGGGTGTCGGACCCCCACCATTCAGATACTGATGACCTATCCAGAAGACAAGTCATCAGAAGTAAAATCTTGAAAAACGCCTTTAAATATATCTATAAAAATGCCTACCTCTACCTGGCACAAAGCGGTGTGACAATTGTTGCCAATAAAGGAATGCTTGGGAATTACAGCCCATGATCATTAAAATCTCAGCTTCAAAGAAACGTCCATTTCCGTGTCATCTAAATGCCTGAATTACTGTCACTTTTACACTGGAAATTTTCATACTGGCGCGTTAATGATATTCTTATGGCTCGTTCATGTAGGTATCAAACAAGGAGTACTTCTGGCAACTGACAATTAGCGGCCTACTCTCTGGCCCGCACAGATACTAGTAACATCTCGTATGGCGCATTTTGATACTGAGACAGCGATCATGCTGAGACGCCGTCAGCATTGTTAATTGCACTTTCCTATAAATTAACGTGTCCTGCCATGCTTCATTCACACATGTGACAGCATTAATTGCAATTATCCACTTGACTCTGCCGAGAATCTCCTGTTAGCTTTACATTATATTGCCCAGCCCTTTGTCTATCCAAGAACTTCTCCCATATAGACAGAAGAAGCATAATAAACCTGTGCAAAGGAATTATTTAAATGCTAGATTTTTTTTTTTTTCTAAATCAGGGGGTTTTGTTACACATAATGAATGTTTGGCGCTTCCATGGCAACAGCATTCTCATCTGTGTGTCAAATTAAAGTGTAATCTAGGCATCTCTAATTGATACAGCTGTCATGAGATAAGCCGTGTAGTAGCGCCAGAAGAACGGATGGAGACCACACTAATACATTTCATGCTCTAGCGGCAGCTGAGATAATCTAGAAGTTGGGATATTTGTGGAAGGATAATTTTCTCCTTATTATAAAAAGAATTCTAGGCAAGATAAATATTTCTGGAAAAAATGATTTGACATTGGCCATATTGATTGCATATATTTTAGGATGTCTTGTACTAGTATGGGTTTTGAGTTGGGTTTGATACTGTATGTCTTTCTTTGAGGGTACATGCACACGACCGCGCCATGTTTTGCGGTCCACAAATTGAGGATCGACAAAACACGGATGTCGCGTGCTTTCCGCAATTTGCCAAACGGAACAGCCCTCCCATTATAAATATGCTTATTCTTGTTCTATTTTTTTTGTGGGGCCAAAGAATGGAGCAACGGATGTGGACAGCACAAAGAGTGCTATCCACATCTTTTGCAGCCCCATTGAAGTGAATGGGTCCGCATCCAAGCCGCAAGAAAAGGTGGTCGGATCCGGACCAAAACAACGGTCATGTGCATGAGGCCTTAAGCAGAAGTTTAAATCTTGGCCACATGTTATGTTTGCTTTGACACGACTTGTAGACCCTATTGTAGATGAGCTATTGAAGGATTCCGAAGTCATTGATATTCCACCTTGCAAATATGTGATCCTCAGGGGCGGTTCTGAGGATGGGATGTAATAAGATGTAATGATCACAGTTGTTTGTGAGACATTCAAGTCTGAATTTAACCAATGTGGGATGTAAATGTGATTGACCATGAATATCCTACTTTTTCATAGACTTTAAAAGTGACATAGACTAAGGATGTCCTAGCTAGGAACTGTTAGCAAGTTGCCACTTTTAGTTCCTTATGTCGTGAAGGAAACCCTCTTTGTTGACAGTGGTATCTCTGAGGCATAGGTTCTGTGACTAGGCAGATTCCTCATATAGAACAGAATGTTTGCTGGTGACTAAGAGTCCACCAAGATAGGGATTATGTATTACATTTTGCAGAAGGTATTAAAAGGATTTTCCGAGACTTTTCAACTGATGGCCTATTCTTTAGATAGGTCATCATTAGTATCTGATTGGTGCGAGTCCGAGACACAGTACCCCGGCCGATCAGCTGAGAGGGCACCAATACGCTGCATATTGATCAGCGGCTGTGTTTGGTATCACAGTTCAGCCCCATTCACTTGAAAGGGCTTAGCTTCACCTAGGCCATGCAACCAATGAACCGGATGTCACTGGCCTAAGGAAAGCAAAAATAAGGTGACGGTACTCACATTAGTGCGTGGCCTTCTCCAACAGCTGATCACAAGGGGTCGGGGTGTCAGATACTGATGACCTACAAGAGAACTCTTAGAAAATCTCTTTAAAGTATTAAAATTAAGTCTCTATGACCCCCACCATTGTAGGGTCCTAAATTCTTCTGTCATAGGGTCATTCATAATGATTAGAATTAAATGCTCTGGAGCAGTGTTCATCAACGCCAGTTCTCAGGATCCACCTGACGGTCATGTTTTCAGGATTTCCTTAGAATTGAGCAGGTGATATAATTAGTGTCAATGCATTAGGACTTACCACAGGTATTTATTCTCTGGGATATTCTCAAATCATGAGAAGTAGGTGGGCCCTGGGGACTGGAGTTGAGGAACACTGCTCAAAGTCAAGAGCAGGAATCTGGAGACCCTCGTTCTTAGCAGCAGGGGTGGTAACAGACATCAGGCTACCACCTAACTTACTTTTAGGACCCATCTGATTTACAGGCTATAAAAGTCATAGAATAAACCCTTTATAAAGGAACCTTAGGCTACCATGCAGGAAGTCTCTTTTTGGCGTTCTTTAAATCACTACATAATGCACTGCCTTCTCAGACCCTGTTCTAGGCATAACATACTATATCAATTTTCTTTAAGGGAAACAGATATAAGTGTAAAATAAATAGTAAAAAACAGAGGTTAACGCTATATGTAAAACTAACCAGGCACAGCACAATGCATGAATGTATTAGGAACTTGCAAAACAGAGGGAGGAAGCGGTTATGTAGTATTTACTAGTCAAAGTCAGACATTTTAAACCTTGCGAATTTATGGAAAAACATTGAGGCTTACGCATGTGATGCATAAAACAATATGTGCGACCCTGAACAGGTTAGACCAGTAAATGGTCTGCCCATCTAAAACCTTAATTTGGGACTATCATCTGCATGGGCCACATGTGAAAACTAAGTGCCCTCTCAGCAGCCAAACACTGATTACCTTAAGGGGTTTGTCTAGCCAAACACACACCTACGCACCCACACACCCACAACCAGCAGGACCTGTGAAGAGAGCTATGCTTACCTGATCCCACCATTCTAGTTCCGTGGATCCTGGTTGGTCTTCACTGCACTTCGCTGCCCAACTGTAAACTTCCTGCATGGAGATGGTCATGCACGCGTTGCAGACAATAACTGGCCTCAGCAGTGACATGTCCCCAAAAGCCACTGCTGGGTTACATGCTGCTTGGGGATATGTCACCATTTAGGTCACGTCCATGCAGAAAGTTTACAGTCAGGGACAAGAAGTCTGGGGAGGACAGCACAGAAGCTATGGAACCTGAACAGAGTGGTAGCTCTCTTAAAAAGTCCTACTAGATGGGGGGGGGGGGGAATTAAAACAAAAAAAAAACTAGACAACCACTTTTAGGGTAGCACCCTCCCCCCAGAGGTAGACTGCACCTCATGGGCTGTTTCTGGTATTACAGCTTAGTCCCTTCCACTCCACAAGTCCTCAATAGCCGAAACAGTCAATGAACAAGAGGGCTGCTTTTTTCTCAGACAAATCTCTTAGTATAATCTATCAGTAAGATAGCTTTGCAGTCAAGCTACAGGTTTGCAAACAGAGGCAGCATATAAGCAAGTTCCAACGATAGCCTAAAAAATTCATCAGGTTGACCCGACATACTGGAAATAGGGGCCTGCATGCAGTTCATGAATTTACAGGACCCAGGGACTTGAACCTTTAGTTACTCAATCCGACCAATGTACCCCTAACAGTATATAAATGAATGACTTGTAGACAATGTGAACCTCTTTTCACAAAACCACCGGGATGTCAATTACAATCAAGCTCGGTTCAACAATCCTACAGCATCCGTATCACGTAACACAAGCACTGTTCTAGCAGAGGTACCAGATAACAAGCTGTAAATAATTCAGAGCTTGGTTTGGACAAACAAAACATGAACCTCTCCATTTTAATTTTATTTCCAAGGTGAAGTAGGGATTTGCACCTTTCGGACCTGCAGCTGTTGATATTCTATGACTTTGTAGAGAAGTTTCTGCAGATATTATTCATGGGATAGATTCCACTATTTTATAGATTGTCTGCAAGCATTAGTCTAATAACATACAAGAGAATCTGAAATGGCAGGTAATAATAATAATGTTTTCTCCGCTAGTGGAGTGGAGGTAGTCTGTGCTCACGTCACATCTGAGCATTATATTTGGCATATGCACTTAATGTATCCATAGGCTCCAGCTTGACCCAACATAGGTCAAAAGTTTACTTTTGACATGTGTCGGAGAGTGATGCATTGGTGTACCTTTACTTTTAACTGTATGGAATAGAAAAGACATCCAGTTAAAATAAATGTATGCCGTACTGTGCCCTATGGGCAACATATGCCACTGTACACCTATACAGCATATGACAGAGCCTTGCATTGGAGATATATGTCAGAAAATGCACCAGAAAAGGTTATAATTTGATGGAAGCGGAGCCTTACTAAAGTACAGCCTATGGGTACTAGACCACTGGAGATGAGTTGTTGGTCGAGAGGTTTATTCAGAATAAGCAACATTGGCTTCTGCCTTGGGGTTTTGTCTGAATCAACATGGCAATAGAATAGATTGAAGTAGATGAACTTTACTCCTTTTCTAAATGATGTTACAATTTCAAACATCAAACCAACTTTGACCATACAAACATCAAACCAACTTAAAACATACACATACAATCTGATTGGTAGGGTCAGATCACTGCTACATATGGTGCATCAATTGCAAAGAGGGGAGGTCCATTGTCACTGTTGTTAGTTGAGTGGTGGCACTCATGGGACCATCACTGATCGTCTGCGGTATATTTGTAGTTTAAAATCCCTTTAAGGGGGAGTTCCATTTTATTTATTTCCAAATGTGTCACAGACTGGAGCCATTGGCGCTGTATTGTATTGCATTGTATATTAATCCATTCAGGTCATAAAAAACCTATATACAGTAACTCCTCTGCAGCAGATTTCAGTGGTGTCTTCCCATTCAAGTCCAACACAGTGCTTGATGTTGGGTGTCTGCTCACAGCCCCATACACTTATGGCATAGTGTAATAATGTCTTTGATAAGTTAAAGTGGAATTCCCTTTTTACATAAAGGGATGAAGAATTGAACCTTCTTCCCAGTTTTATATAATAAAATGTGTCACTAGATTCTCAGGATCCAGAAGAACAGGTTGTCCAACCTAATTGAACCTCAATTTGTAGATCACGAAATCACTTAATGCCTTCTTAGGAAAGCACATAATGGTGGGAGATGGCATTTCTTATCTAAGCTCCTACACAGATATGTCTAATAACTGCAAAATGGTCAGTATATGTATGATAGTCTTCAATTCAGCTCTAACAATGACTTCAGTTTGACCTTTGGATCTTCTTAAGAGCTTTAGAAATTGAAAGGCTCCTGTCTGATAAATTGCTTAATTTCTAATCCTGCTTTTACACTACCTCCAGTCTTCTTACTTTCAAGCTCTTCTTACTGATTATATGCCATTTTTTAAATTATTAATCACAATAATAAAGCTAGCTCTTTCATTGCTAGAGAGACCTTAGATCACTCTGACATTGCCCTGAATGAATATATAGCGCTCCTACTATATGAACCATGACAATGTTCTATATTTCTAGTGTAGAGCTGAAGTAGCAAATGGTTTGAAAAATACAGAACCTAAAACAGTTTTTCAATATATTCCAGTCCAAGAGGTGCAAGAGGTTGTACTATATACAATGTATACATGTGTGAGGAGCATTTCCTGTCTATACAAGGTCTAAAGCACAGTGGACTATATCCAGGGTTGGACTCAGCCACCAGATACTAGAGGAACTTCCAGATGGCCCAAGCCCTGACACAATAACATAAGATAGATTATTAGTGACCTAACCCATAAGATATAGACCATATTGGTAACTGACTGGCTCCAGTGAGATCTTTAGAGCCCATTATTGAGGATCTCCAAGTACAATGGTAGTGATCCATTAGAAGCTAATCACTACACAAAAGGGTTGGTTTCTCATGGGTTGGTTCACTAATAATGTATTTGACCATATTGATGATACACACATTTATGTTCACATGTTCCATTTTGTATAGATGGATGGTGGACTTTCAGAATAATTTCCACTGGTTGTCTAAGAAACCTCAGTCCAACACTGGTTATAACAATAGAGAGCCTTTGCATTTTTTGTAGGAACTGAGTTGATCACTAAAATGCATTTGGAATTAAGTAAAGATGAATCTGCCAGTCCAATAGATACTTGACATATTTCTACTCAGTCTTTAGAGACATATGGGGGTATGTCTTACTCTCCAGAATTCTGGTTCCAAAAACTTGCAAAACTTTTGGGCTTATTTCAGCAATACATTTGCAACTTTTTGTATTTTTACACCACTCTATCCAGTTTTGGACAAGTGGGCATGCTTACCTTGTCAAACTAATTTAAGTCAGATTTATTAACTGCAACTTTTTAAAAAGTTGTGAAAATGTGTCTAAATCTTACTCCAGTAAAGTGGTGGCGTAGAAAATGGAATAATATGTCAAGACAGAAGTGTTAGGCTTAGGCGTTTTTCTCAACAGTGTTCTGTTATTCTGCTCAGTTATAGGAGCAGAACAGTGAAAATAACAGAAGTGCCGGATTCGGCACATAACTGAAGCAAATGGAGCCGAACAGAACCTATTGACTGTAGTGGGATTTATTGGAGGAGAATGTTTTTTTAGCTGAGAAAAAAGTCCTGAATGTAAGACTTTTTTTATGCTATTTTTAACAAATTCTGGGATGGAAGCCCCAAAAGTAGCCTCCAATGAGGATGTGAACGTAGCTTTAAAAAAAAGGACCAAATCTATTGTGTGACATTTGATAAATCTACAGCAAATTATGGGAACAAACTTACTTTCAAATTTCCCCTCATAATAGATCTCCTCCAGTATTCCTTTAACTTACTCTGCTGTCAGAAGTACATATTAATTTCTGCAAAATGAGAAGCCATTAAGCTTCAAGTCGTAGCAAAGACACATCAAACGACCGAAAAGAGCACACAAAAATAAACTCAGAAGAAAACAACAAACACGCACCAAATGTTTAGACAAGGATCAACATTTGGTTTGCACTTTTCTGGACTCGGCTGCCCACACTTCATTAAAATGAAGCTAGAATCGGCATGAATGTGTTTTTCTTTCTTGCCTTCCTGCTAAGGGAATGTTCTGTGTGTTGTTTCTTTTTTTACCGGTTGTTTGATTTAGACATGCAGCTCTTGTGAATGTCTGCTTATGACACCAAACAAAGTAAGGAGCCTCTGCCTTTTGTTGTCTCATAAAAATAAAACAAAAATTTCAATGTGTTGAGAGACAAGATTTTATTTAAAAAAAAGAAGTAAAGCCGTACCGGTTTCTTCATCAGTTGTCGGGAAATGTAAATGGATCTGACTCATTCATCTCTATATATATTTGGATAGTCTTTTTAATGAGTTTGAAATGCGGCAAAATCCAAATATCCAATAATGATTGGATTCTTTGTATACCTGTGGTTAAACTTTTTGCTGTTCTTAACGTTGATTCTCATTAGAAGTGCTAATGTTGTCATTTGTAACCAATAAGATCACCTTTCGAACCTACTCCTAAAAAAATTGGTTGTTCTGCGAAACAACTAGTTGGTTATTATGAGCAAAATTCAGTTGCACTCTGACCCGCACTGAATAAATCCTCTGGGATGTCACTATGACATTTAAAAGTTTTTTGTAGGTTTACCTGAATTCATCTAAACTTTGCCTCTGGAATCCAGCAGAACATCAAAATGAGCACAATATGAGTCAGTTATATTGTGAAACCATAGATGGAAGCAACCATTTCTGTTGAATCTGCCTCACCAGATGTGTCTCGCCAACAATTGGGTTGTGATGTTTTAGAGCAAGAATCCTTTGGCAGGTTCAAACTTCACAATGTTTTTGTGTGGCGGACATGTGGCTAAATGTTATTATGCTACTATTGTAGATGCTGTCACACTTTTTCAAATTTTTGATGTGATTATATACAAATCTGGGATTTTTGGGCTGTATGAATTTTTGCATCTAGCCAACAATCAATGCCCTGCTGTTAACAGATTATGTGGCCATCAACAATTGGGGAAACCTCACAGTGTGAGAAGCACTGATCCTTAATAAAAATGCAAGAGTGTAACTATAGGGGGTTGAGAGATTGTAGTCAAACCTGGACCACGGGGCCTGACAGGAGCCGACTGGGAACTTAAAGTGCCCATCAAATAAAATCTAAAAGTGGCCCCATGTTGTAGATGAGTCCAAATTGACAGAAGGCAACAGAAATAAGCAGGGCCAGCAATACGTCAGTGCAGTACAAAATACTGCCCCAGCAGAACCGGATACCACAGTGCAGCACAAAATCATGTTTAAATTAATTAATGCTGAGAGCATCAGATCTTTATGTATCTGGATGGCCGGCAAGAGGAGGGCTTGGATGGCCCTCTGGGCATTGGTCCACCAGGAAATTTTACTGTAGGGTCTATGGCCAGTCCACCATGGGGCCTGAGGTCTCTCTGCTCCTCCAGAGGGCATTACTTCTGTAACAGGAGCCCAAAGTTTTAAGTTTCTTCTCGCATTTTGGCTTTCCGTTTGTGAGATCCGTTCAGGGCTCTCACAAGCAGTCCAAAACGGATCAGTTTGCATTCTAATGCATTCTGAATGGATCCGTTTGCATCAGCTCAGTCTCCATTCCACTTTAGAGATGGACACCAAAACGCTGCTTGCAGAATTTTGGTGTCCGTCTGATGAAACTGAGCCAAACGGATCCTGGCACACAATGTAAGTCAATGGGGACGGATCTGTTTTCACTGACACAATATGGCACAATAGAAGACAGATCCATCCTCCATTGACTTTCAATGGTGTTCAAGACGGATCCTTCTTGGCTATGTTAAAGATAATGCAAACGAATCCATTCTGAACGGATGCAGACAGTTGTATTGTCTGAACGGATCCATCCATGACGTATCCACACAAAACGCAAGTGTGAAAGTAGCCTAAGTAAGTTTAGTAAACAACTGATGATGCTTGTGAGTTTTATTGCAGTAGGATTTGGACAACCAGTCAAAAAGTTCAAGAAATTTTCTTGAAGACCATTTTCTTGACATCTTTTCTTGAAGACAACATTTTCCAAACTTGATAATTATATTAGTTCATAAATGTAACACTGGGGGGTTGGCAGTAACTATGTGATATCAATATTGAGATACTGTAGGGTTGACTACTATTTGTGTACAATAAAAATCCATGTATAAAAAAAAACATTATCTTAGACTGCATTGGTTATAAGAAAACATGAATCTAAAAAAAGAAATTCCTGCCATGATCCAATAAAGAAACAATTTGTCTATCTCCTACTAGACCCCCTGACCTATGTCTTCCAATACACTAATGGGAGACTAAGGTGGCTCTAACTACAGATCCCTTATCCGAGATGGCACTAGCTACTGAAGCCCAAGAAATTGCGTAAGTCAGATAAATTGGAACAAATATATCTTTAACAGAAGGCATTGAAATCCTTTAGCCAAAAGGGCTGTATCCCAGCACTGCCTATGCTTGTTTGTAAGATTGCATTACTTTGGCATAGCATCTTACTTTACAAATACCATGTTGATCATGAAAAATGAATCATATTTTCATTTAAAAAAATCAATTTGTTCCTATCTACAGTAATATGCCTTACTTTACAAATTATTCCCATACATTGAAATCATCCGCCAGGTACTTTATATGTTACATGGAGCTTCATGTGTTGCGACCTCCTGTTCTACAACCTCTAATACAGTAGAGGTTACATTCAAAGGACAGATTTTTATATAGTAACTTAAAAATAACAAAGTCACTCTGAAAAATTGTACTGGGAGTTAATTACCCCTAAAATAAATTACCCGTGAATAATTGAGTGCCTTGCTAGTGGCAATCTTGCTATCCATCATATAGCTCTATATGGTGTGTGACATATATGCAGGCAGTGTGGCAATGTCCCTGTTATGTGACAGCTGTACATTAGAGGATGGTTACACATTATGTTGTCAGATGGCGCTTTCAGTCTTCTATCCTTTGCTCAGTGGTCCATTACCAAACATTCATTTCTCGAATGTTCCATAAGACATCTCAGAAACTGTTGCAAAAAAAAATACTGTGTAGTCAGGACTTAAAGAGAAATTACTCAACAATTTTATTTTCTAACATGATGTGATAGTATGATTTCGGTGGGAGTTGTTTGGAACCCCTCTAGTTCCTAAATGAAGGTATAAGGTGTCCAAACCCTTATCTTGTTCTGAAGTTTCCATCATTCTGAAACTTCCGACTGAGTGATTACACAGGGTGAGGGATTTCTTAGCACTGGTACGGAGATCAGTGGTCCCTTCAGAAGATAAGTACATTTCGGAGGAATTTTTTACACAATGTGGAATTGAGGTTAATTCTAAATTGATTTGGACACATGAACCTATAAACAACATAAAATAACTCAAACACAAACAGATTGTTGTGCTAGGATATAATATATAAGGCACATATCATAGCTCTGGACATAACAGCCACCGTCCAATAGCCAGACTGACCAGTGTCGTCCATGTTGTCTCTCAGACAGATACATTGAGAGCAAGAAATCCAACACATCTGTTCTACAAGAAACCCCCAAAAAACAGATACCAGCCAAACTCTAGAGTATAGAGATGGATATAATCCATCTTCCTTTCATGTAACCCTCTCAAATAATCAGAGGGCTTACGTGTAGATACTTTACAGCCCTTTAGGACACATCGGCACAGAGCCTGTACAGGTCCTTTAGTAGGGACTCTGAGACATCGGATTCTGCTTGCACTAAGATATTTTCTAGGAATACCTCCTTACATATGGAGTCTCGTGCCACCTCTTTTTTTCTGCTGAATTGTACAGAAATCAACAGAAATAAACTCCATATGAAATTGGAGGAATGCGGAGGTACATTAGAGAGCTCATGCACTTCCATGGAAGCCCTATTAGGACTCTATAGAAAAAAGCCCTTAGATTGATCAGAAGATCCTATGGGGGTGATTCGCCCAAAGCAGTCCCCCAACTTAGTGTGGCAGATTGAAGTTGTCATTCAGTGCTAGTCTAGCAAGTTCCCTACTTTAATGGGGTCTGTAGTATTGTTAGCGAAGTGATCAAAGACTTTAACCTGGTGTCTTTATTTTCTTCCTGCGTGTAAAAGTATAGAAATTCTTCTAATTTTTTTACTATATTCCTTTGCATTTTTACTACACCCTGCCGATTTATAGTCAGGTTTAACTGAAACATTGCTATATTCTCGCAATATGAGGCCTGTCTAATTACACATGCACGGTAATCCTGGACCATTTAATACACACAGCCTTTGCCAGCTTGTCAGTCGCCATGATAATTAAGCAAATTCATAATTGGGCATTTGTGGCCTAACGGCTTTTATATTTCTCTCTTTACGTTTGACATAGTAATTTGTTATTCTTGTCTTATTTCAGTTGTTGCACAATGTTCTTGCTCGAATGCTGCGTAAACTATAATTACTATTCGAGGGTCACTGAGCAATCTGCTTCCGCTGAAATTAACTGTTATCTTGTGTTCTAAATATTTATGAGTTACGACAGCCGTATACACCATCTTGTCTCTAGCATATTTCAATGGCTGACGACTGACCAGTGCAGCTTTCTCCTAGAAAGTTGGACCTTCAGACAATGCTGATGTTAAGGAAAAAAACATTTTCCTTGTATTATATTCTTTCGCAATGACTTATGGTATTAATAGCTCGGATAACTGAAAACATCCAGCAAATGTTTTCATGGTGTTTATGAAGGCTACAAGAGTTTTCCATCACACACCTCTTTATTTGGTCCTACTCATGACTGATTTTATCTTATACGTTTAGGAATATTGTGGCATCTGGTGAATGTTTAGTGGTGGCATGTTTTTATGCGCATGAGATGTTTTATGATCATTTGAATACAGTATATCTTTAATACTCTTCCCCTTGCTTCAGGAACCCTTAGATGCTGGTCAGGCATTTCCGAAAGTCAGAAACTCTAACTCCCATTGAAAGCTGGCTGAAGGTTGGATGTTGGATATTTTCAGCTCCAACGAAAGAAACTATGATTTCATGTGCTGCATCAAGGATGGATTCACCAGATGAACAAGCTTTTTTGCTCGTTCAGGGTGTGATCTGCACCACCTTTACACAAGTCTATTATCGGGAACTAGTGTCCTAACATTCATTCCTAAAAATCGGCCTGACAATTGTCTAGTGTAAATCCGGCCTTAGGCTCAGCGTGCCTATATCCGGGGGCGGAGAGGAGAAAGGATATCTCCATGAGGACAAATGGATCAGAATGTTGAAATCCAACTGCCAAAAACTTATACTTATCTCCTCATACATCAACCATGGAAGGAGAGTCAGGAGACCTCCATACACATTATATGATCATCCGGTCCTGCTGAAATGGGTGGGTTTGACCAACATCTATTTATCTATAGCCTAAGTTTGCTATACACATTAGCCTTTTGTCAGCAGAACCTGTGTGTGGGGAGCTCCTGATTCTCCCCCGACAGATGATGGGGGAGACAAGGATTTGACGAAATTAATATTTTTGCTCAATACCTTTGTTCTCCTGGGAGATAAGCCGCCACCGGAAGTGTCTGGCAGTGGCTTTCTCCACTCTCCCAATAGAATACATAGGTCGAGCCAAACTTGTATGTGTATGGGGAATCGGGAGAGATAGCTGTTGGTTGAATGATCGTTGGGCCGACAGCTATTTGAATATGGCCAGCTTTATTGGAAGAGGATACAAAAAGATCCTTACTTCTATTAACTGCCTGGGGACACTAGTTGGATTGGCTTAATTTGCAAACTGCTTTGATTCAGTGATTGTGTTGACCAATATGAATGACTCTGTATTTGTAATGGGTGCAGTGGTACACATCTTATGTTGGGAATACAATAATCACTTGTCATGTTGAAAACACTAAGTACTGAATGTAGTAAGCTTCACTCATCTGAGAGCACACGGAATGGTTGAAAAATGAATCTGTTTTTAGATATGCCAACATGTTTAACAGGTCCATTGGTCATGATCGTTACAAAAGTCCTGAAATAATCATAAACAGCAGAGCAAACATTGAGCAACATGGATGAACGATAACGTACTATTTCTTTCAGAGGATTACTATTATTTCCCAGTCCAGAAAAAAGTACTTCCCACAGAGATCAGCTTGAATTGGTTCCAAGAAAAATCTGAGGCATAGAGTAGTTTTAGGCTCCCAGGCACCAATGCAAAATTCGTTACCTTTTAGTTATAATACTGATATTTTCTTATGTGACAGAGGGTCTTTAGGTCCTCTCAGGCACCAAAGTACCTTTAGGCCACCTCAGGCACCAAAGCATCTTTAGGTCCCTTCAGGGTAGGCAACAGATCGCTTTTAGGCCCCTTCAGGCACCGGAGCTCTTTGAGTTCAACTCATGCACCAGTCGTGACTGCTAATTCTGCACCCAATACTTACACTTCTGGTTAAAAGGGATCAAATGAATGGGGCTGGGCTGCAGTACCAAACACAGCCTAAGGACAAGAGTGTCACTATTAATGGAAATAAGCATACATTTTTTTCAAATCTCAAACAACTTTAAATCTTCTAGACCAGTGGTAGGCAACCTCCGGAACTCCAGGTGTTGTGAGACTACAACTACAACAGCATGCATACTTGCCCTGCTCTTCTCATAACTCCCATAGAAATGAATGGAGCATGGTGGGAATTGTAGTTTCCCAACAGCTGTAGTGCCGAAGGTTGCTGACCCTTGCTCTAGACCCAGAGTAAAAGTTAGACCCGGCCCTGGGACCCAGGAGGCCAATAGACGGCTCTGCCTTATTAGAAAAATCTGTCAATTGATGTCATCATATCTTATATATAAATTATATGTGGACATCATGTTGTATAGCATGTGTCTCAACTTTGGAGAACGAACTCTATATTGGTTACATCGGCAGTCCATGCTCCTTCTATTAGGAACATTATTCAGTGAACACTACTAACCCCCTTTTCTACTACCACCACCACTTCTTCTCCTTGCTGTGTGCAGTTGCACAGCCACTTCTAATTGCTAATAAGCTTTCTGCTATTAGACTGTGATGCTGACATCATTTCCTTGCCAGAGCTATTAGGTTCCTAGTTTGCTAAGTTCCTGCTAAGGCGTTTGTTTCCTGTTGTCTGCCACATATCGACCCTTGCCTGTCTACTGTGTTTGTTTACTGGATTCTGACTCTCAGCTGTCTGTCCTGACCTGTACCTGTTTAATACTGTGACCTTCTGCTGTTTCTTCCGACCTTGGACCCGTATCACATATTCGCAAGAACTCAGCCTGCCCTGACCCTGGCCTGTTACTATGTGTATGTCTGTTCCTTTGGTACCTTGCATAGGTGTCATTGAACCCTGTGGGTCATCTGTCAACCAAACCAATACTACTCCAGGAGGAAGCCGTCTGGTGAATCCCTGCAGCAAAGTCTAGATCCCTATTTCAGGGGTTAAAGGGCGAATACCACTTAGGTTTGGCCCAAAGTCAAATCAGTTGGTTGACACAGTGGTTCGACACCCTAACAATTATCATTTTATGGTATGGTGGCCTAACAGGCCTAATCGTCAGGCAATGGACCCAGTTGTAATTTCATATGTTACCTAGAAAATGAGATGGTTCTTTGAACATTTCTTTTTCACAGCCCATTTACTAACATTTTGTAAGATAAACCTTTTTTATTTTATGTATAATTTTTTGTAGCCCTTAATACTTTTCTGTCGAATTATTTTTTGGCTATAAAAATGTCTCATCACTTCCATGTTTGAATATTTGAAATGCAAATACATGACCAGCCTGGGATCTGGACTCTTTTGCCTACCACCGATACACATTATAAGTTTTAAAGGGACATACATACTCCTTATGTTATGCTGAATTCCTTGGCATACCGTTTGTTCATGCATTATTCTTACTTTAGATCATTGTCAATTTTAAATAATGTGTTTCCTGATGCACCTGTCAAATTAGGTAGTCCAAAATGTTAAAATTTTTCAAATTTCTCCATAAAAAACTCATTCATGCCAATTATTAGCTCACATCAAACATCTATTTGTCTTAATATAGAATATAGAGTTTTACTCTAGTCATTACTGCTAGTCATGACAAGGATGGAATTAATACTTTGTTACCTGACTGAAAAAGCAGCCATTTTGAACTGGCATGTTGCTTATCAATTTGTCGGACTGTTGTCACTGAGGTGATTAAAATATATAGTTTCACCGTTCTTCAAATCAACAAATGACCTTTCTAAATTGTTAGGATTAATTATGAAATTAAATGCTATGTCAACTTTTATATAAGGGACTATTCTTGAGATGGGACCAATGTCTGGTGGAGCCCTGGTGCCCCCATATTAGTATTAAATATCAGGGTGGTATAATATATGAAACATTATATAATTGGTGACTCAGTGGTGGACCAAGATATAGCTTATGGCCTAGATGCCTTGGGCTAAAAGGGATTTCAAGTCTAGTTATCCCAGGTAAGTCAAGCACTTTGAAATATCACAGCTCAGGTATGTGTTCCCCTTATTAGAGCTTTACATACATCAAACCTATTAGTTCAATGGAACCTCAGGTCCAGTGTGTCACTGTAAAGATCCATACAAATAATGCAACACATTTTTTATACTGTGTGATGATTGGCTCTTGGTTCATGCAGCTAGTGAAAAAGGGGAAAAACAAGCAATTAATGGGACAGTGTTGTTGCTCGAATGGCTGCTAGGGATGAAATAGCTTGTTTTTAAGAAGAGATAGTGCTAATGTAAAATATAGGGCGTGCAAATCAAGTTTGTGTTAGCAATAATTTAACCCACTGAAAAGTATATAGAGAGATCGGTTTAGGGTCTGGCAAACTGGGCAAATTCCAAGGTCCCCCATTTTCTAGGGATCTCCATAGGACAGGAAACCATAGAAGCAATCTGAATTTACTATTGAAACCTTTACTACCCTAGACCACCAGGATAGGTTACATTAACCCATTCACTGACTTTGACCACCACTTTACTTCTCCCAGCAATAGGGCTGTGCAGTGAGCTGCAGCCAGGCCCATTCACTTGAATGGAGCTGTGCTGCAGTTTTCCTGCTCAATGGGTAACCAGGCATGATGTGCAGGGCAAGACTGTAGAGGAGGTGCAGCAGATCAGCACCCCACCAATCAAAAAGTGCTAACATACCCCGACCAGTGCATAATCCTAGACCACCAGATGCTGTCACAGACGAATTGCAGGGGGGGGGGGGTCTAATTTGCTTGTTGCCCAGTGGTCAAATTTCTATAAAACAGCCCCTGGATATATAGCCTAGAAAGAAATAAGAAACATTGGAATTTCTGCTATTTTCCCTTCTTATCAGGTTGTATAGTTTCTTTGGTTTGGCAGTCTTCCCATGCAACTTATTCAACAAGAGGGTTTTGTAAAACGTCAAATTTGGACATATAATGGTAGCCCTGAGAGCCTCTGTACACAGTATTACAAGCTGTAAAATATTTAAACCACCACGTGTATAAATTATGGGAGTAAATCACATCCTCTTGTGATAAAGCTGCAAGGGCCATTTAAGTGTAAGCTATAAAAGGAGCATGGATATACACACAACCTTTTTATGGTTAATATGAGGTTAATGGTTTTCCAAAAAGGCTTACATAACATCCGTGATGGGAAAAATTTATGAGTATTGCTTCATTCCACCTTTGACAACCTTTTACATTACCCATAAACTCACTGAAACTAAGCTATTTGGAGATACTACAGTGCAAAACTGAATTCACCTTGTTGACTTTTCTTTGTACTTTTGCCGTTGATTACATCCTAGATAGTTAAAGGTAGTACAAGAACCATCTATGTTCCTTGTGATCATGCCCCTTACACCAACTGCAAATGTCTACCATTGACATAGTATACAGTATATGGAATCTGAGCTCTGGACTGCCTGGATACTTTGTAGCAGAATAGACATCTACCTATTTTACAGATGAAGGCCATACATAGAAAATGTCAAGATGTAGACCTTCACGGAGACCTCCCAAACAAAAGCCTCTAATCACCAGTTGCCACAGTAGAGATTCAAAATTAACAATATGGCATGCATTTTATTATAAAATCTGCTTTTTTCCCATTCTAGTGGCTCATATATATAGGCCGACTTTAAAAGAAATCATTGGGAATGAACCGGTCATTCCTATGACAATCTGCTGCCCAGAAACAATGGTTTTGGTGTTCACATCAACTATGCTTTCACTTGGTGAACGAGTGTTTTCTGGCTCATTGGGTGACACCTTTACATGGGACAATGAACAAGCATTTGCATGGACGTTGGTTCCTGGTAGTCAGCTTGTGTCAAGGGGCCTTGACAGATAATTATAGGATTAGAACTGGCCCATGGTGTTCTCCTAAGTGTCAGTGGGATCCAGCGATATATCCTCCCCCTCAACCAGAGTTATCTGGCTCAAATGGAATCTGTTCCAAACTGATTAGCATGTTATAGAGCAGGAAAAGCAGAGTGGACAGGTTACCTTGAGGACCTCATTGAAAAAAACACAGTCAATGACTGTTGGGGTCCATTACTTGAGCATCATTCATCGTTGTAGTCCTAGTTGACCATTGTCACATATTTGCATTGCAATCAATACTTAGTTTAAATTCGTCCATAATCATTTTGTATCAGGCATCTGCTTCATCTTTTTTTCTGCACTGTCTGCTGTGGAGAGTTTGCATATAACTATAAATGCATGCCTCTGTTCTCACTGTCCTTGGCACAGCTACTGAGGTGTAAGGCGTTCCACGCATGTTTTTAATATTTTGAAAGATAAAAATATCCCCAGCTCACCAGCATTACATCAGTGAGTCAGTGATGTAGTCATCCTAAACAGTCAGGAAAAAATGTGCTCCTCAGACCTTAAAAACAAGGACTTGTATCATAGGTTCTATTGATACTTTTGTCTATAACTTTCAGTCCTCATTCTGAATCACTGCTCCTGATCCCCAGCCACATAAAGCAGAAACGTCATGTTCAGCAGAGAGGGGTTAAGCACTGTCATATTAGACCAGCCCACGGGCTATTGCTCACGTAAAATGAAGGCATTGTTCTCTGGACAGTGAGACCATGTCGTGTTGTCAATACACCCACATGGTGATAAGTGACAGATCTGACTCTTAATTTTTAGGTCATGCTATCTTGTCCCCACAATGAGTATTTTGTTTGAACTGTATACCAGTCTGCACCATAAAGACTGAACATCTCACCCATATATGTTTGTTGAACATCATTTCTAGACCATACTTGGTCTTGGGTTGCCCATTCACTCTTTGTGGAAGTTGTTCCAAGAGAATTTAGAACATTGCAGTGAGGATCTGCATCTATTTAGCAGCAAGTATATTAAAATGGTTGGACACCCCCAATCATCATTCCAATTCATTCAGTCTTAGGCTCTGTTCACATCTAGTTTTTAAACTACATGAATTATATGCATCAAACACATCCAGAGAGCCCGAGTCTTCCAATCTGTTCGAAAGAGTACTTTCCGGGATAATGTAGGCGGCAGGAGTTAGTGTTTCACTATGGAGTTAACTTTATTAAGAATGGAGATTCATGCTCCAGTCTCGAATCACTATGCGCTAGAGAAAGATGCAGATCTTTTAAAGGAGTGATCTGGCCTAATTAAAAAACAAATGTCCAGCAGAACTGGGTTCAAAAGTTTTGAAAAAAACACCTTCCAAAGTGCCCTCCATTCCAGCGCCACAGCTACCAGCATACAAGAAGTAACGGGGACCTGTTTTTCAGTCTTGAGAATGCTGCAGCCACTGTTTGGTCTCAGAGGTCATATGTGCAAGAAATGAATCGACTTCGGCCTTTTGTGGGCTTATTTCTGGAGTTAAACTTAATAAATCTTCCGATCTGATGGTGACCCTCCCTGTTGGCATACTTATTTTTAATAAAGTGCCAAGAGCTTGTGCCAAAATTTGCAGTTTTTATGTTATACCAGACAACTGCCGCCACTTGCATGATAACTTCCTTCCTACATCTGGCAGTGCACTTCTGTAGACTTCTGTGACCCACCAATTTATGGATGAAGTGTTGTAGATCATAGATGTTTCCATTCAACGATGCCACATCCCACAATCGACAATGGCAGCTACTGTCAGAGCAGAAATGTCACTGACTGACTTGTCCATGCTTCATCCAAGTTACTGAGCTCTTTTCTATGACCCATTCGGAGATTGATTGCCTGTGTGCTTGATTTGATGCAGGGGTTAGCAATAGGCCAGGCTGAAATAGCTGACCTCAGTAATTAAAAGTAGTGCCCACGTACATTTGGCTAGGCAGTGGATCTGAATTTTCTTTGCTGACATTTCTTCTATTGTACAATCCATATAAATGTCATTTACAAAGCTCTTAAAGATATTTTCTTAAAGTAATTCTCCTTCGTGATGAAAGGATACAATACACTCACATTCAGTGTTCTACTATTCAGTGATAATCTAATGAGCAGGCCTTGTATTGTTAAAAGGCATTCATGGCCTCTCCAGATGATATATTATAAATGTCTGAGATTTGTTTGGACTACTTCATACCCCACCCATCTTTGACTTACCTGCTTCTTTTTCTCCATCAAGAAGTAGTCTCCACTTCAGCAGAGTTCAAGGCAGACCTCCAAACACACTCTACAATCATGTATTACACACTGATCAGCCACACTATTACAAGCACCTGCCCAATATTGTAGATTCCACTCATGTCATTAAAAAAAACAGCTGTGACCCATGGATGAATAGATTCCACAAGACCTCTGAATGTGTCCTGTGGAGTCTGGCACTAAGATGTTAGTAACAAGTCTTTAAGTCTTGTAAGGGCCCTTTCACACTTGCGTTTGGGAGATCCGGCATAGAGTTCCGTCGTCGGGGCTCTATGCCGGAAGAATACTGATCAGGATTATCCCCATGCATTCTGAATGGAGAGAAATCCGTTCATGATGCATCAGGATGTCTTCAGTTCAGTCACTGAACGTTTTTTGGATGGAGAAAATACTGCAGCATGCTGCGCTATTCTTTCCGTCCTGGGATGCTGAGCAAAACGGATCCGTCATGACCCCCAATGCAAGTCAATGGGGACTGATCTGTTCTCTCTGGCACAATCTGCCACAATAAAAAAGGATCTGTCTTCCATTGACTTTCAATGGAGTTCAAAACTCATCCATTTTGGCAATGTTAAAAATTAGTTAAAGTTAATACAAGTGGATCCGTTCAAACGGATGCATCGGGTTGTATTATCTGTAACTGAAGCGTTTTTTTCCGACATAGAGCCCCGGCGATGGAACTCTATGCCGGATCTTCCAAACGCAAGTGTGAAAGGGGCCTAAATTGGCTGTCTTTCCTTGGGTTGATATTAGTGACTGCATACTAGGGATCACCTCACAAGACCTGGAGATGTGATGACCTAGTTGCTGCCTAATATATCCCAACCCTTGACAGGTGCCATTGTCACAAGATGATGAAAGTTATTCACTTCACCACATCATACTATAAATCAGACTATACTAATCTGAGTATAGTGCTAAACGTCTGCATCCTATAAGTGATATAGACAGAGGGGCAGAAATACTAAGACTGGATTTAGGGTTTAGTATAAGGTCTGTTGGTGCAGAATGTACCAAACTTACTAAGAGGCACAGGCCTCCTAATACAGTTTGGCACATCTCCAGGCAGTCCGTGTTGGACCACCGGAGGGCACGCCATCACAAAGCTCTGCTCACTTTAGAAAAGTGACGAGAGAAGTGAAATTTGGCAAATTATGGCTCAAATCTGGCATGTGCCATAATTTGAAACTTTTTTCCTGTGGTGTACAGAATTTGACAAATGTCCCTTGCTGTATTTGTATAGGTTTGAGGTAAGTCAGGGAGAAAGATAAAGTTTTCTGAGTGTTTCATACTGATGACCTATAATATCCTTAGGATGTGTCATCAGTACATGAGCGGTGGGGTCCAACATTGGTGCTCCAGTAAACAACCATAGCCTCCTTGCAGCTTACCAAGCACAGTGCCATCCATTGGATAACAGCTGTGCTTGGTATCACAGCTCAGCCCCATTTAGCTAAATGGGACTGAGCAGCGCATAGACCATGTGACAGATAGAAGTGACATCACTGGCCTAGGAAGAGGTCACAGCACTCATCGGAGCGCCACAGCCTCTTCAAACAGCTAATTGGCGGAGGTGCTTGATGTTGGATCCCCACCAATGACTTACTGATGACCCATCCTGAGGAGAGGGAGTCAGATCCCCACCGATCAGATCTGCCCAGTTCAGATATTGATGACCCATCCTGAGGATAGGTCTTCAATACTAAACACTCGGAAAACTCCTTTAATATTTTACACTGGGATCCAGAGGGTTTTCTTGGCTAGAATTGTGGATAGTTCATCATCTCCTGTGATAAGCGCTAGCCTAAAGACATTTTGCATATTTTGCATTGCTAAATTTAGCTGTACAGTGTCTTTTTTCTTTAGATTAAAACTCTTTATCTATTGTCTGTCTTGCATAAAGGCAGTACCGGCAATAGAAAAAGTGCTAGGGAATTCTCACATTCCACTATGATGTTCATGAAAGTCGATTTCTGAATATGTTACTAGAGCTTTGATGCGGTTGCTTAGTTACATCTCCCATAATGCCCTTACAATGCTTTTTACAGAATAAGAGAGCTCATTAAAAATTAAATCTCTATACTGCTTCTGACATGTAGCATTCGCTCCAGAAAGCTCTCAGGTTATCTCTTCCTGGTTATAAATCCTACAACAAATATTTGTACCGTATTCGTTTCCTCTCCAGTGGATAGGAAAGAGAGAGATATTCTGCTAGGGATGTAATAATTATCAGTGCAGGAGGTTTCTCTCAATAAATACAATGTTTCATCATGTAGAAGGTTGGTAGGTAAACAGAAGATAATGGAATCGAGATTCGCCATGTGCGAATGAAGGGATAATGTCATGGGGCTGACGCGGTCTTCTTTTTAGGCTTGGATGCAGCATCACTTATATCTTTATCTCAGACCTCTAAATGGAAAGCTATAATAGATTTTCAAAGGCAATAGATACCTAAAGGGCATCTGTCAGCAGATTTGTCCCTATGACACCGGCTGACCTGTTACATGTGTCCTTGGCAGCTGAAGACATCTGTGTTGGTCCCATGGTCATATGTGCCCGCATTGCTGAGAAAAATGATGTTTTAATATATATAAATTATTCCCTAGGGCTGTGATGGCTAACCTCCAGCACTCCAGCTGTGGTAAAACTACAACTCCCAAGATGAACTTGCTTGGCTGTTCTCTGAACTCCATAGAAATAAATGGAGAATGCTGGAGTCTAGGAGCAACCCTACTGTTGCTCCTAGACTCCAACATGCTCCATTCATTTCTATGGAGTTCTGATACACCTAGAGGCTCCACATTCTCTGCAGCTGCCGCACCCTCTCCCCTCTGATTGACGGGACCAGACGTGATGATGTTTTCATTGCCTGGCCCTGTCAATCAAAGTGGAGAGGATGCGGCAGTTGCAGAAAGAGCAGAGCTTCTAGGAGTAATGGTGGCACCCTATTGCTCCTAGAGCGGGGATTAGCAACCTTCGGCACTCCAGCTGTTATGAAACTACAATTCCCAGCATGCTCCATTCATTTCTGTTAGAGTTCTGAGAAGAGAAGAGCAAGTATGCATGCTGGGAGTTGTAGTTTCACAACAGCTGGAGTGCCGAAGGTTGCCTCCTCCTGTCCTAAAGGCTTATTTGCATCATTTTTCTCAGCAATGTGGGCACATATGAACATGGGACCAATACAGATGCCTTCAGCTGTCAAGTGCACATGTAACAGATCAGCCAGTGTCATAGGGACAAATCTGTACAGCTGCCATTTAAAAAATATTTACGTACGATACAATGATGATTTTCGTAATGCTTGAGTTGTAGTGGACTCCCTGCTACTCACTTCCATACGTACTTATGGCTGATAATACCTATCCACATTCCACCCATCAGTTTCCTACAGCGTGTTGGAAAAGTAAGGTAGCAACTTCAGCAGTTTGCAGTGGAAAACTCTTTTAGATGATCTAGATTCATGAAGGTCTACTGTGTCCACATGAGTCTAATAATAAGTGGAAACATCCACATGATGCAATTAGATACAGCAAAAGAAAGTCACGCCTGCAGGAGGTGCGATTATGGCACCAGTCCTAGGCTGCATGAGATATGGTAATGTCAAAATGCCTGGGCTGCAGATGTTTTCATGGCACCAAACCTGGTCCTCAAGAGGCGCATGTACGGCACTGAGTCTTGGCTACAGGAGGTTTGTTTATGGCATCAATTATGAGGCATGTTTATGACACCGAGCCTGGACTCCAGCCTTACATGACGCATGCACCCTTTAGATTGGCCATACAAATGAGATACCTAATGTGTGTGTACATGATGGAGTCTGGAAGGATTGGAGGTGTATGGGAACCTTAAAGGGGTTTTCTGGGATTTCCACATTGATGGCCTAACCTCAGAATGGGTCACGAGTATGACTAGGGCAGAGGTCCAACTCCCAACACCCCCATGATCAGCTGTATGAAGAGGTCGTAGCACTCTGTGAGTGTTTCGGCCTCTTCCTAGGCCATGTGGAATCATGTTCATTGGTCACATGGCCTCAACGTCTGTAAAATTGTTAGTGCGAACAAGTACACTCATCGGTTGCCGATAATGAAATGCACAATAATCGTTTCATATAAATGCTAGTTGCCTGTTACAACGTTTCGTCGTTTTGTTTCTGATGCCTATGATCGCTTAAGCCATGGATGCTCAACCTGTGGCACTCCAACTGTTGCAAAACTACAACTCTCAGCATGCCTTTATAGCTGTAGGCTGTCCAAGCATGCTGGAAGTTGTAGTTTTGCAACATCTGGAGGACCTTAGGTTGGGCATCCCTGGCTTAAGCGATTATCTGCTCGTCTAAATCCACCTTTAGAAACAGGAAAACCCAGGAAGAAAGACTCAGGTGCAACCTTCACCCACCAACTGCAGTACAACAATAATGCAGAATCAGAACATTTATTCAGCTGGCTATACACATTTTGCTGTTTTATTATTTTATGACGCCTGTTAACTATACATAGGTTTTGTACTGACTGGTGACGTCTGAAGCGGTGTGCCCAATAGCAACGCTTTTATATGTATAACAAATAGAGTTTTATAGGGTTAAATATGTAACCACCATACCAGTTATTGCTGTATAAATGCAAGATGGTATACTAGACTACTGCTGTATGTTTACTGGTTGTGAAGATTTTTGCATTTGTTACATTTCATTGTTACGTAGTGGTGGCTTTTGGTGATCTGCAGGTAATTTTGTGGGTGTATAATATGATATTGTACCCAAATCTTACAATGAATAAAAATAATATATCTGGTGGTGGGAATATTGATTGATTTTAGAAGTAAATATGGAAAATAGTGGAAGTATGAAGTTAAATCTATTCAAAAATGTTCATTTCTTTTTTTATGGGGAACCCCTAACACATTTTAAGGTTTCAGTAATACTTTCCTAAGGCGTGTCTTAAGCTGGCCATGTACGTCAACCAAACCCACCAATTACAGTGGGACCGGCCAAACATCTAATGTGTGTGGGACCTCTTGACTCTTCCCATATGGCATATGTTTCAGGGGATTGGACTGTCAGATTTAGACTGGCCAATTCTTTGGTGTTTGTGGCTTCCTTATTCTTCCAACTGAGAGCTGCCAACATGATAGCTGTTGGACAAACAAGCATTTGGCTATTTTATGTATATGGCCAACCAACAAAAATGCTCATTCCACCCCACCCCAATATTTTGCATGTAGGGTGTAAGTACCAGGTAGAGAGACTACTACTAATTAGAGGTGAGATGAGTTATGTATTACTGTGAATGATGGACGGTGAGAGGGCTTGTAGAAAATTGTAGACCACTGATGAATCAGGGACAAGATGAAGAGACACATGGGACTTAAAGGGGCTGTCTGCTTTTTACTATTGATGACCTATCCTCAGCTGTTTGAAGAGAAGGCAGTGCTCGTTCGAGCACTGCCTTCTCTGATCTGCTTACCTGCTTGCCGTAGCAATTGCAGTGGTAAGCAGGTGTAATTACAAGTATGGCATCCCCAATAACTTCTATGGGACGGCTCAGTAGTATTCACTTGAACAGAGTGAGCCATAGAAGTGAATGTGGACGCCATATTTGTAATTATACCTGCTCACCACTGCAATTGCTACAGCGAGCAGATAAACAGAGCAGAGAAGGCAGCGTTTATATGAGCGCTGCCCTCTCTTCAAACAACTGATCAGTGGGGGTGGCGAGTTTCGGACTCTCGACGATCTGATATTGATGAGCTATTCTGAGGATAGCTCATCAATAGTAAAAGGCGGACAAAACCTTTAATGAAATCATAAAATAATCATAAACTTTTAGAACTTTTGACTTTGCCTTTGAAAATAGTCATGGTGGAAAGGGGAATATTCTAAGTGTCATTAAGGGGCCCCGTGGCTCCTTGTTGGGCCCCTGATCCACAGAACCCCTTGTTGGGATAACATGGTCTCATAATGACATTTATTCATACATTCGCTACCTCAAAAATTATGTTAAAAAATTCTAAATCCATAATGGATTGAGATTATGTTCTTAAATAAATTGATTACATTCTAGTGTATTTCAAATGTGTGATTCCCTTGTGTCGTATATATTTGCCTTTCCCAATTCTAATCTCTGTTTTGTGTTTCTTCCTGCAGTTCCATCAGGTGAGAAGAGTAATGACCATCCTTTTCCTTACTATGGTTATTTCATACTTCAGTTGCATGAAAGCTGCCCCTATGAAAGAAGCCAGTGTCAGAGGACAAAGTGGCCTGGCCTATCCGGGTCTTCGGACCCATGGTACTCTGGAAAGCATAGGTGGGCCAATGGGTAGTTCAAGAGGAGGTGGACTTCCATCCCTGACAGATACCTTTGAACATGTCATAGAAGAACTCCTAGAAGAGGAACAAAACTTAAGGCAGAGTGAGGAGAACAAGGACTCAGATATGTATTCATCAAGGGTTATGCTGAGCACTCAAGTGCCTTTGGAGCCCCCTTTGCTTTTTCTTCTTGAGGAGTATAAAAATTACCTGGATGCTGCAAACATGTCCATGAGGGTACGGCGCCACTCAGACCCAGCCAGGCGCGGGGAATTGAGCGTATGTGACAGTATTAGCGAGTGGGTGACTGCGGCAGACAAGAAAACGGCGATAGATATGGCGGGTCAAACAGTAACTGTTCTTGAAAAAGTCCCAGTACCCAAGGGTCAACTGAAACAATATTTCTATGAGACCAAATGCAATCCCATGGGCTACATGAAGGAAGGTTGCAGGGGCATCGACAAGAGGTACTGGAACTCGCAATGCCGAACTACCCAGTCTTATGTGCGTGCTCTCACCATGGATAGCAAAAAAAAAGTTGGTTGGCGCTTTATCAGAATAGACACTTCTTGTGTATGCACACTGACCATAAAAAGAGGAAGATAGTAAAGTTATCTTGTATAGATTATATTGAAGAGAAAATTATCTATTTGTATATATACATAACAGGGTAAATTATTCAGTAAAAGAAAATAATTTTATGGACTGCATGTATAAATGAAGTTTATACAGTACCGTGGTTCTACAAATCTATTTATTGAACATATCCATAACCTAAAGGGAAACAGAGTCCTCTGCGCACAATGTAGCCTGTACTCTGCTAGGGGGGCTGGGACCACATTGCTGTGCAATTGTTCCTTGGCCCCTTTCGCAGTCCATGGGTTAAGAGATAAGCCTGCGTTACGTTCCTCAAAAAACATTGTGGTTTGTTGATGTTGCCAAGATTTGAAATCATAAAAAAAAGATATAAACAAGCATGCATGCTGCTTCAATCGTGAATTGATAACACTCTGTCGTCATCCAGACAAAAGACAAAAAAATCCAACCAAAACATTCTGTTTACAATTTAGACAGTATCTTTATTCATGTCGGTATTATATCTGTTTACTGCTTTTAACTTCTGATAGCGTTGGAATTAAACAATGTCAAGGTGCTGTTGTTATAGCTCTACTGTTTAATTTTTAATTTTTCGTGTTTTTTTTTTAATTTTCGTTCCTGCAAAAAAAAAAAAAAGAAAAAAAGACAAAAAAAAAGTCGCAAAGAGCTTGTCATGAATTCGTGTTCTAGCCGGAAAAAAAAAGCAGATGAATATTTCATTCTTTTTGTATGTTGTGAAGGTGTTTGCAAACTCGAATCAGACTACTGATCAAAAAAATAAATAAAAAAAAAGTGAAGGCATTTAAAAAAAAAAATAAGAAAAAAGTCAATGTTCATGTTAAAACGTTTTCGAGACCTGCGTTGGAAACGGAGTTGTCTTTCAGTGAGGGCATGAAGCTTTCTCTTTCTTGCAGGCTTTTGTGTGCTACCTTGCAGCTGTTGTATGCTATTCTTGAATTCATGCAAGACTGGCGCGTTTTGTAAAACAAAAAAACACACACACACACACACAAAAACAAAAAAAAAACATAGAAAAGGAAGTTGTAGAGTAGAAGAGAGGAGATCTTGAAGGTGAAGATGGTCAGAAGGTTGCTGGGTTCTGTTGACATTTGCATTACAAATGCTGCCTGGATGTTGTTTTTCTAGGCACTTTTGGCTGCGTAACCTTGTCCTCTTAATGCTAATAGGCAAACAAATGAGATGCGGAGCAGTCACCAGGCTTCTGAGGAAAGGCGCAAACAATTTGGATGTTGTGATCTGTGCAGGACACCAAATCTTAAAAACCCTAGGAGTGGCAAATACAGAACTCCTGGCCGATAGCTCAGATTATAAGAACCATAGTGCAGAAACTTTAAAGTGCATTTCCTTGGGTGAGAGAAGGGTGCCATTGTGCCTAGTCATCAGTATTGAGGAGAAGGCAACTGATATCGAAGAGGCGTGAGGTCTACCTTGCCTCATACAGTACCTAAGCAGTGTTATCATTTCCTTAGGAAGTGATACAACGAATATTGTTTTTTGCCGTGCACTTGCTGCCTGCTCTTTCTCGAGGTGCACTTTAAAGGGGACCTGTCATATTGAGTATCTACTCGAATCTGCAGTAGCATTTATAGAGCTAAACAGATTAACACTATAAATTTAAATGGGTTGTTCATCCTGTTTTTTGTAAATTTGCACCCCAGCCAATTGTACCTATAGAAAAATCCATACTCACCTGCCCCCAGCCAATTGTACCTATAGAAAAATCCATACTCACCTGCCCCCTGCGACTCCATTATGGCTCTCTTTACTGGTATTCCAGTCCCCATTTGTCAACTTTCATATGGACTGTGCGCCACTACTACCAATGACTGGTCTCAGCAGTGACATCCCCAAGTAGCACATCACTGCTGGGTCACATGCCACTTGGGGACAATGACTGGATACAGTGGCACATCTGACCCCATCCGTGTGGAAGCTGGCAGACCAGAGGAGCAGTGAAGAGAGTCAGGGAGAGAGAATGGAGAGGAGGGGGGCAGGTGAGTTTAAAACATGGACAACCTATTTAAGGAAAAATACTCAGCATAACTTGAAAATGATTGGCTTAAATCTCTGCACGTCCTGAGCTTCTGAATCCAGTGGGCAGTCCTACCCGGTGATTGACAGCTATCTCTGTATGCATGCTCTTACAGAGAGGCTGTCAATCATTGAGTGACACCGCCTACTGGACTCCTAAGCATAGAAAAAGCATGGATTTCACTTAATCAGTTAAAAGTTATATAATTTTGAAGCAAAATATGTAGTATATCAGCCTGCTGTATAAAAGGCTCCCAGTAGATTGGATAGCAGTTTCTCATGGTGACAGGTTCCCCTAACAGGTTCCCCTCTAGGTACTAGGTAAAAATAGCCCTTCTGCTTGCAAAACCATCACCAGGTTTAAATGTTGGTCTCTCTTTAGTTGATGGGTTCTTCCATTCGGGATGAAGGCACTTTAAGTGGTGTGTTTTTGTCAGAATAAATGTTTTGATACATTCTTATCTTTTAAATAGGAGCGTCCATAAGATTTAGAGCCTTAGTCAGTCATATATACTCTTAAAATGGAAACCATTCAAAGTATGATGAAAATAAATCTATGCCTAATATACAACTAAGTAGACAGGCCGAGCAGACGTTCGGTAATTCATACCTGCCATTAGTTCTTGCTGTTTTCTGGAAAACCTATTGGCTACTGATAAGTGCTTCAGTTATTAATGGCATAATTTACCATTCATTGCTGTGTGAACGTTTCTCCAGCATTATGCTTCTTTATACGTCTATTGCATTAAAGGGGTTCTCCGGGATTTATCCATGGATGACCTGCAATAAATGAGGATGAGCTGCGATACCAAGCACAGCCACGATACAATGTACGGCACTCTGCTTTGTAAGCTGCGAGGAACCTGCGGCCTCCTCAAACAGCTGATCGGCGGGGATGCCGGGAGTCGGACCCCGGCTGATCTTATATTGATGATGTATCCTGAAGATAGGTCATCAATATGTAAATCCCAGAGAACTCCTTTAAGGACTGAGATGACAAAAAAAAGTAATGATTTTTTTTCCTGAAACAGTACCACTATTGTCTATAGAGCAGGGGTCAGCAACCTTCGGCACTCCAGCTGTTGTGAAACTACAATTCCCAGCATGCTCCATGCATTTCTGTGGGAGTTATGAGAAGAACAGAGTGTGCTTGCTAAGAGTTATAGTTTCACAACACCTGGAGTGCCGGAGGTTGCCTACCCATGGTCTAGAGCAGGGATGCCCAACCTGCGGCCCTCCAGATGTTGCAAAACTACAGCTCCCAGCATGCCTGGACAGCCTATAGCTATCAGTCTACAGCAGTGCATTGTGGGAGTTGTAGTTTTACAACAGCTGGAGGGCCGCAGGTTGGGCATCCCTGGTCTAGAGGCTGTATCCGGTATTATGATGGGCAGTAGACACTTCAATACTAATTGCAAATGACCTTGTAATTAGAATTATTTTACTAGTATTATGTCTATATTTATTATATAGAGGTTGTATAGTTTTGTAGCGTCCATCAATAAAGCATAGCTAAACAGCCCCTTGTCATATCACTGGTATATGAGATATGCTGCCTTTGATTGAAGTACCTTCTACTTTAGTAGAAGTAGAAGCCGCCAAAATTGGCCTCACACTGGGCACATTTGAAGTTTAGTGACTTCTGATTCCATGGACTAATTATTGTGGGGTTGGACATTTAGCAGGCTATCAATCATCAATCTTTTTTGACTGAATATTCCTTATTACTGAATTAGCAGGAGCATTATTTTTTTGAGATGGAGTTGAGATGATGTTCATCCCATCAGCTAGGAGAATACAAAACATTTGTTCAGGTAGCTCTACAAATGTAGCACATCTTAATAGATATATTCTTTGGTTTCCAACAGAAAACTGGTGATGTTCTTTTGCAATAAGAATGGCACAACAGTTCATTATATGCCTTAAATAATTAAAGAGGACATTTGTCAAAGATACATCCATAAGACAAAGGTGGAACAACCCCTAGGATCCAGTCGGATGTTTAATTTCTTTGTCAAAACTGCACTAGAACAGTCTATGTTCTAGGTATCAAAACAGCATATCTGCCCCTCTATGTGTTAGGGTCTCACTTTGACATATTTGGGTAATCTTACATACCTCAATCTTTCCCTCTCCAGTCAATTGACAGATACCAAAGACAATTCCCCCTTAACTATCTTAGATACCAACCAGCACGGAATGGTAAACAATGAAATCCATGGCAAACAATGAAACCTCTGAGTGCTGCCCAATTTCCCCTTTGCGAACACATATATCTGGCTGTTCTCACAAAATAGCACTGCCCTTGATTCCTACGGCCTAGTATCAATACACAGAGCCTACTAAAAGTCTAGTCCATCTAGACGGGAATTATCAGAGCTAGGCCTACACTATGTGTAGAGAAGTGGCCACCGATTTAGGCACAACTTGGGTTGCAGGTAGAAGACTAGATCTTTGTTAAGTTTTTATTGAGATGGGAGCCAATTAGATCTTTACCTTGTCCTCCAAAACACCTTGTCGTTTACTGATAGGCTATGTCACCTTGATTAAAATCAGCCAGGGTTGGCATTGCTTGTCATGCAACACAAACTGCATTGCAACACAATGCAAGTATGAGAACAACATGACTTCATGAAACACTTGTCTACATTGGTTTACTAGATGAACATCAAACATGCACGTCAAATCCAACTGAATCCATGCAAATGTTTAGTCATATTGAGAAAAGGCAACAAAATGAAACAAATCTAAACTAGGTTTCCCCCAAAAGCTAGAATACATGAAGCTTTGCCCAACTTTGAGGTGTTCACAACACTTGGTACCACAATGATTTGTTCAAAGAGAAAAAGATTTGTAATTTGGCTACAAGGGAATATTAGATCCACAAAAGAAGCCTCAATGAGGTTGTCATTTCAAGGCAGCAACAGTTAAACCAAGTTGGACAAAGCTCTATGAGGGACCAGGTCATACTAAATGGCGTGCTTGACCAATGAACCACAAGAAACAGTTGAGGTCAGTTATTTTAGAGAACTAATAAAAAGTCTTATCATCGCAACATGTTATAACTAATAGCAACCAATCCGAAAAGATGATCTCATGGTGGATTACAAATGGTTCGTTGCCAGGGGTTACATTATATATTGTTATTTTAAAACAATCTGTTTTCCAAGTAGGAATCCAAAAGTGTCAGCAGCCCGTGTGATCCTCTAGAATCTCACTATGCATCTTAGTTTTGTGGTAATTAAAAAAATGGAAGACTACAAAAAAGCACATTTGGAGAGTTCCCCAGTCAGTCACGTCAGTGTGTCTGTGTATACATATTTATGTTGGTAAATATATATATATATTTATATATACACAGAGTCTGTAAATATTTGTATGTATGAATATGTATATACGTGTACATATGTGGATACATATAGAACTGTATATTTATATCAGCTATGGATAACGTCAGCGTTCACTAACCTTGGATGATATCGGTACTTGTCAAGTATCCTAGAACATTGTCTACATATATGATTATAGGTTAGGTGCATGATGTCATTGAAAGGGGTTGACTGCCCTTGTACATAAATTCTGATATTGATGACCTATCCTCAGGATACGTCATCAATATCAGATCAGTGGGGTCCTGGGTGTTTGATGATGAGGCAATGGCCAGTGATGTCACATTCATCGGTCACGTGGCCTAGGAGCAGCTTATTCCCATTCAAGTGAATAGGACTGAGCTGAGATACTAAGCACAGCCACTATCCAATGGACGGAGATGTGCTTGGTAAGCTGTGGTGAGTCTGAGGCGCTCACCAGAGTGCCGCGGCCTCTTCAAACAGCTGTTCGGCGGGGTTCTGGGAGTCGGACCGCTGCCGATGTGATATTGATGAACTTTCCTGGGGATAGGTAATCAGCATCAGAAACTTGGAGAACACCCTTAATGTGCTATGTTAGAGAATGTTTAGATAATACCAAGGAGGGAAACTTTGATGGTCCCTGGAGTTCCTAAAATCAGTGGGTGCCCACAATGAAAATTCACCTATAATCATAAATGATTGCCGTCCATCAGCAATTTTCCCCACTGATCAGTCGGAACTTACATTGGGAAATTCCCAAAACTATGATATGCAGATAATATTCCAACCAACATTATCCAAGACGTTCCGGATAATGTCAACATTATCCAAATTTCTGACATTATCCATAGTCTATATGTCCGATGCAAAGACTAATCCCAAATATGCAAATGTACGAGATGATATGAGGCAGTCAGATGCAATGTCAGTGATGTATTTCGAGAATGTTTCAGGAAGCTATCGGCATAGTGCAGAGCTATTATATGCCACAGCAAACACACCTCCGATGCTAGGCTTGGCAGTTCTAGCTGAACCAGGCTGCAAGACTGACTTCCTTGTCAACCATTTTTTTTTTCTGTTTTGCCGTGGTCTGTTTGTGGCAAAAGGTATATTTTGCATGTCACATGCCTACCGCCTTGTTAAAGTGAGACACTTTGAATATGTAAGTTTCATGTATGTGGCCTTGTTCTCTCTTGAGGAAAAAAAATCTATATATTTTCACAATGTGTAACAGATATTTATTGTATGTTAAGTATATTTATATAATTATGTAATTGAAAACATGGAGAATGGCATTTAAACTGCAAAGCATTTGAGATCATATTGTAAATAGGATTACCTCTATTTAAGTGTACTACATAACATAATATATGTTCAAAAAATAGAAATTTTTAATGTTTTTAAATATATTTTCAAAATATATAAACTATGTTTTGGAGCATGTTTTATTTTCTTCTGCTTACGAAATATGCTTACAAGTTCTTCACTCAACATCATTTTTTTTTTTTTGGGCCTCAATTTAGAATATATTAATCGGAATATTCAGAGCAACAGAAATGACAGGGCCTCATGTATCAAAACTGTGTCAGAGAAGAAACGGTCGTGTGACCAATCAGGGTCCAGCTTTCATATTCTAGACTGGGGACATCTGGCTTGGTGTGGGCAGCAAAGACACGTATACTCTGCAAGAGAGTCACAGAATGAAAGACAGCGACGTACAGTACTGAGCAAAACTTGTAGGCAAGGTGTAGAGAAAATGCTGCAGAGTAAGAATGCTTTAATAGAAGTGTTAATAGTTTATATTTATCAATTAACACAATACAAAGTGAATTAAAAAAATGGAAATTAACTCAAATCAATATTCGGTGTGACCACCCTTTGCCTTCAAAGTAGTACTTCTAGGTACACATGTATGTAGTTTTTGAAGGGACTCAGCAGGGTGGTTGTTCCAAACATCTTCGAGAACTAACCACAGATCTTCTGTGGATGTAAGCTAGCTCAAATCCTTCTGTCTCTTCATGTAATCCTAGACAGACTGGGTGATGTTGAGATCAGGGTTCTGTGGAGGCCATATCATCACTTCCAGGACTCCATGTTCTTCTTAAAGGGATTCTATCACCAGGTTATAGCCTATATATATGCGGACATGCAAGGCTAGATCGCTGCTAGTATGTCCGCACTATGTCTGTGCCATAGCGCTGCGCTTTTTTTTTCAATGTAAAAAATGATTTTATTGATATGTAAATCAAGGTTTAAGGTGCCCAAAGGGCGGTACGAACCTTTCTTGTGCCCAGCCACGCCCCCTGTGAAGGAGCCCAGCACCGCCAATCTCCTCCTTGCTCACAGTTATAGCACCGTAAATCTCGCGATGCGCGAGATCGCACATGCCCAGTTCCTTCCCTGAGGCTGATGCCAGCATAGGGAAGGAACACTAGGTCGGAACTGCGCATGCGCGATCCCGCGCATCGCGAGATTTACGGCGATATAACTGTGAGCAAGGAGGCGATTGGTAAAACGGAGGCAGTTCTGGGCTCCTTCACAGGGGGCGTGGCTGGGCTCAAGAAAGGTTCGTACCGCCCCTTGGGCACCTAACACCTTGATTTACATATCACTAAAATCATTTTTTTCACTGAATAAAAAAAGCGCAGGGCGATGGCACAGATATAGTGTGGATATGCTAGTGGCGATCTAGCCGTGCATGTCCGCATCTATATGGGCTATAACCTGGTGACAGAATCCCTTTAATGCAGAAGATAGTTGTTAATGACATTGGCTGGATGTTTGGGGCCATTGTCCTGCTGCAGAGTAAATTGTAACTTAAAATATTAACACTTCTGTTCTTATAATAAGAAGCACTTTTTTCACACCTTCCTGAAACGTTTGCAAAGTACTTTAGATATTTGCAGGGGTGAATGAATTATCAAAGATCTACCACCACACAATGTGGATGAAGGAAATTATTTTCAGCTTCTTTACAAAAACAACAACCAACAAAAAGCTTGGTATTTTTGACAAGAATGGCCCCAGGTACACTGAGTTCATTGGGTGTGAGTTGGTCCCTTGTCCACCCAACCTTCAGTATGGCAAATATAGACTATATTTATCCAGGTTGTTATAGGTTCTCCCACATGAAGTGGGTGATTGGCATCTGCTCAGGTTGCCTAATGCTGTTTCTGAACCACGTTTGATAAAAAAAAAAAATATATATCACTTACTCTGTAAATTCTTGATTTATAAAGTGTCCAATCTCACATTTTTTTAAGCTCCCTCGTCATGCCCCATCCCTTCTGCTAGCAGAATAACATGATGGGGTCTCCTTGTTGGCAACCCCCTCAAACAGATATTATATGGTAAGGAGCAGGGTGCTGAGAAAATAACATTTGCCTACTGAAGTGAATTTCAAGGATCACCTGTGCCAAGTGGTGCAAAATGTTGGACCTTTATGGGACATATGGGAAGGGGTTAGCTGATGCAGGTTAGGCAGGGACTTTCCTCAGAGATGGATCTCATGTCTTCACAAGTCAATGATCCTTTTAGCACAGTTAATTTTTTTTACCTTATTCAGTTTGAGAGGTGCATGTTGATTACCTTCACTAAGGTGGTCTTCCAGCCAACATTTCACAGCATACTGGCCACCAGTCCTAAAGTATAGTACCAGTAAATCAGCACCCATACGAGAGGCACATGACCAGACTTCCATAAATTTTTGCAATAAACTGGAGGTACGATTTTGGGAACATGCTCTTTCCACTTGCTATAGGTCCCATAAAAAGTGTACCCTTCTTTTACTGTTAACGTCAATTTCGTACCACTTTTTTTTTAAATAACATTATACCATAATAGTTCAACATTTTTTTTTTCTTAAGCTCAGTGGGTTCATTCTATGTCTAATGCATCTCATTAGCTTATTACTTCTTATGACGATTAGCAGTCAGTTTTGCATACTTTGGCCTTGAAAACAAAAAATCGGTTAAGAATGGTTTGTTGCTAAAACTGTCAAGCCTACACGAGACATTCAAAAACATATGAAACAAACGGCATGCATTTTCTGAGTCATAAAACAACTACATATGCTGAAAGAAATGGATGAAACACAATGTTCCATGAAGTCATCAGTTCTGCTACTGAAATCCATGGGGTGTCCCTATTCAGGATCCTCATCTCTTAACCGGAGCAGAAAGTAGCTACAAAGAGTGTCTCTTGCTCTGGAGGACCAGGGATGTCTTTAAACAGAATCTATCACCACATACCTGTAAATAAAACCGTGTAGATTCTGAGAAATAAGCTTTTTAATTTCATGCAAATTAGCCCCTAGTTTCAACGATGACATTGTCTTTGCATATCAGTCCACCCGAGGCTCCACTCATCATCTTTGCCGGCCATGCCCTCACCATTTTGACTGACAGGGAATGGCAGGGTAGAGGTAATCATGCCTGGCACTTAAGTCTTGTTGCTGCGCATACAGGGCTGGAGATTGGCAGGCAGATGCACAGTACGGCATTCATCTGTCGGGTGACCGCCAGCCCAGTACTGCACAGCCACAAGATTTCAGGGCCAGGCACAATTACCTTTACACTGCCCAACATCAAAGTGGTGGGGCATGGCTGGCAAAGAAGATGAGAGTCCCGTGCAATGGTAATGCACTTGTTGCTCCTAGAGGCTAATTTTAATAAAATTATAAGGCTTATTTCTCAAAATTGGAGGCACATAGGAAAATGGGACCAAGTGCATTAGAATCTCCCGCCAAGCGCACATCTACAGAGGCGGACGGTTTTATTTACAGTTAGGTGGTGACAGATTCCCTTTAAACTACATGTGCAGCCCACTGATTTCAATGAGGACTGTGAAATGCTGAATTTCTCCTGTGGTGGCGCTGGAATGAAACCAAACACCTGCTACAGTTGAACACTGGGAGACGATCACTGGGAGTCCCAGCAAGACCTAGCCTGATCAACTTAGTTGGGGCGCGCTTCTATCAAGAAGAATACATTCTCCAAAGTGGCAGCTCCTTTCAGTGATCTTGGCTTTGGCTTTGACTTATACTGAATCTCTAGCACAACAACAGGTATCATCCATCAAAATTGGTTTAGACAAATATGACTCATGCAATATGAAACTATGCTAGTTCTTATCTGATTTGGAGCCAATTTTGATACATGAAACATTCTTTTGTTTCCCACCATGTACTGTACCCAACATTGCAGGCCCATAGGGTCTGATGGAACACAAGTTTCTAAATCTTTCTGAAGTCTCCTTTAAAACATATCAAAGAGGACATAAACAAATAGCCCAAGTCATCAACTATCATGACTTTCCTAAAGAGGATCTGTCACCTCTCCTGACATGTCTGGTTCAGTAACTACTTGCAGTGTCCCTGTAATAACAATTCTGCAGCTTCTATTCTTATGACTGTATGTTGTGCCATTCCTCTGTTACTCGTACAAGAAATGTAAAAACAAATTGTCAGCAGTCTGCAAAAAAAATCCAACTGGGTGTTACCAATTGGCCTATGCAGGGACAGGGTCCCAACTGGTAACACCCATGTTGTGGGCATGAGGCCTACAATGATTCCAAAGCCTTTTTTACGGTATCAATAGTGAAAGGAGAAAGAGAATAAGGCAAAGAATACCCACAGCGTAAAAAATGACTATGTATAACAAATAAAATACAAATCCAAAATCATAACACCATACACAAAAAGTTCAAGTAAAATATGTTTTTTACACTGTGGGTATTCTTTGCCTTTTTTCCACATAATTAGTCTATCGGCACAAGACTTTATAGGTGCACTCTGCAAATATATAACTATTTATTGTTTGACCATCCATATATCGGGAAGTGAGTCGTTTTATTTTACAATATCAATAGTAAAAGGCATTACCCTCAGGTACATCATCCCAGGAGCAAACGTCCTATCACAATTACCCCAAAGGTCTCATAAAACATTCCAGAAGGACGAATATCTCAGACTCGCCCTGACACCACAATGTGAAAAAGAAAGGACAATGTAGAGAACTGTGGGAGAATATTGCAGCTGGATCAATTGCTATCCAGTGTCAGACTGGGGTTCCTTGGGCCCACCAGAAGTAATTATTCTCAGGCCCCAAACTCATATCATCAATAAAGTGTAATCTGTTTTAAATCAAAGAAATAGACCCTAGTAGCAAGTGATTGGTTCCAAAGTAAGCTTCAAATAGTTTTTCCCCTGGACCTTTGGGGCCCATTGTGGGTTCAGAGACTGTGCCTAATGGAGGATCCCCTAGTAGTGTGGTGGGCCAGTCCGACCCTGCTGCTATCCGACAGCATCCTCGCCTGTGCAGTAATGATTCACCATGAAGATCGGCAACAAGACACCATGTCTGACGAGGCATTCCACAGTGAAATATCACATCAGGACATCATAAGAAACGAACATGGAGATGGCAGTGTAATAAACTGGAGAAGAATTGCCGGCTCAGGGCTATCATGAAAGGTAACCTAAATGATGTACGTTCCTAAACAAAGCTGAAACATAATTGTGTTATGCAGGAAAATGGATGACCAAGGAGACTCAAAATGGACTCCTGGCCCCGGGACTGAAGCAGCCTCGACACATTAAGGGTCCATTCACACGTCTGTAATTTGGGTCCGCAATTTCAGGACCCACTCACTTTCAATGGGGCTGGAACGGATGTGGATCCGCATTTCTGGAATCTGCATCCACATTTCCGAGATCCATATTTTCAGGATCCGCAATTCCGTTCCCAAAAAAAATATCCTATCCTTGTCCATAATTGCGGACCAGAAAACGCATTTTCTATTATAGTGTCGGCAATGTGCGGTCCGCAAATTGCAGATCACACATTGCCGGTGTCCATGTTTTGCGGATCCGCAAAACACTTACGGACGTGTGAATGGACCCTAAGGCTGCAAAACACTTACAGGGAGAGATTTACGAATTCTTGTGTAAAGTAGAACTGGCTTAGTTGCCCATAACAACCAATCGGATTCCACCTCTCATTTTTCATAGCTCCTTTGGAAAATGAAAGGTGGAATCTGATTGGTTGCTCTGGGAAACTAAGCCAGTTTTCCTTTACACCAGTTTTGATAAATCTCCCCCATACTACGTTTACTCACTGAAACATCAAACTACTTGTTACCTGCGAAAGGAAGAGACAGAATATTCCACGACTAAAGGCCCGATATTCAGGCAGATTATGCCTAATGAGCGTTTGTATGAAAGCTCATTGGAGATAATCAGCCTGTTTAAAAGTGCCACCAAAGTGTTCATTGGGTAATAGGATCGTTCGTGCAGACAGCGAAATCATCTTTTGCCGGCAGCAGATCACTCCATCTAAATAGCACCCCGCTGCCGGCAAACAATGATTCTGAAAGGGGACAAGAAAAGGCATTAGCGATCGCTCCTCTCAATACTGTGGAGGAGATCGCTGCATGCAAGTACAGCAGTCACCTCTACAGATGAGCAGGCGATTGTCGGGAAGGAATGCTTCCTTCCTGACATGGTCTGCTCCATCGAGCAGTGTAAAGGGGCCTTAACTTACTGATGACATCCGTAGAATAGATAAATGGTGGCAGGGCTGCAGTAACCAGGCCACTACACCGTGTATGGACGGAGCTGTGTAGTTCCCGGGCCCGGTTATGGCACCAAACTAGTTGAGCGGCAGGGGTGCCAGGAGATTTCCAGGACTTATTGATGATCTATCCCACTTTGGCAACTTCTGTCCTACCACAGCTCCACAACACAGCTTGGAAACGTTGCTGTATGGTTTTTGGTGACACTCAATCTACAATAAAACCTTCTTTGCATGAAGAATTCCCTCGGATTGCCGCTCCTTACTCTCTGTAGACTTGATGATCTAGCCTAGGTCATCAGTAAGTTAATCCTGGATATTACATGCCACATACATAAAGGATGCACAGGGGGTCGACAAGGAAGGCAGAGTCCTTGTTTGAGAACTGTGAGAAGGACCGTTGTGCTCCAGGCTCTAAAAGGACTTCTCCCCATTAGTTTGTTAGTCTTCTGTTAGTCTTAGTCTTCTGCTCGCATCTTTATTTACCTCATGAGCAGGGGACGGCTGGGAACTTAAAGTGGCCCTGGAAAAAAAAAAAGTGGCCCTGCATTGTAGGTGGGTCCAAGCTGACAGAAAGCAGGCCAACAGTATTAGACGGAGTCAGCAATACCGTAGTGCAGAACAAAATACCACCCAAGCAGAAACAAATGCCAACTGTATCACAGTCCTGAGGAAGGCAATACAGTTGAATTCAGAAGGGCACATGCAGCCATATTTTTTTATATTTTTGTTTTTCAATACCTATTAGTCCATGATTTTCTGTTACTTTAATATGGATGGACTATGTATAGTCCTAATTCCACTGCTAGGTAGACAGCTAAATAAAGGCCTCCACCCCTCTCTGATTGTTTACCCAAGCACAGCGCCATACATACGGCTTTGGCTGGTTATTGCAGCTCACGTCTATTCAAGTCATGGAAAACCCCTATAAGGCCTCATGCACACGACCATATCCATTTTGCAGTCCACAAATTGCGGATCCGCAAAACACGGATCCCAGCCATTTGCATGGCAAGTATTATTTTTTTCATTCCTGTAGAAATGCAAAACGGACAAGAATAGTACATGTTCTATCTTTTTTTGCGGGCTGCCGGACGGTCATATGGATGCGGACAGCACATGGTGTGCTGTCCACATCTTTTGCGGCCCAATTGAAATTCGCAAAATATGTGGATCGGCCCAAACATATGATTGTGTGCATGAGGCCAAGTCAGCGTCCAGGCCTGAGATTGCAATCTAAAAGATGGGACCTGTAAGCTCTCTGTTGTCACTCTTGGTTATTCTGCTCCTGTTTTGTACCTGGAGAATTGTTTTTCTCTCTCCTTGTAAAACCCATAAGAAATACATAAGCAGAACCAAAAATCAAACACTAAACATGTGCTCTGGACATTCATGCTCTTCTTTTGGCAAACTTTGTGAAACTATCATTAATTTTGAGGAGTTCTAGCCAATGTGTTTTCAAGCAGAGTTCAGTATCAGCTGCCAGATAAATAAAAGCAGAAATCTATCATAAAACCAATGCATGCTCAGTAAAATGAAGAAAATAACCAAAACATATTGAAATGGATAGGGGCTTAAAACATGCTCACGACTGTATTATATCCTCCATGGAATGTATAAAGTATTTTCTAAATGAATACCCATTGATTCACATGTATAAGTTATTTTGTCCTGAAATTCAAGAACAGCCAGCCCTAAGCGTGCCAACCACAGGGCCTCGAAGCCCTTATTCCATTCAGTTCTTTACCATCATCCACCATTCTTAGTAACTTTCTTCCCCCGCATGCAGCAGAGAGAACGGTCACTTTTATACTTCCTGCTTCTGGTGCTGTCGGACAACAGTTCCCCTCATTCCTATGAGAAAATCATCTCCTACCCATATTCTCACCCGCGGAGGCCAAAATACCTTATCAAGGTGCCTACTGTTGATCCACACAAGGATCACGTATGGTCCATGGGCTGCTAATTGGGTGTCAACGAGGTAGACTGCTCCCCAGTTGGAGAGAATTATATAAATGGAATTGGTTTGTTACAATCTTTCTCCAATTTGTAAAAAAACTTCCAACGATGGCTACCTTGGATGTGGGTTTTTACAGACTCGACAATTTGCGTCCTCCAGGGTGTTCTCTAGGATATTTTATATTGATGGCTTATCCTTAGGACAGGTCATCAATATCTGAATGGCGGGAGCCTGACATCCCCTGCCAATCAGCTGTTCTGCAGTAACTATTGCCAGCTACGGAGGAGCTAGCAGACGGAGCTGGTTACCGTAGCACAGTGTCCATTCGCTTCAGTGGGAACAGCACTGCAGTAACCAGCTCTGTCCACTATACAATGGATGGATCTGTGGTGCCTGCTCCTGGAGCCGGAGCTACTTAAAAGCAGCTGATCGACATAAGTGCAGAGAGTCGGACCCCCGCCAGTGAGCTATTGATGACCTATCCTCACAATAGACCATCAATCTAAAAATCCCAGAGAACCCATTTAAGAAAGCGGTAGAACTGTTGAGCCTTACATTATAGCAGCTGCTGTTAGGCACATAACTCTGTGGAGAGTTTCATAAAAAGCATGATATACAAGCATGAAGAGCAGCTCGTCTTAGTACTACTGTATCTGCGTTGACCATGTGGGAGATGAAAGGGGCCATACAACAACTATTTAACAGGAATAGGCCATGTAGTTTTATGGTAAGCGGACGTAAATTTATTAGCTATTCAAAGAGGAGAGGAACAGAAACACATGTTCGGTAGCTGAATGAATGGGAAGAGTCAGATAAAATAAGGTCATTTATTTCCACTTCATTATAAGTGCGCGGCCGCGTGGTCAGGTTTCCTGATGCAGTTTTCGAAGGTGAAACCAGGGGCGGATTAAATAAAAAGTCGTATCTGTCCTTTATGCCTTATCTCTCTTTTGTGACCCACTTCAGATTTTGGCTTCCAAAACTACATTAGTAACCTGACCATGTGGCCGTACCCTAAGGGTCCTTGCACATGGCAAAGCTGGAGGCATAGACTGTAAGGCTGTACACAGAATCCTCACACAAGACAGACAATAAAGGCATGATCACTGGGGGTCCAATTGCTGAAACCCCCACATTTCTCGAGAAGTGGGTTCTGAGGTAGCTTGCATATAGAGCAGTGGTGCGCATGCGCCAAGCGTTGCACTCTGCCATCCCATAGACAGTGAATGGAACAGTGGTAATTTACAACACTGTTCCATTTACACAAGGGATCTCAGGACCCCCATTCTCATGATTGTGGAGGTCCCAGCGCTCTGACCCCAGTGACCATACATTTATCAAATATCCTTGTGGACAGTGGATAGAGGGAAAAACCCTTTAAGGAACTGTAGGTTCATCTGCACAACGTAGGGTAAGTCCATAATATTGTCAAATTCATGGCCCTTTGGCCTCTTTCACACGGGCGTCGCGTGTGAGGGCCGGATAGGATGCAGGTGCGTGGCGGAGAAATCTTTCGCACGACCTTTTATCATCATTCAGCAGGACTTGAGCTAACGTCACCACCACGTGGTGAGCGTGATGATGTCACCGAAGGTCCTTTTCCAGCCAGGTCCTACAAGAAGAAGAAGAAATAAGACGAGCCTGGCTGCGCGATCTTTTACTTAGCATTCTGAATTAAAGAATGCTATTATTTTCAATTATAACCATGTTATAATGGAAAATAATAAAGTAAATGGGATCCCGGGTAACTCATCCCTCGTCTCCTTAGAATCCATGCGTGAAAATCGCACCGCATACATATATACACAGGCCCATTGCACCTCACGCATTGCGGAATTATCGCCCGTGTGAAAGGGGCCTTTAGCTGCTCCTTGGCAATTATGACTCTTTTATACAAGCCTATAAATACTAGATGTACCACCGCTAAAAAAAATATATATTTTCACAGTTTTACAGTGGATTTCCTAGGAACAAGACCCATCAAGGTTTTCTGCTTCACAGGTTGGCAAGGCAGTGGCTTCAAAAGTAGGGTGCATGCGATCCGGTAGAAAAAAGAGGGTGCAGATGTGTACAATATATACCTATTATTCAGGGATATATTGTATTTACAAGAATGGATATATTTGGGTCAAAAAGAGAAAGAAGAGGTTTTGATGTTTTCTCCTTTTTATCCGTTTGATGAAAGAACTCTATAGAAATGTTATTTAACAAGATTCACATGTGAAGGCTTCTCGGTTCTTGATAAGTCAGACGCCTTTCAAATATCAATGTGGAGAACTGCGGCGCTCATCAAAGGGTAAAAGATGCAGATGCCTCTTCCGCTTCTACAACTCAAGCCCAGTTTACTTGATTCATTCATTGCACATTCTTTGCATTAGTTTAGACATCCAAAGGGAGAGATTGGGAGGGATTCCAATATGTAGTTTATGGTAAAGATCACTGTCATAAGCTTGCGGTCTTGTTGCAAAATCGTTCAAGTACTTCAAGATGCCTCACCACATGTGAAGTAAACATGTCTGGAGCCACCCGCAGAACACAACCTGACCCAGGGATGTTTTATTGAAGGGGTGTTATCAAGTAACCCGGATATATAGATCTTAGGACAATAATGGCATGAGGATATGGCATGGGAAGCAATAGGTTAATGTAATGGAACCTATTATGGAAACCTAAAGTTAAAGTAGAAATTTACCCATGGCCATTTGATGGGAGAGGAGATAACAATTACATCTAGTTCTTGGTTCATGACCACATTGGGCTGTTCACAGAGATTACGTAAGGTAGAATAGCACGTGTGTATGTTAAAGACACATATGACGCCTAGTTTTCTACATGTGTAGGACGCCGTTTGCTTACACAGATGGAATCACAGCTGGAGACAGTGGACGAAGTGGTCACATGTCTATGTCAGTTGAATGAGAAGAATGTAGGATTGTTTCATGTGGGACACTACTTCTTCAGCTATGGAAATTGTGCCAGATGGATAAAGACAATTACCATATTTTTGGACTATAAGACGTCTTTTTTTTTTTAGCAAGAAAACCTTTATTTTCATGTAGGGAGAAAGACAGGAGAACAGAGCTTTAATGATTGGGGGCAGAGTTAGCAACAGCAAACTGCAGGGCACTCCAGGAAGATGGAGCTGCTTGATGATTACATGGGATGAGCTGCTGCCCACCCACAGAAAGTGAAGAGGCTAGATTTGCATAGGCCCCTTTCAATGTGATTACACAGACACAGCACCAAACATACAAGTGTGGCATTGCCTGGTATTGCAGCTCAGTCCCATTCACATGAACGTACCAGCCACAGCATCTCATCCATAGAGCATTTCATCCATCCATACCGCATCTCATCCACTATTTGAATGGGATGCAATATCAACCACATTGTCCTATCCATAGAGGCAACTGTGTAAAGAGACAGGGATTGCTATGGAGCCACATGGCCACTTCATTCTGATGGTTAAAAGGGGTCTCAGGGGTTGGATCTCAACCATTCAATTACTGATCTTGAAGGGAACCTGTTGAACATGGTGTCTAATCTGCAGGGAGAAGAGCAGAAGGAACTGAGAAGATTGATATAAACATTTCGGTCACCTACCTGGGAAAAGACTGGGTGAGTAAGAGAGAGAGAGAGAAATACACAGGAATGTGGAAAGAAATTTAAATTTAAAGTGATTCTCTGAGAATTAACAAAATAAAATAATGAAAATACCTAAATAAACGTTATTATAAATATTATTCCCAAATACCTTTCATTAGTTATAATGGCTAGTTTTGTCTGGGGAGCAATCATCAGGGGAAATAAAATTGCCTAATTACACATAAGGACGAGTTGCTTTACAACACTGAGCTAAAGAGCTGCCTCATCCTCCTGTCTGCTCTGCTTGTCAGGGATTATGATCCTGAATTGCGACGGCCTTGCAGTTTGACCGTACTGACGTTTCAGCACATGGACACACTCCCACCTTATAACAGAACCCAATCTGGCAGCCATTTTACATTCTGTGTTTAGCCAATGTAGGAGAGGTTGCTTTTGGGACAGACTGTTAGGGACACTAAACGATAGCTAATCGGGCCACAAAAGTCCTTTTAAGGACTGGAATAGGTGTGCTATCGATAGGTGTGATATACTGAGGGGTGTGATATACTTATAATATACTTTCTAACATAGAAAGTATATTATAGTACATATGTATTGTGCAGCAGTTGTGTGCGGTTCTGCTGCGATACCGCAGATATATAGAGGGACAAACGCTATTGGAATAAATAATTGCAACTGGTGTGATATACCTGTTGCCCCCCAAAAAAACTGGTTGAGGGGTGTGATATACCTTCTTCCACAAAATACTGATTGAGGGCTGTGAAATACCTGTTGCCCCAAATAAACAGAATGGTGTGATATAACCGTTGTGGATAAAAAAATAATTGAGGGGCGTGATATAACTGTTTCCACCAAATATTGATTGAGGCCTGCGATATACCTGCTTCCACAAAATATTGATTGAGGGGTGCGATATACCTGCTTCCACAAAATACTGATTAAGGTGTTTGATAGACCTGCTTCTACCAAATATTGATTGAGGCCTGCAAAATACCTGCTTCCACCAAATATTGATTGAGGGGTGCGATATACCTGCTTCCACCAAATATTGATTGAGGCCTGCGATATACCTGCTTCCACCAAATATTGATTGAGGCCTCCGATATACCTGCTTCTACAAAATATTGATTGAAAGGTGCGATATACCTGCTTCCACAAAACACTGATTAAGGGGTTAGATATACCTGCTTCTACCAAATATTTATTAAGGCCTGAGATATACCTGCTTCCCTAAAATACTGATCGGGGGTTTGATATAGATGTTTCCACCAAATATTGATTGAGGCCTGCGATATACCTGCTTCCACAAAATAATGATTAAGGGGTTTGATATTGCTGTTTCCACCAAATATTGATTAAGGCCTGCGATATACCTGCTTCTACAAAATACTGATTAAGGGGATTGATATACCTGCTTCCATCAAATATTGATTGAGACCTGCAATATACCTGCTTCCGCAAAATACTGATTAAGGGGTTTGATATAGCTGTTTCCACCAAATATTGATTGAGGCCTGCGATATACCTGCTTCCACAAAATACTGATTAAGGGGATTGATATACCTGCTTTCACCAAATACAGATTGAGGCCTGTGATATACCTGCTTCCACCACATACCGATTAAGGGGTTCGATATACCTGCCGCCACAAAACACTGACTGAGGCCTGCGATATACCTGCTTCCACCAAATATTGATTGATGCCTGCGAGATACCTGCTTCCACAAAATACTGATTAAGGGGTTTGATTTTGATTGAGGCCTGCGATATACCTACTTCCACAAAATACTGATTAAGGGGTTTGATATAGTTGTTTCCACCAAATATTGATTGATGCCTGCGATATACTTGCTTCCGCAAAATACTGATTAAGGGGATTGATATACCTGCTTCCACCAAATATTGGTTTAGGCCTGTGATATACCTGCTTCCACAAAATACTAATTAAGGGGTTTGATATAGCTGTTTACACAAAATATTGACTGAGGCCTGCGATATACCTACTTCCACAAAACACTGATTAAGGTGGTACTGGGTGAGTAAGAGAGAGAGAGAGAAATACACAGGAATGTGGAAAGAAATTTAAATTTAAAGTGATTCTCTGAGAATTAACAAAATAAAATAATGAAAATACCTAAATAAACGTTATTATAAATATTATTCCCAAATACCTTTCATTAGTTATAATGGCTAGTTTTGTCTGGGGAGCAATTATCAGGGGAAATAAAATTGCCTAATTACACATAAGGACGAGTTGCTTTACAACACTGAGCTAAAGAGCTGCCTCATCCTCCTCTCTGCTCTGCTTGTCAGGGATTATGATCCTGAATTGCGACGGCCTTGCGGTTTGACCGTACTGACGTTTCAGCACATGGACACACCCCCACCTTATAACAGAACCCAATCTGGCAGCCATTTTACATTCTGTGTTTTGCCAATGTAGGGAGAGGTTGCTTTTTGGGACAGACTGTTAGGGACACTAAACGATAGCTAATCGGGCCACAAAAGTCCTTTTAAGGACTGGAATAGGTGTGCTATCGATAGGTGTGATATACTGAGGGGTGTGATATACTTATAATATACTTTCTAACATAGAAAGTATATTATAGTACATTTGTATTGTGCAGCAGTTGTGTGCGGTTCTGCTGCGATACCGCAGATATATAGAGGGACAAACGCTATTGGAATAAATAATTGCAACTGGTGTGATATACCTGTTGCCCCCCAAAAAAACTGGTTGAGGGGTGTGATATACCTTCTTCCACAAAATACTGATTGAGGGCTGTGAAATACCTGTTGCCCCAAATAAACAGAATGGTGTGATATAACCGTTGTGGATAAAAAAATAATTGAGGGGCGTGATATAACTGTTTCCACCAAATATTGATTGAGGCCTGCGATATACCTGCTTCCACAAAATATTGATTGAGGGGTGCGATATACCTGCTTCCACAAAATACTGATTAAGGTGTTTGATAGACCTGCTTCTACCAAATATTGATTGAGGCCTGCAAAATACCTGCTTCCACCAAATATTGATTGAGGGGTGCGATATACCTGCTTCCACCAAATATTGATTGAGGCCTGCGATATACCTGCTTCCACCAAATATTGATTGAGGCCTCCGATATATCTGCTTCTACAAAATATTGATTGAGAGGTGCGATATACCTGCTTCCACAAAATACTGATTAAGGGGTTAGATATACCTGCTTCTACCAAATATTGATTAAGGCCTGAGATATACCTGCTTCCCTAAAATACTGATCGGGGGTTTGATATAGATGTTTCCACCAAATATTGATTGAGGCCTGCGATATACCTGCTTCCACAAAATAATGATTAAGGGGTTTGATATTGCTGTTTCCACCAAATATTGATTAAGGCCTGCGATATACCTGCTTCTACAAAATACTGATTAAGGGGATTGATATACCTGCTTCCATCAAATATTGATTAAGACCTGCAATATACCTGCTTCCGCAAAATACTGATTAAGGGGTTTGATATAGCTGTTTCCACCAAATATTGATTGAGGCCTGCGATATACCTGCTTCCACAAAATACTGATTAAGGGGATTGATATACCTGCTTTCACCAAATACAGATTGAGGCCTGTGATATACCTGCTTCCACCACATACCGATTAAGGGGTTCGATATACCTGCCGCCACAAAACACTGACTGAGGCCTGCGATATACCTGCTTCCACCAAATATTGATTGATGCCTGCGAGATACCTGCTTCCACAAAATACTGATTAAGGGGTTTGATTTTGATTGAGGCCTGCGATATACCTACTTCCACAAAATACTGATTAAGGGGTTTGATATAGTTGTTTCCACCAAATATTGATTGATGCCTGCGATATACTTGCTTCCGCAAAAATACTGATTAAGGGGATTGATATACCTGCTTCCACCAAATATTGGTTTAGGCCTGTGATATACCTGCTTCCACAAAATACTAATTAAGGGGTTTGATATAGCTGTTTACACAAAATATTGACTGAGGCCTGCGATATACCTACTTCCACAAAACACTGATTAAGGTGGTACTGGGTGAGTAAGAGAGAGAGGAGAATACACAGGAATGTGGAAAGAAATTTAAATTTAAAGTGATTCTCTGAGAATTAACAAAATAAAATAATGAAAATACCTAAAATAAAGGTTATTATAAATATATTCCCAAATACCTTTCATTAGTTATAATGGCTAGTTTTGTCTGGGGAGCAATCATCAGGGGAAATAAAATTGCCTAATTACACATAAGGACGAGTTGCTTTACAACACTGAGCTAAAGAGCTGCCTCATCCTCCTGTCTGCTCTGCTTGTCAGGGATTATGATCCTGAATTGTGACGGCCTTGCAGTTTGCCCGTGCTGACGTTTCAGCAAATGGACACACTCCCACCCTATAACAGAACCCGATCTGGCAGCCATTTTACATTCTGTGTTTAGCCAATGTAGGGAGAGGTTGCTTTTTGGGACAGACTGTTAGGGACACCAAACAGTAGCTAATCGGGCCACAAAAGTCCTTTTAAGGACTGGAATAGGTGTGCTATCGATAGGTGTGATATACTGAGGGGTGTGATATACTTATAATATACTTTCTAACATAGAAAGTATATTATAGTACATATGTATTGTGCAGCAGTTGTGTGCGGTTCTGCTGCGATACCGCAGATATATAGAGGGACAAACGCTATTGGAATAACTAATTGCAACTGGTGTGATATACCTGTTGCCCCCTAAAAAAACTGGTTGAGGGGTGTGATATACCTTCTTCCACAAAATACTGATTGAGGGCTGTGAAATACCTGTTGCCCCAAATAAACAGAATGGTGTGATATAACCGTTGTGGATAAAAAAATAATTGAGGGGTGTGATATACCTGTTTCCACCAAATATTGATTGAGGCCTGCGATATACCTGCTTCCACAAATTATTGATTGAGGGTTGCGATATACCTGCTTCCACAAAATACTGATTAAGGTGTTTGATAGACCTGCTTCTACCAAATATTGATTGAGGCCTGCAAAATACCTGCTTCCACCAAATATTGATTGAGGGGTGCGATATACCTGCTTCCACCAAATATTGATTGAGGGGTGCGATATACCTGCTTCCACCAAATATTGATTGAGGCCTGCGATATACCTGCTTCCACCAAATATTGATTGAGGCCTCCGATATACCTGCTTCTACAAAATATTGATTGAAAGGTGCGATATACCTGCTTCCACAAAACACTGATTAAGGGGTTAGATATACCTGCTTCTACCAAATATTGATTAAGGCCTGAGATATACCTGCTTCCCTAAAATACTGATCGGGGGTTTGATATAGATGTTTCCACCAAATATTGATTGAGGCCTGCGATATACCTGCTTCCACAAAATAATGATTAAGGGGTTTGATATTGCTGTTTCCACCAAATATTGATTAAGGCCTGCGATATACCTGCTTCTACAAAATACTGATTAAGGGATTGATATACCTGCTTCCATCAAATATTGATTGAGACCTGCAATATACCTGCTTCCGCAAAATACTGATTAAGGGGTTTGATATAGCTGTTTCCACCAAATATTGATTGAGGCCTGCGATATACCTGCTTCCACAAAATAATGATTAAGGGGATTGATATACCTGCTTTCACCAAATACAGATTGAGGCCTGTGATATACCTGCTTCCACCACATACCGATTAAGGGGTTCGATATACCTGCTGCCACAAAACACTGACTGAGGCCTGCGATATACCTGCTTCCACCAAATATTGATTGATGCCTGCGAGATACCTGCTTTCACAAAATGCTGATTAAGGGGTTTGATATATCTGCTTCACCAAATTCTGATTGAGGCCTGCGATATACCTACTTCCACAAAATACTGAATAAGGGGTTTGATATAGCTGTTTCCACCAAATATTGATTGATGCCTGCGATATACTTGCTTCCGCAAAATACTGATTAAGGGGATTGATATACCTGCTTCCACCAAATATTGGTTTAGGCCTGTGATATACCTGCTTCCACAAAATACTAATTAAGGGGTTTGATATAGCTGTTTACACAAAATATTGACTGAGGCCTGCGATATACCTACTTCCACAAAACACTGATTAAGGGGATTGATATACCTGCTTCCACCAAATAATGATTGAGGGGTGCGAAATACCTTCTTCCACCAAATAGCAATTAAGGAGTTTGATATGCCCGCTACCACAAACTAATGATTGAGGAGTGCGATATACCTTCTTCCACAAAATATTGATTAAGGCCTGTGATATACCTGCTTCCACAAAATACTGATTGAGGGGATCTACATACCTGCTTCCACAAAATACTGATTAAGAGGTTTGATATACCTGCTTCCACCAAATATTGATTAAGGCCTGCGATATACCTGCTTCCACAGATACTGCTCTTATCTAGAGACTTTGGCACAGGGTCAATTTAAAAATGACAGGCAGAGGAAGAGACAGGCCGTTCCGCAGAGGTGGTAGGGGTCGGACAAGTGCACCAGGCCGGAGCCTAAGTGGGAAGTTGGAGAAATCGCGTGTGATTACTTCAAAGGTCACACCAGAGTTGGTTGAGTGGCTCACTCAGCCTTCCACTTCTGCACTTCCTCATCCTCTGTATCTGCACCCTCCTCACTCTCTGCTGTGTGCACCCCAAAGACACCACCACCACCATAGCCCCTCCACTCGAGTCAGAAAAATTATTTTCCCATCCATTCCCAGACCTTACCGATGCGCAGCCATTCTTGGCATCGGATGAGGAGGAGAGGAGGTAGCAACGGCCGCCACCCAGCGGTCTGACAACAGTACCCAGATCAGCCCAAGGAGGGAGGTCCCCACTGTTGCTGCCTACTTCGAGATCTCAAATGTCAGTGGTGGTGAAGGTGACGATGATGACGTGTCGATGGACATCACGTGGGTGCCCACAAGAGAGGAAGAGGAGGGAAGTTCAAAAGGAGAGACGGAGCAGCAGAGAGGGAAGAGAAGCAGGCAGAGCTCACAGGGCACAGGAGGCAAAAAGCAGACTGCAAATGTATCTGGAGCGAGCCATTCACCATGCACAGTCACATCTGGCGCTCCCAGGACGCCGGTACATGGCTCCGCAGTGTGGGCTTTTTTTAAACGTGTCAGATAGCTGACAATAGTGTTGCCATCTGCAGCCTGTGCTGTCAACGCGTAAGCCCAACACTCACCTAGGAACGACCACCTTGAGAAGGCACCTGGCCTCCCATCACAAAGCCCAGTGGGAGCAACGCCGTCAGAACCCACAAAGCCACACTCCCGGCGCTCCATGTCCTGCCTCTTGTCCTTCTCTTCTCTCCTTCTATTTGTTCTCCACTCCACCTTCCACCATGCCGTCGTAACGTTCATCTGGCAGAAGGCAGACTTCCGTGGGCCAAATGTTCGAGCATAAAAAGTTGATGATGCCAACGACTCGGAGGCCTTTAGAAAATTTGTGGCCGTTGGCACACCGCAATGGAAGGTCCACGGAAGGAAATATTTCTCCGAGAAGGGCATCCCAGAGCTATATGGCTATGTTCAGCAGCAAGGGAATATATCTCTGGCACACAGTGTCGGTGCCAAGATACATCTGACCACAGACACGTGGTCTGGCAAACATGGGCAGGGAAGGTACATAACTTTTCCTGCCCACTGGGTGAACCTTCTGATGGCCGTCAAGCATGTAACCAGTGGTTCCCGTGTGAATTTGGTGTTACCGCCATGGATTGCATGCAGGCCTGCCTCTTCTTCTTCTCCTCCTCCTACTCCATCTTCCGTCTCCTCCTCAGCTGACTCCTCCTGTTCCACTGCTACCGCTTCTTCCACTGCACCCTCCAAGCTCCCCAGAACCTATTCGGCATGCCAGGTGAGACGTTTCCATGCTGTGCTGTGGCTGTTGTGCCTGGAAGCCAAGAGCCACACCGATACTGCACTGCTTTCAGCTCTGCGGTCATAGGCCGATCAGTGGCTAACCCCGGTCAATTTGACAGTTGGTAACGTGGTGTGCGACAACGGCGCCAATCTGCTGAGCCCACTGAAACAGGGAAAAATGACACACGTGCCATGCATGGCACATGTCCTGAACTTAGTCGTGCAGCGATTCGTTGCGAAATACACCTGGTCCAGGATGTCTTGCGGCAGGCCAGGAAAATCTCTGCCCATTTTAGAAGATCTTACACGGCCATGGCTCGCCTTGCTGACATTCAGCGGCGACACCACCGGTCCATCAGACGTCTGATTTGTGACAGCCCGACGCGCTGGAACTCCATCTTGTATATGCTTGATAGGCTGTTCCAGCAGCAACGTGCCGTTAACGATTACCTGTACGAACTCTGCTGCAGGACAGGTTCTGGGGAGCTTGGTTTCTTTTCACCATGCCCGTGGCTGCTTATGCGCGAAGCATACAGACTTCTGCGGCCATTTGATGAGATCACCAAACTGGTCAGTCGCAGCCAGGGCGCCATCAGTGACATTGTACCTTACGCATTCTTTCTAGAGCGTGCATTGAATCATGTCATTGATCAAGCCGTCAAGGATCAGGAGCTGGAAGATGAGGAAGTCGCAATGCTGAATTAATTCCCAGGGGGGTCTACTCCATCTGAGACAAGTCAGCAGGAGTCTGAAGAGGAGTCAGAGAAGGATGGTGGCTGGGGGGAAGAGGAGGAGGAGCAAGAAGAGCAGGCTTTGAGGGGTACTTTTCAGGGATCCCTGTTGTTGTTCGTGGCTGGGGGGAGGAGATTGAGATCAACATTCTCCTGGGCGATAAGCAGGAGCCAGGCGCTCCACCGCTTCCAATTTAGTGCAAATGGGGGCCTTCATGCTCCAGTGTATGAAGAGGGACCCCCGTATAAAAAGCATAAAGGGCAAGGACCAGTACTGGGTGGCAACGGAGAACATATTACCAGCATCACAGAGGGCTGGCAGAATGCAGCATTTCCAGGCCTTGCTGCGAGAGATGCTGCATTCTGCTGTAGCGGGCGCTGGCAGAGGAATTTCCACCCACAGCTAAACAGGTGCGGGTACCAATCCTACCGCATACCGCACCTGCAAGAAGAGGGCAGTTTGAAGATGTGTTGGTCACTTTGGATATGAGATCATTCTTGCAGCCAACCCATCGACAGCCGCCCTCCGGATCCAACCCTAAGGGAATGCCTAGACCGACAGGTGTCTGACTACATTGGGTTAACGGCCAATGTGGACACTCTGAAGCGAGTAACCCCTGGACTACTGATGTGCAGGCTTGACCTGTGGCCAGAGCTGGCACAGCTTACCATGGAATCTTGGCTTGCCCCTCGTTGAGTGTCCTGTCCGAAAGGAGGTTCAGCGCAGCAGGGGGGATCGTGACCTATAAGCACACTCGCTTAGCTCACAACAGTGTGGACTACCTCACATTTCTAAAAATGAATGAGGAATGTATCGGAGGAATTCAACAGCTGTGACAACCACGTGTAATTGAATTTCCTCATGCCACACATATCAGCCACCACCTAAAACAAAGAATGGTCCTTGTCTTATGTATATACAGCGGCATAAAAGTTCTTTTCTGTCAGGTGAATGCCTAATTTTTGGGGCCTGTACCCCAGTGGCCTACAGTAAAAATTTTATCCGGTGACCACCTAATGTACCTCCAGCCACATAAATACTTGTTCTTTTCTGTCAGGTGAATGCCTAATTTTTGGGGCCTGTACTGGCCTACTGTAAAATTTTTATCCAGTGACTACCTAATGTACCTCCAGCCACATAATTGCTTGTTCTTTTCCATCATGTGAATACCTAATTTTTGGGGCCTGTACTGGACTACAGTAAAATTGTTATCCAGTGACCGCCTAATGTACCTTCAGCCACATAATCACTTGTTCTTTTCTGTCAAGTGAATGCCTCATGTTTGGGGCCTGTACTCCAGTGGCCTACAGTAAAATCTTTCTAGGCTCCAGCAGGGCACATTTTTGAGAGTTTCCCTTTAAGATGCATAAACAAGGCCCCTGATTAAAATACATATTTTTTGTGGTAATTTCTTTCCATTGATCCCCCTCCGGTATGGCACTGTTCATGCTGTGGGACTATTTGTGCACTTCTAGTAAGTTTTCGGTGGCTGCAAATATGACCTGAAGGTTTTTCAAGTTCGCCTGCCATTAAAGTCAATGGGGCCCGCCATGAACACGCGTTTCGCGAATATTTGATCGCCAACGTGCGTTTGCGAAACGTCCCGGCCGATGTTCGTCCATCACTAATCCTGCATACAGCAGATAACATCTTCAGCTGAATCTCTGTAGGAATGGAGTTCATGAAGAGACATGAAGTACAGAGAGGAGAGTGGGGATGTGGTAATGAGCAGCCGTACTTGTATGTAGTCTCCATTACCACAGCCCAATATTACCACAGTCTGTCCTGTGCGTCCACTCTGTACTTAATGTCTCCTCATAAACTCCATTCCCACAGAGATTCAGCTGAATGCAGCTGAAGATCTTGTCAGCTGCATTCAGGATCATAACCCCTGACAAGTAGAGCAGAGACAAACAATGAAGAGGAGGCAGCACTGGAACAGCGCGCCTTCTCTTCAAACAGCTGATCGGTAGGGGTGCCGGGTGTCGGGCCCATGCCGATCTGATATTGATGACCTATCCTAAGGATAGGTCATCAATAAATATAACTTGGACAACCCCTTTAACATTCCCCATATGTCTACTTTATGTTTTTTAGGACATTAGAAGGCTTACGCCTCTTTCACACGGGCATCACGGATTCTGTCCGGATGCCTCGCGGGTGCATTGCGAGAAACCCGCGTGAGTGAGCACGCAATTTCAGTCAGTTTTGACTGCGATTGCGCTGCGTTGTTCAGTTTTTTCCACGCGAGTGCAATGCGTTTTGCTCGTGCGTGATAAAAAAACTGGATGTGTTACCCAGACCCGAACCCGGACTTCTTCATCGAAGTTTGGGTTCGGTGTTCTGTAGATTTTAATATTTTCCCCTATAACATGGTTATAGGGAAAATAATAGCATTCTTAATACAGAATGTAAACTGAAATGTCCAAGGGGTGGGGTTAAAAAAAATAAATAAACTCACCTCATCCACTTGATCACGCAGCCGGTATCGTCTTCTTTCTTCTTCTTGTAGGACCTGCAAAAGGACCTTCGATGACGTAATCGCAGGTGCAGGTCCTGCTAAATGAAGATAGATGAAAATTGCCTTATTTTTTTAATTTTTCTGCCGACCTTCTTGTGTAAAGGGCTCGTTTTTTGCAGGAAGAGTTGATATTTTTATTGGTACCATTTTTGGGTACATATGATTTTTTTGATCATTCATTATTACACTTTATGGAGCAAGGCGACCAAAAAATTGGCTGTTTTGGCACAGTTTTTTTTATTTATTTTTATAGAGCAGATACGGACGTGGCAATACCTAATATGCCTTATATACTTTTTCTTATTTATTTCACTTTAACACAATAGTAGCATATTTGAAACAAAAAAAATGATGTTTTAGTGTCTCCATGTTCTGAGAGCTGCAGTATTTTTATTTTTTTAGCGATTTTCTTATGTAGGGGCTCATTTTTTGCGGGATGAGGTAATGGTTTTATTGGTACCATTTTTTTGTGATGTATGGTGACAAAAATGGCTTTTTTTGACACAGTTTTTTATTTTTTATGGTGTTTATCGGACAGGGTTGATCATGTAATATATTAATAGAGCAGGTCGTTACGGACGCGGTGATACATAATATGTGTGTTTTTTCCTTTTTTTTCTATTTTTTATTATAAAATCAGGGAAAAGGGGCGTTTTTTTCTTTTTTTACTTAAAACTTTATTTTTTTAATTAAAAACTTTTTTTTCCTTTTTTTTAAACTATATTTCTGTCCCACTCTGGAGCTTCGACTTTTGAGGGTCTGATTCCCCTCTGAAATGCATTACATTACATCTGTATTGTAATGCATTGCCTGTTAGTGTATTACACAGAGTAATACACTAAAAGGTTGCCTAGGAGACAGGCCTGGAGCTGGATCTTCTCGGCCCCCGTAGAACCCTCTGCACGGCATCGGGCTGCCTTGTCCCCTATCGGGTCCTGGTTACAGGCTCCCTTTCAGATAGCAGATATTCATCTACACTTGTTTTAGCTAATGAACACATTAAAACAATGGATAATACTATTCCTGAGACTGCGAACACTAGAATTCTAATTCATGGAAAATAATGACCTCTTTTAAATAGTTCTTCTTAAATAACTACCTAGAAAACCGTTACTTCATGGGAAAGAAATGTGAAGCCATGTTTAATCTGAATAAAACCAGACATAAACTTTCAAAATATACAGTGAGATAGCTGTGACTATAGACTGTAGAACCACGAGACCACAATAACAGGAATTCCCCATTGCTTTTAAAAGAGAGAGCAACAAAGTTTCAAATAATTTTGTTTTTCAGCTAAAGTTGTCAATTTGTCTCAATATATTTTTTTAAAACATAAAACAAATATTTGAAAAAAACATTTTGAAGCCGAATGATGCAAACATTTTTTTTTTCAAAAATACCTGCGCAGGACAACGTTTATACTGTTACTTTGCTGAAAGGCCAAACCATCTAAGCCTCTTACAAGTATGTGAGGAAAACCAGACACTGGTGAAATTAACCTGTTCATTATAGAGGTGACGCAACTGGTTATAAAGTGTGTACAAATATAGTAATGCAGATATCTTGCATGCAGCCTTCATATAATCATATTTAATGACAGCAACGATAGTTAAACAGAAGGTTAGATGCTGGGCGCACATCGTAAAACTCCCAGCTAGAGGCATGAAGGTGACTGCGTGCGTATCCCCAGACCAGCTGCTCTCCTAATTTACCATTACAACCTAAGAAGCCTGAATTTACTAAAAAAAAAAACACAAGACAGAAAACCACATGCTGGTGTCCTTAATGCAGTGTAAAATATGAGTTACTTGAAATCATCTAGGAGACGGTCAAGAGGAATTAGATTAGCTATTTACATCTCAAAAATATGGAATATTTCCTTTAAAATAAAATATCACCATTAGGCTTGGTTCACATCTACATTTTAGCTTCTATTTATACACCACGTTCCAAATTATAAAGTATAAATCTAATTTTATTAAACAAGCAGTATTTTTTTCACAAATTACAAAAACTCAAAATGCACTGTTCCAAATTATTATGAGTTTCAAAACGTTTTATAAGTTGTAAAGAACTGGAAATGATTATTTCTTGAATTTGCAGCATTAAGAGGTCACATTTACTGAAATCAAAAGCTGTTTCAATCAAAAACGTCTTAACAGACCCCTTCTTTGATATCACCTTCACAATTCTTGCATTTATTGAACATGTGAGTTTTTGGATAGTTTCTGCTTGCAGGATATCAGAATAGCCTCCCAGAGTTGCTGTTTAGATGTGAACTGCCTCCCACCATCATAGATCTTTTGCTTGACGATAGTCCAAAGGTTCTCAATAAAGGGTTCTCCAAAGGGTTGAGGTCAGGGGACCATGAGTTTCTCTCTTTTTATGCCCATGGCAGCCAATGACTCATAGGTATTCTTTGCAGCATGAGATGGTTGTATTGTCATGCATAAAGATGAACTTGGTATTGAAGGCAAGGTTCATCTTTTTGTACCACGGAAGAAAGTGGTCATTCAGAAACTATATACTTTGCCGAGGTTATCTTCACATCTTCATGGACCCCAAAGGGGCCTACCAGCTCTCTCCCCGTGATTCCGGCCCAAAACATGACTCCGCCACCTCTATGCTGACATTGCAGCCTTGTTGGGACATGGTGGCCATCCACCAACCATCCATCTGGACCTTTCAAGGTTGCATGGCACTCATTAGTAAATAAGACTATTTGAAAACGAGTCTTCATGTATGTCGAGCTCATCACCGTATGATGATCACACTTAAGTTTCCGTGAAATATCTAATGTTTTCATACCTTGTCCAAGGCATTGCACTATTTGATACTTTTTGTAGAAACAGAGAAAAATCGATGGCTACACCCAATAGTGGCAAATGGTAAAAAGGTGTTAACCCCAATTGGCTTCACCCAAAAAAGCCTAGAATCCAAAGTGCGGAAACAAAACAGCAGCGGGCACACTTGTCATATGGAAGCAGACCACAATATTAATATCTTAAAACCACATGACACTTTAATAACTACTAAATAGATAAAACCAATAATAAATCAATCATAAAAGGCAATATAGTGCGTGTATCGTGCATGCCTCATCAGATACCAGATAGGTTGCCAGATAGGTTAAGCTAGTCCATACATCAAGCCACAATACAATAAATACTGGGTAATATTCGCAGGTTCCACCACAATATGGTTCTTGCATGGGTTATTACATAGAATACCCAAAATGTATGTCCAACAGTACAAGCAATGCGGGGTCCCAGTAGTTAATTGGTTTAGAATTCACTGTGCATACAGTAGCCCCGTGAACACTAATGGGGGGACAGTACAATGATGGTAAAGTAGTAGTACAAATGGTATAGATGCTCACTAGTGTTCAATATCCTGTTAAATAACAATCCGGTGCAGCAGGGATGTCTCTCCGTTACATGCACTGTAGAACTGTTGCTGATAACTCAATGCCAGCTTAACTTATGTATCGTCCTTCCAGTCCCCACAATATCATCTGCCTTACCTCCTATTCCGGTATTGTGTCAAAATGCACCCACCGTGTTGTGCCTCCTAACCACCCGCGGCATCCCACTTGGTTTCGGGCCTATGCACAGCGTCCCACGTGACCCAGGAGGAAGCAGAGCGTTCTTAGCAGGGTAGGCGGTGTAGGTCCTAGTGTCCAGACGTACCGATCGCTTCTGATCGTCTGGATGAACTCACCGTAGCTGTCCTAGTGGCATGTACCCGCTGGGCCTTCTCTGCTCTCCAGCAGCGGGTCCAGACTCTGCAATTCCTTGCTCAGTCCTCTGATGCAGACCTCTACCTGCACTAGCAAACTAGACCTCTCCAATCTTCATGTAGGGCTACTGTATGCACAGTGAATTCTAAACCAATTAACTACTGGGACCCCGCATTGCTTGTACTATTTGATACTTTTCATCAGCAGAGACATCCTTTTTTTCTTTCCCTTTATCTCTTAAAACATGTGACCTGCTTAACAATGTGGAATGTCCTTCTTTAGTAGTTTTCCTTTCATTGGGCTCACCTGGCAAATTAATTATCACAGGTGTTTGAAAATGATTTTAGTGGTCCAAAGAGCACTGAGACACACTACTATCCACGAGTTTAATTGAAAAACAAAAAATGACATCTTTATTACACTCAAATCCAATTTGCATAATAATTTGGAACATGGTGTAATGACAATCATGATCCACTGCCGGTTTCTATGGTGACGAATGAACTCTACTGACCCAACTACGTCTTGGTTTCTGTCATTTGGTGGGAAGAATAGCTCTGCATGCAGTGTACTCTGGATATGTCACCAATGTCAGATAGGTTTGGGTCCAGAGGTGGGACCCACACCAATCTCTAGAATGTGGACCCCACAGTGAATGAGGGTGCCCCATGCAACCGTGGCCACCCTCCATTCACTTCTAAGGAAGTGCAGAAAATAGATAAGCATTTGCTAGGCTATTTTCCAGAACTTCCATAGAGGTGAATGGAGAGGTAGCTGCGTTTGCTCGGTGCTCTCTACATTCATTTCTGTGAGTCCAGAGGTGGGACCCACACCAATCTCTAGAGTGGGGACCCCAAATTGAATGAGGGTGCACCATGCAAGCGTGGCCACCCTCCATTCACTTCTATAGGAGTGCAGAAAATGATGAGCATTTGTTAGGCTACTTTCCAGAACTCCCATAAAGGTGAATGGAGAGGTAGCTGTGCTTGCTCGGTGCTTTCTACATTAATTTCTGGAAATATACGAGCGTACTTGCTCGGCTCATTTTGGAACTTCCATAGAAGTGAATAGACAGCATGCTGCACATGCACGGTGCCATTTTCTTCCCTTTGGGGGTCCTGTTCTGGAGATACTGTATGTGAAGCACCCAGAGGTGGGACGCACACCTAACTGACATTGATGGCATATCCTAGCGATATGTCACTAAAGTATGAGATGGGCCAACCCCTTAAAGGAATTTTTATCAGGGGCTCAGAAGCAAGTGAGAATATAGTCTTAAAGTCACTGACTTGTTTTCTTTTATGAAATGTTTCAATCTTTTACACAGCCATGTATACTGTACATCTGTTTCTGGTTATCACAATGGCTGCCATTGTGGCTGACAGAGTTTTTGACTTGGCTTTCCCAAGCTAGAGTTACTTCCACTTCCATATTTTTTAGTAGGCCATTAGAGGGTTTTTTGGGGGGGGACTTTGGGATGTAAAATTTTTAGATCAAAACAATTTTATAATTTACCCTTAAAATCATTCTTCTGTCTCCTATATGTGCCATTCCTATATGTTGATTAGGCCACGACCATAAGTTCCTGTAGCCATATTACATGATATTATGTCATGGACACAATGTCACTTAAGTTTAGGAAGCCAAAGGATATAAAAAAGAATTGTATCAGATAGAATTTCTATTTCTTGCAGATGTTTTCGAACTTCCTCGAGTTCTGGAACACCATCAAAGGGATTGTCCAAGATATTTTTTTTATTAGGGGAAAATAGTAAAAGCATTTGAGTTCACCATCCCAGTGGTGATGTTCTGTACACTGCAGCAGCAAATCACTGGCCTTAGCAGTCTTGTGCCCTACATCGCTGAGGCCACTGATTGGCTATATCGGTGTACAGTATGTGATGTCACCACTGCAGCCCCAACAATGCATCACCAGTTTAAAGAAGTTATCCCATGAATTTAAAACTCTTTTTATTGACTTATTTGGAGAACTTTCTTACATGAGATAATCACATGAGATAATCAAGCATCTCCTAGGATGCATTGCAATTAGCTATTTTAATTCCTTCCTGTCCTGCATAGAAAATAGTCCCTCACATATAACCCCAGAGATATATATGGTATGCAATGTCTCTACAATTTCCTTCTTCACTGTCTACAGTAAGACAGATATATATTTTTATGAATTTAGAAGTAGAGATGAATGAATTAAAGGTGTCTGGACCAGTTCACCTGCTTCTCTATGATATAATTACACCAGCACTGAGAGGATGAAGCTACTAAGCAAATTAGTCCACCAATTTATGCAAGAGAAGATGGATCAGAAAGATAGACAGCAGGAGGGTGCTACCAGAGAGGAGAATGTAACGAGCATAAAGATTTTTACAATATATTTATTGCATGTATATTGCTATAATACTTTATTCGAAATGCCCAATTTGAATATTATTTTTGCTTCTTCGGATAACTCCTCCAACTCCATAGCAGCTTTGAAAAAAAAGAATGTAAAAGTTTAGCCCAAATAGAGCTTGGGCAGATGAGAGGGGAGGATGATTTAGGCCTTCATAGATCAGGCTGTGTTGCAGCTAGAATCAGAGCCTGGTCTTGTTTTAAAGCTGGGAATCTAAGCTTTAAAATAAAAACCAGGGTCACATAAATATCTCCTCTATATCGGAAGATATATCCTTTATAAATCAGGTTGGGAGTGATAGCAGCGGAAAGCGAAAGCAGGTTTCAGCTGCCTACCTTCCTGACCCAATTTCTAAAGTACGTATAACAGCTAATGCCTAATGCCTTGTTGTAAAGCTTAGGTTGTTCGGCTTTCAAACAATATCAGACCCATATCTCTAGCTGCTACACAGCCTGAGATATGAAGGGTTTAAACAGCCACCCCCCCCCCCCTTCAGCTAGCTGTCATCTCAGACAGCAGAGGAGGAGACAGTGGGGTAGTGGGGAGCTGACAGGCTGAACAGATATCTTCTCTCATGACCTCAGGGGGAAGGTAACATGGACTTATGTGTATTCTACCTATACCCCCACTCCAATCAGAAAGCATACATGCTCTTTTGTTGTCACATATGGAGGGCTTTTTTATCCAAGAAAGGAGTGAGAAGGGAAGTGCTTGTCCCTCCAAGTCAGGTGGCACTCAGAGCTCATACGTGAGTTTTGTGCTGCAGTTTGGGCAAAGGTCCGTGAAAGGTTCGCCATCACTGCTCTATGTGATTGACGCCATGGGCCAGATTTTTACCAGAGTTCAGATCACAGCATCAAATAAGTTAAACCACACATTTGTACCCCCCTCCCTCACACACAAACATCAATAAAGTTTCCATTATACACTGTGCCTCCTGTCCATACCCCGGCATGAAGCTGACTGCTTCTATAGCAATACTTGTCACAAGCTACAGTATTAAAATGAGCCCTCACACTGTTATGTTGTCAGAAAAATAAACATTCTAGGTCTTGGAATGCAGGGACACAAAACCAGATTATTTTGTAAAAACAAGTGTTTTTATTATGTAAGTAATATAACATAATAAAAACTGCATAAATTTGACTTAATGATAATCGTAATACAAGGCACTTACTAATGTAATGTGATTGTCCATATTGCTTCCTTTGCTGGCTGGATTTATTTTTCCATCACATTATACATGGCTCATTTCCATGGTTACAACCACCTTGCAATCCAGCAGCGGTGGTCGTGCTTGCAGAGTATAGAAAAAAGCACCAACCTACGCGTGCTCCCGCAGTCCCAGCCACCATAGAGCCGGGCGTTTTTTCCTATAAAGTGCAATCACGGCCACCGCTTATGGATTGCAGGGTGGTCATAACCATAGAAAAGAGCATTGTATAATGTGATGGAAAAATGAATCCAGCCAACAAAGGAAGCAATATGGATAATAACAATACATTAGTGACACAACCCCTTTAAGGACACTATAAAAGCTGGATGATAGTCCATGTGAAAGCTAAAAGGGCTGCCATACTTGCCAGACACAGATATAACTAAGGAATGGTGAAATACAGTTGATATATGAGGTCAGCTCGAATGTATATTTTTAATATGCCCTTGAGGACATCGCCACGCATGTATGGTAGAAGTCCACTGCTTAAAAATGGCACCCGCTTCAGAGCCCAGCAGGTGCCATAGCCACCGGGTTTCTGCTATTTTACACAGCAGACTTGCACCAATTACAGACGATTAACCCCTCAGATGCTGTGATTAAATGTGACCACAGCATCTGAGGCACTGCTCTCCAGGGGCCTGAACTGCTTCCCCACACAGGAATCGGGGACGCCATTCATTCCTTGTGGTCCCTGTGAAGAATCCAAAGCTACCACAGCAATAGTACCTAAGGAGCCATACCTTTTTCATGGCTCCATAGGAATTTATTTATTGTCCCATAGGCAGTCTAAGGGACAACTGATCTAACGACCGCATATTCAAGTCCCCTAAAGAAACTTTAAAACATGTGTAGGAAAAGTAAAAATAAATATTTTTAAAAATAATAAATAAAAATATATAAAAATTCAAATCCCCCTTTCCCCATAATACAAATAAGCAATAAAAAGTGTTTGCATGTGTGTTACTCTTTATAGGAGAATGGTTATAATCTGTAGCATAAGAAATTGGAGTCCTTCCCAAAACTCGTGGAGAGCTATGGGTGGACTACCAGTGAACACAGTTGTGGTTCAAAACTACTAAACCTGTTGGTATCCATAAATAATTTGTTGTATTATGGGTATTTATTATTTTGCTACTCCGGTAGACAGAAATATACAAGTCACAAATGAATTACATTAAAGGGCATCTGTCAGCAGATTTGCACCTATGAAAGTGGTTTAGTACATGCAAATGATCCTCTAGGAGCAACGGGGCATTCTCATTATTCCTAGAGGCTCTGCTCTCTCTGCAACGGCCCACCCTCTGCACTTCGAAAGAGCCAGGCAGCGTAAATATTATCACACCTGCCTGACCCTATCAATCAGAGGGCACAGCAATTGCAGAGCCTATTTTCACACTGTGGATTGGTAGAGATGCCTTTAAACATGCTTATGTAGCAAAGCTAGAAAAACAGCTAAGCCAGGCTCACATCTGCAGCTAGCTCTTTCAAGACAAAAACCCTTTATCAGAGTAAAGTAGATCAGAACAGCTTTACTAGTTGCAAGGGCTTAGGGCCGGCATGTCCAAACTCCGGCCCTCCAGATGTTGCAAAACTACAACTCCCATCATTCCTGGACAACCTACAGCTATTAACCTACAGAAGAGCATGATGGGAGTTGTAGTTCTGCAACACCTGAAGGGCCAGTGTTTGGACATGCCTGGCTTAGGGGAAACCTCTGGGTGCGTACTATTTCTATTATGGAGACCAGTTGATTCACGTGATGACTATTGTAGACTCCTCTTGATTTCTGTACAAAATATATGCAAAGTATTATGTCTAACACCTGCTGGCATTAGTTAGGTTTAAGAAAGCTAATTAGAATATCTTTCCCAGAAACCCATAGGGGAATCGCCTGTGCACACATATGCGGCACACTAGGGTTTTCCATAATGAGAAAGAGTACCCCTTGGACAAAGCATATATAATGTTGAGAAACACACATTTCTATACTGGGTAAATCCATGTGAATCTGAACTTTTTGAAAAATTCTAACTGATATAACCAGTTCGCTCATCCTTAGTTGTATTCAATACATGTATATATCTGTAGCTATTATGCAGCATCTAACTTTACATAGAATAATGCTGCATAAAAGAGCTAATACTAATAAAAATGTTTACCTTTGAACGGGGCTTGTCATGTTCATGTATTTCATGCATCTCGATCTGCTCGTGATTTCATGCAATGGGAAGAAATTCCAGCTACATACAGTAATTAATTGTATACATAGCCTAAGGGCCAGTAATACTTCATTCATGTTAGGCGCACACTCCATCTATGCCATCACCTGCTGATAATTAGATTGATGAGATCTCCATTCATTTCTATTTAAAAATAGAACCTCTGTTTTATCACTAAGCCCACACAGATGTTTTTCTCTTCCAGTTTAGAAGACAGTATACTTCAAAAAATGCAAACTTTTTATGTAGTGCTACGTGTGTGGTCTCTCCCCGCACTGTGCAAGCACAAAAAATAATGCTTGCATGTCGTTGCTTCCTTTTGCAGCTTTGGAAAGTAAAATAAAAAAATAAATAACCCAAAAACCTACGAGAGCTTAAATTTCCAATAGATCCTATAAAGAAATGTCTGCAATATAATTAATATAAGGTTGTCCAATCGTAAAACTGGTTGCAAATCGTTAAAAGGCAGTATGATTTATCACATAGTAATGTACTGTCTGTACCTGAAATGCACCTGCACATATGCAGCCATGTAACCACACTCCTGATGTCTATCTGTCTTGTGTGACTTGAACTCTAAAGATGTGGTTTGTCCCCTTCTCTCCCTGAACTATGGGCATCACTCATCATGTCCACTTCTGTGTCTGCTATCTCCACTCCTACATGACTTTCTCTGTTTCACATCTTGGGCAGCAGGCGGCGGATCTTGTAGTGTCTCAGTAGCAGAGCAGTGCCTCAATGTTATGCATGAATTTAAGTAATGACAGCAATACTTTAAACCTGGTAATATAGGAGAATGCAGGCAGCTTTGAAAATAGGCAATATTTGTAAGACGAGTGAAGAAGAAAAAGATTCGGGAACTGTAGTTATTTGGTAATTCCACCTTCAGCAATCTCTGGCAGCATGAAAACAACTGTGCTGCACAAGACAATTAAAAATAAATATTTTTGACTGGGGAGTCATTCATTCAGGCTGACTGCTTAATGGTGTTTTATGGGATTTTAGACTGATTTTATTTATTTTACTAAGGGAGAGTTCACATCACTGTTTCATTTTCAGTTCTTCTGATCCATCAGAAGAACAGAAAAAAAAACTGGATACATTTTTTGTACCGTTTTTTTTTTCTGTTCTTGTGCGCATACTAGGCCTCTCCATAATGAGAAAGAGTACCCCTTAGACAATGCATATATAGTGTTAAGAAACACACATTTGTGTATCAGGTTTTCTCTCTCTCGTGTTAATCTGAACTTTTAGAAAAATTCAAACTGATAGAACCAGCTTGCTCATTCTTACTTATTCTAAAAAAAAAGGATCCTGTGCATAACTGAAGCACAGGATTGATTTTTTTTTTTTTTTATGTTCCTGTAAAAAAATGGATCCTGTCCAAATGGGCTCATACACACGACCGTGCTGTGTTTTGCGGTCCGTAATAGAAATGCCTATTCTTGATCGCAAAACAGACAAGAACAGGCCATGTTCTATATATATATATATTTTTTTTTTTTTGCGGGACCACAGAACGGAGCTGCGGATGCGGACAGCACACGGAGTGAATGCGTTTGCAACTGAGTAGCAAGAAATGCGGCTCGGATGCGGACCCAAATAACGTTTGTGTGCATGGAACCTAACTGATGCACAGGGTCCTTTTTTTAAAGGATCCTTTTTTTTTCCTGTTCATCTGACGGATCAAATGAACGGAAAATGAAACGATGATGTGAACTCTCCCTTACTTATATAGAGCCAACAAATTCCGCAGCGCTTTATAGACATATTTATCGCTTACTTTCCCCAGTGGAGCTTACCTAAGTTTCCTATCAGTAGTTCTTTGGAGTGTGGAGGAAACCCACACAAACAGGGGGAACATACAACCTCCATGAAGATGTTGTCCTTGGTCAGATTTGACTCTAGGACTCCAGTGCTGCATGCCAACAGTGTAAACCACTGAGAGACCATGCCCACCAATGGCATATTATTAAAATAGGCCTATTATTGGAATAGTCAGTCAATCAATGTACATTAGTGGGGTTCTGACCTTCAGGAACCCCACCATTCAGCAGAACAAAGAGACAGTTGGGGTTTACTGGAGTAAATGCTGCTGAGCGGAAGTACCAGACACAGCCACAAAGGTATGAACATCATTGTGGTGAGAAAAACCAAAGAGCCATGACACAGTTGGGGTCACTATGGTCACACAAATGGCCACCAATATAAGATCCTAGAAACCTGTATAATAAGTGGCCAGAAGTATAAATCAACATGCGCAACTGATTTTAAAATAATATGCCTCAAAGCATATTAAAAAGACTTATTATGATATCAACAAATGTATTCACAATTCACATAGGATACCAGATACACAAGCCAGTCTTCATAAAACAGCAATAGCAAGGAACCACCCTGTGTGATCTATAGCTTACGCAGGTCCAGCACTGACTCAGCCAAGTCCATGACTGCATCTGTCAAACATGCAATGATATAAATTCCATGAGTTGCAGCGAGGAAAAGGTCTCGGTCTCTGAACATTGTTGACATACGAAAACAGCCTGTACTCTCTCAAAGTTTTGCATTTATTTTTTTAATATGCAAAGATGGAGGTCACCAGTGCCTATTGACAGCAGTAGTATTTCCTATGAAACCTGTTTAATAAGTGGCCAGCAGCATTTCCTGTGTGTGCGTCTTAATGTTTCCCCTCACTCCTCTACATCGAGCCAAAATATAAAGTAGCATGCCCAATAGACAAGTGGAGATCAAAGAATTCTCCAGTAATTAATAAAACTGTCATCGATCCATCTTTTCTTTTTGGTCTCAGGGAACGGGTTTTGGTTGCTCGCTGCCACTTTTTGTTTATATCCTGCACATCTACACATAAGCTTATACCAGTCTCAACGCTCTGTGAACACTAGTAGAAGAAATTGCCAAATCCCATTCACACATCATTGCACAGAGTCTGTGAGGGCCGCTTACAGGACCTTCAACCTGAGAGCTGCAAGGTGGACATGGTTGCAGCAAGTCTTAACTCACTCCACTCTCCAGTTGCTTTCTGGGGAAGATGCTTAAAGGGGTATTTCTATCTTAGAAATTGTTGGCATGTTGCTGGAATATGCTACCAATGTCTGGTGGGTGCAGGTCCCACCACTGGGAACCACTCCTCTCTCCAGAACAGGCACCCTGTAATGAAGGCGAGCATACCGCACATCTGTGGCCAACCTCCATTCACCAGTAGAGGTGGCTCCGCTATTTCCAGCAGTCTCATATCTGTAAATGGAGTGCTGACTGTTCATGTGTGGTGTGCTCTCCATTCACCTCTATGGGACTTCTGCTATTTTCGGAACTCCCATTGAGGTGAAAGAAAATGAACTCCGCATGTGCTGTGTGCTCTTCTTCACTTTGGGGGTCCTTTTCTGGAGATAGGAGCAAGTCCCGGAGTTGGGACCGAGCATATGCCATCAGTGCCTGAGATGGTTATAGCCCTTCAATATAAAGTATGTGACACTTTCTGTGCTCACACTATTTGGCTCAAATGGTGAATGGAACTGAGTTGAAGTTCCCTGCGCACCTCCAGATCCAGATTGGTGCCCCGTACAGAGAAAGCTAAAGGCAATGCATCACCTACATTGTTTTTAACTTATTAGAACCAGATACTGAAACATATATCAAATCGGCAGTCTGGAGATGACTCATTGACTTCTATAGGAGAGTGCTGAAGGCATGTTCTGTGACCAGTGCAGAGGTAATTGTGCAGGGATGGGGAGGAAATGAACTGTGACCATCACCGATTGTCAGTGATGGATCCAGTGCTTATAATAAAGGTGTTAACTATTATTGCAATTCTGACTTTAAGTATTTGATAGGTACCGAGACATCGGTGTAAAAACTGCAAGATTTCAGGAATATTTAAAAAATACATTACAAGACCAAAAATAATAAAAAAATAAAAGAACACAGAGATATTCCTGGAAAAGCACATGTACTGTAAGCTTCTCTTTGTGGGATGAACCACTGAACAATCTGGCTCATTTTCTTAGCCTCTGGACAGATTTTATTGGCTTCAGATTTTGCACTTTCTATGATGAAATTTATTTTGGCTTAGGTAAAAACCTTAAATATCACAACATTCAGTCAAAGAATACAATTTCCTGCTCTGTTATTATGGGGCCATAGATGATAATGACATAAGCATTCTGCATTACATTAAGTTTAATATAAATAAGTAAGAGGGTACCGGAGAATAATGAATACGGAACACGACATATGGAGATGGCAGTCTTCACCTAGATTTAAACTCCAGACAAACGTATATAAATTTACAATATTTATATATTCACCTGTGCGACATTTCGATCCACTTGGCTTGAGAAGGATCCCAGTAAATGGATCCCACTTTTTTCACTATGTTGGAGGTGCTGCGGTTTTTATTTTTTATCTTACGTCTGCTGCCTTGGTCAGGCAAGTACCGCTGGCACTCCTAAACTACTGGTGTGCTGCCCTGATTTGGACTTCTGTTTTTGTATATAAATATATATATATATAAAGTCCACAAAAATTGAGCAGCACCCATAGGTGTTGCTATAATTTTTTCTTTTATATATATATATATATACACACACACATTAATTTTTCCACTAGTTAGTTTAAATACAGTGTATGAGTTAAAGGGCATCTGTCAGCAGATTTGCACCTATGACATCGGCTGACCTGTTACATGTGCACTTGGCAACTGAAGACATCTGTGTTGGTCCCATGTTCATATGTGCTCGCACTGCTGAGAAAAATGATGTTTTATTATATGCAAACGAGCCTCTAGGAGTAACAGGGGCATTGCCATTACACCTAGAGGCTCTGCTCTCTCTGCAATTGCTTCACCCTCTCGACTTTGATTGACAGGAACAGATGTGCTGCCGTTTTTACTGCCTTGTCCTGTCAATCGAAGTGGAGAGGGCGCGGCAGTTGCAGAAAAAGCTTAGCCTCTAGGTGTAACGGCAACACCCCCATTGCTCCTAGAGGCTGTGGGACCAACACAGACGCCTTCAGCTGCCAAGTGCCCATGTAACAGGTCAGCCGGTGTCATAGGTACAAATCTGCTGACAGACGCCCTTTAACCCTGTTATTATTAACCCAGCACATATAAGAACATTAATAATGTATCCTATAAAACCTTAAAAATTCACTGTAGTGCGCTGTACTTGCCGCACTTCTTCTATTCATATCTGACACCTGGTCCAACGTGACAAGTAAGAACTTTTGTCAGGAGGCAGATAAATGGGAATGGCCATTCATGCAGCTCTATAGCAAGGTCTTAAAATTGCCTGTCATTCCGTCACCTCCCCTCCACTTTATAAGTCCACATTCGAACCTTGGGAAATCAATTTCTGAACCTGTAAAAATCTGCAGATGAAGCTATTGACTTTCAATAAGCTTTTATAATGGCCTGGTCAGATGTATTATTTGGTAACACATTTCTGTGCCAGTAAAGAGCACAGGCTGTAAAAAATACTTGCATCATAGTGCAAAATGCCCTGTCTGTTTTGAGCTCATTAAGATAAAGTAGTGTTCCCATCATATAATGTTATGGCGTATTGCTGTAATACTTCATCTCACCTACGGTGGAGCTGCCGAGAGATTGGACACTTGCCATGGATTCCTCTTAGATTACAACCGTGAGACATCTCAAAAACTTCCACTGGCAGACTATGAGGAGGGATCAGGCGGCCCCCTAGGCATCAGCCTACCGGGAAATTTCCCTGTAAGATCTATGGCCAATCCGCCTCTGGTGGCCAAACTGTTTTAGGCCTTATTGACCATCCTATTTTGTTTTTCTTCCTTCATTTTTTCATCTTTGCTTCTTGCATTCCAAGAAGTAAAACTTTTTTTATTTTTATGTCAATGTAGCTTTTAAAGGCTTGTTTTTTACAGGACAAGTTTTAGTTTTTAATCTGCAATTTTGGGGCACACATAGCTCAATGAGTAACTTTTATTAACTCTTTCTGTTGTGGAATAAAAAAAAAAAACAATACTGCTATTGAGTTTTTATGTTTAAAATTTTGCAACATTCCCTTTGTGGCACAAATACAATTATGCTCTTGGTTTGTATAAGTACAGTGATACCAAATAAATATAGGGTTTTGTTTGTTTGTTTTACTACCTTTCCACAATATAAAAAAAAGAAAAAAAAGAAAGAAAATGCTTTTGCAACACTGCATCCACATTGAGCTGTGTGAGGGCTTGATTTTTGCGGGAAGACTTGTAGTTTTCATTTTTACCATTTTGGGGTATTTAACACTTTTTGATAACTTTTTATTTAGTTTTTTGTGGCAAATAAGCTAAATAATAGCAATTATGCCATTGTTTTTTTACAGCATTTACTTCTTTGCAGGATAAATTATGTGATAATTGTATAGTGCAGGTTGTTACAAATGTGGCAATATCAAATATGGGGAAGGGATTTCATTTTTGCAAATTTTATTTCATTGAAAAGCATTTTTCAATGGAAAAAGGTATATATTTTGATGGAGATTTTTTTTTTACTAAAACTTTATTTCACTCTTATTTTTACTATTTACCCGTCCCACAAGGGCATTTTGACATGGGATCATTGATCACCTCTACAAAACACTGTACTAGTTAAGTAGTGCAGTGACCCATGCAGTGCTTAGACTAGGTTGCTGTAAAAAAGGAGCTGACTTAATGTCCCTTAGCAACCACTGTAAAAAGGCATATTAGAGGTCACTAAGGGGTTAAATGTTTCTTCTGATTTAACTTTTTTCTAATAGAAAATAACCAATTATTAATTATAATTAATTGTAATTTCTTATTGTTTTATTTTTCAATATACTAAATTAATTTGGGGGGGGGGGTTCTTTGCAAAAAAATATTAATTTATCCAGAATTATTCATCCAGATGCTAAAAACATTTCCGTGCCCTACAAAGATCACTGAGGCGGCTGGTCCATATCTATTCTCTCTATGTAGCTCCTATTAAAGGAGCTGAACCCGAACATATCCCCTTCTTCACCCAGACAGCCACTTTGAGAGCATGCTCCAATGCTGTCCCTTGCCCTGCACTGGATTGCGCAGGAGGGCTGTTTTGTTTGTATTTTTACACTGCTAGGCAGAGGCTTTCACCTAGCAGTGTTCACGTTGACGTCACCAACACTAATGGCAGCACTAAAGCCTGCCCATTAGTGCCGGTGACGTCACCAGGCTAACTGCTGGGTGGAAGCATCAGCCTAGTATTCCTGTAGTGAGATACGGTACGTCACCGGATCTGCTGAAAAAGCCCTTGCCCTGCGCGATTCAGCGCAAGGCAAGGGAGAGCATCTGAGCATGAAATGCTGCGATGCTCAACTCAGAGGGGCTGCCTGGGTGAAGAAGGGGTTATGTCCAGGTTTAGCTCTGAACCCAGACAACCCCTTTCAAAAATAGAAGCCTTATGCAGATGGAATATTCTGTCTAATAGTGATGAGCACTGAAAAGCCGAAAGTGCCGCACTTCTGGACCCAGGAACGGCTCCCCCACATGGTGATCAGGGAAGCTGTTCACTTGCTTTGATAATCTCAGTCTCTCTAAAGAGGAAAACAGCAAATGGGGTTTACAAGACAGTGCTAATTCACTGCAATGTAAGCTAAAAGCAATCCAAGGATCACATATTCTAGCAAAATATAAAAATATATTAAAAAATTATATATATATATATATATATATATATATTCAAATCACCCCCTTTCTCCAGGATTACAACAAAAATAAACAATAAAAAATAAACATCACAGGCATCGACGCATCCCTAAATGACCAAACTATTAAAATTAAAATGTGCTTATCCCGTAGAATTAGGCTGTAACAGAAAAAAAATCTAAATGGATAATTTTTTTGTCACGGCTGAATGTCACACAAACTTCAAAATGGTACACAAAAGATTGAGCCTCACATGTAAATATAAAAAGTTATGGGGGTCAGAATATGGCAATGAATAGAAAAAAAGTGATATTTTTATTTTATTTTTTAAATAGTAAAACTATATGAATGTGGTATCGCTTTAATCGTGCTGACCTACAGAAACGACATAGTGAACATTGTGAAAACAAAACCCATAAAACTGGTGAAATTGATTTTTTTTCCTAATTCATTTACAATTTACGGTACTTTCCATTTTCCCACTACATTGTATGCAACAGTTAATTGCGCCATTAGAAAGTACAACTTGTCCTGCAAAAATCAAACCCTCATAAGGCTATATGAATGGAAAGATAAAAATGTATGGCTCTGGGAAGACAAGGAGTGAAAAAAACGAAAACGCAAAAACGGACAATCGACAGGTACTGAAGGGATTAAAAACTAACCCAATCAAAATCCAGATTTAAAAAACAAACACACAATTCCTTAATATATCTCTATCACTGGAATCTCTTTTTTGTGAGAGAGGGCAGGGCAACCACAGGAAAGTCACAGTCCCTGCAGCTGTCCTCCCGCAGCCAGCATCAGAATACAGACGCCATTTACTGAATAATGGTTTGATACTCTCCATTCATCTCAATCAGTTAAGCATTTAGCTGGATCATAGCACATGATCTTAAGAGGACTTCTATTGCCGAGTTGCACAGTTCAATTATATTTCATTTTACACACCACAATGAATAGCACTGTATTGTGATTATCCTTTTTCTACAATGCATTATGCCAAATATTTTGGGAGAAGCTCTTTTTTGGTTTTGGCATGGTTCCGAGGTAAACATTTGCTCACATGAAAAATACACACCTTAGCCCCGAGGACAATATTCTCTGTATATTTATCTAGCTATAATTAATATCTACTTACTGATGCTAGAGACCTGCCTCTGTTCCAAACGTTTAAAGGGTTATAAAAGTCAATGTTATTTCTCCAGCCAGCAATCTTATGGAAAGCTCATTCGGATGTTCAGCTTTAGAGTTCCCATCATGTGTGGCTTCTGGATTCCCATTCTTCAGCTGGAACTCTTGACGTTTGACTTTTCGGCTTAGGAAGTCCCAAAACGTGTATAACAGAGAGCAACAGGTGGGGAGATCTTATTTGGTTGGATAAACATAAATCCTAATTACAAGTCATTGGATAGAAGACCGTTGCAAACAGGATTTTTTATTGCTGTAGAACACAATCTGCCTTTCAGCTGACGTTAGAAGCAGATGAAGAAGTCTTGGACCACTTTTATTAATTAGAAAGTAGTTTCAGTGGTAGAAGTTAACTCCAAGTCCAATCCATTTGATGCTGGCTAGATTGCTTCTCAGGGTCTAAAGAATCCCTTGGTTTCAGTGTTAACCCCTGCTAGGAATTATGGTCGCTTTACCTCAGAAGGATCATTAGGTTGCAGTTTACTATTCACAGATTAATTACAACAGGAGAGGCGTTAGTGGGAATTCACACACACAACAAAGACACTTCTTCAGCGCAACTAAACGACCACAAGGATGTAGGGTTAAACTTCTTTTTTATTTTCTGAAGGATGACAACGCGTTTCGGAGCAACAGAGCTCCTTTTTCAAGTCTGTATTGTCAAAACCCGAGGATGAACTTGCAAGAGTGATTTATGCGCTGCATGGTTATTTGCTCTATATCCCCTCCTGGGGGCTGGCAACCCCTTTAGCGAGGATCAGACGACACTGGCAGCACTGACCCCCTACTTTTATCTGTGTACACTAGGGTTGTGCCTTTGTTTGCACGACTACACAAGGTGAGCATAATCATCTTAAACGATTATCTTTTATTCGTACTTACTACTCCATGAGCCCCTCTTCCTCTGTTTACTATTTTTGCTATTCACATATTGTGAGAGGTATGGCTGATTGGGCCGAATTGTTGTCAGAAAGGAGACAAGAGGCATCAGTCTGAAGATGACAGGCCAGAGGACAAACCAGGAATGTAGTCTGGAGGTAGCCATGGTCAGAACCAAGAGTAGGAAGACAGGCATCAGGCAAACAGTCCAGTGAGTAAGGCAGGAACAAGGCTGAGGTCAAGACCAGGATCAGTTACAGAAGTCAAATATAATAGTACAAACAACAGCTAGAGGAGGATTTACCTCAACAGTTGTTGGGCGGCAGCTGAGGACTTATTCAAATAGGCCAAACGGATAGCAAACAAGAGGAAGAGAGCAGCCATGAACTCTAGAGCACAGACGATGCTGAAGTAGAGTGAAGTCAGGTTGCCTACCAACCTCATGTGACCAATGACTGGAGCTTCCGGCTTCAGTGGAGACCCGGCACTAGAACAACGAGCAGTTAGTCACATCAACTTACTGAAGATGACAGCATTGTATGTACATACTTGCCAACAGTCTAGATTTTGCCAGTACAATCCAGCAATTAAAGAGGCTCTGTCACCAGGATCAACCCTATTAAACCAGACGTACTGCTGGTAGAGCTCATCAGACTGATTAAAACATGACAAGCCCTACCAGGCAGTATGTCTGGCATAATAGGGTTGATCCTGGTGACAGAGTCCCTTTAAGCTGTGAAAGGTGCAGCAGGTGGTCCAAGGGGTGGGTCTCAAATGTCCCAATTTTTGCTTTTTATATCATTGTATGTATTGTATGAAGTATGTTTGAAAGTGCAGTAAAAAGGCCTAAGCAATGATTAAATAGAATATCAATTATCGTTTACCAGGTTCACTTATTGTTTCTTAAACGCAACCTAAATAACCAGGGAAACATGACTGCTCAAAATTATTACATACATGACCATGGTAGTGTAGACATGAAGTATGGTGGTCTGACCATTTGTGTTTCGATCACTTACGTGTACATATTTTGGTGTTGGTAGCCATATTTTTGGCTTTCTCACAGCTTTTAACTAACAGAAATGTAACTAGTCATCATTCAGAATTATGTAGTTATAAAGGGCTTCTATAAGTTCACGGAAAAAGGAGTCCATGTGGGCTTTATTTCCTATCCCCAGGAAAGGTGTGAATTTGTGCAAGTTCTGTCTTCTCGACAGACACAGTAATATTGGCAAGGGAATGCACCCCTTCTCCAATATGGCAAAAAAAGGGAAAATAAACTTTGTTCCTCCTGACCCTGCATACCAACTTCTGCCTGTCTTCTGGAATTGACCCAGGCATGCATGACCTGGACCATACCTGATCTCTGTACTGACCCTTGCTGTGTCCTCAGACTGTTTTTCAAATTGTATGTCCTGCTCTGACCTTGGCCTGTCCCTAACTATTGTTTTTCCTGATCCCTCTGTACTCCCTAACGGTAAGTCTTGACCCCTGTGGGTCAGCAACCACTTGAACAGATACTACCGGAAAAGTTAACGGCCTAGTGGTTCCCCTACAGTGGAGTCCAGATCCTTGTACAGGCTTTAAAGAAGTAAAGACCAGGAAGGCCACTAAGATAACTCCCTTAGGAGTAGTCCCAAGTCAAGTATGTTCAAGGGACACACCAGATCCACATCCGCTCTGTTATGCTGTGCATGTGTCGACCATGTCCATGTGTAAATGGGACAACCCCATTAACCTCTAATCATGGGAAAGAAAGCTTATGGTGAAGTGCCTATGAAGAAGCTTTAATGACACCACCTTAAATGTAATTTTAGACTTCTTAAATGTTTACAGCAATGTTCACTTCTCAAATCAATTTCTTCCACTAATTTGCAGACATGACCACACAGTTAACATCCTATTAAACTGTAAGCTCTTTGGTAAAGGGCTCCTCATTATGTAGCTCCGGTGTTCATAGCACACTTGGGGTTTTATAATGCAGGTATAATAGCACAAAGATTTATATTCCATAAGAATGTGTTCTATTCAATGTGCGTCTCCACTGAGAACCATAAACATGTGACAGAACATGTGGTCTTAATGGAAGCCATCTAATAGGCTGCATATTATATTCTTTTATGTCAAACGTTAACCACCTGATGGTGTATATAAAAATCCTATGCAATACACCCTGGGGTGAGTTTTTGTCCTTAATGAGGAGCATGTTTTTGTATTTTTGTATATGGCAACAGGATGAATTTGTGCATTTGGGGAAATATTATAACCATGGAAATATGAAATTGTCCTGCAAAAAGACATAAAATTTGTTTTCCCTGTTCAATAAGCAGCTGTTTTCCAAATGACTGGTTGGGTGGGGGGAGCAGGTCCCGGGGCTGGCTTGGCCTGAGCTATGCATTGTAAGAAAGGTGGATTCAACATGTCTAAAAAGACGAGGAAAAATGAAAACATATTGAACATTACACACTACACAGATCTGTATCTGGCTGTATTCGAGACAGGGTTTCATTAGAGGTAAAAAGCAGATGAAGCAGCAGGGTAAGACTGCACGTATACAGCCGTTTTAAGACGATTAATCATGAATACAATATCTCGGTCACCCTTTTCTTTTCTTATATAATGTCATCGAAGAATTTTACTCCATGGAATGCATTCCAAAAAGATCTATAAAAGTTTGTTTACTTATCCAAAGATGCTGGTGGCACCCAACTTACAGGGTATTGTGGGCTTATATATTAGCATTTCACTCCTCCCACTGTCAAAAAGTCTGCCCACTACACCCCAGGGGTACAAGACAAGTAGCACAACCAGTAGTTAAACGGTTTGTCCGAGTGTTTAACAATGATGACCTATCATCTACTGCTGTGTTCCTCAACTCCAGTCCTCAGAGCCCACTTGCTGGTCATGTTTTCAGGATTTCAGGAATTTATTCTTTGGGATATTCTCAAATCATGACTGGCAGGTGGGTCCTGAGGACTGGAGTTGAGGAACACTGCTCTACTGGACCATGATGTCCAGATGTCACAATTATCATGGAGAAGTTTAGGAGAACTCAGAAGATCTTCCCTTTGCATTGTCCCATGTAGGAAAACTTTTCTTGTGGAGATAATTTTTTTATTTTTTTCCTAATTTTGAGTGTTTCATAGTAAAAAAATTCCAAAAGGTTAGGTAGTGAAAACATCATTATGCCCTGTCAAAGAGGAGAGGGCCAGGCAGTTGGAGAGAGAGCACAGCCTCTAGGTGTATTGGCAACGCCCCCGTTGCTCCTAGAGGCTCATTTGCATAAATTAAAACTTTCTTTTTCTCAACAATGCGGGCACATATGAGCACAGGGTTTATACGATTAAGCGTGTGATAGCTAAGGAAGCATATAAGAAAAAGCACACCATAGGGTTGTATGTTCCAGGTTAGTTGATAGAACAAGAAATGGAGGTTCACCTTGTGTGGTTGTGCTAGAAATAGGCACAACCCTATTGTGGATGTGTAGGAACTGAATGTCCAGGCGCAGGGTATGCAGCCGTTTAGCATTCAGATCTTCAGGAAGAGTTGCCCAATCTCTCCAAAGGCAATGGAAACGTAGCAGAATCGCAGTTTGGGCGCAAAAACACCAGCCAGGACACTTAAAGATAAATCAGTTCTTCTTTATAGGGTGATGCTCATTAAGTAAAACAACGCGTTTCGGGGATACCTAGGTCCCCTTCATCAGGTTAAGAGAATCAATGTGGAAATAGTACATATTACAAGTATTTATGCTCTGAAAAAATGCCAAAGGAAGCACCTGGGGACAGCCCCAGGGTAGTGGTAGCGTCCCCCAGGTGTTGCCTAACTTACATATTGGGGTACAGACTTTGAAGTTTACCTTTACATGAAGGTACATCGATGATTTGATTATCATTTTGAGAGGGGAGAGTAGCACCATAGATGAATTCATCACACACTTAAACAACAACGAGTGGGGAGTGTCATTCACGGGGTCCTACCACAAGACCAGAACGAAATATCTAGACTTAAAAATATTTACACAGGGGAGTGAAATTCTGACTCGTACCTTTTTTTTTAAAAGTAGATAGTAACAGCTATGTTGATTTTAAAAGCACCCACTATAAAAAATGGAAGCACAATATTCTGTTTAGTCAGTTCAAGAGGATCAGACTAAACTGTACCTTAGAAAAGGATTTTGAACAGCAAAGCAATATTCTATCCTCTAGGTTCAGTGAAAAGGGGTATCCCAATGAGATTGTTGTTGAAGAAAAAAAACGAGCATCAGAACTTATACAATCAGAATGCCTGTTGCCTAAATCTAAATCAACCGTCAAGGAGACAATCCACTCCTTGAATTTTATTACAACCTATAACCAGAATCATAACCAAATTAAATCTATCCTAACTAAACATTGTTATCTTCTAAAAAAGAGTACCTCGTTACACCTACAGAAGGGCACGTACCCTTAAAAACATTCTACCCTCGAGCAAACAAAAAAAACTCGACTACCATGTATGAACACAAGGCCACTTTTTAAAAACAAGGCAGCAGAAAATGAGGATAACCCACACTGAACAAATACCAGTTCACCTGCGCAAAAATCCACAATGTATAAAACGTCGTGAGATGTACTGGATTTATAAGCTAAATACCCTCAACCCATACGGTTTAAATAAGGCATTTGAAATTAACCTCTTACCCTCTACCAGCTTTTTATACAATATTTAATGTATTATTCACCACGTGAGATCCATAATATATGGGATCCACAATATGCACCATATTTATAGTATTCATTATATATATATATATATATACATACACAGAAAAAATGCAACAGCACTCTGCCCTGCCTATATGCTGAAAAAGTGAGGCGTCAGTGTACATTTTGATCAAAAGGTAATAAGCCACTCACCGCGCCAAAGAGGAGGACATGGTGGGCTCAGCGTGCATGTTGGTACCTGCATCCCTGGATCTAATGGAGGCTGTTATGGCACCAAACAGGGTTACTAAGCAAGGTGGATCCAGCATGCATGGATTTTATGTGGCTGTTATGGCCCATAACAGGTAGGATTTAGCATTAGGACCACTCATTGAGGCGGCTTGGCGCGGCGAGTGGCTTATTACCTTTTGATGAAAATGTACACTGATGCCTCAAGTTTTCAAGAGTGCTGGTTGTAGAGTGCTGTTGCATTTTTTCTCTGTTTGTATGTATATTTCGCTACGTGCACCTGCTTTCAGGGACGTGCTGACTGACCCCTTTTTTTGTGTAGTATATATATATATATATATTTATTTATTTTTATTTAATACTTATTATTATCTATCTATATATATCTATCTATCTATCTATCTATCTATATATATATATATATATATATATATACAGTATATAATTTCATTTAAGCTTATATATTTAACTTTTTACATATATATGTAGCCTGTATGTATATGTATATATATATATATATATATATATATGGTCCTTATTACTATATGTGGACACTTTATGGCCACCATTTACTTCCCATCGTATAAGTACCTGCGGTCACGTGGCCCGCTGTGCGGAAGTCACGTTATAATATTATCACATGACGCAGCAGTCCAGTGATCGTGCTATCTGCGGTCATGTAGCCCACTATACGGCAGTCACGCGGTGCGGCGGTCATGTGATGCGGCGGTCAGGTGATCACGCAGAGAGCGCGGGCCCGCTCTCTGCCAGAGTAAGCATCCGAGCACTATAGCAACAGGTCACGTGGTTGCCGGAGTTCCGATCACGTGGCCTGTAAATTCGGAATCTTCTACCCATTATGTACCATTTCTGCACATCGTTTTTGTTATATGTAAACGATAAGAGAGAACATATAAGAGCAGATTATTACTTAATATTCATGTTTTGTAAACTTCAAAGGTCTGTACCCCAATATGTAAATTGGGGAACACCTGGGGGACACTATCACTCTCCTGGGGCTGTCCCCAGGCGCTTCCTTTGGTGGTTTTTCGGAGCATAAAAACTTGTAATATGTACTATTTCCACATTGAATCTCTTAACCTGATGAAGGGGACCTAGGTATCCCCGAAACACGTTGTTTTACTTGATGAGCATCACCCAATAAAGAAGAACTGATTCATCTTTAATGCAAGTGTTCCGGACTGTGTTTTTGCGCCCCAACTGCGATCCTGCTACACTTCTATTGCCACATCAATATAGGACCAACACAGATGCCTTTAGCTGCCAAGTGCACTAGGTCAGCCAGTTTCATAGGTACAAATCTGCTGACAGAGGCCCCTTAAAAGGGTTTTCCGAGTGTTAAATACGGATCTGATTGGTGGGAGCCTAACTCCCTGCACCCCCGACAATCTGCTGCTTGCAGAGGCCGAGTCACTCTGGTAAGCGCCATGGCCTCTTCCTTGGCCATTGACGTTAAATTAATCGGTCACATGGCTTAAGCACATCTCAGTGCCATTTAAGTGAAGCCGCTACACAATGGACGGCTCTGTGCTTGGTGTGCTGCAAGGAGGCTGCTGCGCTCACAGCTAATTTTAGGGGTCCCAAGTGTTGGACCCCACCAGTCACATACTGATAACCTATCCTCAAGATAGGTCATTAGTATTAAACACTCTTAAAACCCTTTTAATTACCCCATTCAAATCAGCTGCAGAAATCACGTTCATAATTTCCAAAGAAGACGACCTTAAAGAACATTCTTTGGCATCTACACACTCTCCATTTATCTGTCTAGGACATTCAGGTTCCAGTCATTCCTATAATATTACAGGAGGATGCTGGAGCACTGCCAGCTGTACTTCCTACCTGGGTTATCACTGCATTTTCCTATTACCGTGTCATTCCTTGAAGAATTATTGAGACTTTACTTGACCTTTTGGATGAACAGTTCTCACCTAGGCATGCATGAACCAGACACTCAGAAGTTATGAAACTGTATAAGCATTCCAGTGACCTCAGATGAGATCTGGAAAGCTTCCCGCACTCCTCTATTAAAGAAATGTATGCTGTATTTAAAAGTTGAGCTTATTCAGATTTCAGTAAATGTCTTTTAAACATTTGAGCTCAAGGTTTTTATCCCACAGAATTTGATTTCTCTGCAGTGTTTATTATACTGTATATGGGAGATCTGTCAGCTTCTTCAACCATAAGTAGAATAATAATATGCCCCCTGGTATAAATATAGGGATACTTTAAACCTTCCAAGCCCAGTGGGATATTTTTTGTGCGTTTTCGTTTTGTGCTCCCTGCCTTCCCAGAGCCATAACTTTTTTTATTTGTCTGTTCACATAGCCACATGAGTGCTTGTTTTTTGCGGGACAAGTTGTACTTTCCAACGCCACCATTTAATATTGCATATGATGTAGTGGGAGGCGGGAAAAAGATTCCAAGTGGGGTGAAATTGCAAAAAAAAAAAGCAATTCCACCACAGTTTTACAGGTTTTTTATTTACAACTTTCGATGTGCAATAAAATTGACCAGTTACTTTTATTCTACAGGTCAGTACGAATCCGGCGATACCTTAGTTTTTCTTGCGTTTTGACAGTGATAAAAAATCTAAAAGTGGGAAAAAAATCAGCTTTATTTTTTTGTCGCCATATATTTTGACCCTTATAACTTTTTTGTAATTATGTGTACGGAGCTGTATGGGAGCTCAATTTTTGCGGGGCGATCTGAACTTTTCATTGATACTATTCTGGGGTGTGTATGACTGGAGTGTGTTTTACATATTTATGCCAGCGGCACATGGGTAATAGCACCAGCTGCTTTTTTGTATTTGGCGGCATGGACCTTGGTTACGCCATGGTCACGCCGCCGTGGTCCATGCCGCCCTGTTTTGGGGGGGGGGGTGTTAGGGGGTGAATATGTAGATCAGGGAAGCAGTAGGGGGGCCAAGAAGCCGGCGAAGACATATCACAGACTGATAAATGACATGGTGGGTTAGGATGACGATGATTGTGTGTGGATATAACCTGGGAGCTGAATGGGGGTGCTGAGGAGGAGGTAACATCAGAGGAGGAAGGTGGTTTCAGCGGTAGCAATAAAAAGCAGAGGCAATGTACAACTAGAACCTCCCAAAAAATGCCAGGGAACTGGTGATGCTGCTGATACTGTGGGCGCAGGCTAAAAATGTGCCAGACCTGTCAAGCTTGGCTGCCACTAGCTCTGTGTGGAGTGTGCCAGTATCTGGCATCTGGCAGTTTTTCTCAACAGTGCTGAAAGACAAAAGCATTGCATGTGCAAGATCTGCAGAATTATAATAACATGTGAGTGTTCAAACACAAATGTAGGAACCACGGCTCTATTGCTTCACATAAAGCAACATCACCCAATCCAGTGGGAAAATAGAAGTAGCCGCCAGCTAGGGCAACAAGAATGTCCTTCTTCTCTCGGTCTCCTTTGCAGCAACCAGGCCACATCCACATGCAGTACAGTGTCCTTCTCATCGTCATCAGTTACTACTTCTCCCACTTAGACTACTACGCTCCATCGTCAGCCAACGATAAAAGAATGTGGGCCAGGAAACAACTCTACACACCTAGTAATCCTCTGTTTCCTAGCCAAGTTCTTGGAAGTGCAGCCACTGTCGCACCACTTAGTGGATTCTGCTGCCTTTGGGGATGTAGTTCACTCAGCCTCGCTGGAAGATATCTAGGCCATTATTCCTTACATGGCAGAGAATTTGGGCTACTTTTTGGAATTCTCGGTGTGCAGCAAGGTACACACCACCGTGGACCCATGGAGCAGCTGTTACAGGCAGAGGCAGTGCATGTCTTTAACAGCCCATTGGGTCAATCTGTTTCATAGTGAGGCAGCACCACAGCAACATAGCCAGGTCCTATTGACACTTCCACGTTTGTGTCGGTCTGGTTCCCACACCAGGCGCTTATGCGTCTACTCCACATCCTACTCCATGGACAGCTTCACATGCCCAACAGAAGCAGGGCATCATATGTGTAAAGTGAAGCATTCCCAATGCTATGTTAGAAATCATTGGCCTGGGTAAGGGTAGGCACACAGCCGATCACTTGCGATTTTGCAAATTCCAGATTCTTGGCAAATACATTTTGTACAAAATAATTTGGGCCCGTCTGCCAAACGTTAAGGCAATCTCTATAAGACGGGAACCCAGCACTTAATACTTCCTGTAATGTGCCATAATGGCCACCATAAAATTCAGCCATCATGACACTGCCGCAATCTGTCTGCCTAGTCTACCATTATGTTCAGTACCATATGGCTGCTGCGATCATGCCACTGCTGCTGTCTGCCTGCCTACCATCATGTCCCATACAATAATTGCTGCTACTGCCGTCACTGCAGCTGCTACTCCTGGCACTGCAGATGCTACTCTCTGCTGCTAATCCCCCCCTCCCCCACACTACTTCGACTTTCCCTACTGCCACTACCATTATTGCTACACAGCCACCCTACTACTACTACCCCTAAACAGCTACACACAAATCTACTGCCTCGTCTGTTCCATGCTGTGCTGTCGCAACTATTGCGGCCACATGCCACTATTACCCTACCCTTTCCAAATCCACACTGTACTGCATCTGCTCTCAATTACAAGGGAGAATTTTTCTAGGCTCGTTCAGAACTATCCATTCTTTCTGCTGAATTAACATTTGTGTGTGTATAAATATGAGCAAGCATTCTACCCCCATTAACGCATAGTTTTTGGGTGATTATACAGAAAAAAGACACTGTTTCTTGTGACATTAAAATGCTTGTGTGGATAAACAGGGGAAGGGATCTGTCAGTGTCACTGAGATTATTTTTTATTGCTCTCATTGCGTTCAAGAGCTTAAAAGCGGGGCAGGGGAGAAAGAGCAAAAATTCGTTAAAAACAAAAATAAACAAAAAAACTGATAATGAAAAGATATAAGAAAAAGAGTGATAAGGAGGCCTCAGAGTGTCATATCATGACTGGAAATTCCAATTGGAACATATTTGATTCATGTAGTATCAATTCGGACTGTAGTCAAATTTTTTGAAAAACGAATTTTAAGAAGTTCGCTTACCTCTAATCTTTTTGTTAGGTCAAGTTTTTATGTTTTGTGTTTTCACACTGACTACTGAGCCCCCTAATAGGCAGACACTTTCTGTTCTGCAAAGATTACTTCTCAGCAGTCATCTCATAATCATCACAGCAAGTATAACAATAAATATTATCACCTAACACAGCTAATACAGAAACCCCCAATTAACAGCGGATGGTCGAAGCTCACCCCACCCCTTCCCTGCAAAGTGATCTATGCACAGGTCACAGAGCATGCACACAACGCCCTCCCATCGAAGCTGAGGCACTCCAGACAACAGGTTTCTATGTAAAACACATCTCTGAATAGGTGATACATTCCCTTTAAAGGATACCTACCAGAAAAGGCCCTTTTATTTACCGTACAACCATAACACAACCATTTTTAACCTGTAAAAGATACACTTAGACCCTGGACCATTCTAATGAACCAAACTTAGATCACCTTAGGGTTCTTCCAAGTGGTTCCATTATGGAAGCTGGTTAGTCAAAAAAAAAAAAGGATTAGCACAAAGATAAAAAGCTGTTTGGGTTCCATAATGTACTAATACTTCCCGTCAATAAAACTGAAGTTCCACCCACATTTAGTCTCTCAATAGTGATATCAATGGGAACAGAGCACAATATTATAAAGGATCTTTTCGACTAGGTGACTTTTTTTTAGTGAGAAATGTTACAATCAAAACAATTCTACAGCAGGCAGTCATCCAACGTGGGTGTCCAAAGTTTCTTTGCTGAATACCATCGTCAGTGTGGGTGTTGTTGGTTCCAATCCACATCTGTGTCCCAAACTGATTGATTTTCTACCTTGTGTGTACAGTCGTTCTTTTATGATAGTCTGCAATAAGTTTTAAGGGTTGGCAAACTGGCCGATTGCCTAGGACACAGTTTATTAGGGAGTCACTATTGAAGCAAAACCCAACAGCAAATTAAAACCACCCAGCGTAATTTAGCTGTGTATGACAATATTATATTGGAATTTATGTGGGATATTTAAAGGGTTTATCCCATGAATTATGTAAAATATAGAAAAATCAGACGTCATATAGTACTTGACAATACCTTTCTAACAAAGCTGGAACCAACCCTGTACCTCACATGGATCCAGAGATCCTCCATTCATTGCTCTACTGGATTTATATCAAGTTGACGGCTCAAGGGGAGTGTCTTTTCTGCTGAAGCTCAGGGGCGTGTCTCAGCTCTCCCTATCACAGCTCAGGGGGCGTGTCTCAGCTCTCCCTATCACAACTACGGAGGCAGTTGAAGGATGAAACTGAGCATGTGCGGCCTTCTCAGGGAGCAGGACAAAGAAATAAGAAAAACAAACAGCAGGTGGCGCTATACAGATAAAAAAAAAAATGTATTCACTTCTTTGAACAAATGCAATAAACAAAGCATTACAGAAAACCAGTCAGGGCCAAGACCCGATAACAGAGGTATATAATATATCCAAACATTCTAAGTCTTGGACAGTGCAGATCAAATGCGAGAAGAGTACAGAAGGTTACAAGTAAAAGAACAAATCAAGATGCAGAGGCGACAGCATTAGTCATCCTTTGAGTAGAATACAAAGTCTGTGTAGAAGAGCCCCATGATCTCCGGACCATCAAGAATTTAGGAGACCCTTCCCTATTTTTGAAAACTATATATTCATATGGGATTAGAGTGTTTCCCAATACCTTTTACTGGTTCACAGAGGGACAACTGTCCCCCATCCACCTGATTGCTATGGCAGGGGACTTTGAATATTAAAAGTATAGAAAGAAGCGGCATCTTAGGTAATAACTATCCCCAAGTACTTAAAATGAGAGACTACAGGTAAATCTCCACTGAGACAGGTCAAATCAGTATCATATAACGGAAATGGAGAGGACTTAGACCCGATTATCCGTAGACCAGAATAATGGCCAAAAGTGTCAATTACAGATATAGCTTGAGGGAGTGTCCTCCACCTCTGACATGAAGAGCACCAGGTCATTGGCATAGAGTCCCAGTTTGTCTGACCTGTCTCCCACTTATGCTCGCTGATACTGAGGACCACTCCGAATGCGTATGGCCAGGGGCTCTACTGCCAGAGAGCGGTCACCCCTGCCTAGTCCCTCTGCCCAGGGAGAAAAAATACAGATACATTTTATTGAATAACTCACTGGCTATACAAACTTTTTAATTACGTGAAATGACAAAAGTATTCAGATCCAGGTACTGGTTTGAAAAACTGTAGAATATTGTTTGTGGGACAACCCCTTTAAGGAAGTTTTATATGGATATACACTATATGTTCAATTCTGTAAGTTCAGGGGCAAATTTGGCATTTCGTGGGCCCCAAGTTCCACCACTAAGCTCCACTCCTGTCAGCCCACTAAGCACCACACTCAGGGTAGCATTGTAGCTTGGGCACTCCTGCTATTTCTTTAAAGCTGGAAAGGGCCCCTCTCCCCAGAGGGCCCCTGCATAGCTAAATTATCTGCCCAGGCAGTATGTCCGCTCCAGGTTTAGGTTTTTGTTTTTTTCAGCCAACCATTACCAACAATATTCATATTATTTATTTACCTGTACATTATATTATATATATATATATATATATATATATATATATATACACACTCACCTAAAGAATTATTAGGAACACTATACTAATACGGTGTCGGACCCCCTTTTGCCTTCAGAACTGCCTTAATTCTACGTGGCATTGATTCCACAAGGTGCTGATAGCATTCTTTAGAAATGTTGGCCCATATTGATAGGATGGCATCTTGCAGTTGGAGATTTGGGGGATGCACATCCAGGGCACGAAGCTCCCGTTCCACCACATCCCAAAGATGCTATTGGGTTGAGATCTGGTGACTGTGGGGGCCATTTTAGTACAGTGAACTCATTGTCATGTTCAAGAAACCAATTTGAAATGATTCGAGCTTTGTGACATGGTGCATTATCCTGCTGGAAGTAGCCATCAGAGGATGGGTACATGGTGGTCATGAAGGGATGAACATGGTCAGAAACAATGTTCAGGTAGCCCGTGGCATTTAAACCATGGCCAATTGGCACTAAGGGGCCTAAAGTGTGCCCAGAAAACATCCCCCCCACCATTACACCACCACCACCAGCCTGCAGTGGTAACAAGGCATGATGGATACATGTTCTCATTCTGTTTACGCCAAATTCGGACTCTACCATTTGAATGTCTCAACAGAAATCGAGACTCATCCGACCAGGCAACATTTTTCCAGTCTTCAATTTTGGTGAGCTCGTGCAAATTGTAGCCTCTTTTTCCTATTTGTAGTGGAGATGAGTAGTACCCGGTGGGGTCTTCTGCTGTTGTAGCCCATCCGCCTCAAGGTTGTGTGTGTTGTGGCTTCACAAATGCTTTGCTGCATACCTCGGCTGTAACGAGTGGTTAGTTCAGTCAACGTTGCTCTTCTATCTGCTTGAATCAGTCGGCCCATTCTCCTCTGACCTCTAGCATCCACAAGGCATTTTCGCCCACAGGACTGCCGCATACTGGATGTTTTTCCCTTTTCACACCATTCTTTGTAAACCCTAGAAATGGTTGTGCGTGAAAATCCCAGTAACTGAGCAGATTGTGAAATACTCAGACCAGCCCGTCTGGCACCAACAACCATGCCACGCTCAAAATTGCTTAAATCACCTTTCTTTCCCATTCTGACATTCAGTTTGGAGTTCAGGAGATTGTATTGACCAGGACCACCCCCCGAAATGCATTGAAGCAACTGCCATGTGATTGGTTGACTAGATAATTGCATTAATGAGAAACGGGTGTTCCTAATAATTCTTTAGGTGAGTGTATATTTTAGTTATTACATATAGGTGCTGTTATTTTTGCTATTTATATCTCTGTACATTATATATATATTTTTACTACATACTGGTGCTGTAATTCATACAGATTATAAACCTTTATATTATATTATTAGATATATTTTTGAGTATTTCACATTCTTCAGATTTGTAAATGCTATCATTCTTCATTGTTATAAAATAGCCATTATTTCTTTCTTTTTTTTTTTTTTTTTCATTTCCGCAGACACCACGTAGGGCGACCATTTCAGCTGATCACTAAATCATCATTTCCTGAATTGTGCTTCTGAAGGCGGCACAGAAACCCCTCGGGATGCGTAATGACATCACATGTGTGTAATAGTATGTCTGCTTATTGCATCAGGGACCATTCCCGGCTAACCAGAGCGAGTAAATGACCCATAAGAAAAATGACTGCAAGATCAGAAGCCACTGAAGCTGTCCTCATATAAAACACGATGTAAACTTGTAAACCGCAGATGAGAAAATCTCCGCACTCCTAATACTTCACCCTTTCTATTTTCTCCTGCAAGCATTAATCACTTAGATCAGGCCATTTGCCCCCGTTCTTTAGCACTTATACAATCTGACACTTGTTCTTTCTCCTTTGTAGATGAAAGTTCACATGGAAAATTGTCGTGCAGCTGTTTCAATCATGTTTTCATTACACAGAACAGGAGCACTTAAGTGACAGGTCCTAGAAGATATCCACAATTGTGTAGCATTGCGGGACCCATCACCACTATATAAAGGATGATAAAGCAATAATAATTGTGCAAAAAAAGTCACAAGCTTACAGCTCATATCAGCAACCAGTGAAGTGGTTGTTTTTACTGTTGTTTATACTTTTTATTATGTATTTAAATAGAAAAATGTTACATTTATAAAATAACATCAAGCATACAATGGTATCTTGGATCTGACTTGTATAGATCTCTGCTATAGCATCAATAGTCTATCAGCCTATACTGTGCCTCTATGTGCCTGCAATGTTATAGATCCTCATCTCACGGATTACATAAGAATCTGCTAGAAAGGAGACATCGTCCATCACATGCAATATTATGGGGTTTCTCCCCTAAATACTTTTGGGCAGTATCCGAAAACCAACAGAAAAAAACACAATGCAGCACATTAAGGCCTCTTTCACACAAACTTTTTTTTTTTTGCAAGTGTACGGACCGTTTTTTCTTTCAAATGGTTACGCAAAGAAACAGAAGTGTTTCCGTGTGCATTCCGTTTCCGGATTTCCACTCCGTGCAAAGATAGAACGTGTCCTATTATTGCCCGCAAATCAAGATCCGTGGCTCCATTCAGTCAATGGGTCTGCCAAAAAGCGGAATGCATACGGAAATGCATCCGTATGTCTTCCGTATCCGTTCTGTTTTTTGCAGAATCATCTATTGAAAATTTTAAGCCCAGCCCAATTTTTTATATGTAGTTACTGTATATTGTATATGCCATATGGAAAAACGGATCTGATAAAAACGGCCAGCAAAACACTGAAAAAGCCGTGTGAAAGTGTCTATAGGTCCTTCATACCAGCTACCATGGAGGCAGACAACGCAACTTGATATGGGTCCTGAGGGGCCGGTACGGAGGTCCTTCTTCTGTTCCCGACATGAAAACATTACACTATCATGCAGCCGCCACGCCAAGGCTGTAGGCGTGGATCCACACAATTATTCTTCTGTCCCTACTGATGGCTACATTTTTGGTGGCCTGTATTCACAACCAAAGGACTAACCCATATGTAGATCAGTTTCACAAGACCAACCGCTCATACACTGACGAGCGAAAAAGTAACAATGCTTTGAACCTTTGACTTTCAGGCTCCATATCTCACCATCCACTACAGCTTTGAACATGAGGCTACCATCATTTTATAGACAGTCATCTTGGCTGTCTCATACATCAATTGGACTTATAGCTATTTAGCATATGATTAGTTATGCAGATTCTTGTCATGTAACTGCATTGTTACTGTTTTGCTCCTAAAATTCTAAATTTTTATTATTTTGTTAGTATTTTGTAAATCCACCTTTGGCTTTCCAAACTGCCTGAATCCTTCTGGGCATGTTCTCAATCGGATTCAAGCATGCCTCAACCGAAATCTGTTCCCAGGTCTTTTCTACACGTTCTCAATGTTGGTGCATACTGGTTGACTCACTTGGGTACAAATACAGCTTTTTCTTCAACTCCATGGCTCTAGCTTTGTTAGAAAGATATTGTCATGTACTATATTAGGTTGGATTTTAATTTTTTCACATTAATAATGGGATAACCCTTTTAACGGAGAATGTATATTATCCCTAAATATGTCATCTGTCATTGGATTTCCCTGTGTAAATAAAATTGAGACAAATGTATTTCATAGATTGCCCTCATCCTTAGCTTCTATTATTTCTGAGAGGGCCAACAAAATCTGTTGGTGCACGTGGCCATATTTAAAAAAGAAAGTATGAGCACTGGCAGACCAGCATGTAATGTGTTATAGCAGTGGGTGTGGAACCACTGTGCAAACCAACAGATTTGACTTTGTGTTAACCTAAGGGCATTATACTGGCAGTTACCTGGTTTTCCCATGTACAGAGATCTGAACTTCACTGCAGGGTAACAACTAGGCCACTACCTCCTAAACTAGTCTCTTTCTGATTTACAACTGACCCACAGAGGTCAAAGACTACGGTGCAAGGCACCGAGGGGTCAGGCAAAACTGTAGTCGGGGACAGGCTGACGTCAGAGCTGGCGGGGTATGTGCTATAGAGTAAATGGTCTGAGGTCAGGGCAGTCAGCAAAGTGTGAATACAGAGGTCAGGTACAAGTTAGGTCAGGCAGCAGAACTTTAGAATCCAGTACACAGGCAGAAAGTCAGTACACGGGCAGACAACAGAATACAGCACACCTTTGCAAGGAACCAGCAAGCTAGACAACCTATTGCTCAGGCACCTTCCCACAAGAGGTGTCTAAATTACCCCAGAGTTGTTAGCCTTTGGCTGGTGAAGATCAGGCTGGAAGCTGGAGGAGGAAAGTGTGCCCTACAGCAAAGGAAGAGAGGCCAAACCAGCAAGCAGACTGCAGTCTGCAAGGAGGAACAGTGTGGGCCTGAAGGCTGGACTCGCAGGGAAGGGGAGAGTGGGAGGCAGGTCTGTGCCGCCAGGAAGCCGAAACGCGGAACTGGTAAGTGAAGCAGCGACGGCTGCGGGCCGTCGCTGTATTATAATGATAAATTTCTCTGTGGCAGCTGAAATCCTTCTGCAGTTAGAGAGTAAATGTAAATACCATGGCACTCCAAAAATGTAATGCACTCAAGGATTTATTTAGTCTTATCCATCCAAGTTAAAGGAAACCTGTCATAAACTTTATGCTGACCTGACAGAAATGCTGACTTCAGCGGTGTGTCACTCATGAGCTAAAAGTAAGTGGTTGCTGAGAACCAGCATCATAATCATTGCAGCCCGGGCCTTGAAAAGAGTCAAAGCTACCTGAGAAGAGTCCTGGTTATTCATAATCTCCTGCACTCTCACCCATCTTCTGATGATTGGCAGTTCTCTCCTAGAGAGAAAGGGAGAAAACTAGGTAGAAGCCTTTCAGTCATCAGCAGGTGGGCAGGAGAGCAGGAATTCATGAATAACCAGGACTCTTCTCAGGTGGTCGGGACTCTTTTCCAGGCCCAGTCTGCAATGATTGTGATGTTGGTTCTCGGCAACAACTTACTTTTAACATATAAATGACAGACCGCTGAAATCAACTCACCTGTTTCTACTTTATACTGCTGTTAGTATGGGCAGCATAAAGTTGATGACAGGTTCCCTTTAAACAACTGGCCAACGTTTCGATCTATCCAGAACCTTTTTTAAGGCCAGACATGGCTTCCCATGTTTTCATCAGTTGATCAGCTGGGGTTTTACAAAGGTTACAATTTTGGGACACGTTTTAATTTTTGACAATCTGAGCATCAATCCATTATATTTTACTTTGTGGGGGGCTGGCTATTACAGCGGCTGTATGAATTTTAAGCTTTGATAAGGTACATTATTCTACATGTATTAACGCTACAAGTTTGTTAAATTGAAAATTACAAAAAAGAATATAAAAGAACAAAACACTTTTTGACCTTCTCCGCAACCTAGTATATCAAACACTGATCTTTTGCTGATGATACTTGTAGGTTCTGGTCCCTTAAATGTTTGTCAGTTATGGCGAGCAAGTAAAGCAGCGTCGACTAGAAGAAATATCTGCACCTGTCTTGTCTTCAAGTACAGCTTAATCTTAAGGAAATTGCACGGAACTTCCAAGGCTTCTCTAATGAGGCCTACTGCCTAGGCCTAATCTCTTAATCACGCTCGACCTCATTCATGAGGGTTATACTTAAGTGCAAAACACTGGAGCCCCTTTAATTGCAGACACGGTCTATCAAAACAAGTTCTGAAGCCATTTGTAGAGTAATTAGCCATACACATGCCGGGCAGATGATGTAATGGTATCACTTTCCCCTTAAAGATCCAGTCTCTCCTTGAACCAAATGACTGTTTATGACTACATCCCGAAAATGAGGAGAGAATCTCATGACCTTTTTGGCGGCCAAAAATTCCATGATTTGGTTGCTTACCAATTAACAGCTTGGCAGCTTTGGATTTTACATTCTTAGGCCTCATGCACACGGCCGTTGTTGTGGTCCGCGTCCGAGCCGCATATTTTGCGGCTCGGGCGCGGACCCATTCACTTTAATGGGGACGCAAAAGATGCGGACAGCACTTCGTGTGCTGTCTGCATTTGTTGCTCCGTTCCGTGCCCCCGCAAAAAAAATAGAGCATGTCCTATTCTTGTCCGTTTTGCGGACAAGAATAGGCATTTCTATAATGGGCCGCGTTCCGTTGCGCAAATTGCAGAATGGAACGCGGAGCAGCTTCCGTGTTTTGCGGATCCGTGGTTTGCGGACCTCAAAAGACCAAGGTCGTGTGCATGAGGCCTTACTGGTACTCATAGATGTGCTTCTAGAGATTTACTTCCTATCCTAGCTCCTTTTTAAAGGGAACCGCCCCAAAGATAAGCTAATCACCGTGGATAAGGCTTCTGAAAGCCCTAATGGTCAACTGGGATTGCTGAGGTTTTTCAGAAAGTGGATTTTGGTGATCCGTACTTAAAGGGGTTTTCCAGGTTTCTGATATTGATGACCTACCCTCAGAATAGGTCATTAATATCTGATTGATGAGGGTCCGATCAGATATTAACGACTAGGGATGAGCGAATCGACTTCGGATTAAACATCCGAAGTCGATTCGCATAAAATTTCGTTCTAATACTGTACGGAGCAGGAGCGCCGTACAGTATTAGAATGTGTTGGCTCCGATGAGCCGAAGTTATTGCTTCGCGAAGTCTCGCGAGTAACTTCATAAATTAATTTGTACTGTAAAAAAAAACATTTTACAAACTCGGGTTCGGTTGCAAGGTACCACTTGAGTTCGGAAAATGTTTTTTTACAGTACAAATTAATTTATGAAGATATTATGCGAAGTCTCGCAAGAGTTCGCTAAGCAATAACTTCGGCTCATCGGAGCCAATACATTCTAATCAGAACGACGTTTTATGCGAATCGACTTCGGATGTTTTCGCTCATCCCTATTAATGACCTATCTTGAGAACAGGTGAAAGAAGATCGCAGCACTCCGAAGTCTTCTAATATTCAAGGTTTATTCCACCACGTGAGATGCGACGTTTCGACCCGGTGGGGGTCTTTATCAAGCATTGAATATTAGAAGACTTCGGAGTGCTGCGATCTTCTTTCACTTGTTTCCATTGGAGAGGTTCTTCAGGTCAGGACCTAACATCGCGTGCACCGCCACATCTTGGACTATCGGCCACCTGGCCGCTGATGGTGCTGTCCCACACCAATCTATTTGTCCTATCTTGAGAACAGGTCACCAATTCAGAAGAGTACAAAACCCTTTTAAGTGAATGGACCTTGTCCGTGTATTCCAGAAATCAAATGCAACCAGAATGGGAAATGCTCTTCATTAGCAACTCTCAAACCAGGATCAATAGGAGCGCCACTATGTCCTCCAAACGCCAATGAACAAGGATTGTCTAATTATAACACCTATAAAGTACCAGAAATCACAAAATTCCAAGAGTCATCAAGCCCTAATTATGCAGACAGCATGTCACAGCGCAGGAGGAGCTGAGCAGATTGAAGCTCCAGTATAATGTCATTTATCCACTTAAATCTCTGCTCTTTCTATGTTTAGGAGTCCAGTGGGCGGTCCTACTCAGTGATTGACAGTCTTCCTGGTGAGAGATAGTTATCAATTACTGAGTAGGACCACCCACTGGACTCCTAAACATAGAAAGGGCAGGAATTTAGATCTATAAATGTAACATTCAGCTGAATCTTTCCCCACAAAACTATGTATCAATCTACTCTGCTCCTCCTGCTCTATAACATACAACCAGACTTCATTTTCACTATACCGGTACTTTCACACTTGCGTTGGTGCGGATCCGTCTGTTTATTTGCACAGACAGATCCGCACCTATAATGCAAACGTTTGTATCCGTTCAGAACGGATCCGTTTGCATTAGGTTTAACCCCTTAAGGACACGGCCCTAATTCACCTTAAGGACCAGGCCATTTTTTCAAAATCTGACCACTGTCCCTTTAAGTGTGAATAACTTTGAAACGCTTTTACTTACCCAGGCCGTTCTGAGATTGTTTTTTCGTCACATATTCTTCTTTATAACACTACTAAAATTGGGTCAAAAAAGTTAATTTTTTTGCATAAAAAAATTGAATTTTTACCAAAAATTTGGAAAATTTAGCAAATTTTAAAGTTTCAGTTTCTCTACTTCTATAATACATAGAAATACCTCCCAAAAAAGGGATGATTTTACATTTCCCATATGTCTCCTTCATGTTTGGAGCATTTTGGAAATGCCATTTTATTTTTTGGGGATGTTACATAGCTTAGAAGTTTAGAAGCAAATTTTGAAATTTTTCAGAAATTTTCCAAATTCCACTTTTTATGGACCAGTCCAGGTCTGGAGTCACTTTGTGAGGCTTACATAATAGAAACCGCCCAAAAATCACCCCATTTTAGAAAGTACACCCTCAAGGTATTCAAAGCTGGGTTTACAAACGTTGTTAACCCTTTAGGTGTTCCACCACAGTTCATGGAAGATGGAGAAACAATTTTGGAATTTAGAATTTTTGGAAAAATTTCCATTATAATCCATTTTTTCCAGTAATAAAGTGAGGGCTACCTGCCAAACAAAACTCAATATGGGTTGCCCTGATTCTCTAGTTTACAGAAACACCCCATATGTGGTCCTAAACTACTGTTTGGCCAAACGGGAGGACATTGAACGAGGGGAACGCCATATGGGTTTTGAATGGCAGATTTTGCAGGACTGGTTTTTTAACACCATGTCCTATTGCAAGCCCCCTGATGCACCCTAGCATAGAAATTCCAAAAAGTGACTCCATCTAAGAAAGTACACCCCTCAAGGTATTCAAAGCTGGGTTTACAAACGTTGTTAACCCTTTAGGTGTTCCACCACAGTTCATGGAAGATGGAGAAACAATTTTGGAATTTAGAATTTTTGGAAAAATTTCCATTATAATCCATTTTTTCCAGTAATAAAGTGAGGGCTACCTGCCAAACAAAACTCAATATGGGTTGCCCTGATTCTCTAGTTTACAGAAACACCCCATATGTGGTCCTAAACTACTGTTTGGCCAAACGGGAGGACATTGAACGAGGGGAACGCCATATGGGTTTTGAATGGCAGATTTTGCAGGACTGGTTTTTTTAACACCATGTCCTATTGCAAGCCCCCTGATGCACCCTAGCATAGAAATTCCAAAAAGTGACTCCATCTAAGAAAGTACACCCTCAAGGTATTCAAAGCTGGGTTTACAAACGTTGTTAACCCTTTAGGTGTTCCACCACAGTTCATGGAAGATGGAGAAACAATTTTGGAATTTAGAATTTTTGGAAAAATTTCCATTATAATCCATTTTTCCTGTAATAAAGTGAGGGCTACCTGCCAAACAAAACTCAATATGGGTTGCCCTGATTCTCTAGTTTACAGAAACACCCCATATGTGGTCCTAAACTACTGTTTGGCCAAACGGGAGGACATTGAACAAGGGGAACGCCATATGGTTTTTGAAAGGCAGATTTTACTGGACTGGTATATTTACACCATGTACCCTTTCAAGCCCCCTGCTGCACCCCTAGAGTAGAAACTCCATAAAAGTGACCCCATCTAGGAAACTACAGGATATGGTGGTTGTTGTTTTGGGACTATTTTAGGGTAAATTTGATTTTTGATTGCTCTATATTACACTTTTTTGAGGCAATATAGCAAAAATGGAAATTCTAAAATTGTTAATACATTTGCCATTCATTTTTGTGGAACACCTAAAGGGTTAACCAAGTTTGTAAAGTGATTTTTGAATACCTTGAGGGGTGTAGTTTCTTAGATGGGGTCACTTTTTTGGAGTTTCTAGTCTAGGCTACATCAGGGGGCTTCTAATGGGACATGGTGTAAATAAACCAGTCCATCAAAATCTGCCTTCCAGAAACCATATGGTGTTCCCTTCGTTCTATGCCCTGCCTTGTGGCTATATAGCCATTTATGACCACATATGGGGTGTTTCTGCAAACTACAGAATCGGGGCAATAAATATTATTTTTTTTTACTGTTAACCCTTGCTTTATTACTGGAAAATATGGATTAAAATGGAAAATTTGCCAAAAATGGGGTTTTTGGCACAGTTTTTATTTTATTTTTTTAACACTGCTGCTTTGAGGGGTTTGTTATAATGTTATTATTATAGGGCAGATTATTACGGACGTGCCGATACGTAATATGTCTACTTTCTTTGATTTATTCAGATTTCACACTAGATTTTTCTATTTGGAAAAAAATTAGATAATTTTACTATCTAAATAGCCCGGCAGCTGCATTTTTTTTTGGGGGGACTATATAATGTAGGGGCTCATTTTTTGCGGGATAAGATGGCGGTTTTATTGGCACTATTTGGGGTGCATACGACTTTTGATCGCTCGCTATTACACTTTTTTGATGTTGGGTGACATAAATGGCTTTTTTAAACACTGTTTTTATTTTTTATTTTTAACGTCGTTCATCCGAGGGGTTGGGTCTAATGTTATTTTTATAGGGCAGATTATTACGGACGCACCAATACCTAATATGTCTACTTTCTTTGATTTATTCAGATTTCACACTAGATTATCCTATTAGTAAAATGATCTGTTTTTTTCCCAATCTAAATAGCCTGGCGGCTGCAGTTTTTTTTTTGGGGGGACTATATAATGTAGGGGCTCATTTTTTGCGGGATGAGATGGCGGTTTTATTGGCACTATTTGGGGGTGCATACGACTTTTTGATCGCTCGCTATTACACTTTTTTGATGTTGGGTGACAATAAAAATGGCTTTTGGACATAAAAAAATAAATAAAAACTAAGTCGTTTTTCCAAGGGGTTGGGTCAAATTTTATTTTTATAGAGCAAATTTTTACGAACGTGGCGATGCCCAATATTTATGGCTCTCAGACTTAGGAGACACTAAAACAGGCATCCTCAAAGCGGCCCTCCAGATGTTGTAAAACTACAATTCCCACTATGCCTTGCTGATACCTGTAGCTGGGCATGCTGGGAGTTGTAGTTTTACAACAACTGGAAGGCCGCATTTTGAGGATGCCTGCACTAAAACTAATATTTTTGGGGAAAAAATTGTTTCTGTGCCTCCAAAGACTGAGAGCCATAGTTTTTTATGTTCTCTAGGGGACTGTAGGGAATTATAAAAATTTAGAACTCCATGGAAGTGTGATACTCCCTGAAGCAATTGATAACGCAGAGGCCCGGATGATCGGGGCACGTGTCGCATTGAATGGTGGTGTCCTTCCGTATCCCCCTCTTGCGACACACTCTGCACTTTTTGGGTTCGTCCCTCTTTCCAGTATGGGGGACCACACCTGGAAAGTGTTGGCCAGGGACGATCCGGGCGCCTCTAATTCCCGAGGTACTCCGACCTGCTCTTTCCCGGTCTGAAAAGATCAGGTCCTTGAGGACTGCCTCATAGAATTGGAGGAAAGTCTCTGTGCTGCCAGCGCTCGGCATAGTACAAAAGCGTTGTACAAGGCAACCTGTACCATGTAGACCGCAACTTTTTGTACCATGCCCGGGTTTTCCGCATGGCATTATATGGTTGGAGAACTTGATCAGACAGATCAACTCCACTCCATATACCGATTGTAGTCGACGATACAATCGGGTTTGAGGACCGTTGCCGTGGATCCTCGCACAGAGACTGGGGTGATGCCGTTACCATGGATTGTGGTCAGCATAAGGACATCCCTCTTGTCCTTATATCTGACCAGCAACAGGTTGTCGCTGGTAAGGGCACGGGTCTCACCCCTGGGGATGGGTACCTGGAGGGGGTAGGTAGGGAGGCCACGCTGATTTTTCCGCACGGTCCCACAAGCGAACGTGGATCTGGCGGCAAGGGACCTGAACAAGGGAATGCTGGTATAAAAGTTGTCCACGTACAGGTGGTAACCCTTATCCAGCAGTGGGTGCAAAAGGTCCCACACGATTTTCCCGCTAACACCCAGAGTGGGGGACATTCTGGGGGTTCAATACGGGAATCTCGTCCCTCGTACACACGAAATTTGTAAGTGTACCCTGAGGTACTCTCACAAATTTTGTAGAGCTTCACGCCATACCTCGCTCGCTTAGTGGGAATGTATTGGCGGAAACTGAGTCTCCCTTGAAAGCAACGAGAGACTCATCAATCGCCACCTCCCTTCCAGGTATGTAGGCCTGCGCGAATGCGGCCCCAAAGTGATCGATGATCGGCCGTATCTTGTACAGCCGGTCATAGGCAGGATCAGTTTGGGGGACATGCTGCATTATCTGCATAATGCAGGCATTTCCGTATGGCCTCAAACCTTGAGCGTGTCATGGCCATACTGTACAGTGGGGTCTGGTAGAGGACGTCCCCACTCCAGTATTGCCTGACACTGGGTTTTTGAACTAAACCCATATGCAGCACGAGGCCCCAAAGGTCCTCATTTCGGCTGCACTGACTGGCGTCCAGCCACCGGGTCTAGCCAAAAGGAACCTGGGTGCTGAGCGACGAACTGTTGGGCGTACAGATCTGTCTGCTCCACCATCAGATTCACCAGTGGGTCACTGAAAAAAACTGAAATAGTCTATTTCAGTGAACCCCACTGTGGGAATCTGGATTCCAGGATTGCCAGCAAAATCCGGAATCACAGGCTCATAGTCCACTGGGGGACACCAGCTAAGTTCACCGGTAGGGGCTCCGGTGCGCTTATTTGGTGGGCCGGGAAACCAGTACGAGCCCCAGGGCTGCTCGTACTGGTGTGGGCCACAGGGTCCCTAGCATGTGGGGCCCTTGGCTCCGCCTGGCGGCGTCTCCGCCGCCTTGGGGGCTCATCATCATCAGATGATGATGAGGAGGATGCAGATGACAGGAGGAAGGTGGGGTCATCGTCATCCTCACTGGCGCTCTCGGTGTCGGAGAGCATCTGGGCGTATGCCTCCTCCACCGTGAACAGCTGGCGGGCCATGGGTGTGTGTGCGTGTATGTGCGTGTGTGTCAAACTTTATTGTATGTGCGTGTGTGTTGGGGCGGGTGTTCGCGTACTAATAAGAAAAAAAAATGTTATGGGCAAGTTCAAACTTGCTGATCAGCTGTCCGGCACTGATCAGCAGTGGGTCGAGCGATGCGCTAACAGTGGCCGGACGCAAAGAGTGCCGGCCACAGTAAGCACACGAAAAAGTGGTGGCGGAGGGTGGTGGTGGGTGGCGGAGGGGTTAGCGGGTGGTTTGTGGCGGAGAAGGGAGGCGGAGGTTAGTGGCGGGTGGCGGAGGGGGTTAGCGGGTTGTTTGTGGCGGAGGGAGGTGGAGGGAGTTAGCGGGTGGTTTGTATGGGCGGAGGTGGGTGGCGGAGGAGGGAGGCGGGTGGTGGAGGGGTTAGCGGGTGGTTTGTGGCGGAGGGAGGTGGAGGGGTTAGTGGGTGGTTTGTGGCGGAGGGAGGTGGTGGAGGGGTTAGCGGGTGGTTTGTGGCGGAGGGAGGTGGTGGAGGGGTTAGCAGGTGGTTTGTGGCGGAGGGGGTGGCGGAGAAGGGAGGTGGGTGGCAGAGGTTGGTGGCAGAGGGTGGGGCGGCAGAGGGGGTAGCGGAGTGGGGGATCAGCACCCCTGGGTGGGTTTAGGGCGCACAGCTAAGTGCTGTGGACCCCAACCACCACAGGCAGCACAGCAAATAAACTTTTTTTTTTTTTGGGGGGTTCCCTAAAACTAAACTGTCCCTTCTATCCCTGCCTAAACTACCTCTCCCTCACTGACCCTAACCTACCTGATGGATGGGTGCAGGAGGGTGATGGGAGCTGAAGTAGGGGAGGTCACACGAGCGGTCTTGTCCGGGCGGCGGCGGCAGCAGCAAGAGGAGGGAGAGAGGAGCGACGGGAGTTTGAATCCGCCGCCTCTCCCCGACCAATCAGGAGAGATCACCGCCGCCACCGCCCCAAATCAAGAACGGTGATTGGTGGTGTGATATCACACCACCGATCACCGTTATTTTCCGGTTCATCAGGTCACCGCGGACCCGAATGAACCGGAAACGCAATAAACCGCAGGTCTGAATTGACCTGCGGTTTACTGCGATCGCCGATGCGGGGGGGTTACACGACCCCCCTCGGCATGTTAACATGGTTCCTGCTGCAAGATCGCAGCAGGAACCATGTTTCTAGCGCGTTTTTTTTTTTTACTACACGTGATTTAATACAGGGCGTATGGGTACGCCCTGTGTCCTTAAGGACTCGGACATTAGGGCGTACCCATACGCCCTGTGTCCTTAAGAGGTTAAAGAAAAATGACAAAGTGCAAAACGGATCAGTTTTGAATTACATTGAAAGTCAATGGGGAACGGATCCGTTTTCAGATGCACCATATTGTGTGATTAAAAACTGATCCGTCCCCATTGACTTACATTGTAAAAAAAAACGGATCCGTTAGGCTCCGCCTCTTCAAACGGACACCGAAATGCTGCAAGCTGCGTTTTGGTGTCCGCCTTCAAAACTAAATAGAGGCGGAACGGAGCCGAACTGATGCATTGTGAACGGATCCTTATCCATTCAGAATGCATTGGGGCTGAACTGATCCGTTTTGGACCATTTGTGAGAGCCCTGAAACGGATCTCACAATCGGAATCCAAAACGCTAGTGTGAAAGTAGCCTTACGCGTTTGCCTTAAAGAGCAGCTGTGAGCAAATTTAGTACTATTAAACCAGACATACTGCATAGTAGGGTTGATCCTGCTGATTAAAATGATACTAAATGAATGATTCTTGTGAAAATCGGTTCTGGCTTTCCTGAGAAAAAAAAGGACTTTTATTCTGTCTGAACCAAGGGGCATGATCTAGCCCCTCAGCGCTCCTACGCTTAGTGCTGGCCACGCCCCTCGGTCCAATCGATTTTCACAAGGCAGGTATCATTTTAATCAACAAGATCGACCCTACCAGATAGTAGGTCTGGTTTGATAGGGTTGATCCTGCTGACGGGTGCTCCTTAAATAACCCCTATCTAGCTAATCCAGTCACATGACCTCTACATCATCCCCTGATTTGCGGACCCATTGAAGTGAATGGGTCCGCATCCGTGATGCGCAGTGCACACGGAACGGTGTCCGTTTATTGCGGATCCGCCTATGCCGTCCGCAATATGGAAACGGAACCCATGCGTTTGTGTGAATGAGCCCTAAAGCCTGGAATATAGTGGTGGTAAGGATCATATCCGATATGCAGAAGCCCCTTTGGGATAGAGTTTCCCTTCTTAAGGACATGAAATGCGCTCTCAGGCCGGCTGTAAGATCCACCTCTGCAGTTCCGGATTCTTGGTCCCATTAGCACCTTCTTGGAATGCTGCAACGGATTAACTTGTGCATTACTTTTTATGGACCGTCCTTATTTCCCACACAAGGAATCTTTCAGCTGACCCTATAAACATAGGATTCCGTGAATTCTTCTTACGAAGTGTAGAGGCACAGGGTGGTATATTTATATATACGCTTCCATTCACAGTTATAATGTGCAAGAATGGAGGCTGGCGTCATTTCCTCCCGGCACACGTCTACAGAAGAAAAGACATTGCCTATAAATATTGCATGTTTTCTGCAGGAAGACTAGACCGTAATTCAATGCTCTGTTACTCAGAAACCTGGTTATTTCCTCCGCGTTGACTGATGAGAGACGCAGAGCAGACAGCAATGAGTTTTCTACGGCGCGGCTGTGTACTGGAGCTAAACTGGACCGTCCTTTACTAGACAGAATATTATACAAGCGTCTAAAACAATCCTTTTCAATGCCCCAAGAAATTTTGCAAATTATTGTTAGATTGCAGAAAATATTTAGGAAAAAAAGGATATATGCAGACATAAATAAACGTATCCGTCCATACGCCGTGTATGTACTAGCGTGTAGGGATCAATGTTTTTTTGATGACGAGACAGATTTTTTTGTTTCGCTTGTGCCTCTTTCAATGACATCCGTGACAAGTTGGTCAGTGGTTCATTCATAAAGATGTCTGTGAAGAATCCATGTTTGGACCGCGTGTCCGTGTTTTTTCCCTCCACGTATTATCCGTATTCCACGGACACTACACGGCTGAAAATTTAATTTCCAGAAAATCTTCTACCAACCAAACACAGATGGCGTCGTTGTTGTGTCCGTGGTTTTCACTGACCCATAGACTATAACATGCGCGGGGGATCCGGAGAAACTAGGACACGCTTCTGTGGCGTCACATTGACTCACGGTTTGTGGGAAACCCCTGATACGTGAATACACACATTAAAGGGGTTTTCTGACAGTTTTTTATTGACGACCTATGCTTTGGGTTACTGCAGTTCAGCTTCCATTCGCTTTAATGGGAGCCGAGGTGCAGTAACCCGGCACGGCCATTACACTTACAACGGAGAATCCTGTTCCAGTCAACAAGCCAGGTCCAGTGCCAGAGGCTGCAGGGAACAGCTGATGGTTGTCGAACCCTCACCCATCGGATATTAATTACCTATCCTGAGTACAGGTCATCAATATCAGGAGCCTGGAAAACCCCTTTAAAAATTAAAAAGGATTACCCACTCACTAATCCACTGCCATTCCAATGCTGGTCCAGGCCCTGCTGCTCTCTACATCCTGTCCCGATCCGACACACAGGAAATGCCAGCAGAGGCCTGCTCAGCTAATCCCTGGCTGAGATGGGTCACTGCTAAGGCCAGTGGTTGACTGTGTGGGCCTTTCCTCCAATTTCCAGGGTGTAAACCAGTAGCGGATCGATAGAACATGTCCTATTCTTGTCCATTTTGCAGACAAGGATAGGACTGTTCTATAGACGGCGTGACTTTCCCTTCCGCAAAAAGCAGAACGCACACGGCCGGTATCCAGGTTTTGCGGATCCTCAATTTGCGGACCGCAAAAATGGCTACGGCCGTGTGCATGAGCCCTAAGACACATATCCACATGAGGCATAATTAGATAGGATAAAACATGTCTGATATGTCAAGAACCTATTTCCCACCCTGTCTGCATTCTAGAATGAATGTGGGGGGCTTTCTCCGCCGTCTGGGATGCCTGTTATACAACAGCTCAGTTTCTTGTCTGTAGGCATTGCAAAATGAGTTGGTTTGGTGATACTTTTCCAGACTATACACTGCCACCTAGTGCAAGCTACGAGAATGTCATCTTAGTACCACACTGCCACAATGGCAGGTGACATAGCCGGCACGTAGCAGCTACTGATCAGACTCATTGCCAGTACAGCATAAGTATTCGTTTCTCATTAATATAATAATCCTAATTAGGGATGAGCGAATTTCATATTTTTCGCTTCGTGTTGTGGTATTTACTGAATTGCGTTATGGATTCCGTTACCAGAGGACTCCAGCATAACTGAAATGGGACGGATCCGTTAGGCAGGCCATAGACTTCTATTATGAAGGAATCAATAACGGACTGCCTCTAAAGGCATTCTGTTATGCATTCCGTCATTGGAATTGCGTTATGGTCCGTGGTAACGAAATTCATAACGCAATTCAGTAAATACCACAACACGAAGCGAAAACTAATTTCAAAATATGAAATTCGCTCATCCCTAATCATAATATAATAATCAATAATAAACCAAATAGAAAAATAAAATTCAAGTCAGTCAGTTATTTTTGACATTCACGTGTTAACCACCTAAAAGGGCCTCTGTCCGCAGGTTTGTCCCTATGACACTGGCTGACCTGTTACATGTGCGCTTGGCAGCTGAAGGCATCTGTGTTGGTCCCATGTTCATACGTGCCCGCATTGCTGAGAAGAATGATGTTTTAATATATGCAAATTAGCTTGTAGGAGCAACGGGGGCGTTGCCCTTACACCTAGAGGCTCTGCTCTCTCTGCAACTGCTGCGCCCTCTCCACTTTGATTGATAGGACCAACTGTGTAAACATCATCACACCTGGCCCTACCAATCAAAGTGCAGAGGGTGCAGCAGTTGCAGAGAGAGCTGAGCCTCTAGGTGTAATGGTAACGCCCCCGTTGCTCCTAGAGGCTCATTTGCATATAATGAAACATCATTTTTCTCAGCAATGCGGGCACATATGAGCATGGGACCAACACAGACGCCTTCAGCTGCCAAGTGCACATGTAACAGGTCAGCCGGTGTCATAGGGACAAAACTGCTGACAGGTGCCCTTTAATGGATTACAAACTTCCGGCTGTATCACAGGGGTTGTGTGCTTTGGGCCTTGTAGGGTCAAGAAAAACACGGTAACAACACACTGCTGTGCGGCTGGAAACCGGAGTGATCAGCTTAATCCACAGGGAGAACATACCAGCAAGTATTTGATTCCCCTGTACTGTCACCACAGGGAAAATGGAGCATTACACGCTACCAGTAGTAATAAGTGGTCTGTACATGTATGGCAGGAGCATGCTCGGTCCTCCAGAGGGAGAGAGTCTTTGAAATAAGTCATCATTTTAGACAAACATAATCTAAACTCATAACACACAAATATACCTACCCTTCATGTCTTATTGAGCACGGTGAGTTCCCATCCACAGTGCAGGGAGATCCCCTGTAGATCCCCCATTGGTAGCGATCATCTCCCCCAAATGTTTCAGGTACCTGCATATAAGATTTGCACAATGTGGAGGAGGAAGATGACACCATTCTTCCCTGCAAATGTGTATCAGGTCATCAGTATATCTGGTACTGTATGCTCCGCGTGCACCGTACTCTTCACGTCACGCCACAATTTTTCTTACAACTGTACTGTGTCCATAACCAATAATGAGATTCAAAGGTGGAGCTTTCCTTGGACGGTATACATCAGGTAGTCTGAGACGCGGTGAGGCCATCTTGGATGACAGAAGAAGAGCCCGGGAATTACAGCTGAGAAGTAGGGCGCCAGGAAAGTGTTCCATTCGTTCCCCAGTGCTATGACTTTTTTCTTTATATAGAGTGTCGCTTTAAAGGGGTTCTGCACTTTGTTTAAACTGATGATCGATCCTCTGGATAGATCATCAGCATCTGATCGGCAGGGGTCCGACACCCGGGACCCCCGCCGATCAGCTGTTTGAGAAGGCAGCGGCGCTCCAGGCCTTCTCACTGTTTACCGCTGGCCCAGTGACATCACGACAAGTATCAACTGGCCGGGGCGCGGTTAAGCTCTGTTCACTTCAATGGAGCTTAGCCCCGCCCAGGCCAGTTTATACTAGTCATGACGTCACTGGGCCGGCGGTAAACAGTGAGAAGTCCGTGGCGCTCCAGGAGCGCTGCTGCCTTCTCAAACAGCTGATCGACGGGGGTCCCAGGTGTCGGACCCCTGCCGATCAGATGCTGATGACCTATCCAGAGAATAGATCATCAGTTTAAACAAAGTGCAGAACCTCTTTAAAGGCTATGTACATCTTCGGGGTAATTTTTTATGATTGCATTTTACTCATTTCTGACAAAATATTATTATTTTTAATTGGTGTTTATTAAAAATGTTCAGCCATTTTTTAATTAAATAAAAAATCAGTCTGCTTGTAGAGTATTACTTCTCAGTCCAGTCAGCTGACGGCTCATGTGAAGTCTTATCTCTCTCCTCCTTGCCTGAGAAGAGCTAAACTCATACCAAACTGATGAGAATATGGCTTAAAGGGGTTGTCGGGGTTCAGAGCTGAACCTGGACATATCCCCTTCTTCATCCAGGCAGCCCCTCTGAGATGAGCATCGATTCAGCGTAGGGCAAGGGCTTTTTCATTAGATCCGGTGACATACTGGGTCTCTGCTAGGCGAAGACTTCTGCCTAGCAGTGTAAAACGGCTAGGGCAGCTCTAAAGCCCGCCCATTAGTGCCTCCGCCTACCAGTGTAAAAATGTAAAAAAAGCCCTTGCCCTGCGCGATACAGCACAAGGCAAGGGAGAGCATCGGAGCATAAACTGCTGCGATGCTCATCTCAGAGGGGCTGCCTGGGTGAAAAAGGGGATATGTCCGGGTTCAACTCTGACCCCAGATAACCCCTTTAAATGAGTGTTTTTGAGGTCAGGAGATCAGAGATAAGGCTTCACAAGAGCTGTCAGCTGTCAGGACTGAGAAGTGATTTTCTGCTAACAGACAGATTTTTTAACCCTTGTCTCTCAAAAATGGCTTAACATTTTTAATAAAGAGCAATTGAGAAAAAAAAATTTTTTTAGCTCAAAATGAGTAAAATGAAATCTGAAAAAATTACCCCGAAGGTGCCTATAGCTTTTAAGTATTCTTAAAAGGGATTTATGTGCTTCTCCTCAATTGTGGAAGAAGACTCGCCATATTGTGAGTTATGGGGTTGTCCCTTATGGTACGTACATGGATGAGCCCTTGTGCAAATACGTCTTTAAGAATTTTTGTGTTGAACGTTGTGTGTACTGGGTATAATCTTCATGTACCAGCATTTTCAGCCCACAGAAATTACAGAAGAACTACGTTATCCTGGATACATCATTTCTCGTCTTGTTGAGAATCAGCATGAAAGACAAGGATTAAACTGAACGTTCCACTGCGAGCCATGTAATAAACAATTAAAACGTGGAATGTAAAGTTAAAAAAAAACTTGAGACATCTTGGATGCTTAACAGGATTCTTCACAACCATAACACATACAACGGTCCTTCAAAATTTTTAAAAACCTATTTAGATCTATTATTTCCAAACAGTGTCAAATACGTTCTAACTCTAACGCTCTAAAAACTTTGGCACGCTATTACTTATCCAAGCGATTCTGAAATTGCTTTCTCGTGACACAATGTACTTTATGTTAAAGGAAAATTTGAGTCAATATGTTTTACCTTCATTTATAAACAAAATCCAACATTTTCGGAAAATTTTGAAAAATTTGTTTTTTAAATTTGAATCTCTCTGCTTTTTAACCACCTCCCGACCGCCTAACGCAGGGATGCGTCCTGCGGGCAGCCAGGATGTTCCTCGTAGACGCATCGGTGCGTCATCTCGCGAGAGGCGAGATTTCCTGCGAGCGCGCGCGACAAGGGGGGGGGGTTGGGGGTTGGTGTGTGGAGATTGGTGCACTTACATAGCTGCCTGTGTCCTCTGGTGGTCCCAAGCAAAAGGGACCACCAGAGGAGCAGGCATATCAGACGCTGTTTACGAAACTGCGTCTGATATGCGATTTGGATGCAATTTAATTACATCTACAGCCTGCCAACGAACAATCAGCGCTCGCAGGCTGTAGTATAAGTTCTAACCTGCCGCGCTGCAGTGAACGCGCACGCGCATGCGTTCACATGTAATCTCGGGTCTCACGAGATGACGCCGATAGACATGATCGAGACCCGAGAGAACCACCTCCCGCATCCCGCACGCCTTTCGGCGTTAGCGTGACGGGAGGTGGTTAAATAATATTCACCATATGTCTAATTCATGTTTACATCATTTTTTGAAGGTCATTTCATTTTTTAAGACTTTAGTAGGTTTAGATTTTGAGAAGCAAACTCTTAAATTTCCCAAATCAACTTTTTTAAGGATCAATTCAGTTTCGAAGTCACTTTGTGGTTCTTACATAGTAGAAACCACCTTTAAATGACCCCATTTTAGAAAGTTACTGCACTATGGGCACACGGCAGGGCTCAGAAGGCAAGGAGCGCCATATGGTTCTTGGAGGGCAGATTTTGCTGGAATGGTTTTTGGGTATCATGTCACATTTGAAGGCACACTAAGGCACCCCCAAAAAGTGACCCCCATTTTGGAGACTACACCCCTCAAGAAATTTATTGAGGCGTGTACTGACCACTTTGACCCCACAGGCTTTTAATAGAATTTAAAAACACTCGGCTGTGAGAATTAAAATTTTCATTTCTTCCAATAAAATGTTGTGTGAGCTCCCCATATTTTATTTTTACAAGGGGTAACAGGAGAAAAAGCATCCCAAATTTTGTTAAGTATTTTATGCTGAACACGGCAACATCCCATATGTAGTCGTAAATTGCTGCTTGGGCCCACGGCAGGGAGAGGAGGACCATGTGAAGGAGGACCATGTGAAGGCGGACCATGTGAAGGAGGACCATGTGAAGGCGGACCATGTGAAGGCGGACCATGTGAAGGAGGACCATGTGAAGGAGGACCATGTGAAGGAGGACCATGTGAAGGCGGACCATGTGAAGGAGGACCATGTGAAGGCGGACCATGTGAAGGCGGACCATGTGAAGGAGGACCATGTGAAGGAGGACCATGTGAAGGAGGACCATGTGGTTTTTGGAAGGCAGATTTTGGTAGAATGGTTTACGGGCACCATGTTGCTCTGGACACCAGTGCAGCCATTTTTTGACAATCATAAAAAAATAATTCTCTTAATGGAGCTTTATCATTGGTTCTATTATGGGGTACATACGACTTTTTGATCGCTTTTTATTTAGCTTTTTGGAAAGCAGAATAAAGAAAAGGCGGCAACTCCGCCATTGCTTTTTGGGATTTGTCATTGGGGCAAACACCATGAATGAGAAATGACACGTTATCTTTATTCTGCTTGTCAGTACATTTACAGAGATATCAATTTTATACAGTTTTTTTTTACATTTTACCACTTTTACACAAAGCATTTTTAAATAAAAAAAATCCTGTTTTTGTGTCACCAAAGCCAGATTTTTAAAATATTTTTCTGCCGATCATCTTGTGTGGGGGGTGCATTTTTTGCGGGATGAGTTGACGTTTTCATCGGTACCATTTTAGGGTACATATTACTTTTTCATCACTCGCTATTACGATTATTGTGAGGCAAGGTGACAAAAAATGGCTGTTTTGATACCGTTTCTTTTCCTTTTTTTACAGCATTCACTTGAAGCGGTAGACCATTAGATATTAGACAATACGGATGCAGCGATACCTAATATGTCTATTTTTTTTGGCACTGGCCACTAAGAATAATAATAGGCGTCACTTCTTGGTTGTACAGATCACTTTACTGCAGTTATCTGCCTATCTGTTATGCTAAGCCTACCTGTAATGGTATCACCTCTGTGTATAGATAAGACAGGATCCTCCATTCACAATAGGTGATTGTCAGAGCTTAGCTATTCTTTCCTTTTACAATGACTTCTTCACATGTCACAGAGCATGCCCAGAAATCTCTCCAATAGAAGTCAATGAGGTCCCCTCCAGTGTGTCTATGGCCCATGGGGCTGCCGTAAAGCAATTTTTCAATGCTTTGTAAATGCTGTTAAGAACAGCTCAGGCAAGATGGCCGCCCCAGAATAGAAAAAATCTGCATCAGAAAATAAAAACTGATTAGAAAAAAGGAGGTGTGTTACTATCTGGTTTCAAGTATAGGACATGTTCTATCTTTTATGTGGACAGCGTGCTATCCGTGGATTTTACGGTCACTGACGAGGGGACACCTGGGAGCTGCTGCAGCCACATGACCCACATCAAACCGAACACTGATGAGGGGAGATCAGATAGCTGCTGCAGCCACGTGACCTACATCAAACCGAAAACTGATGCCAGGAGACCTGAGAGCTGCTGCAGCCACGTGACCTGCATCAAACCAGACACTGACAAGGGGAGACCTGAGAGCTGCTACAGCTACATGACCTGCATCAAACCGGACACTGACGAGGGGAGACCTGAGAGCTGCTGCAGCCACGTGTCCCACATCAAACCAGACACTGACGAGGGGAGACCTGGGAGCTGCTGCAGCCACGTGTCCCACATCAAACCGAACACTGATGAGGGGAGATCAGATAGCTGCTGCAGCCACGTGACCCGCATCAAACCGGAAACTGATGCCGGGAGACCTGAGAGCTGCTGCACCCACATGACCCGAATCAAACCGGACACTGACGAGCGGAGACCTGAGAGCTGCTGCAGCCACATGACCCACATCAAACCGGACACTGACGAGGGTAGACCTGAGAGAGCTGCTGTAGACACGTGACCCACATTAAACCGGACACTGACGAGGGTAGACCTGAGAGCTGCTGCAGCCACATGACCTGCATCAAACTGGAATCTGAGGAGGGGAGACCTGAGAGCTGCTACAGCTACATGACCTGCATCAAACCAGACACTGACGAGGGGAGACCTGAGAGCTGCTGCAGCCACATGACCCACATAAAACCAGACACTGACGAGGGGAGACCTGGGAGCTGCTGCAGACACGTGACCCACATCAAACCAGACACTGACGAGGGGAGACCTGAGAGCTGCTGCAGACACATGTCCCACATCAAACCGGACACTGACGATGGGAGACCTAAGAGCTGCTGCAGACACGTGACCCGCATCAAACCGGACACTGACAAGGGGAGACCTGAGAGCTGCTACAGCTACATGACCTGCATCAAACCAGACACTGACGAGACCGAGGCTGCGGACGGACCTGAGAGCTGCTGCAGACACGTGACCCACATCAAACCAGACACTGACAAGGGGAGACCTGAGAGCTGCTGCAGACACATGACCCATATCAACCTGGACACTGACGAGGGTAGACCTGAGAGCTGCTGCAGCCACATGACCAACATCAAACCAGACACTGACGAGGGGAGACCTGAGAGCTGCTGCAGCCACGTGACCCACATCAAACCAGACACTGACAAGGGGAGACCTGAGAGCTGCTGCAGCCACATGACCCGCATCAAACCGGAAACTGACGAGCGGAGACCTGAGAGCTGCTGCAGCCACGTGACCCACATCAAGCCGGACACTGACGAGGGTAGACCTGAGAGCTGCTGCAGCCACATGACCCGCATCAAACCAGACACTGATGAGGGGAGACCTGAGAGCTGCTGCAGCCACAAGACCCGCATCAAACCAGACACTGACGAGGGTAGACCTGAGAGCTGCTGCAGCCACATGACGCGCATCAAACCAGACACTGACGAGGGGAGACCTGAGAGCTGCTGCAGAACCAGGGGAGCAGAGGAAGAGCCTGAGGAAGGAGGCGTTTCACCTCTGAAATATGCTTCTCTGTTTTTTTTTTTTTATGTATTTTACTGATTAAACTACCGTTTTAGTGATCAGCGTCCTGACACCATTTATTTTTCTCCTCCTCCATGGTTATGTAACTGGCCTTTAAGCAATTCTCTTGGATGATTCTCTGATATTGTATTGTCCCTGTCACTAACGTATCCCCTATTTTACAGCATTCAGATACACACACCCTACTAGGACCGCGCTCTCTTCCCCACCAGCGCTCACAACCAGGGACTACACTAACCATAATCCTTCAGATCACGTGATCTCATAATCTCTGCGTCACTTCCCCTCAAAGGAAAGGTTTCCGGTTACTGAGAGCAGCTGGAGACAAGATGGCGGTGTCCGGGGAACCTGTCAGGCTGGAGAGAGGTGAGCAGGGAGCAGCAGCGGAGGGTATACCCGGTGATGGGACCTCCCGCTCATGTCCGTCTATGGGCAGGTTGTAGCTGTCACCGCTGTGTATCTGAGGGGGTTATAGGGCGCAGGTCATCTGAGGTCAGAGTCCCTCTACTGAATGTCTCCTCAGTGAGCGGGTGCTCCTGGGTTACGGACCCTCAGACCTGTGCAATGGATCCCAGATAAAGGATCCTCGGGAGAAGCGGATGCCAGATAGAGGATCCTCTAATGTGCTAACTGCGAGCCCCTCCTCCTGTCACTGAGGGTCTGTCCCCCCAGAAGCCCCTCCTCCTGTCACTGAGGGTCTGTCCCCCCAGAAGCCCCTCCTCCTGTCACTGAGGGTCTGTCCCCCCAGAAGCCCCTCCTCCTCCTGTCACTGAGGGTCTGTCCCCCCAGAAGCCCCTCCTCCTGTCACTGAGGGTCTGTCCTCCCAGGAACCCCTCCTCCTGTCACTGAGGGTCTGTCCCCCCAGAAGCCCCTCCTCCTGTCACTGAGGGTCTGTCCCCCCAGAAGCCCCTCCTCCTGTCACTGAGGGTCTGTCCTCCCAGGAACCCCTCCTCCTGTCACTGAGGGTCTGTCCTCCCAGGAACCCCTTCTCCTGTCACTGAGGGTCTGTCCTCCCAGGAACCCCTCCTCCTGTCACTGAGGGTCTGTCCCCGGGAGCCCCTCCTCCTCCTGTCACTGAGGGTCTGTCCCCGGGAGCCCCTCCTCCTGTCACTGAGGGTCTGTCCTCCCAGGAACCCCTCCTCCTGTCACTGAGGGTCTGTCCTCCCAGGAACCCCTCCTCCTGTCACTGAGGGTCTGTCCCCGGGAGCCCCTCCTCCTCCTGTCACTGAGGGTCTGTCCCCCCAGGAGCCCCTCCTCCTCCTGTCACTGAGGATCTGTCCCCCCAGGAGCCCCTCCTCCTCCTGTCACTGAGGGTCTCTCCCCCAGGAGCCCCTCCCCCTGTCACAGTGAGTCTGTCCCCCCAGGAGCCCCTCCTCCTGTCACTGAGGGTCTGTCTCCCCAGGAGCCCCTCCTCCTGTCACTGAGGGTCTGTCTCCCCAGGAGCCCCTCCTCCTGTACTTATGGAGAATGGGGCCACGCCGCAGTTTCGTGCAAAGCCGGATGGCCTGGAGCGCAGATGTAGTGAGAAGCAGTGAATGAGCAGCAGCACGGAAACTACGCTGCGGCCTCAAGGGGTATCCTCTGGATAGGTCATCAATATCCGATCAATGGGGGTCCAACACCCGGGACCCCCGCCAATCAGCTGTTTGAGAAGGCCGTGCCGCACCACTGAGCCCCGCAGCCTCCTCACAGCTTACAAAGCACAGCGCCCCCATTGTATAGTGGCAGAGCTTGGTATTGCAGCTCAGCCCTGTTTACCTGAATGCGACTGAGCCGCACATGGGCCAAGTGACTGATGAGTGTGATGTCACTGGCCTGCGAGGGGGTTGCACCACTAACTGGAGCTCCACGGCCTTTTTAAACAGCTGACCGGCAACAAGACTCCCGAATAATGGAACCGCTGTAATAGGTGATGAGGCTCCTCAATAATTCAGCCTTTGGTGCAATGAGGGCATAACATTGCACCCAGTCTCACCTAATTTCTGTGACCAGCCCCTCTGTTATTGCTTTGATGGACAGGGCCAGGCAGTAGCAAAGCAGTAAGGCAGGGGTGTTAAAGAATTGATTGGAGCTTGGATGCAACAAGAGCAATGGTGACGCCCTCATTGCACCGAAAGCCTAATTTGCATATTAGAAAAGAGAATCAAAGTTTAGAAACAGAGCTTCAGATCAACAAAAGAAAAACAGCATTTCCGTCAGGTAAACCACAGCTTTGTGTCTATGCAAGCAGTTTGATGGGGGGGGGGGGGCTGGGGACACACACAGGATAAGCCATAGTCGAGAATGCGAGCGGTGTACTCCTTGGCCACGCCTCTCATGTCTTGGAAAAGTTAAAAGATTTTCATTTCCTTCCTCAGATATCTCCCGGGCCATCGAGCTGCTGGAGAAGCTCCAGAGAAGTGGAGAAGTTCCCCCACACAAGCTGCATGCCTTGCAGAGAGTGCTGCAGAGTGACTTCTGTACTGCTGTGAGAGAGGTGAGCTTAAAAGGATGCTTCCATAGCGCTCTACGAACGTCCCACACATATATGATCGGGACCCTGTTTAGTAGCGCTAGTTCCAGTAAGACCAGTTTCAGACAAATGTGTTCACTGCATGAAACTCGCTCCATGTGGGAGTGTGACTCCCCATAGTAAACTCTGCTCCTTTGACTGGAACACGCAGCATTATGATGATTTATAATGCTGTGTCTCTCTGCCCCACTTATTGTGCTGACGGCGCTATGTCAATACAATTGATTACAGTGGATGTCGGACAGAGACACACAGCATTGTAAGGCCTCTTTCACACTTGAGTTGTCCGGATCCGTCGTTTACTCCATTTGCCGGAAGTGCCCGCCGGATCCGTAAGAACGCAAGTGACCTGAAAGCATTTGAAGACGGATCAGTCTTCAGTATGCTTTCAGCGTTACTATGGCAGCCAGGATGCTATTAAAGTCCTGGTTGCCATAGTAGGAGCGGGGGAGCAGTATACTTACCATCCGTGCGGCTCCCGGGGCGCTCCAAAATGACGTCAGAGCGCCCCATGCACATGGATCACGTGATCCATGCGTGTAGGGCGCCCAAACGTCACTCTGGAGCGCCCCGGGAGCCGCACGGATGGTAAGTATACTGCTCCCCCGCTCCCCACTACACTTTACCATGGCAACCAGGACTTTAGCGTCCTGGCTTCCATGGTAACCATTGAGAAAAAGCTAAACGTTGGATCCGGCGATGCGCCAAAATGACGTTTAGCTTAAGGCCGGATCCGGATCAATTCCGTTGGTCATCCGCATTTTTTGCGGACCCATTGACTTCTTTACGGACAAGAATAGGACATGCCATATTTTTTATGAGGACGTAAAATGCGGACAGGCAACGGAAGAGGCATCCGCATTTTTAACGGATCCATAGAAATGAATAGGAACCCATCAGATCCGCAGAAAAAAACGGAACGGAGGCCGCAAAAAACCACTGCCGTGTGCATGTAGGCTAAGGCTAGGTTCAGACGACGAGAATTGTCGCGCGACATTTTGTCGCACTATTGTCGCGTCGCAGTCGCAGCATGTCGCAATGGGACACCATATGCTCCCATTATAAAAATTGTCGCACGACAATAGTGCGACAAAATGTCACGCGACAAATGTTGCAGTGAAGTTGTGCCCTATTTGTCGCGCGACAGTTGTCGTCGTCTGAACTTAGCCTAAGTGGTAAAGGGCTTATCTGAGACTTTTATCTGGATGGTGAGGGTCTGACTGTGCACCCCACTGATGGCGCCATGGCGCTCCATGAATCCCGCATCCCGTTCATTGTTTACCAGGCACAGCTCTGTACTTTTAATACTAACTGTACCTGTTACTAGCAAGTTCAAGTGAATGGGACTAATGAGTAATACTAGAGGTGTGCCTGGTAAAATAATATAAAATGAGGGGGAAGCGGTGCTCCGCATCGCGCCACAGCCCCTTCCAGCAGATGATTAGTGTGGTGCTGAGAGCCGGACTCCCACCGATTTGATATTGATGGCTTATCCTTAGGGCTCATTCAGACGGCAGTATACTGTCCGCAAAAATGCAGATCCGTGTTTTTTTTTGCGGACAGTTCAGCATGTCCGCAAAAAAACGGATTGCATTCCGTTTTTTTGCTGATCCATAGGCCATGTCCTGATTTTCACAGACAAGTATAGGACATGTTAAATTTTTTTGCTGAGCTGTGCAATGGAAGAAAAGGGCCCCATAGAAGTGAATGGCACAGCATCTAATCCGCTTTAGAAAGGGATCCGCATTTTTGCGGACAGCATATGGCCGTCTGAATGAGCCCTAAGGCTGACCATTTAACATTAATTAGAGGTCACCAGAGTGAAGCGACCCTCTTGCCTTTGCGACCAGGTTATTTTTATAGGTTTCACTATTGTTTGCTTTACTTCCAGGTCTATGAACATGTTTATGAGACAGTGGACATCAACAGCAGCCCAGAAGTGAGGGCCAATGCCACTGCTAAGGTGAGATAGTCCGTGTGTATATATATAATGCCTTTCGTCTCCACTCTGCGTCCTGTAAACCACCATGAACATGTCCCTCCAGTAATTTTATTCCAAAGCATCCCCACCGAGATGTAAAAGGTACTGTGAGGACAGACCCATCAGAGCACAAGAGGAGAGTAAGAGTCGTGTCCCTACATCTCATCCATTCCTGCACTAAGGCGGCTTTCCCTCTCGTGAACCTGTTTGGTATCAGGTTCTGGACCCACATTGTTTGGCTATGACTATAGACTAGGGATCCGCAACCTTCAGCACTCCAGCTGCTGTGAAACTACAACTCCCAGCGTGCACACTTGGCTGTTCTTGAAACTCCCATAGACGTGAAAGAAGGATTCTGGTTGTTCAGAACGGCTGGAGTGCCAAAGGTTGCTGATCCCTGCTATAGACTATGGGGGTCATTTATTAAAGGCGTTGTCTCATCATAGACAATGGGGGCATATCGCTAGGATATGCCCCCAATGTCTTATAGGTTCGGGTCCCACCCCTATATCGGGAATGGAGCACCGCCAGGTGGTGGCCGGAGGACTCTGGTCCGGCCACCACCAAGCCAGCTCCCCATAGAAGTAAATGGGAGCGCACCGCGCATGCGCGGCCCCCACTCCCATTAATTTCTATGGGGCGGACGGAAATATCCGAGCCAGCCCATCTATAAGACAATGGGGGCATATCCTAGCGATACGCCCCCAATATCCATGATGGGACAACTTCTTTAGGACCAACATTTTAGATACCGGTCTTATTAAGCCCCTGCACTCGCAGCAAATTCTCTAAAATTATTTACACGCCGACCTCGACATAACGTTTGCGCATCCAGCGCCAGTCTACATGTAAGACAGCTTCCTAGCTGTCTTACATTCAGACAATTTTCTACGCCTAAGGGCTCGTTCACGCAAACGTTTTTTGCGTTCCGTATACGGGACATTTTTCGCATTCAGTATACCGTCCGTATACGGAACCATTCATTTCAACGGGTCCGCAAAAAAAATGGAAAGTACTCCATATGCATTCCGTTTCTGTTTTTGCGTTCCGCTACATTTTGAGTCATGTTCTATTGTTGCCCGCAAATCACGTTCCGTAGCTCCATTCGAGTCAATGGGGCTGTAAAAAAAACGGAATGCATCCGTATGTCTTCAGTATCCGTTCCGTTTTTGCGGACGCATTGAAAATGTTATGCCCAGCCCAATTTTCAATGTACTTACTGTTAAAACGTTATTATATACTTCCGTTTCCGTTTGCGATCTGCAAAAAACAGATTAGAAACAGAAACCATACGGAAGTGGAACGGAAACGATACTGAAGCCAAAAACGGATCGGTTAAAAACGGACCGCAAAACCATACGGTCGTGAGAACGAGCCCTAAGACAGGCATATAAAATAATGAATGAGACGGGCCTGCCTGCCCTTCCTCGCCCACTCTTTTAGACCTGGCGTGAGCGGGGAAAAGTAGCAGATTGCGGCGCTAATAACCTTTGCGCTGCGGTCTGCGCCAGAAACACTCCCAATATGGACGGATTTCTGATCATAACTGACCCCTCTGAATAGAGCGGCAAAGCACATGGCCAATCCCCGCTCCATCCCAGCTCCTCCTAGCTGTGGTCCCTCTTCTGGGGCAAACAGGGCAATCAGTTAGGAGTCCCAGCCATTGGATCCCCACCTGACTGACAGTCACCCCCTGGTGGGTAGGGGCTTTAGAATGGAATACCACTGAATAGAAGATACATGTTAGATCGGTGGTCTAGCCTCTGTGACCCCAATTATGGAATATATGATCGAGATCTGTGGGATTCGCTCTGGTATGGAGATTGAGGGTAGGTTTGGAGGCCCCATTCGCTTACATGTCATCAATACTGTATGTGTTGGATATTTGTGTAAATCCCATTGGACTTATTATATTTATGAATAAGTGTATGATAAATTTACTTTCCAATTCACTTCTCCCACCCAATCCGACATTGGGCGTGGAGGGGCGCAGAGTTCGTTCTGGTCAGGGATACCATACATCACCAAGACAGTCTTGTTCAAATTTATAGGACCCGTGCACAAAACTCTGTGGGCGTCATATGGTTACCTACACAATTTTACTGCCAGTGTTGTACCCTCTTTATACTATTTTCGCTCAGGATCAGATCAAGCAGGAGAATATAAATTCAGGGACGCCGGAAGTAACAGTGCCCACCTGCAGCCCCAGTTTTCATAGGAAATAGATTCCTACACCTGGTATGCTGCTTGCCTCTTCCTACTAAGGCAAAGTTAAAAGAAAAATAGCTGTAATACTGTTAGTTTTCCACTGGATGGCAGTATGGTAGACATACAGAATGGCTGTTAATGTTATGCCATGCTGTGTCGGGATAGGTGATGCAGGGAGCCCCACAGATCACAAGAACAGGGGTCCTGAGCCCCCTTCCTCCTCACTGCACGACCACAGCGATGAGTTTAGAATAGAGTATCAGTCCAACATGCGCCCCTGCTGTTTAAATCAATGTCTAGGGCAGGGATGGGCAAAGTGCGGCTCTCCAGCTGTTGCAGAACTACAACTCCCAGCATGCAAAGACTGTCTATAGCTATCAGCCTACTGCAGGGCATGGTGGGAGTTGTAGTTTTGCAACAGCTGGAGAGCCGCACTTTGCCCATCACTGGTCTAGGGGGTAGAAGTAGCAGAGTACAGTGCTCAATAGTTTTGGCCAGCCCCATAGACACTGAATGAAGCAGCAGGATTTATGCTAGACCAATGCTTCATGTGCAGTGAGGAGGAATAGGGACTCCGGGCAGCTTGCAGCATTTTGGTGTCCGTCTGAAGAGGCGGAGCCTAACGGATCAGTTTTTAATTACAATGTAAGTCAATGGGGACGGATCCGTTTTCAATGACACAATATGGTGCATTTGAAAACGGATCCGTTCCCCATTGACTTTCAATGCAATTCAAAACGGATCAGTTTTGGACTTTTGTCATTTTATTTTTAACTAGTGCAAACGGATCCGTTCTGAGCGGATACAAACGTCTGCATTATAGGTGCGGATCCGTCTGTGCAAATAAACAGACGGATCCGCACCAACGCAAGTGTCAAAGTACCCTAAGGCCTCATGCACACGACAGTATGTGTATTGCGGATCCGCAAAAAAAACGGATAACGTTCCGTATGGCATCCATTGTAATAATCAAACAAAACAATAGCTGATCTCAGAGAGACAAGCTACAGAAAACACTGCGGAGCCTCATTTAAGAGTCTCGACACAGCAATCCAAAGTGCAAAGCTCCCTGGGAAACAGTAATCTGCAAAATAAATGTGGAGCCCCAGTAATGGGTCTACAACACAATGAAAGCCAGATATCCCTCAAAGGAAGGAAAACCGAGCAAAGGGGTGTCTCCATTACAGAGATCACCAAATCCACCATATTAAGTGGCCCCTATGTCAAGATCCCGCTTTTTAGGGGCCACTTAATATGGTGGATTTGGTGATCTCTGTAATGGAGACACCCCTTTGCTCGGTTTTCCCTCCTTTGAGGGATATCTGGCTTTCATTGTGTTGTAGACCCAATACTGGGGCTCCACAGTTATTTTGCATATTACTGTCTCCCAGGGAGCTTTGCACTTTGGATTGCTCCATTGTAATAATGCCTGTCCTTGTCCGCAAACTAGAAAAAAATAAGACATGCTCTATTTTTTTGCGGAATGGAAAAACGGACATACGGAAACGGAATGCACACAGAGTACCTTCGGGTTTTTTTGCGGACCCATTGAAATGAATGGTTCCGCATATGGTCCGCAAAAAAAAAAAAAACGGACACGGAAAGAAAATACGTTTGTGTGCATGAGGCCTAAGGCCTCATGCACACGACCGTTGTTTTGGTCCACATCCGAGCCGCATATTTTGCAGCTTGGGCGCGGACCGATTCACTTCAATGGGGCCGCAAAAGATGCGGACAGTACTCCGTGTGCTGTCCACATCCGTAGGTCCATTCCTTGGCCCCGCAAAAGAAAATAGAGCATGTCCTATTCTTGTCTGTTTTGTGGACAAGAATAGGCTTTTCTACAATGAGCTGCGTTCTTACAGAACGCGGAGCAGCTTCCGTGTTTTGCGGACCGCAAAACACATACAGTCGTGTGCATGAGGCCTAGCCAGTATACAGAACGTAAGATAGTTAAAGGGGTTGTTTACTTTTGTTATATTCATGACCTATTCCCAGGATAGGTCATCAATATAAGATCGTCACGGACCCTACTGCCGCCACCACCGCCAATCAGCTGTTTGCAGCGAACGCAGCTCTCATATTAGAGCTGCCTTCTCTGCTCTGTTTACCTGCTCGCTGACGCAATTACAACGCTGTCCCTATTCACGTAAATGGGACGGCTCCTTCCTATTCAAGTGAATAGCGCGCAGGTAAACGGAGAAGAGAACACGCGTGCTGATCTTCGGGGCTTCCAGCAGTTGGGCTCCGTCCGATCTGATATTGATGACCTATCCTGGAAATAGGTTATCAATAGAGATGAGCGAACTTGTGTTTCATGTTCAGCGTACAAGGTTCGCGTTATCTAAGAATTCAGTTATGGATTCCGCTACCACGGACCATAAGTTATGGTCCGTAATAGTGGAATCCATAATGGAAATGTTAGATTATCCGAACCTTGTACGGCGAACTTAAAACACACGTTCGCTGAACACTAGTCATCAATATAACAAAAGCAGTCAACCCCTTTAGGGTCCATTTACATGTCCGCAAGTGTTTTGCAGTCCGCAAAGTTGCGGACCGCAGAACACTGCCGCCGCACATGGCCGGCACTATTAGAAAAGTCCTATTCTTGTCCGCAGCTGTGGACAAGAATAGGACATGCTCTATTTCTTTGCAGACCCGAAGTTCGGGGGCGCGCTCTGGAAATGCGGATGCGGACAGCACATAGTGTGCTCTCCGCATCCATTCCGTCCCCATAGAGAATGAATGGGTGCGCACAATTGCGGAACGGGTGCGGACCCATTCATTTCCAATAGGGACAGAAAAGATGCGGACAGCACACTATGTGCTGTCCGCATCCGAATTTCCGGATGCACACTTCCGTTTCCACCAAAAAATAGAACATGTCCTATTCTTGTCCGCAATTGCGGACAAGATGAGGCATTTTCTATTATAGTGCCGGCGATGATGCGGTCTGCAAATTGCGGAACGCACATTGCCGGTGTCCGTGTTTTGCGGATCCGCAAAACACTTACGGACGTGTGAATGGACCCTTAGCCTGCCAATAGCACCATCTGGTGGTGATTTAGGGCAGAGTGTATACAGCTGCTCTAGTGACATCTAGTGGTTGATAACAGGTAGTAATTACAGTGGCTTGAGCACCATTAATCACCTTGTTATTACCCTCCCTGCTTGTCCCATTTTATACAAAATTGCAGTCTGTATGAATAGTTTATGTTACCAAGGGATCTGCCTTCCCCGGGACAACATTTAAGCTGGGCCCTTCTAACCGTTTCCTCTTTTCTAGGCTACGGTGGCCGCTTTTGCAGCCAGCGAAGGACATTCTCACCCTAGGGTTGTTGAACTCCCTAAAACAGAAGAAGGACTCGGGTTCAACATCATGGGAGGAAAAGAGCAGAACTCCCCCATCTATATTTCTCGTATCATCCCTGGTGGAATAGCCGATAGACACGGAGGCCTGAAGCGCGGAGACCAGCTGCTGTCTGTCAATGGAGTGGTAAGGCATCTTTACCCGCTGCTGTTTTATCATCACATAGATCATCGTTATAGGGTCCTCCATGCTCCTTTAAGATGCAGCGTTGCTGTGTGCCAGCGTCGCACACCAAGGGCCAATGTTACCTAATGTGCCACCTACAGAAATGTCTTCATTTACCTTCAGCAAATTTCACCCAATTTGAGTTTTGCTGACATGTGAATCAGTTCATGGTTAGGATACATTGAGAAAATGGATTCTGCTCAATACCTGGTATATTCTATGAACAGGTGAAGCTCTGAGTCTCCACCATCAGGTATCTGTCAGGGACACAATTGTACCCGATCGGTGGGTAAATGTCCCAGGCATTCTCCTTCCCCCCCTAGAGCGTCTGTGCCGGAGAAGTCCCAGGAGCGCCGCTTAAATCCACGACATCCCTGGAGTTCTGAATGGCTATCAGTAATGTACCAAAAAGGCCAAAACCTTAGAGAGTAAATCCTCCTAAAATAAAAGACTATCCCCTCAACCCAGGCTGAAATAAGTCTCTTAGAGTTTAGAGTTTTGAACTCTAAGGCTAAATGAACTCGATCAGGATTCTGTGAGGATTCTCCCTGCGGATTAGCGGTTTTATTTTTCCTGACTGGATTTTTCTCCATTCACTTCAGTGGGGAGTGTAAAGTCTGCATGCGGAAAACCTGCCCCAAATCTGCATGTAAATCCACCCCGAATGATGTGGATTATCCGCACGGATTTCCCTGCGAACATCTTTGAATTTCAGTGTGGATTCTCAACACACAAATCCTTAACGCGTTCATTTACCCTTAGGCCCCTTTCACACGAGCGAGTTTTCCGCGCGGGTGCAATGCGTTACGTGAACGCATAGCCCCCGCACTGAATCCTGACCCATTCATTTCAATGGGTCTCTGTACATGAGTGTTTTTTTTTCACGCATCAGTTATTCGTTGCGTGAAAAACGCAGCATGTTCTATATTCTGCAGTTTTCACGCAGCCCCATAGAAGTGAATGGGGCTTCAGTGAAAAAAACGCATTGCATCCGCAGGCAGGCGCGGATGCGATGCGTTTTTCACTGATGGTTGCTAAGAGATGTTGTTTGTAAACCTTCACTTTTTTATCACACGCGTGAAAAATGCATCAAAACGCATTGCACCCGCGCGGAAAAAACTTAAAGCAAGCGCAGACAAAACTGACTGACCTTGCTTTCAAACTGGTGCGAGTTTCACTAAACACCCTGAATGCATCCGGAGCCAATCCGTCACGCTCGTGTGAAAGAGGCCTAAGACTCCAGGCTTAATTACCACTCAGGGGTCTGTGGAAAGCTGGGTGACACCTGTGGGCGCCGTAGTCATTAGTGGTCGTCCCTTGGACATAAGACTTCTATAAGAGAACACCCCTAAACGTTGATGGCATATCCCCATGTAGGGATCCCAGTGGTCGGACCTACTCCAATCACACATTCAAGTGAGTAGTGCTGAGCCTCGATACTAGAGACTGCCCATGTCCTGGATGTACAAAGGGGGCCCCTTCATGATGAGGGGTCCCTGCTGTCAGGTCTGCACTGATTATACATTCATGGATATTCTAGAGATACGCCATCAGTATTTAGGCTGATATTATCACATGTAATGTGTATTTTTCCTTTGAAGGGCGTCTGTCAGCAGATTTGTCCCTATGACATCGGCTGACCAGTTACATGTGCACTTGGGCGCTAAAGACGTCTGTGTTGGTTCCATGTTCATATGTGCCCGCATTGCCCATGTTTTCTGCTATGCAAATGAGCCTCTAGGAGCAACGGGGGCGTTGCCATTACACCTAGAGCCTCTGCTCTCTCTGCAACTGCCGCACCCTCTTCACTTTGACGGGACCGGGTGTGATGACATTTTTATTGCCCGGTCTAGAGATGAGCGAATTTCAGGTTATGAAATTTGTTCACGCTTCGTTTACTGGTAAAAGGTTTTCTGCGTTATGGATTCCGTTACCACGGACAATAACGCAATTCTGTGACTGAATGCCATTCCGTCATAATAGAAGTCTATGGTCTGCAAAACGGATCCGTTCCGTTATGCAGGGGAGTCCACTCCTGCATAATGGAAACGGGACGGATCCGTTATGCAGCCCTTAGACTTCTATTATAACGGAATGCCTCTAAAGGCATTCCGTTATAGAATTGCGGTATGGCCTGTGGTAACGGAATCAATAACGCAGTTCACCTTTTACCACTAAACGAAGCGTGAATTAATTTCATAACCTGAAATTCGCTCATCTCTAGCCTGCTCCTGTCAATCAAAGTGCAGAGGGCGCAGCAGTTGCAGAGAGAGCTGAGCCTCTAGGTGTAATGACAACGCCCCCGTTGCTCCTAGAGGCTCATTTGCATATGTCAAAACACAGATGCCTTCAGCTGCCAAGCGCACATGTAACAGGTCAGCGAGTGTCATAGGGACAAATCTGCTGACAGACGCCCTTCAAAGGAAAAATACACATTACATGTGAGTATTGATTGGTTTTTTAAAGCACATCGCTAACGCTTCATGTGAACATAGAGCAAAACTGTAAGCTACGTAGTAATGCGTAAATGGCCGCATACACGCGGACGACTGTGCAGTACAGCGCTGACATTTCTCTCCCACACAGAGCGTAGAAGGAGAGCATCACGAGAAAGCTGTCGAGCTCCTGAAAGCAGCCCAAGGGAAGGTAAAGCTAGTGGTCCGGTACACCCCTCGCGTCCTGGAAGAAATGGAGTCTCGCTTCGAAAAGATGAGGTCGGCGAAACGCAGGCAGCAAAACTAGGAGGACGCACAACGGGCACGCAAGACACAAACTGTTCTGTATCACTGTAGAATAAATGACGTTCCCCTGTGAACTACCAATACAGTGCACGTTCTAGATTCAGAGCCGCAGCCGAGAATCCAGAACCGTACAGATGCAACACGAATGTTCACGCGTTTACAGGGCCGTTTTTAATTACCCTCATTTTTTAAAGTCAACGTCAGAAAAAGGCATTTTTAATCTGGTGATGTAATTACACATTTGTAAACTTTGTGCTTTTCCTAAGCTTATTCTGCAGCCAATCCAATCCGGATTCATTAGGGAGGCAAAGGATGTTCCAAGGGGAGCATGGTGGCTTCACATTGGATCTTGTGTATTAGGGCAGCAACATTCCTGATTGAAGGTCTGACTGCAGGCAGAAAGGAGTCCGTACATCACCATAATGCGGTGCTTTCTAAATCCCCTCATCTCCCATCGATCAGACAACTTGACATGCTGCTTCCCACTTGTTTGATGCTTATCGGTCCCTATCTAACTGTTTGCATAGATACGTAGCTGTGGTTCGCCTGATTAAAACGCTCTTTTTCTTTAGTGGATCCGTACCAGGGTTATGATTTTTCGTAATATGTGAATAAGGCATTCGGTGCACTGAGGGCATCACCGTTGCTCTTGTTGCATCTGAGCTCCACCCCTTTCTGTGGCCGGCCCCTTCCTTTCTGCTTTGATCTACAGGGCAGAGCAGTGGCACAGCAGAAAGGGTGGAGGGGCTGACCACAGAAAAGAGCGGAGATTGGGTGCAACGAGCAATGGTGACGCCCTCGTTGCACCAAAGGCAAGGCAACTCAGGAAGAGAGCCTCAGATCAACAAAAGAAAAATGGTGTTTTAATCAGGTGACCCTCAGCTATGTGTCTGTGCAAGCAGTTTGGGGACGGATTCCCTTTAAAGGAGGATTGTGAACATAACATTTTATATGGTGTGATGGTTAAAGGGGACCTGTCAGGAGCTACGTTCTGCCCATACCACAGGAAGCTTGAAATCCTGCCAAGGTCCCTGGTTACGAACGGCCATGTTCTATTCCGAAACCCTGCCCAATTTCAGAGGAACATAGATTAGGATGAGTCAGGAATGGGGAGAAGAGCAGCTTCCCGGGGGCATCTCTCTAACACATGTCGATCAAGCAGAGCTGAGTGGGGAGCCGACCCTGAAGCTGCAGCGTTCCAGAATAAAGCATGGTTGTAAGCCGGGACCTTGTCCGGATTTCATGCTGCCTGTGGTTGGGGCAGCATGAGGCTTAGAACAGGTTTTCCAACCCCATCAAATTTTTTACAAACAGCTGACAATGGTTTAAAACAGGAAAAGAGGTAATGCTCACCTTGCTGGTTCCCTGTTGTCTCCGTGTTGACACAACATGTGACTGCTGCAGCCAATCGCTAGTCACAGCAGTGGTTTAGACACCTCATGTCTGCTGCAGTCTCCTGGCATGGACAGAGACCAGTGAGAGGCCCAAATATCATCAGCTTTCCAGCGGCAGGTAAGGAGTTAAATTTTTTTTTGTACCATTGTCAAACTGTGGGTTTAAATAACCCCCTTTAAAGGTTATGAACACTGATTTTTTCATAGTTTTTTGCATTCACTTTCTTCAGTTGGTCTTTCTTAAAAAAGAACTGAAAAATGTATAGCCCTTATCTCTGATTTCCTGACAGCTCTATGACTATGGCTTTAATCAGGAGTTCAGAGATAAAGGCTCTACATAACCCTCAGCTCACTGAAGCTAGGGTACTTTGAAATTTAATCCTGTAGGGCAAAAACTGCCAACTGAAAAAATATATATTTAGCCCAAAATTACTAAAGTGCAATCATTAAAAAAAATGCCCTTAGAGGTGTTCATAGCCTTTGAAAGTGGTATATTCGTATATGCGTGCTCCTGCCCGTGTAGTGCGAGGTGGTTGTAGTCATACATTTTGCAAATCAAATGAAGTACACAAGCCACTGTGTCCCCAAAGAGTAAATGACAAACTGGACTCTGCTATACCGCTATAGTTTTAGCAGAAAAATGTACCAATTTACCTTTCGGACAGACTTCCCCTAATAAATGAACTACTTTTTCCTGTTCTCCTCGCTCTAGCCATTGGGTACGCACACTCCCTTCTTTGCTTAGCGAATCTAATAATATGGGCTATTAATTTAAAGAACTATAAACCCAAATTAGAGTTCATCTCAATATTAAAGCAGGAAACAGGTGGAACAGGAATGAAGGTGGATGTGTCACCAGTTTATCCAGTCTGATGCAACAGCTCTTGAGAAAGAACATTCTGCTGGCTCGGAACGAGAACTGGTTTAATATCCAACCTGTTATGAGGAAGTGGGAAAGAACATTGCCCCTGTTGTAAAGGGGTCGGCGTATTATGTCTTTTTTGTCTTTAATTAGACAAATCCATAGAAATTGTATGTACATCCACTGTACTTTTCATACAAACTGCAGTTCGCAGTTCTGGCCACCAGATGTCAGGCTTGTGTCAGGCAGAGACTCTGCCATAGAACCGGATCGCTGCTGCTGCTGCTGCTGGGTTTCCAATATCTTTTTTTCCAGGTTCAATGCTCAATGTACAGTTTCATCCTTTATGTAATATATGAATAACATACAAAATGCTCAACTGCTTCATTTCTAGGTCAACATTGTCAACATTTTTAGGCTTATTAATGATATTCGTAAAGGGACGTCACGGGGCCCACGCTGTGAACTGGACAAAGATTGCTTGTAAAATGGTTGTCTTCCCCGTACGTGTACTATAAAGTTGGGGGTTCGACATTTTGCATCTCGTTGACTTAGGGCAGGCATCCTCAAACTGCGGCCCTCCAGCTGTTATAAAACTACAACTCCCACAATGCCCTGCTGTAGGCTGATACCTGTAGGCTGTTCGGGCATGCTGGGAGTTGTAGTTTTGCAACAGCTGGAGGGCCACAGTTTGAGAATGCCTGACTTAGGCTGGGTTTAGACTTGCGCGTATTTGATATATTACAGCGCGTAATTGGTTGCTATGGGCAACTAAGCCAGTTTTCCTTTACGCCGATATTGATAAATCTCCCCTATAGAGTTCACAGAGTCCCCTCTGTGGACGCTGCACGGTATATTTCAAATGTGTCCATTAGCCTCCATTCACCTACCAAAGGCCAAAAGGGCGTCCTTTTACCTCTGTCGGACTGGTATACATTGGCACCTTTTTTCGTTTAGCTGTATGACTAGAGCAGGAGACTACGCTATTCGATAGAGGCACCCCGCATGTATAAGTATACTGCGCAGTATCCATGGGAGCCTGTTGGCAGTGTATAGCACTATATGGCCGTCTGAGGCATCCATCGAAGGTGTACGCTGGGAAATCCGCCCTCACTGTAAACGCTCAGTGACCTGACCTCGACAGCTTCTGCTCAGACGGACACTAAACCAATCCCTTTAATGAATATTCAGGTTTATATCATAAATAAGTCGCTGTAAAAATGACTTCAGATCCGTTTTAAAATGCAAAACTAAAACCATTTTAATGGATAGAACAACGGATTTTCCCAGCTGGGTGTAATGCACTTTCATTACCACTAGATGGCAGCTGTGTTGGCATACAGTGTAGACGTTACTCTATATTTTGCCATGTGATTTTTTATTTTTGTGGTATCCTATGTTTTACTGGAAGGTACGGCATGTGGCGGAGATAGACATCCGTGTACACTCCACCACAGTGAGAACACTATCATCTTAGATTCCAGTCGCAGTCCTTAAGGCCGCATACAGGGGCTGGCGAATCATTCCATAGATGTAGCTTCCAATCTTTTATAGAAGTCTTAACCTTCCTTCAAAATAAAGCACGGTCACCACCACAAAGTTTTCATCCGTGTTTCTACAACTTTGGTTACTATAATAGGATTAGATGAATTCAGTTTAGGAAAATCTGAATGTTGTGGAACCGCATAGAGGGAGTCCCTTCTCTGCTTACTGCTCCATGTCAGTCTTAGTGAATGTCCACCTTTTAGCATTTTATTTGCTGATTTATGTCATTACCACTTACCAGCGGTCAGTCCACTGTCCGCCTGCAGCCACCACAAGGGGACGCTTTCTGCATACTGTTTTATTATTGAGTCCAACGTAGAAATCCTATGTATTGAGCTCCCCCTAGTGGTAGGTGTGTGTCGGTGGAATTTTATCATTCAAAGGGTTGACCAAGAACCTGGCTATTACTGACCTGTCAGATTCAGATCCAGCGCTGATTCTCCAGTGGTCGCTGGTGGTCTTTGGTTGCTCTTCCTGCAGCACGTGACTTCAGCCAAAATAAAACGTGCTCAGTGGTGGACATATACTTTAGGCTGGAGAAACTTTGGCCACTCACGGGTTGCCGTGCCACGACAATCACAAGAAATCCAGCAGGTTTGGATTTCTTGAGACTGTCAGGTTGTGGTGACTTGCGGGTCTTGATCTTCTGAGGGTGGAGGTCTCAGGAATATGACTTCCAACACACTACTGCCCCAAGCCACTGACATCTCTGGAGGAAACAATCATTTGTAACTACAGTTCCTTTTTTGAACAATCGATTTCTAGATTTTCTTCAACTATTTATGAAGAGCGATTTCTTATCACTGGCCTAATATATCCTGCGGAAGCACAGATTAGTTTACGTGATGTCTTGCGTTCTGCATAGATGATCTGTGGTAGGTCTGCTTTGCTGTTGTGTGGTGTACATATGTGTATAGAGGAGATGCCTGTCGTGGTAGTGCTGGTACCTTGGTGCTTCACATGTAAAGTGGTCACTCGGGACGGTTTTATTTCTGCAGATGAAGATTTTTAAATCCATATAATTTTTCTTTTGTTACACGGACACCATTGTAATGTACATGTCTGCATTTCTATGTGATAAATATGTAGAATAAATATGTGATCATTGAATTACCAACGGTCACGGCGTCTGTTTGATTTTCCACTGGTTAATAAAAGAACGTTCTCTTACGTGTATACCCTGAAAGAGGTGTTAGGCTGCATTCACACGGGCGTGTTTTCCGCGCGGGTGCAATTGCGTGACGTGAACGCATAGCATCCGCACTGAATCCTGACCCATTCATTTCAATGGGTCTGTGTACATGAGCGTTTTTTTTCACGCATCACTTGTGCGTTGCGTTAAAATCGCAGCATGTTCTATATCCTGCGTTTTTCACGCAGCCCTAGCCCCAGAGAAGTGAATGGGGCTGCGTGAAAAACGCATTGCATCCGCAAGCAAGTGCGGGTGCGATGCATTTTTCACTGATGGTTGTTAGGAGATGTTGTTTGTAAACATTCAGTTTTTTTATCACGCGCGTGAAAAACGCATCAAAACGCACTGCACTCACGCGGAAAAAACTGAACAACTGAACGCAATTGCAGGCAAAACTGAATAATTTTGCCTGTGAAATCACACAGTTTTCACTGAACGCATCCGCAACAGATCCGGACCTAATCCGGACACGCTCGTGTGAAGCCAGCCTTAGGAGGTCTGGATTTTTCTCAAATCTACATTCACCTTTGAACTCTATTTACAGACTATAGGGCACATTTATTAAGGCCGGCGTTTTAGACGCCGGTCTTAATAAACCCATAAGCTGGGGGGGATCCACTGGAGTTAGGGCTAATGCACACGAACGTGTGCTGCCTGTTGTCGTATTGCGGATCCACAATACACGGCACTGTTCCATGTGCGGAGATGCGGAACAGAATCACGGAACACTGCGGAAGCACTACGGAGTGCTTCTTTGGGGTTCCGTTCCGTACTTCCATACCGCAAAAGATCGTTGAATGGGTCTGGATTCATACCGGCGCCCGTACGGAGGTTGCCCGTGCATTGGGGACCGCAAATTGCCGTGTGCATGAGCCGGCCTGTTCACACCTTTGGCGAATCCTCCGCCACTTCTAAATGTAAGACGGCTTACGAGATGATACATGGCCTAGGAAGAGGTTGCGGCTCTCGCGGAGCGCCAGCCTCCTCTAATAGCTGATTGGTGGGGGTCCAGGTGTTGGACCCCTGGCGATCTGATATTAATAACCTATGCTGAGTATTGGTCATCAATATTAAATATCGGATATCCCCCTTTAATGAAGTAAAAAATGCTAAAGCTGCATTGGATAATAAATGGGCTTTTCCTTATGCGGCTCTGCGACACGTGTCTGAGCTGCACGTAGGCCATGTGACTGGGGAATGTGAAGTAACTGGTGTAGGAAGAGGCAGCATCGCAGCGGTGTCTTCCAAAAGCTGATTGGCCAGGATGCCGGGAGTCGGAACCCCATCAATCAGATATTGGTGACCTATCCTGAGGATAGGTCATCAGTATTCTTCTACCAGAAACCCCTTTAATAGAATCTCCTGCTCGAGTTCCAGCCTGTATAGGCCAGAGTTTGCTCTGGTGATGTGCCTTCTGGAACAGTCATGTATACACCAGGTCCTGTACAGTAATCTGGTCTATAATACACACGGGTATGGTGAGCGTGGGGATAGCTGAGCCTAGAGTGGGCTGTCTGAGGGTATGGTCACAGTTCATCGATATGGCAAAATCCGACATATATGTGCAGGAGGAACTGCAGCACAAATCCTAGACCGTAAAGTGCCAGAAGGAGGATTAGCTCAATGAATGGGGATAATCTGAAGCTTTTACAGATGGAATTCACAATGAACACAGATTATCTTTTTCAGCGTCCTGGGTTTAATGATTCTGGAGCAGAATTTAGGGCAAAATCCTTATCAAATCCAGAACATGTGAACATGCCCTTTCCCATCAAAAGCCATTATAGCCCGAGCTTAAAGGGGTCTTACAGTATATATATATTTTTTTTTTTACTGATGACCTATCCTCTGCATAGATCATCAGTATCTGATCGGTGAAGGTCTGACACCTGTGACCCCTGACAATCAGCTGTGTGAGTGTCCCCTAGCTTACCAAGCACAGTGCCATACATTGTATAGTGGCTGAGCTTGGTATTGCAGCCCAGCCCCCTTCACTTCAGTGGGGCTTAGCTGCTCCTAGGCCACATGATCGATGTGTTGTCACTGGCCTAATAAGAGCAGAGAGAATGCCACAGCGCTGACAGGAACGTCGCTGCCTTCTCAAACAGCTGATTGTCTGGTCCCCGGTGTCAGACTCCCTCCTATCGGATTCTAATGACCTATCCATCTTGGTAAAACCCCTTTAAAGTCTGCTGGTAACAAGATGTACTAATCACAGTCACCATTTAACTTTAACTGCTTCATACGGGGACCTTGAAGTAGAGATGAGAAAGCCGAGTTCAGACACTGGTTTTATGGTCTTGTTTTAAAGATTAGAATGTCACCAACTGTAGCTCAGTTATAGTCTAGGAAAGAGTCCTCCAAAGCGCTCCCTTCTCTGCTTCCACACGCCCCAACACTGTTCGTGTCCTTTCCTGCCTGCCCGAACAGGGCACGTCAGTAGGGGGTTAGAGCAATTTTCGCTAACCATTTCTCATACGGTATGTCATTTTGGGGCCATGGCATTATTTTTCTGTCAGGATATAACAATTATGTACAACATATAAAGGGAAAGACCTTTGTCCGAATCCTTTGTGATCAGCTCTTCTGTTGTTTTATGTCTATGTAGATTTGCTTCTTTAGCCACTTGGGTAAAAATAATATAAAACTGAAAGAGTGCGCCGACTCTAACCCTCAGTTCACACTTGCGCGTTTTACAGTGCGTTCGAACGCGCTGTAAAACGCTCAACAGGAGAAAACTCATGTTTCCCTATGGGCATGGTTCTCACCTGAGCGTTTTACACCGCGTTTGAACGCGCTGTAAAACGCCCTACGCTCAAAGAAGTTCTTGAGCTTCTTTGGGGCGTTTTGTCGCGCGTTTGCACCCATAGACTTCAATGGGAACGCGCGTTAAAGTGTAGATATGCCTTTTTCAATTGGTCTCCAGAGTCACGAACGCGCGTATGATGCACGTTTCCTATTTGCAAAAACGCGCTGTAATACGCGCGACAAAAATGCGCGAGAAACGCTCAGGTGTGAACCCAGGGTAAGGGTTTGATTTACACAAATGTGTTCGGCCCGGGAAATATGGACCGTGTGTCTGCCGCATCTCCCCTGACCTGAAATGACTGCATCTTAGTGTTTTATCATACAGTCAGTTCAAATGTGATCGCAGGTCTATTGTACATCATGTGACCCTACCAATAATGGCATATTCACCCGGAAATACTTAAACGTGTATGGGGAACCTAGGACATCACTACTTTCTGGTTTTCAGTTTTTACTTTCCTCCAAGATATCTTGTAGTCTCTACCTCAAATATTGATAGACTGAAATTGCCCTGACTTTTCAGGAAATGTAAGGCTTTCACACGAGCGTGTCCGGATTAGGTGCGGATGCGTTGCGGATGCGTTCAGTGAAAACTGTGCGATTTCACAGGCAAAGGCATTCAGTTTTGTCTGCGAATGCGTTCAGTTTTTTTCCGCGTGGGTGCAATGCGCTTTGATGCGTTTTTCACGCGCGTGATAAAAAACTGAATGTTTACAAACAACATCTCCTAGCAACCATCAGTGAAAAACGCAACGCACCCGCCTTGCGGATGCAATGCGTTTTTCACGCAGCCCCATTCACTTCTATGGGGCTAGGGCTGCGTGAAAAACGCAGAATATAGAACATTCTGCGATTTTCACGCAACGCACAAGTGATGCGTGAAAAAAACCGCTCATGTACACAGACCCATTGAAATGAATGGGTCAGGATTCAGTGCGGATGCTATGCGTTCACATCACGCATTGCACCCGCGTGGAAAACTCGCTCGTGTGAAAGGGGCCTAAGAGAAAGTGTTTTTTGGAGGAAAAAAAAACAGAACGAATTCTTCAACATACTTACCTTCCTGATTCCTCTGTGATTAGCCGCTGTTGCCATCCCCTATGACCAGGTGACCTCTGTGGCTAATTACTAGCCCTGTGCACCAGCAATTACTATGATAATATCCTAAACACTCACCTCAATTTTAAATAACACTAGCCAACTTCTGTATTTTGGTGACTTGTCTGTGGATCTACGAAGGTTGGTGTCCTTGGATTAAACCGTTGTTTCTCCGAATATATTATGAGTATTCCAGGGTTGCAATTTTCAGCATCAATTGACAGGAAACCACACATACTATCACTTATTAACCCCTTCACGCCCCATGACGTGTATACCCGTCATGGAGAAGTGCTACTTGGCGCTCCATGACGGGTATACACGTCATGGCTGGAAACTGCCACCATTTTTTCAGAGTTAAATTAAGAGTGGGGAAAATTGCTGTTACGGACAGCTTACCGTCATATCAAGCCGGAGCAGGACCTGTGGGAGCCCGCCCAGGTCGACGATCGCTGTGATTGGTCCATGAAGTCACATGGACCAATCACTGATAGTTTTATTGGCAGCGCAGGCAGGGAGGTGGGGCTGCAACGGAGCGTAGGCTGGTGAGCTGTGTCGGAGACTGCAGCAGCGCTCCGATACACACAGCCACATATAGAAGCTCTGATCGTCCCTCCAGGGGACCGATCAGAGTGGCAGGAGCATCAGGGATCGCTGCTGTCATTGTGCTTTGACAGCAATCCCAGATGCCGATAGGTATGTCAACCTGTCACCATGTAGGTGACAGAGCTGTGATTGGCAGCTGTCACGGACAGCTACCAATCACAGTTAGCCAACCTAGAACCAATCAAGATGGTCCTAAGTTGGCCAATCAGGAGACAGGAGTTTGGCTAGGTGTCTTCACTCCCTCTGATCACCTCAGTTCTGTCATAGAGGTGATCAGAGAGAGTTATTAGTCGCTGAGAGCTCCTGTCAGTGTTGCACCAAACACCCACATCCACCTACTTTCCATTGAACCCCATCCTGCTGCCATATATTTTTTTTCTTCAGACCAATTTTTTTTTTTACCAAAAATATATATATTTTATTCCCCCATCATCCTCACTGGCTATCATCCACCAGCACCCTGACCCAGTGAGCCCCAGTAAACCCAGTGCTCCTGCCAGTCACACAAAAACTACATATCCCCCTTCAATCTACTGACCCAGTGAGCCCTATCTTGCTCCATTTTATAAAAATATTTTGGTTAGTACCATTTTGAAAAAAAAAAAGAAAAAAAAACTTTCATCTTCTACACTCCTGGACTGTTAGGTCTTTTAAAAATTCAAATATGGCACATCAGAGGCGTTTTACTGCAGAGCAGGTGTTCGCCATGATTTGTTCAGACACTGAGTCTGCAAGTGAAGGCGAAATGAATTTTATTGCATCATCATCATCTTCAGATGAATCTTATGAACCCCCAAGAAGGCGCCAAAGGGTTGATGATCAGTCATTAACGCAATCAAGTGCACCTATTTGGGCACCCCAGACAACTATGTGGCCCAGGTACCCGACTTTACAGCTGATGTGGGTACACATGTTAATACAACAGGGTTTAGAGAACTTGATTTTTTCAAGCTTTTCTTTACCGATGATTTAATTTTATTGATGGTTGTGCAAACCAATTTGTACGCATAAACCAATTTATTGCAATGAATCCTACAACATTTCATGCCCGGAAATGGACCCCTACCAATACTAGGGAGATGTGTACATTTTGGGGCCTTGTATTAAGTATGGGCCTGGTAAAAAAACCATCTATAAGAGCATACTGGAGTACCAACGTACTTTACTACTCCCCAATGTACAGTGCAGCAATGTCTAGAGGGAGATTTGAAGCCATCATGAGATTTATACACTACAATGATAATACCAGGTGCCCACCCCAAGATGATCCCAATTTTGATAGATTGTATAAATTAAGGCCCATAATCACCCATTTCAACTCTAGGTTTGCAGAAATATATACCCCTGAAAAACACATTGTTGTTGACGAATCCCTAGTGAACTTCAAAGGAAGGCTGCATTTTCGACAGTACTTGCCTAACAAGAGGGCAAGATACGGCATCAAAATGTATAAATTGTGTGAAAGTGAAACTGGCTACACGCATCGCTTCAAAATATACGAGGGAAGGATTCTAAAATAGAACCCCCAGAATGCCCCTCTACCCTTGGAATAAGCGGAAAAATTGTATGGGATTTGGTTCACCCATTGCTGGATCAAGGATACCACCTATACCTTGACAACTTTTATTCCAATATATCACTTTTTAAGTGCCTTGCTAACAGAAGTACCGTGGCATGTGGCACAATAAGAAAGAACCAAAAAGGCCTCCCAAAAACGCTGCTGGGGCAAATGCTCAGAGTGGGAGAGAGCAGAGCACTTTGTTCCGAAAATTTATTGTGCGTTAAATTTAAAGATAAAAGAGATGTACTTATGTTAAGCACAATACATAGTGACATCAGCACCTTGGTAACTGTTAGAGGTACTAGCACTGAAACCCCTAAACCAGTGTGCATTCAAGAATATAACAAATTTATGGGTGGGGTAGACCTGTCAGACCAGGTACTCAAACCCTACAGTGCCATCCGAAAATCCAAGATATGGTATAAAAAACTTGTGGTGCACCTTACACAGGTTGCATTATATAATGCATTTGTAGTTTACAGAAATGCAGCCCAAGAGGGAACTTTTCTTGAATTTCAAGAAAATGTAATAAAGGCCCTCATATTTGGTGACCAGGAGGAGGCAGGCCCCAGTACCACATCTGCATGTGATGCAACAAGGATAGTGCCAGGACAGCACTTCCCCAGTGAAATTTCTCCCACGGCAAAAAGAGCAAGCCGCTAAAACGTTGCCGTGTGTGTTACAAAAATGGTATAAGAAAAGAAACCAGCTATCAATGTGAAACATGTCCTTCAAAACCTGGCCTTTGTATGAAAAGATGCTTCAAAATTTACCATACTACTTTTGATGTATAATTTTATACTTTCTTCCATGAAAGCCTTTTTATCCTTTCCTGTTACCCAGTGAGAATTTATATTTTCGAAAAATCTTTGTCCACCTTGTCTAAATTATTCCAACTAAATTTAATGTAAAAGTTTTAATGAAACTAAAAATCCACTATACCCCTAGATGAATACCTTAGTGGGAGTAGATTCCAAAATGGGGTCACTTATTGGGGTTTTCCACTGTAGGGCCACCTCAGGGTGTCTTTATATGCGACATAGCTCCCAATTACCATTCCAGCTAAATCTGCTGCTCCTTCTACTCTGAAGCCTGCTGTGCGCCCATACATCATTTTATGAGTACAAATGGAGTGTTTTCTTATTCAGGGGAAATGGGGAACAAAATACGAAGTGCATTTTGTCCTGTTTCTCCTTGTGAGGGTATAAAATGTGGGTGTAAAGCAACTTTTTCTGGAAAAAATTGTAATTTTTAATTTTCACAGTCAAGTTTTTCCTAATTCTGTGAATCGCCTGATGAGTCAAAGTGCTCATTACACACCTTGAAATATTCTGTTAAGGGTGTAGTTTCCATAATGGGGTCACATTTTGGAGGTTTCCACTCTATGGGTACCTTAGGGTGTGTTTAATTGCAAGATGGCGCCTGTGAATTATTCCATTGAAATCCGTCTTCCAGAAGCCATTTGGTGCTCCTTTCCTTCTGAACCCTGTGGTACACCCATATTGCAGTATACAAGCACATATGGGGTATTGCTGTAATTAGGAGCAAAAGGGCTATAAATTAGGGGTGCATTTTCTCCAGTACCCCCTTGTGAAAGTAAAAAATTTGGGTCTAAAGTCAATTTTTCTAGAAAAAAATTGTATTTTTCATTTTCACAGCCAATTCCACAAATCACCTTTGAGGACAAAGGTCTTACTACATATCTTGAAATAATCCTTGAAGGGTGTAGTTTCCATAATGGGGTCACTTTTTGGGGTTTTCACTAAAGGACCACCTCAGGGTGTCTTCATATGCGATATAGCTTCCAATTATCATTCCAGCTAAATCTGCTCTCTGAAAGCCACTTGGTGCTCCTTACACTCTGAAGCCTGCTGTGCATCCATACATCAGTTTTTCAGCACACATGGGGTGTTTCTGTAAACTCCAGATTCAGGGTAATAGGTTTTGAGTTTTGTTTGGCTGTTAATCCTTCATGTGTTGCAGAAAAAATAGATTAAAGTTTCAAATCTGCTAAAAAAATGAAATTTTGAAATTTTATTCCCATTTTCATTTAATACTCATGGGACTCCTAAAGGGTTAATGAAGTTTGTAAAATCAGTTTGGAATAGCTTGAGGGGTGTAGTTTCTAAAATGGTATGATTTGTGGGTGATTTGTAATATGTAAGCCACAGAAAGTGACTTCATAACTGAACTGGTCAGTAAAAGATTGGGGTTTGGAAAAGTTCTTAAAAATTTTAAGATTTGCTTCTAAACTTCTAAAGCCTTCTAACATCCCCAAAAATAAAATGTCACTTTCAAAAGATCTAAACATAATGTAGACATATGGGGAATGTAAAGTAATAACTAATTTTGGAATTATTATTATCTATTACAAAAGTAGAGAAATTTAAAATTGCAAAATTTGCTAATTTTGACAATTTTTTTGTAAATTACATATTTTTTATAAATAAAAATGCATTTTTTTTACTTCATTTTACCAGTGTCATGAAGTACAATATGTGACGAGAAAACAATCTCAGAATAACCTGGATAAGTAAAAGCGTTTAAAAGTTATTACCACATAAAGTGACACATGTCAGATTTGCTAAAAATGGCCTGGTCCTTAAGGTGAAAAGTGGCCCGGTACTGAAGGGGTTAATAGTGATTGCTTATGTGTAATGTCCCTTTTTCCTGTATTCTATCGAGGTCACTTGACATTTTACACTGTATTAGCTCCCTATCCCGATGACATCACATCTACATCTGAGACGTGGCAAGGCTTGTAAGGCTCTGTCCTGTAGACACAACATCATCAATGACCTTGCCTCTCAGGGCAATGTTCTGCTCATCCTCATGTACCAAGCGGGGCTTCAAGCAGGTTTGGATCCAGGGCTGCTATCAGGAGTTTCAAGGCTCCATACAGGCAAACTGTGTGCCCCCCCCCCCCCCCCGCCCATTTTAATTTATGCAGTTTATCAATCACCATAAATAATATGTTCTCTATATTGTACGGGTTATTATGATTACAGGGATAGCACATACTGTTTTGTGATATTTTATTTAAAAAAAACAATAATACTAAAAAGCCCATCTTTATAACACAGCTTTTCTACATAGGAGTGGTTAAGGCAGCTGTTTACTGTACAGAGGGTCTGGGGTTCAAATCTCACAGAATCCTATAAAATAATCTTCATAGTAAAAGTTATTGCAGAAAAATAGAGTAAAATGGAATTTTCACTTTCCAGCTTTTTTCCTTTATGGTAAAAGTGACTATTTTCTGAAAAGTTATTGTTACTAAAATATTTAACAAGCAAAAACCATTAAATTTTTCGTGTCATTGAATTAACTAGCACAAAACAGTAGTTATTCCCATAATCCTAATAAGCTGTACAATAGTTAAAACATTATTTATGTTGGTTGGTAAATTGTGCAATTTTTTCCCCTTCATTATAGTAATATACTATTTATTTAATATTATACCTGTAAAGAAAGGGGTATTCCGGTAAACTAACTTAATTTTTGAAAAACTGCATTAAGGCTAGTTTCACACTAGCGACACGGACCTCTGGCAGGCTGTTCCGTTGGGTCAACAGCCTGTCGGATCCGTCCTACCGCTAGTGAGCTCCGCCCCGCCCCCATTATAGTCAGTGGGGCCGGAGCGGTAGTCCGGGGGGCACACGTTCACTAACGGCAGGACGGATCCGACAGGCTGTTCACCCGACGGAACAGCCTGTCGGAGGTCCGAGCCGCTAGTGTAAAACTAGCCTAACGCTGCAAGCTGTGACCCAACCAGAACCCATACCTATACATATAACCAGAGCTTCAATTTACCTTGCAATCCATTTGTCTAGCTCCTGTGTGAGCCTGCAACACACTGAGAGTATCATGGCGCCTGATCTTCCCTCACAAAACTACAATCCCCACGATCTCTAGCTTTCCTTCTGTGAGTGTTGATGTTTATTGATTGGCTGTCGCATATACAGTCCAGTCACGCCCCCTTTAAGCACCAGCACACTAACACGCCCTTTGTTTTACAAGACATTTAGCTAAAGAATTGATAGCAACACACTGAGCATGCTCGACCTACCAAAGGCTCAGAACTACAGGTCGATGCCGTAGTAATTTATAAGGAAACACAGTGGGTAGCAGAAGAGGAAAACTACTTTTATAACTACTATATTAGGTAATTATTGATGATGAATTAGTCTAAAACATAAATTATATTTATGGTAACCGGAATACCCCTTTAAGCACTAAAAATTCAGTCCTTTTAACAGCAGGTCTGTAGTGTAATAACAACTCTTCTGCCTGCCATACAGAATGTCTGGCGTTCTAAGACCTGTTTTTTTTCTTTAGTAAAAGTCTATGTGCCTCTCCCCAAACCTATATCCAAAACAGCTTCTTTAGTATTCCCTGCACTGAAGTGAATAGTAATGAGGCCGCCAGCCCTGTGTAGATCTGTGATGTTCCAGCTGGGAGGGGAAGGCGAGGCAGAGACCTGGTGTTACAGACACTCCCCATGAGTCTTGTGCCAGGATCTGAACACAGGGCACAGGGCACAAATTGCAATTACGCTGGAGGATTCAAAATACCCCTAGACCTTCATCATCTGATTTATATAATGAAGTAAGCATTCAATGCTGGTGTTATTTTTTTGTGTAACCGGAAAACCTCTTTAAGGCGTTATTCTTGCTTCATGTTAAAATGCCCATACACTTTGATTGATGTCACCTTGTCCCCATGGTCAATATTAAAGGGGTTCAGCTCTGAACCCGGACATAACCTCTTCACTCATTTAGCATGTCTGAGTGCAGCATCGGAGCATTTCTTGCTCCGATGCTCCACCTTGTCCTGTGCTGCATAATGCAGGGCAAGGTCTGTTTTCTTTACTGCTAGTGATGTACCGGGCTTCACATGAGTATGCTAGGCAGAGACTTCCACCTAGCAGTGACGTTACCGGCACAAATGGGCGGTCTATGGAGCTGCCCTGGGCTGTTTTAGAGCCTAGGGTGTTATGGCTGACCTCCGGCACTCCAGCTGGGGTAAAACTACAACTATGCACACTTGCTTGGCTGTTGTCAAAACTATAGAAATGAATGGAGCATGCTGGGAGTCGTAGTTTCACCACAGCTGGAGTGCCGGAGGTTAGCCATCACTGCCTAGGGCAACGCTATAGACCGCCCATTTATGCAGGTGACGTCACCAGGATCACTGCTAGGCGGAAGCCTCCTCCTAGAATAGTGAGGATGTAAACAAAATAGACCTTGCGGGGAGCATCGGAGGATTTCTTGCTCCACTCATACATGCTAAATGAGTGAAGATGAGGTTATGTCTGAGTTCAACCCCTTTAAATATGCATGCATGCCTGGCCAATCCCAGCATGCATGTTATTTGGGAGGTCAGAGGAGAAAGCTGTTCGTGGATTGGAGATGTCATGACAGGGGATAGGGGTGATCCAGATCAGGGTGCACTTGTTAATGAGGAGGTTGGAGAACATACAGTATCTGCTGGCCAATGCATGTTAATTGGGAGGTCTAGGAATATACTTGCTGGTACATCTGAGCGTGCACGTTTAGGAGGTTGGGGTAGATACCTGTTATGGCACTGCTTGATAAATGCCTGCTGCTGATCAGAGGTAGTGAGAGGTGCCTTTACATGCAGCAATCACCTTCACTGTATGTGGATGAGCAATCTCTCGACCCCATACACATTCCTTGTTTCCCTGTTTACACAGCACAATCTGCTACCCGGAAACCATGATTTAGGTGTCCGCATAAACGAAAATCACTTGTTCATCAGATGATCGGCTCCACCTTTACACAAGCCGATTATCGGGAACGAGCGTTTGTAAGAATGTGCGTTACCGATCATCTTCCCGATAATTGTCCAGGGATCTTAAAAGGATATTCCGGTTATGTGAGGCCCCCCCCCCAAAATGAAGGGAGCGGCTGGTGGGGAGTGTGCTCAGCCGCTCCATTCATTTCTATGGAAGTTCTGGAGATGGCTGAGTACACGGCTGTGTGCATGCCGAACCAGCCATTCATTTCTCTGGGGGATCCACTGGGTATGGGATACTCGTTCTCATGATCAGTCCAACGGTAGGATCCCCACTGATCTAATAGTTATCCCCTATCCTGTGGATGGGGGATAACTTCACATAACTGGAACACCCCTTTAAGTCTATGTGATTGTGTATGTTCATGGGAAGAGTCGGAGGAATTGTTGTTAGCTCACCCGTACACGCACATTAATGGCTGATTATACAGACAGGCCTATTATTACTAGATCATTGGCAGATCTGACGAATCATTGTCCACATGGTCATTGTGTTATTGTGTCTTTGCAGCTCAGCGAGAGGAAATCTATGACATTAGCACCTAAAGATAAATCCACTATTGTCAAAAAGAAAGGGATGTGGAATTTGGTGCTATTTACATACCACTGATAGCCCAGGGTTAATGGGCCTCACACAAGGCCTTATCCTAAATGATCTGCTGGGATAAAGGGCAGAGGAGGGTTAGGCTAGATCCGTCTTAGCTCTGGGGCTATAGAGAGGTGTAAGGTGATCCTATTCTCTGTGTCCTCAAAGACTTTGGTCGAGTAAACACAACAAAAGCTCTACACTCCAAGATTACCAGTGCACAGCATACAATGAATCAAAGTATATATACTTTATTAATTTCATATCAAACACAATATAAAAACAGCAGCAGTGGCATATACAAAGAAAAGAGCCACACTATATATGTGTCCATAAGCAAATCCCATCGATGAATTGTATATAGAATAGTTCCCATCCTTAAGGCCGCTTTCACACGGGCGAGTTTTCCTCGCGGGTGCAATGCGTGATGTGAATGCATTGCACCTGCACTGAACCCTGACCCATTCATTTCAATGGGGCTGTGTACATGAGCGTTTTTTTTCACGCATCACTTGTGCGTTGCGTGAAAATCGCAGCATGTTCTATATTCTGCGTTTTTCACGCAGCCCTAGCCCCATAGAAGTGAATGGGGCTGCGTGAAAAACGCATTGCAACTGCAAGCAAGTGCGGGTGCGTTGGGTTTTTCACTGATGGTTGCTAGGAGATGTTGTTTGTAAACCTTCAGTTTTTCACGCGCGTAAAAAACGCATCAAAACGCGGAAAAAACTGAACAACTGAACGCAATCGCAGGCAAAACTGAATGGCTTTGCCTGTGAAATCGCACAGTTTTCACTGAACGCATCCGGACCTAATCCGGACACGCTCGTGTGAAAGAGGCCTAAAGGGTATTAAAAAGTCCCATTCATTCCAGCATAGTGCAAACCTGTCTATATATCAATTGATAGAGAAAAGGGGGGAGGGAACATAGTAGATACTCAAGATGAATGGTATCAAAGTGCCCAGTGCAATAAATAGCATGTAAAAATCATCAGGGAATACATGAATAGCTCATTATACAGACCAATGTGGCTCGTAGTTTCTCACAGATCCTGCAGGACAGCTGAGCTCAACCCCAAACCCTCCAGGTCCCTGAAACCATGTATGTGGTGCCATGTCTGCAGAGGTCGATTGATAAAGAGGGGAAATTCAGTTTATCTCGACTACCCAAAGGAGATTTAAGGGCCATTTACACAGGCCAACAATTAAATGGATCATCGCTAACCAGTGTTACTAGTAATGCTGGTTAGCGATGATCTGGCAGTGTGAATACACCGCCGATTACCCGATAAACAAGCGTAATTGTATCTTTTGCGCAGCACAAAAATCATCGTTTCCCAGTTGCACGTTGTGCTGTGGGAAAACAACGAGACAGTATGGGGAAGAGTGATGGCATTAGCGATCGCTCCTCCCCATACACCGGTCTCCTCCGCTAGCGATCAGCAGATTGTCGGGAAGCAACACTTCCTTCCCGACAATCTGCTAGATCGTCGTCCCGTGTAAAGGGACACATAGATAGATAAAAAAATACAAAAATAGCAGCACCAGATAATCAAAGCTGCATAGAGGTGCACGCCCAAGGGGATTTAACTTAGGATCCTAATAAATATTCAGCAAAAAGGCCGCGCGCTCCAAAACTGTCCTCGGCGCTCTATGCCGGAAAAATCCTGATCAGGATCATCCCCATGCATTCTGAATGAAGAGAAATCCGTTCAGGATGCATCAGGATGTCTTCAGTTCAGGACCGGAACGTTTTTTGGCCGGAGAAAATACCGCAGCATGCTGCGCTTTTTGCTCCATCCAAAAATCCCGAACACTTGCCGCAAGGCCGGATCCGGAATTAATGCCCATTGAAAGGCATTAATCCGGATCCGGCCTTAAGCTAAACGTCGTTTCGGCGCATCGCCGGATCCGACGTTTAGCTTTTTCTCAATGGTTACCATGGCAGCCAGGACGCTAAAGTCCTGGTTGCAATGGTAAAGTGTAGTGGGGAGCGGGGGAGCAGTATACTTACCATCCGTGCGGCTCCCGGGCGCTCCAGAGTGACGTCAGGGCGCCCTACACGCATGGATCATGTGATCGCATGGATCACGTGATCCATGCGCATGGGGCGCTCTGACGTCATTCTGGAGTGCCCCGGGAGCCGCACGGACTGTAAGTATACCGCTCCCCCGCTCCCCGCTCCTACTATGGCAACCAGGACTTTAATAGCGTCCTGGCTGCCATAGTAACCTGAAAGCATTTCGAAGACTGATCAGGATCCTGATCAGTCTTCTAATGCTTCAGGCGACTTGCGTTCCGACGGATCCTCAGAACGCAAGTGTGAAAGAGGCCAGTTTGGGTGAATAAAATAACTTTTTTGTATTCTACATTTTGTATTCTACATTATTCTACATAATAAGTAGATAGATGGAGACAGATAGACAGACTGTCTACCAGAAAATAAAAGAATAAGTGGAAAACTTAAAGGCTATATACACCTTTGGGGGCATTTTTTTTTTTTAAATTATTGCATTGTACTCATTTGAGGATAAAAAATCTTATCTCTGCCCTCTGACATTATAAACACTCATTATAGTGCAGCTCTTATTTTACTGATAAGAAAGTGGCTTAAATAAGTGCTTTTATTAGTAAATTAGAGAAAAGGGTTATTAGATGACCGGCACAAAGTTAAAGGGGTTGTCTCTCTTCAGTAAGTGGCGTTGAGCATGTAGAGAAAGTTAATACCAGGCACTTACTAATGTATGGTGATTCTCCATATTACCTCCTTTGCTGGCTGGATTCATTTTTCCATGAGATTCCAACCTATCAGGAGAATGAAAGTCTCCTCCCATGTTTGCTTGCGTGAGGGCCACACAGGGATCAGGGGACCCCCCTTCTGCCAATGTATGGGGGTTCCAGAGTTGGCCATATAGTACACCATTACTATTTAGCCATCCTTGCAGCTGAGAGAATACATGTTGTGGCCACAGGTTGTGCAGCTCTGACATCGCCTGCCGCGTTAACAAACCGCCTGCTTGTTTCTACAGCTGTGATCACAGAACTATCGGGGGGGTCATCAACTGCATATTATTATACACACTTATATGGCACTACTATATACCACAGCTCTGTACAGACAATATCATCACGCTGTCCCTAATGGGGCTCACAATCTAAGGTCCCTATCAGTATGTCCTTGGAGTGTGGGAGGAAACCGGAGTACCTGGTGGAGACCCACGCAAACACGGGGAGAACATACAAACTCCATGCAGATGTTGTCCTTGGTTGGATTCAAACCAAGGGACCCAGTGCTGCAAGGCAACAATGCTAACCACTGAGCCACTGACCTGTCCTGAGGGTAAGTCATCCATATCAGGAGTCTGCAAAACCTCTTTAAGCTGATAGCCATCTAGGGCTCAGTCTCCAAGATAATATCTCACACTGTCTGACCACGGTGGATTTTAAAGGGAACCTGTCACCTAGAAAACGCATATTAAACCGCCAGCAGTACTTTATCGCAGTGGGACTTTATCAACAGTATGTAAACAATAGTCTTGAAGTTAAGGGGGCAGCAGCTTTCTCGCCTGAAGTCAAGCGTGTCGTGCCCCCTTTCCCGCCCCTTAGCTTTTGATTGATAGGATTTCCAGTTCCTTCACTACTGGACGCGTGAACGTACTTTACTAAAAGTCTTTTACATTCAGCAAATATACAGACTATTTTCTAATCATGCTACTGCAATAAGGTACTGCCGGCGGTTTAATATGCGTTTTCTAGGTGACAGGTTCCCTTTAAAGAGCGCAAAAGACGGCAAAAATGACCCCTAAATTGTGGTGCTTTATGATCAGGACATTAAAATCCACTGGAACTACCAATATCATTAATTCTCAGATTTTGAGATATTTTTTTTAACGCGGGGGGAGACATTTTTTTGGCTACCTATCAGTAATCCCATTAGAGAACACTATAGTCATCTCCTTCGCCAGTCTGAAATAACTGATAACAGGGACAACAGACGGCATGCAAGGGGCCAGGAGAGATTAGACAGTGTTTAGGTTCAGTGTCCCTTTAAGGCTACTTTCACACTCGCGTTTTGTGCGCATCCGTCATGGACGGATCCGTTCAGATAATACAACCGTCTGCATCCATTCAGAACGGATCCGTTTGTATTATCTATAACATAGCCATGAGGGATCCGTCTTGAACACCATCGAAAGTCAATGGAGGACGGATCCGTTTTCTATTGTGCCATATTGTGTCAGTGAAAACGGATCTGTCCCCATTGACTTACATTGTGCGCCAGGACCGATCCGTTTGGCTCAGTTTCATCAGACGGACGCCAAAACGCTGCAAGCAGTCGGTCTCCAAAGCAGAATGGAGACTGATGAAAACTGATGCATTCTGAGCGGATCCTTTTCCATTCAGAATGCATTGTGAGAGGCCTGAACGGATCTCACAAACGGAAAGCCAAAACGCCAGTGTGAAAGTAGACTAACACTACGGTACTATTTGTATTTCACTTGTATGTTTTCTTCCTGGCCGATGTGGTCATGTACGATGCCACCTTATTTCTGTTCCTGTATTTCCCCCAATGCTAATTACAGATAATTGGCCTGCTGTATGTAAACATAGATTGTAACGCGGCAGAACACGAAGCACTTCTGACGTAACTGGAAACCTCACAATTATGTTATTACAGGTCAATTACAGTAAAAATTTGTCTTAGGGTAAGTGATTGCTTCCAACGGCAAGGTCACCTTCTGGTGGAACATCACTGTGTCCTTCTTGGCCTCTTCACTGCTGGATGAGACAGAACAGGAGATATATGCTTCATCCGATTATATCCATGGACACGGGCAAGCAGGTGACATATAGCATCTGCAATAATATTCCTTATGGTGCATTAAAATGCAAAAATCTCCCTTTTATATTTTACCACTTAAAATATGCTTCTCATTGTGGGTCTGCACAAAAAAGAGGCAGAATGCAGATTTGTTACTGAAATACTAGAATATATAATATGTTTCCAAACGTTTCTGCTTCTTATGGCCCAGTGCAATCGTACCCCAATGACACTCTTTTGGTCTGACTCTGATTCCCCTCCTGCTAGACATTAACCAGTGGCCACGAACCCAACCACCCGACCAGCTAGGAGCACCTACGAGACAGCACAGCATGATGATGCGGTGGTCACCCTTGTGGCTCTGGGATCATGGCTCTGATTGGTAGGCTGCAGCAGTCACAGCTTCTTCAACCAGCTCATCGTTGGGGGTCCCGGGAGTCAAACCCCCACTGATCATCAATATTGTACTCCCAGAAACCCCTTTAATGCCATCTCCCATCTAATCCTCCGGGTGGAATCTCAGTGCTGAGCTTACTCAATCAAGTGCGATCAGTGATGGACAAGATGCAATATTTCCATCCCCATCTAAAAGCTGATTAAACCCACTGCACCCCGATAAATGGAGATCGAAGCAAGCAAAGTCACAGTGCCTCCGTAAGACTCGCAGTCACATGTGCACTCATAACAATTACCACAAGGGCAGACTGGTCATAGACAATACAGGGGAATTTCCCAGTGGGACGATGCCCAGGTGGCCACCCAAGCACTCTTCAGGGCCGATGGCTGAGTACATAACGATTTGATGCTCTAAGCATTCTATAAATGCAGGGCATCGGGTATTTATTCACCTGGCACACAGCCACAGGGGCCCTTCTGGATTCCACTGTATCACCGTCCTCAGGACAGGTCTTCAGTTTCTGATCGGTGAGGGTCTGACACCCGGGAGCCCCGCCGATCAGCCGTTTGAGAGGGCACCAGCGCTCCTGTGAGACCTCACCAATTGTAAATTGCACATTTTTTAAAAGTCTCACTGATAAATCAGGAGTGAAACTCATTAAGATAGCTAACCGTGCCCACTTTTCTACTCATATTTCAAAACTGGAGTGAATGGTGAAAAGTCGCAAAAGCAGGGGCCTAGCTATAGGGGGTGCAGAGGTAGCAGTCGCTCCCAGGCCCAGGAGCCTGAGGGGGCCCAAAGATCTTTGTGTCGCTCAAGAAGACACACAAAGCACTGAGGGAAGGGGGCCCAAGCTGAACTCTTGCACCAGGGCCCAAGAGCCGTTAGCTACGCCCCTGTGCAAAAGATTTGGGCAAGCGAGTACAAAAAGTTGCAAAAGCCTTATTTTGCGACTTTTTGAAGCCAGAATTCTGGACTGAAGGTATGAAAAATCTGTCCCATAGACTGCACAAGGTTTTTATTATTTATTATTAACACGCCAATGGGCCCGACACACGTTTGACCAAAAATGTGCGCAAAGAGCTTCTATTTTTTCATTTATAGTAGGTATAATACCACTTTGATTTAGTATAATCCCTATTTCCCAGTTTTATTGCTTGTATGTGAAATGTTGTGCAGCCATACCTGTCTTTGTTTGCTTGCTGCATGCTCAGCTTTATGGATGTGCTCCTGCGACTATGAATGCGCTGGTCTAAATGTTCTTGTAGTACGCGATGGGAGAGGGTAAAGCGGGTAATGGCGGTATAGAGGCAGCAGGGTCACTGGTGGTAGGCTTGTCTGAAGAGGTGGGTTTTCAGGTTTCTTTTGAAGGATTCCACTGTAGGTGAGAGTCTGATATGTTGGGGTAGCGAGTTCCAGAGTGTGGGGGATGCACGGGAGAAATCCTGGAGGCGACTGTGGGATGAGGTGATAAGAAGAGAGGAGAGCATGGGAGAGATCGTGGAGGCGATTGTGGGACGAGGAGAGAAGGAGGTCTTGTGAGGATCAGAGATTACGTGCGGGAGGATGTATCTGGAAACTAGCTCAGAGATGTACGGAGAGGACAGGTTGTGGACGGCCTTATATGTATTTGTTAGTATTTTAAACTGTAGTTTTTTTTGTAGACTGTAACCATGGAGACACATAGGTCTGTGTAGTAGCTGGAGACACAACAGAAAGTATATTTGTAATGAAGAGTTACATTTTGGTTGTGCGATGGTGGAGTGACCTCAGCACTTTGCTATGGGTGAAGAAGTTGTGGGAGACAAGTTCCAAGCCTTAGCCTGACAGCGAAACTATGTAATGAGATATTTTATTTATCGGAAAAAAACAGGCATGTTGAGAAAATGCTTGGCATCGTCCTCTCCCTGTAAAAAGACAAAGAGTCAAGACAAAAAGTTGCATAAAATAAACGTTACATTTGACATTTTTCATAATGAGCAAGTTAGAAACGAATGAACATTGCATAAACGGAGTGAGTAATAACGTGAATCATGGCAAGAAATAAAATACCAATAATTGGAAACAAAGGGACGTATTATAGGAATGGTAAGCCTCTATGACTGAAGTTTTACTCAGCCCAGGTTGTGAAACTTAAAGGGGTTGTCCCACGAAAAATATTCTACAATTTTCAAAACAGCACCTGGATCTGAATACTTTTGTAATTTAATTTAATTAAAAATGTAGCCTAGCCACTGAGTTATTCAATAAAATGTATCTGTATAGCGCCACCTGCTGTTAAGTTTCCTTCTTATTTCTTTGTCCGGCTCACTGAGATGGTCGCACATGCTCAGTTTCATCCCTCGACTGCCTCCTGAGCTGTGATAGGGAGAGCAAGGACACGCCCCCTGAGCTGCTAGCTTTATGTAAATCTAGCAGAGCAATGAATGGGGAGATCTCTGGATCCATGTCAGGTCCAGGGCTGGTTCTAGCCTTGTTAGAAAGAGATTGTCATGTATTATATGAGAACCGATTTTCATTTTTTACATTACTCATGGGATAACCCCTTTAAAGGGATAGTCCAGTAATTTCAAGTTATCCCCTATCTACAGGATATAGTATAACTTTGAGATTGGTGGGGTCCTGATGCTGGGACCTTCACAGATCATAAAAACTGGGAGCACCGTATCTCACAGGACCACTGAAATGAACGGAGTGGAAGGTGAAGTATGCGTACTGCCGCTTCATTTATCTCTATGGGCCTGCTGCAGATATCGGAGTATGCTGCTTGGCTATTAGTAGTAGGACTCCCCAATGCACGGAACAGATGCACAACGTTTGTGTGCAAGAGGCCTTAGTCCCTGCCCTATCTTCATGTCACCGCTGAAGCCAGTCATTGGCTGCAGCAGCACAGGTGACCAGAGATCAGAACGGGGAATGAAAGAACGGGAGCCAGCACGCAGGACCAGAGTGACAAGGAGCAGGTATGATTCTTCCAATAGGTGCATCAGTCTATGGGGAATACTGTAAGTAAAAAGTAATTTATTACTGGAAAACTCCTTTAAATTCAATTGCCCTAGGGCAGTGATGGGCAAAGTGCGGCTCTCCAGCTGTTGCAAAATTACAACTCCCACCATGCCCTGCTGTAGGCTGAAAGCTGTAGACAGTCTTTGCATGCTGGGAGTTGTAGTTTTGCAACAGCTGGAGAGCCGCACTTTGCCCATCACTGCCCTAGGGCAAATAATATACTGTATCTTTTGCTTTGTAAGACACACCTAGCATTTAGTGGAGGAAATCAGAAAAAAGTATTTTTCATCAGACCTCCAATCTTCATCAGATCTCAGCTGAAAACTCCATATCGGACCTCAGATGAGACTCCCATATCAGACCCCAATATCAGATAAAAAATAACTAAATGAACTTACCTCCAGTGCTCCACAAGGCACCACCACTCTGCACATCCAGTCGCTGTTCCTGCACTCACCGCTCCCTGTTCTTCTCTGCTGCATTGTGACCAGAAGTTGTACAGCGCCAGGTCATAGCGTGCGCACCGCGTCCTGATGCTGTACACAGTCAGCACCGGGCAGCACAGCACTCAGAGGAGACCAGGAAGCGGTGAGTACAGCTAGCGCTAGCCGCACTACACTCACTCCATTCCATACTGGAAGCACTCATTAGCATTCACTTTATAAGATGCACTGCATCTTCTAAAAGGAAAAATACGCTAATTAAAACTGCATTTTTGTTATAATATTCCAAAAACTATTGACTGTGTCCCTCACCAACCAAAATACCCCCGGGCGAAAGCACACGGAAATGCGCGTCAGGGTGGCGCCATCTCTGGCCACACGTGCCAGTGGGTGAGCTATGTTACTTGTGTTATATGTTTTAGACCGCTGACCGGCTGTATGAACTCAGACAACGCTTTGGAATGATTTATAACAAGTGTACTTTGCCCGTTACCAGTATTTATGGTACCTATGTGTATTTCTGAGTAACTTTCCAGTAGGTATTGTGTGGTGCCAGTGATGGCGCCTTTCCTTCTACCTATCCTTGTATCATGTAATTTTAACTATGTGTTACAATAAAGATTGTAGTATTTATTATACTTCATGGGTATACACTGGCTCAATTTCTAGGTTGTTTATGGTTTTTCGAGCTTATACTAGTAACCAATAGTGGGGTGTATCTGGAGCCCAACAGTACTGTCCTGTACACTAGTGACTAACCTGTTATTACACTGTTGTTGTTTTTTCTGTTTCCTTATGTTTCTATATTTGCATATATTAAAACATTTTTCTCAGCAATGCGGACACATATGAACATGGGACCAACACAGACGCCTTCAGCTGCCAAGAGCATATGTAACAGGTCAGCCAGTGTCATAGGTACAGATCTGCTGACAGGATGCCCTGTAAGTTTGTCCCAGAGGTGGGACCTGCACCTGTATGACACTGGCGGCGTATCCTAGTGATATGTCATCAGTATCTGAGATGGGAATACCCCTTTAACCCCTTGGCTACCGGAGGATTTTTCATTTTTGCGTTTTCATTTTTCTCCCCTATTTTCCATGAGCCATAACTTTTCTATATTTCTGGTCACATGCTTATCACAGCTGTATGAGGGCTTATTTTTTACGGGACAAGTTGTACTTTCTAATGCCACCATTATTTATGGCATGAAATGTAGTGGAAAGCGGGAAAAAATTCCAAATGGGGTGGAAATGTAAAAAAAACGCGGTTTTACGGGTTTTGTTCCCACAGCGTTTTGTTTCAGGCAAAACTGACCCATGCCCTTCATTCTCTGGGTCAGTACGATTAAAATGATACCCCACATATATAGTTTTTTTATGTCTAAATAGTGTTAAAAAAATGTTAAACTTTGATAACATTTTTTTTTTAAATCACCATATTCTGACTTTTTTATACTTATGTCTACTGAGCTGTTTAGTGGTTTATTTTTTGCAAAACAATCTATTCTTTTTATTGATACCATTTTGGAGCGTGCGTGACTTTTTGATCACATTTTATTAAATTTTTTTGGGTAAGAGTAGCAATGAAAAAATAGCAACTCGGCCATTTTGACAGTTTTTCCGTTACGCCATTTGCCGTATTGGAATTTGTTTTTCTAATTTAATAGTATGGGTGTTTTTGGTCGCGGTGATACCCATGATATTTATTGCTATTTTGGTATTTATTTTTTAATTATACGGAAAGGGGGGTGATTTAAACTTTTATATTTTATATATTTTTTAACATTTTTTTATTTTTTATGATCACTTTGTGTGTCATATATGATATTATTAATAATGTTTTTTAATTTTTCATTTTGGTCAATCAGGGATTTTTTAATTGGCAACGAATGGGTTAAAGATGCCATTATCACTGTCTTATGTACTAAAACATACTTCAAATGAAAACGTGCACCGCCTACGTGCTTAATACAATTAAATCACCCTCTCAGGTAATTATGTATCAGCATGGGCGTAGCTATAGGGGGTGCAGAGGTAGCAGTCGCTACCGGGCCCAGGAGCCTGAGGGGGCCCAAAGACCCTTGAGCCGCATAAGAAGACACACAAGACACTGAGGGAAGGGGGGCCCAAGCTGAACTCTTGCACCAGGGCCCATGAGCCCTTAGCTACGCCCCTGTGTATCAGGACACTTTCAAGTAAAGGCTCATGCACACGACCGTATGTATTTTGCGGTCGGCAAAACAGGGATCCGCAAAAAATACAGATGACATACATCCGTGTGCATTCCGTATTTTATAGAACGGCCATAATAGAACAGTCCTATCCTTGTCCACAATACGGACAATCATAGGACATGTTATATTTTTTTGCAGAACAAACTTTTTTGCGGTCCCATTGAAGTACCGTATGTACTCGAGTATAAGCCGAGTTTTTCAGCACAAAATTTGTGCCGAAAAACACAAACTCGGCTTATACTCGAGTCATATACTCGAGACGGAGTGGGAGGAGGAGCTGGGGGCGGGCATTTGCGGCGGGCGAGCGCAGCATGACTGACTAATGTCACGTGCCTGCCCGGCCTGCTTTATGAATGAAGCAGGCGGCGCAGGCACGTGACGTCAGTCACGCTGCGCTCACCCGCCCGGTCTGCCTGGAGTATTCAGTGCGGCATGTGAGGAGGTAAGGTATTTGAGGAGGGGGCAAGAGTAATTGAATTTTGAAACTTTACAGGAGCGGTAATGAGGGGGGGGGGGGCTGTGGATGGCACTGTTATGGGATGGGGGGGCAGTGGATGGCACTGTTATGGGATGAGGGGCTGTGGATGGCACTGTTATGGGATGAGGGGCTGTAGATGGCACTGTTATGGGATGGGGGGCTGTGGATGGCACTGTTATGGGATGGGGGGGCTGTGAATGGCACTGTTATGGGATGGGGGGCTGTGGATGCCATCCACAGATCCCCCATAACAGTGCGTCATCCACAGATACCCCCCATAACAGTGACATCCATTTCCACCTCGGCTTATACTCGAGTCACTACTTTTCCCAGTTTTTTTAGGGTAAAATTAGGGGGGTCGGCTTATAGTAAATGGTTCTGAATAAGGGCAGCAAAAAAAATGTAGGCTATTTAGGCTAAATGCACATGATCAGGATTATGTGCAGATTTTCTGCACGGATTTGCATGCTTGGTAAAATGTAGATGGAGGGGTTAAAAATAAAAAAATTAACTCACCTTATCCACTTGATCGCGTAGTTGCGATCTCTTCTCTCTTCTTCAAGCATTAGCTGCAGTCTAAAGGACCTGTGGTGACGTCACATCACATGGTCCAATCACATGGTCCATCACCATGGTAAGATGGACCATGTGATGAGCTCAGTGACATCATCACAGGTCCTTTAGCCGACAGCTAATGATTGAAGAAGAGAGAAGAGATCGGCAACTACGCGATCAAGTGGCTGAGGTGAGTTAATTTTTTTATTTTTAACCCCTTAATCCACATTTTAGGAAGCATTCTGTATTGAGAATGCTATTATTTTCCCTTATAACCATGTTATAAGGGAAAATAATAAAATCTACAGAATACTCAACCCAAACCCGAACTTCAGTGATGAAGTCCGGGTTCGGGTCTGGGTACCAAACATGACGATTTTTCCCACGCGCGTGCAAAACGCATTAAACCGCTTTGCACTCGCGCGAAAAAATCGCGCATTTTCCCGCAACGCACCCGCCTCTTATCCGGGCGTCAAACATGATGCCCGTGTGAACCCAGCCTTAGTATTTTTCACGCCGGTCTCAAGTCCCTCTGCGACGCCGTAGGAACCACCAAAGTTATGTAGAGGCGCTTCCTCAGCAGGTCATGTGACAGGCTTAACTTAGCTCTCTTGCTAGATTTAAAGGGGTTGTCCTACGAAAAGTATTCTTCAGTTTTCAAACCAGCCCCTGGATCTGAATACTTTTGTAATTGCATGTAATTAAACATTTACTATAGCCACTGAGCTATTCAATAGAATCTATCTGTATAGCGCCACCTGCTGTTTGTTCTTTTCTTTGTCCGGCTCACTGAGGAGGCCGCACATGCTCAGTTTCATCCTTTAACGGCCTCCTGAGTTGAACTTGTGATAGGTAGAGAGCTGCAGCAGAGAGGACACGCTCCTTGAGCTGCCAGCTCGATATAAATCTAGCAGAGCAATGGGGAGAGCTCAGGATCCATGTGAGGTACGGGGCTGGTTCTAGCTTTTTTAGAGTGCGGTTGTCATGTACTATGTGATGTCTGATTTTTATTTTTTACATCAGTCACGGGATAGTCCCATTGATCCATTTTCTAAGCCAAAAATTGGTGTGGAAAATGATAAATGAGCTGGGCGTACTGGCCCTCTTCCGAATAGTGGCAAGAACGGGAAAAAGTCTGTAATTTTACAGCATGTACGCCGTGCGACAAAACTTGCGACCATGTGCTCCACTGCCTCCTTTATTTCTGTGATATTTGTTTAATAAAAGCTGTTTATTTATTTTTTTAAATGTGTTTATTTTATATTTACACTTGCTTTTATTTAATTTTTTCTGCTAGATTTAGGGTCCATTCACACGTTCGTATTTCTGGCTCCGCATCCGTTCTGCAATTTTGCGGACCTATTCATTTTTAATGGGCGGTCCGCATCCGTAGTTTCGTTCCGCCGCCCCGCAAAAAAGATAGAGCATGTCCGCAATCACACAAGAATAGGCATTTCTATCATGGGCGGGCCATCTGCGGTATGCAAAAGGTGGAAGGCACATGGCCGGTGTCCGCGTTTTGCGGATCCGCGAAACGCTTACAGAGGGCTGAATGGGCCCTAACCGTGTTAGTAGGGAACTTGTATTTTTAATTATTAGGATGGAGCCTTTTCAAACAGCTGATCGGTGGGGGTTGGACTGTGATATGGATTATTTATCCTGAGGATAGGTCATCAACACCAAACTCTCAGAAAACCCCTTTAAGTGCCATGCCATATATGTCCCCTTTAAGAAATTTACAGGGGGTTATTATAATACTATTGGTTCATTCTTTTAAACAGTATAGAAGTCCACAGCCTCAGACCAGTTGTCATTAGGGAGACTACTCCCGTCAATACATGGGGTAGTGGTCATTAGGGAGACTACTCCCGTCAATACATGGGGTAGTGGTCATTAGGGAGACTACCCCCGTCAATACATGGGGTAGTGGTCATTAGGGAGACTACTCCCATCAATACATGTGGTCATTACGGGGACTAATCCAGTCAGGAAATGGGGTAGTGGTCATTAGGGAGACTACTCCCGTAAATACATGGGGTAGTGGTCATTAGGGAGACTACTCCCATCAATACATGAGGTAGTGGTCATTAGGGAGACTACTCCCGTCAATACATGGGGTAGTGGTCATTACGGGGACTAATCCAGTCAGGAAATGGGGTAGTTGTCATAAGTGTGACTACTCCAGTCAGTACACAGGGTGGTTAAGGGGACTAGTCATCATTAGGGAGACTATTCCACGTAATAGAAGTTGTAGCCATCATTAGGGTGACTACTCCAGTCAAGTCATTGGGCAGTCGTCATTAGGGTCACTACTCCAGTGAGGACATGCGGTGACCATCATTTGGGGGACTACTCCAGTTAATACATGGGGGGTTGTCATAAGGGAGACTACTCCAATCAGGACACGTTAGTTGTCATTAGGGGGACTACTCCAGTCAGGAAACGGAGCAGTCATCATTAGGCCTCATGCACACGAACGTTTATTTTAACCGTTTACGGGCCGTTTTTTGCGTTCTGCATATAGAACCATTAATTTCAATGGGTCCGCAAAAAAAAAAACGGAATGTTCTCCGTATGCCTTCTGTTTCAGTATTTCTATTCCGTTCAAAGATAGAACATGTCCTGTTATTGTCCACAGAACGGACAAGGATAGTGCTGTTCTATCAGGGGCCAGCTGTTCCGTTCAGCAAAAAAACGAATGCACACGGACGTCATCCATATTTTTTGCGGATCCATTTTTTGCAGACCGCAAAATACTGAAAAAGCCATACGGTCGTGTACAATAGACCTTAGAAGGACTACTCTGGTCAGTACACAGGATAGTTGTCAGTGAGGGGACTACTACTCCAGTCAGTACACAGGATAGTTGTCAGTGAGGGGACTACTACTCCGGTCAGGACACAGGATAGTTGTCAGTGAGGGGACTATTACTCCGGTCAGGACACAGGATAGTTGTCAGTGAGGGGACTACTACTCCAGTCAGGACACAGGATAGTTGTCAGTGAGGGGACTATTACTCCGGTCAGGACACAGGATAGTTGTCAGTGAGGGGACTACTACTCCAGTCAGGACACGGCCGCGCGCCACATTGTAATTCCACTCAGACATCCATCTCCGCCGCCCCGTCGCCTTCGTCCTACGGCTCCACCCCCTGAGCGTCAGCCAATCAGAAGGCGGGCTGTTGTTGCCTGTGCAGGAATTTGCATATGAATGCGTTTCAGCCAATGGGAGCGGCCGTGCTGGTTAACATGCACCTTGGCTCATTAACATGTGGAGCAGGCTGCGTGCGGCGCCAGGAGGGGAGCGGAATGGCTGAGGCAGTTACATTGTGGCCGTAGTATCGGTCCGGGCGCTGCGGCCGGACGAGGAGGAGGAGGCGGCCTCCCTCTTGTTTGTTTTGCGATTCCCTGTGAGAGAGAAGTGCGCGCTCCGGGGGCAGCGCTGTAAATTGTCGCACGGACACAACCGGGGGCTCTGGCTGCTGCTGCTGCTGACGAGGATGACGAGCCGTCCCGGGTGGCTCTGGGCGCCGGGCGCCTTTCTGCTGCTGCTGCTGCTGTGGGTCTCCCCTTCCTCAGGTGGGCCCAGCGGGGTCTCCTCGCCGCCCCCCTGCCCGCTGCCCTGCCGCTGTAACGCGGAGAGAGGAGTGGACTGTTCCGGGAGAGGACTGGTCGCGGTACCGGAGGGTCTGAGCGCCTTCACCAACATGCTGTAAGTATGGCAGGTAGTGAGCTGGATCACACCATGCGATTCTGCTGCGATTCGCACTTGCAGGAATGAGTGCAGTGGGCACCACTTCAGTGCACTGCAATGGGGCAACTTTATACACAAATGTCAAAAGTCACATTGTACTACCTGATTTGTAGAAGGTCCACATGGCAGATGTTAGCAGGGAAGTTGCTGTTGATGGATCTGCAGTCATGACATCTGCCGGACCGCCCATAGAACTCAATGGAAAGGTATAGTCCCCTGTTTATCCCAGTTGTGGGGCTCAGCCCGATCCTCCGGTTCCGTCCACCTCCTATTGGATCAGGTCCCGGCAGACTTCATTTTCCTTGCCTGAATTGGTCGCCGGACTCCTGGGGTACCCCCCTGTCCGCCGTACCCCCCGGTGACACTGACCCGCGCGGTCTTCTTGGCTCCTCGCCTATTGTTTACCATGGGATACAATGTATCAAGACTGCGTCGTCTTCAACCTGCCGGACCAGCTTGTGTTAAACTACAACTCCCAGCATGCCCCCCCCCCATTTAAAGGGGACGTAGATGCCAAGTGGGTCCAAATCTGAGAGGTGCAAAGATATTAGGAAACGCAAGTCCTTGTTAACCATGTGTATTCCGTCCTAGCCTAAACCTATCGTGTGTGTAAGGTGCTGATCTGACGGGTCAAACGATTGCCGTCTATGGCCCCCAAAGCCGGGGCGAGGGTCGTGTGGGTGCCAATAGGGGAGAATTGGGTGCTCGGAGATGCTTTTGTAACATTTTTGGCAGACTATTCAGCGATCCGGCTCAGGAGATTTATTATTATTTGTATGGTGTCCTCTTTGTGGCACCCGATGTGTTCGGCTTTACACCTTCCACTGGGGTTGGCGGTCTGATGTAGTGGTGCCGTGTGTGCGCTGCAGAGTGCTGGGTCACCTGTAGTGTGTGAGTTGTGTTTGTGCTCGCCATCAGTCTTTCACCTGAACCGTGTGGCCCCGCGGAGTAGTCGGAGCCGTGACCGGGATCTCTTTAGAACACGATATTGTTGAAGTCCTTCTGCAATTACCCCCGCTGACCCCGCTTCCCACCCAGTTGCTGTGCAGGTGGTCACTGCAGCCAGTCCTGTAGATGTGGACACAGTCCTGTAGGATTCGGGCGGCGGATTTCACAACAGAAATTCTGCCCCGGAGAACGCACGTGTTACTTGCAGTTTTCGGTGCATTGCAAAAGGGTAAAATCCGCGTAAAAAAAACGCACATAAAGAACGCACATTCCGCATGCTGCGGCAGTTTAGTTTCAACATGGGGAAAAAACGAAGTGTACTATCATCTACTTTCCATTACCGTAGGAGAATCTGCCCCGTAGGTCATGTACATTGTATTCTACGAGATTTTAAAATCTGCAGCATGTCAATTTTTTTTTCTTTTTTTTCCTGACCGGATTTCATGCAGATTTTCTCCATTCAGTTCAATGGGGAGAGGAAAATCTGTACCAAATCTGCATGGAAATCCACGGCAGCTGATGCGCGCTGTCCACAAAGATTGTCCTGCGGATTTCATCCTGGTCGTCTGCATTTAGCCTTGGGTTATGTTCACACAAATTATTATTATTATTATTATTTTTGTTTTGGGTGGTTTTTCAGCTTCCCATTCACTGCAGTGGGAGAATCAGTGTGGATTTAACCCAAGATAAAGTATCGCTTTTTGTCCACGCTGAAAAAAAAACGGAAGTTCTACCTCCCATTGAAATGAATGAGGGGCTTCCTAGAGGTGTTTTTGGTGCGGATTCCGCATGAAAAACAGCGCTAGAAAATGTCTACCTGCACACACGTGTGGGCTGACTTCCACATGAATTTCTGTGTGTTTCCACGCCAAAGACCGCGTGTGTTGCTTTCGCTTTTTGGCCCGGGTCTAAAGCGGTTTTGCCGCACGTCTCGGCCCTTTGATGAAAAGGATGAAATCTGCACAAAGAATTAACGTGCAAAAGTTTTCGAAATCCGCACTTGAGGTCAATTTCCGCACGGTAGGAAAAAGCAGTGTGCACTGGAGACTGTCCGGTCTCGTACACTTTGCTGGTGCCGTATGACGCTCCGTTTTTCTGCCCAAGGAAAAAGCGTGCGTAATCGGCCACGTGGTCTTAGAGGGGAGCTGGAACACCCTGGGAGTCGGTGACCCAGTGATCGCTGGATGAATGTTCTAGTCATCCATAAATTGAGGCTCTGTTCACACTGAGTTTGAGGCATACAGTAAAGTTTGCCACCCCCCAACTTTTAGTCGTACACTTTAGGTATGGCATTTTTTTGTTGAGTTTGTTAAACGAAACACCTCCCAAAAAAAAAAAAATAATAATAATGCACTATAGACTTTATAACATCTAAAAAAATACCAGAATAACTGCATTTATTTTTTATTTAACTTAAAATATTTATTTTTTGGGAGTGTTGTTTCCAAACAGTGTGTTTGACCATTAACATTTTGTCGTGGTTCGTGGTTTTCTCCCTATAGAGAGGGTGTGAAGACGCCTCAAAAAGGGCTACCGGCACACGTTGCGGATTACGCACGCTTTTTCCACTCTGATTCTGCGATAAAACTGCAGCGTCCTACATGGCGACGTGAACGAGATCAGACAAACCTCCTGTACACTCTTCGCAATCTGCGGCATGTCACTTGTTTGTGTGATTTTTAGTTGTTGTGTTTTTGTTTTTTTTCTGTCCTCATGCTTTATTTTGCATCTCCCCTTCTCTTGGCCAAAGGGAAGAGTTGTTTGTCCGACAGCTGTGTATATGACCAGCCTTAGAGCTGTGGATCAGACGTGGGGTGGCGCGGGTCCACCTTGTGGCCGTCCAGTCAGCTGATCCTGGGAAATGTCGTTCCTCTGAGCCGCAGAGGTTTGTCGAGGAAGGCTGAGTGTGATTTGACAAGTGATTTACTACTATGACATGTTCTTGAGGCATTTTTATCTCCCGTGTCAGTTCACTTCCTCAGGTACTGTAAGCGTGCACCTATAAAGGTTTCGTCTTGTCTACTCGCCTATAATGCACATATAATTCAACCACCGCTGTCGGCTCTACCATGGTGTAAACCGTCATTGCTTGTAGAGTAGTCGCACAGTGAAAAATGCAACAAAAAGCAGTGTTTTTGCAATAAAAAACAAAAAAGTAACATTTTTCTGGCCCTGATACCACCCTCGTATCTTGACCTGAACTTGTGCCATGCTAGCTTGGACTTGCTGGGTCCACCACTGATCTCCATAACATCTCTTGTCTGCCCGTGGGGTCTACAGAAGGCCATTGTGCAGTGACCATGTCTGTTCCTCTGTCCACCCATTGAGGAGCCATTAGGACCACCGCATTGGTGCTGAGGAGAACAGTCCACCGCGGACTCCAGTGTTGATACCATTCTTATAGTGCTGGTTCTTCCCTTGATTTATTACGGCTGGAGGACGTTTTGGTAGAAGGAATGGTTAGTAGACCTGAGTGAATGTCCTTGGGTGAGGAATGCGTTATGGTTGGAAGCTGAGCCGTTATCTATACAAGACGTAGCAGAGCTTTCTTCAAGGATGTTCCCGAGCGTGCATCTTCGTGGTCAGCTGTCTTCTGTACCCTACTCTAGCGATAAATGAGATCAGTATGAGCTTTGTTCCTTACTCCAGATGTGATACAGGTCAACGGTTTGGCAGGAGGGGGATTTTTTTCTTCTTCTTTCTTCCTTTGCTTTCCAGTACTAGCAGTCTTAATTATCCTGTGGTTTTTGCTCTTTTCAGCCCGGTAATGTAAATTCAGACTCTATTAAATAGAAACCTAAACGACGTTGCTATTTTTGCGTATTATAATGAAGCTACGGATTTAGCCGCACAAAAGACGGTTCGTTTCAATCTATAATTGGGTGGAAAGTCATCTGGCGCTATTATCGGCGGCTCTTATATGGGATTTAATGCTATAAACTAGAACTTTGGTATAATCTGTGTTTGATTTGACCAAATTGTGGAGCCTCCAATGCGACTATTATTCTCCAGAAATTCGGTGACTGGAAATGTTCTTCTATTGATTGATTTCTCCCCTGACCACCCGGCAGCCATCTTACTGAGGACTTTCTTCCAAAAAGTGTAGCCTAGTGTTTCCTAAGGACATTTTATGCCTCCTGAGCCGGAATAAAATGAGTCGCAACCCCCATTGTATCTTCTCCAGTGCCCGGTATAATAAGGGTACTTTTACACTTGCGGCAGGACGGATCTGGCAGCCTGAATAGCCTGCCGGATCCGTCCTGCCGCAAGTGTAAAAGTACCCCAAGTTGGCTACTATCTTCAAAATGCTCAGGTGCTTTACCTGTAGCCTAAAACTTTTGCAATGTCTGGCCAACCTGCAGGTTTTTTTTTTTTTTTTTTTTTTTTACAATAGGGGTCGCCCCGTGATCAACATTTACCACCTATCCAGGGGATAGAATAGAAGAATGGAGATCCCTAGAATGGAAGGGGGGACAGAGCAAAGACCACTTGCCCACCCTCGCCTCAAGGCCTCTGATGCTCTGCTTGGCTTCCTCGATGTCGGCGTCCGGTTTGACATTGCTGCAGCCCATCACTGGCCACAGTGGAGACCAGATACCCTTGCATTATGTGACAATTTGTCAGGCCGTAAGGGGAGCCGGTCAACACCTTGGCCAGTAATTGGCTGTGATAATGGCAAAACGGATGTTGACATCGAGGGAGCCAAGCAGAGCATCGCAGGCATGGAGGCCGGTGCGGGGAAGCAGTTAAGTCATCTTTCCTTTTACAGGTCCGACCACATAGGGTGGTGAATCTTTCACACCCCCTTAAACAGTTCAAACTTTTTTTTTTTTAAATAACCCAAAGCGGGAACGTCACTTTCGTTCTGATGTGAAAGCTCTTGGTGCAGTCATCCAGCCCTCACCACCTTGGATCCAACCTATTTATCCTGCTTTTATTCTTTACCTTGCCGTGTGTGGTCTCGACTTGACTTCTTTTTTTGTCGTATTGCTTCCCCCTGGTAGCGGGTCAGTTTAATCAGCACTTTGTATACAATGGCAATGGTTTTAGCACCAGGGATTTTCTGGCTTTTCTAGAAAGCCTCTGCAACAAAAGGCCGACGCGAAGAGCGACCTTATGTAACTGCCTGTGTGTCCTACCAAACGCTTTTTATATCTTGGCGACTTCTCAGACTTTTGGTTGAGGAATTTCCAGGTAAACAAGCAAGCAGCAACAAGTCGGGGCACTCGTACGATCTGCAAGCGTAGATTCACATCAGTGTGCACCCGGGAGACTGAACTCACCGGGTTATTTAGTCTCGTGCTTTCATGTTCGCTGTTTTCTCTGCGGTTTTTGTGTCTTCGGCCAGAAGCTACTATAGAGGCGGTTGCAGAGATCCCACTACACAGATCACGTGTTCGGCTGTGCCGCCTAGGAGTCGTTGAGGTACGGTCACCCGTGGCTGATACACTGGATTTTCTACATTGGAATTGCATGTGGAAAATCCACAATGCTGGGGTGTGTCCAGATGGCACAGATACACGTTGGAATAATCTGACGCGGAATCCGATGGTGAAGCCCAGATTTCTGATTGTTTTGCAGTTTGCCACAGATCCACCTGATAACTCTGCCTCTTCAATCCACATGCAGACCTCACCTGCCGTCGCTACGTGGAAAGAAGACTCGTGTCGGCTTTTTTCCGTGTGTTATGTGGTTTTAGAAACAACAGGTGGAAACATCTGTGCCACGTAAAGTACACTGCAGATGCCCATTAGTGGTACCTGCCCCTGAGTTCATATTTACGAACAGAAATTTAGCGCAGATTTCTGTGCAAATTTCACTGCATTTCTGCAGCAAATCGGCATCGGCCTTATGCTTTCCGCAAAAATGCGGATCAGTTTTTTCGCGAACAGTTAAACATATCCGCAAAAAAATGGATTGAATTCCGTTTTTTGCTGATCTATAGACTTCCATAGGGCCATGTCCTGATTTTCACTGACAAGTAAAGGACATGTTTCAATTTTATTTTTGTTTTTTTGCTGAGCCATGCAATGGAAAAAAAGGCCTCATAGAAGTGAATGGGACAGCATCTAATCCGCAAAAAAACGGATCCGCATTTTTGGGGACAGCATACGGCTGTCTGAATGAGCCCTAACTTCGAATGTGATGAGGTTTTGCCGTAGATCTCGCCTTTTGCATTGCATCGACATCCTGTGGATTTCAAAAGCCGCACGACAGGTCAATTTACCCACGGAATAAAAAGTGTTTTTGAGGGTTGTGTGATCTCATACGCTTTGCTGGGACTGTAGTGCGCTGTGGTTTTTCTGCCTGACAATCCGCCTGGAAAAACCGCATGTAATCCACAGCGTGCGCGGGTACCCTGAAAACGGAAGTCCGAATGGGGAAAGTCTGTGACCATGCCCTAATCCAGCAGTAGCAAAGTGGATGCAGTTTAAAAAATAATCTCGCCCAAATCACAAAATGGTCGTGATAATGAGAGCTTATGCTATGAATTCCTCTACAAAATCCTCACTGTTTTCTGCTGGGAAAGTCGGCAGGACCCAAAAAGTGCCACGTCCTACAGCCGTCTGATAACCCAGAATATTTTATAACCTGGCACCTATTGGGTTTCTTTATGTTTCTACGGCCTCCTCTAAATCCGATGCGTTGCAAAAGCTGCTTCTCTTCGCAGGCAGGTGCAAATTTCCAGTCGCCTGCCAATGAGTTCTCTTGCGTCACCATCACTTTTTGATAGGAAAGCCAAACAATGGGGCACAAGATGCCACGAAGCTTATGCAACCGCTGCTGTGCCAGAGGCAAACTTGCCACCCAGGTGTTACAGACCTGTCTGGATCAGGTTTAATACCTCACACGGTTTTGTACCTTTTCCCTTGAATTGTCCTATTGCACAAAGCTGCCTTTGAATTTGTTTTTTTGGTGTCCATAAAGGACTGGTCCAGTTTATGATTGCACATTTGGCGCCTCTTCTTGGAGAGGTCCTGATCTTGGATGTCATTTGTTAGTAGAAGACGGCTACAAATGGGAACAATAGTGAAGATACGGCAGATGTTCATGTCATGGGAGTTTGAAGTGGATTTTGACTGGTATTTTCCACCGAAATCCGCATCCCGCTGCTTTCAGTGGGAAAACCGCCTTGCAGTTCAGACCACTGAGATTTTGAAATCCATGTCGGGGACCACATTGGGCTCCCAGACGCAGAGTAACCTCAACGAGTGTGGCTGATCTGCTATGATCCGTGGCATGTCAACCTGCAAATCCACCGCTGATATACGGCGAGATCCACGGTGGAAAATTTCTGCCGCATTTAGACTTAAGGCGGGTTTTCACAGGCCGAGCTAAAGCCGATTGTCGAGAAGGAAGCGTCGCTTCCTGACCATCGGCTGCTCCTTCAGTGAAGGAGATCGCCGTATTTACATGCAGCGATCACCTCGACAGTATGAGAAGGAGGGGTCACTATTGCAAGCGCTCTTCCTCATACAGGATCATACAATGAAAGAGCGTTTTGCTCATGCATCGTGTGGTCTGCTGCACCTTTTACATGGGCAGATTTTGAGGAATGTTCATTCCCGATAATCTGTCCGACTCTTGAGCTGTGTAAATGTAAATCGACCTTTAGACCTTAGAGCTCAGTTATTAGGTCGCCTGCCTGACACCGCTGTGGAGATAAACCGTTGTCTGTATCTGAGGACAACCAGCAGAGGTTTGGAAACAGTAATGAAAAATACAAGTTGTGGTCTTATGAATGTTGACTGAACCCACTGATATCTAATCTGTATTAGGGTGTCCCGACTCTGCCCTGATAGCAGATGTTATTGGGGGGGGAGGGGGGGTTTCGGCTGTGTTGGGTCGCCGGATGCCTGATCCTTTTGGCCTCAAGGGAGGTATCCCACCACTAGCGGATTCTTTCTCTCCCCCATGGAGAACACATGCACACTTCACCATGTATGGTGGGGTTTTAAAGGGTCCTGAAAAATATTAATATTATTGAGTGAATTTCATATTTTGAAATACGTTCACGCGTCATTTGGTGTTAAAAACAGAATTGTGTTATGGATTCTGTTACCACGGACCATAACGCAATTCTATGACGGAATGCCTTTGCAGGCATTCCGTTATTCATTCCGTCATAATAGAAGTCTACGGGCTGCAAAACGGATCCGTCCCGTTTCCATTACCTGCATAACGGAAACGGGACAGAGCCGCTATGCAGGCCATAGACTTCTATTATGACGGAATGAATAACGGAATGCCTGCAAAGGCATTCCGTCATAGAATTGCGTTATGGTCCGTGGTAACAGAATCCATAACACAATTCTGTTTTTAACACCAAATGAAGCGTTAACAAATTATAAAACATGAAATTCGCTCATTTTTCTAATTTTATTTTTAATTTTTTTTGCAACATGGCCCCAGAAAGTGAATATTCATGCTTCTGCTTCATGCTGCTCAGATGGTCCTCGCTGCTTCCACTGTGTCCATCTTCTGGTCCTGGCACTGTTTAAATCCGGCTGGCCATGGGTATGATCCCATGCCCCGCTGAAGCCAGTCATTGGTTGGAGCAGTGCATGTGACCATGGCCAGCCGGATATAACCAGTGCCAGCACTGGAAGATGGCATGGAGCAGGTAAAGATGAATCTTCAGGGGCCATGCTTCAGGAACTTTTCAAAAAAAAAAAATTTTTACTGGCCCAAACTATGTAAGTGTATGACCATCTTTAGGCCTCATGCACACGACTGTATGTATTTTGCGGAACGGAACAGCTGGCCCCTAATAGAACAGTCCTATCCTTGTACGTAATGCGGACAATAATTAAACATGTTCTATAATTTTGTGGAACCGAAACGGAGTAACTGCCGTTTTTTTGCGGACCCATTGCAATGAATGGTTCCGCATTAGGTCCGCAAAAAACCCCCAGAATGGACACGGAAAGAAAATACGTTTGTGTGCATGAGCCCTTAATCAAAACTAGCAGCTTCGCCATAGGTGGGGGGGTTTGGCCTTATGTAGTGTGGGGTCTTACCTTAACCACGACTTTCTAGTGACAAGACTCCCGTAAATTTGCAACCCGTACCCAGCAGTATTCATTCAGAACATAAAAATTGCAGCCATCTTTGCACACGACCTTGGTCTCGATCTGTTGTGGATAAAATCGCGTTGTGCTGGTACACGGTGTCTTAGTCATTTATTCGCGCGCTTATGATGAGGGCGATTATAAGCCTTTTGAACTGTTGTTGAGTTTTGTGAGCAGATCTGTCATAGTAAATTGCCGCTTTCATCTTTTACGTTGCTTATAACAGGTGGAGACGAGCCATGACCAGGGGCTGTCCGGGCACCTCTGTCCATGGATGGCTCAGGGTGGGTTTAAAGCGCTCGTACGGTTGGTTGATGCAGGCGTTGTCTTTTTCTCTAGGTTTTTATTTGATGTGCGACGCGGCGTTAGAAACGATGGCTCATTTACTCCAATGTAATCCCTCGCCCCAATAGGGGGAGGCTCAAAGAGACTGGAGCTAGTGTAGAAGCAGCCAATCGTATTCTTTCTTTTTGAAATTAGAGCTGCAATCCGATTGGTTGGGTGGATGCTCCTCTTTTTGTCTCTAATTGATCAAAATGATTGGCTTTGACCTGAAATGTTCCAAACTGACCTATTTTATCAATCGCTTGCGGGCCTGGGATTGGGGATGTGAATGGAAGGCCTCCTGTGATGGGGAAACGTCAAATATTTATTCCTGAATTTGCGTGTCCATTGGGGTCCAATCACAAGTCCGCAAGTGTTTTGTGGTCCGCAAAAAACACGGAAACTGGCCATGTGCGTTCCGCATGTTACGGACCGCACAAGGATGGGGGCACTACGAATGCGGACAGCACACTGCGTGCCGTCCGCATCTTTTGCGACCCCATTGAAATGAAGGGGTCCGCAGCCGTTCCGCAAAATTGCAGAACAGACGTGGACCCATTCATACGGACATGAGAATGGACCCTTGTTAGGGTTTTTAGGCCGGCTATACATGTGAGAACCTAAAGTCCTGCAGTTTTCACGTTGTATGAATTGGAAGTCAAGCCAGCGCTACCCTTGTGATCTCTCGTGCAGGGACCTGGTCCGCAAACAATCCGCAAAGGTGAAAATAAAAGCCTCAATCTTTATTTGGCTTCATGTAAAAAAATACATCTCCACATGGGAAGCGGTAATGAATCCAATGCGTTTTGATCTAACCGATCTTGGCGATGGTCATCTTTTCCTTAGTTTTCACATTGGCTACTAGGCCTAAAATACGTCTCTTGAGAGCAGCCGCATGGGCCATAGACACGATGGACAGGAGCTGACCATATTGACTTCTATCGGAGAGTTTTAGGCATGCTCTGTGACCTGTGCAGAGGTCAGGAGGGAGTAGATAAGCTATGAGATCACCTATTGTGAATGGTGGATCCTGTGTTATATGTAATCCTGCCTGTAATGATGTGATGGCCACTGAAAAGGGACATGTACAGGACAGGGACGCTCAACGTATTAAATATAGCGACCTGGAAAATGAAAGCAAAAATCGCGAAAAATTCTAATTAACACAAATGCGATTTAAACCATAGGTCTTTTTTTTTTTTTTTTTTTTGGGCTGATGCATTCCCTTTAAGACTGTTACAGTTCCGCGTCTCATTGTTTGGGTTCTATTCACCTAAGATGCTATTTGCTGTCTTTTTCTCCCCATTAGCATCTTGGTTACACATGAATGCTTCGAGCCAGTCCCTCAGTAGGAGGCTTATGTGGCTTTGCATTCAATAGGCATCTTGTTGACAAAGCAAACATATGGGATATTTCATTGCTGCCCGTGCTGGCAGAGCGTGGGACTGGACGGGACGCAGCACTCCACAAGGAGGTCTGAACCTGCCATTTAGATTGTGGTAGAAGCAGCTTCGGCCTGCGTGCAGGACTTTTTTATTTTATTCCCTCTAAAATAATGAAAACGGCTAAAACGGGTGCAGAACTGATGCTCAAATCCGTGTTTTTTTGTTTGTTTTTTAACAGGTTCCGTTTTTTTCTTTTTCCGTTCTTCTGATCCATCAGAAGAACAGAAAAATAAACAGTGTTGTGAACTCGCCTTTACACGTGTGAAGTGTTGGCTTGTCCTGCGCGGTGCTGACGCCGAAATCCATGTGAACAGACCCTTAACGTCTCTACAGCTTCCATTTGAACCAAAGTTAAAGTCAGACCATGTGTCCGGTTCCATTCCCTCCAGTTTGCTGATTAGCACCTTGCGTTTGTGTCCAGCCATTTATTTTCTCGCTTTGTGTCACTGTCATGTCCAGACTGTTGTCAAACGCGTGAAGGTAACCTCCGCTGTGGGAACTACAGCATATGGCTGCAGGTTTGGCGCCATTGTTTGCTTTGTGGAGACCTTACTGAGGTTGCACACCATGCATTGAGCAAACTGTTAATCTTTCACTCGGGTTTAGTAGGACAAGTGTTTGGAAGCTTTCCCCGGGCTCCCAGAATGCTCCGCGTGCAGATTTCTGCCCAAGTTGTAGACAAGGTTGGAGTGGAGCTTGTGTGTCTGGTATCTGATGTGTAATCATTAATTTCCTCGTGGTGATGTCTCGCTGCAGTCAGGAGAATTGCCTGCTCCGGTGAATAGTTTCATACAGCGTTTGGTCGGATTGTGGACCAACCGCAAGTTAAGTGATCGGAACGCTATGTAAAGAAAAATAAAAAATGTATGAATATACCACGATTCAATTCAATACCTCAGCCGTTTACTTTCAGTGAATGGAAACATTATCACTTTCATCCAGAGAGCAAAGTCTGTGCGCATCATGTCTAATGTGCCCCCCTCAGTGTGTCTGTCCCGTTAATGCCCTCTCACGGTAGGTTTGCACCTTAGTACCCACACACAGTAGTTATGCCCCCTCACTGTAGTTATGCCCATTTGATACCCACTCTAGTAGATATGCCTCCTCACAGTAGTTTTGCCTCTTAGAGCCCACTCACAATAGGTTTGCCCCCTCACTGTAGTTATGCCTCCACGATGCCCCCTCACAGTAGTTATGCCCCCTCACTGTAGTTATGCCCATTTAAAAACCCACTCTAGTAGAGATGCCTCCTCACAGTAGTTTTGCCCCTTAGAGCCCACTCACAATAGGTTTGCCCCCTCACTGTAGTTATGCCCCCTCTCAGTAGACTCTATTCAAACCAAGCTCTCTTCAGAGCCTCCGTCGGCAGTTCTCTCACCTTTTTGTAGGCAAGAATAGCTCAAGATGCCATGCTGTTCTTTCTATGAAAACGATGGACCCCACGAATGCAACGTACACCCTGGTGGACCATGAAAGGAGCGCTTAACCTTTGTTATTGGAAAAACGAGGGTACAGAAGTGCCGCTCAGAGAACTCTGGCTTTTTTGTTCTTCAACTTGTAGAGGAACCCTTCCTCCGAGGTCATCTTTCATTGGCCTTCAGCTTGCAAACTACCCCCGAGAATTTTTTTGGTTTACCCTTGAAACCAATAAGTCAGAGTTTTTATGTTTCTAGAGCAGTTTTGGGGGTTACAGGCTGAGCTCTGGTTGGTTGCAGCAGACAAAAGGACACTTCATCTGGGTCAGTTTTTATATTTGAGGCCCATCATGTAGTTGGGAACTGGAAAGGCAAATGGAACGAGGCAGCATTTACCTCCCTAACCCCCATTACCATCACATCTCCTCTCCACGACTTGGTGAGAGATTTCCTCACAGTAATTACCTTCCCTGCCCTTTGGCCTTTGTAACATTTGTTTGGAGAAACTTTGTTGCTCGGTGAGCATTTCCAAACAAGGCAGCGCCTCGAGCTGTCCCCGGGACGTGATTTATGCCTCTGACAAAGTGCGTTGGGCCTCCCTGCCTCACATACACATTCTGCACCAGCTTGTAAAGTTCCCTTTGTGAGCAGAACACAAGCGAATCAATTTTAGTCAAATATCTACTGAGGGCAAACACCGAATAACTTTGTTTCATTGGGTTGTCACAAATGTTTCGCTCCCTGCAACGTCGTCTGAGGCCAATCAAATTTTTATGGCGTCTTTTTTTTCTGGGGGGGTTGGTAGTGGTTGGCACCGTGCCAAAGGCAGACTTAATGTATGGTTCACAAGACGGCGATTGTAGGGTTCTGAATACGAAATGGCTCTCTGGCTCAGTAAGGGCTTGGTTTCTTTTTTGCAAAATTTTAGGCATTTTACTGATATTTTAGTGCCATTTTATACACGTGTACATGCTAGCTGTAAATTTAAAGTAGTCTCTAGCCGCACATTCCTCTTTGCCCAGAAGGTCTGGCTGATCCTAGCGATGACTGAGCCTCTTTCGAGTCATTTTATTCTTCCTCTGCTGTATTTTATCAAGCGTTGTCGATTTTTGTAATGGCTGAAAGCGTTAGTACTGAGCTGTGTGAAATGTGACGGCAGGCTTCTTCTACTTATAATTAGCATATTTCTGGTTTCTCGGTTTTACCAGAACCCACTGAGGGGTCAATCTGGGCTAAATCGTGTCTCGCCCATTCGTCCTAGACCCTTTCCAGTTAGTTATGGGAGGTACTGAGCAGAAACGAGCTCCTTTTGAAGGGAATGTGCCAAGTTGATAAGTTATTTAGCTTTATAAGTTGACTAGCTGATCTTTGAGGGTCCAACCACTGGTGGTACCAGTGATCAAGATGAGGGGTCTATTCCCCCGTTCTGCATGCGCACTGCCTCTCCATTCCTTCTTCATGGGAGCGGCGGAGATAGTCCAGCGCTGTACTCTGCTACTCCCATAGAGAATTAATTGACTGTCAGTGCGCACGCATCTAACAAGGGAACCGGACACCCATTCTTGTGCAGTTGGACCTGCAGGAATCGGGTAGTTATGTCCTAACCTAAGGATAGGGGATAACCTATAAACTTGGCACAACCCATTTAAGGGCTCATGCACACGACCGTATTTTCTTTCCGCTTCCGTTCCGTGTTTTTTTTTTTTTTTTTTTTTGCAGACAATATACGGAACCATTCACTTCAATGGGGCTGTAGAATATACGGAAGTTACTCCGTGCGCATTCCGTTTGTCCGCATGGCCGTTCCGCAAAAAAGTAGTGCATGTCCTAGTATTGTCCGCAAATGACGGTCCGAGGCCCCATTCAAGTCAATGGGTCCGCAAAAAATACGGAACACATCCGTAGGTCATTCGTATTTCGCGGATCCATACTGTAGAAATGCTATTACCAGCCGATATTGCTCATGTGTTTGGTGATAAGTTACTGTTTCAGTATACGATCCACAAAAAACGGATCAAATACGGATATGTTTTGTGCAATAATGGATCGGAAGAGGACTTAAATTAGAGGGGGAAAAAACTCAGATACTGAACAACGGATCCGTGAAAAACGAACCGCAACGGTCGTGTGCATGAGCCCTAACTTTGTGTCGCAGGCTGAACCAGTTTTGAGAAGAATGGAGAGTTTCAGTGATGTGATCAGGTGGTGCGGACCTGAGGAATTACATTCATCTAAAGGCCGAGTCCAGATTTGTGTTTTTGTGTTTTTTTTTTTTAAATTAATTTTACTTTTATTGTGTACACGATCTGTTCCTTCGTTCTGACTGCTGGTTCTCTAGTCGGGTAGTAAACAGTCACTGACTTGCGTTTTACAATGCTGTTTTCTTGACGAGGATATAAAATGTATCTGGAGTCTCGCACCTTTGACTCCATGGTCTGGATGGTGACTCGGTGGCTGCTCGTTCTTGAGCAGTTTGTGAACAAATGGACAAACAAGTTGTATTGAATGCACATGTGTATTCAGGCACAAGTTCACAAGGTGTGTCCAGGCATTTCTGGCATCTGCCGGGCTGGTTATTGATGAGCTTTCTGCTTATCTAAGGGTAGATTTGTAAGAGCAGGGCTTCACCAGGACCTTGTCCATTTCTCAGGAAGAAAGGTATTCTGTTCATCTTAAAGGGAATGTGTAATCCGAAAGTGACCTGCTGTTGAAATCACTTTTTTATGTTTAACATTTTTAATTATCATAATTCTTGATCATTTTAATTTTCCATGTCACTTTTTCTATTTATTTTTTATCTAAAACCAAAAATCCTGCAGTTTTTTGCACTGGCCACTATGTCTAATAATTGGCGCCACTTCTTGGTTTGTACAGATCACTTTACTGCAGTTAAAGGCCCCATTACATCACTAGATTACCGCTAAGATGATTGCTATCGAGCGTTCCTAGTAATGCTCATTAGTGGTCATCTGGCAGTGCAATACTACCGCCGATTACCCAATGAAAGACGAAATGCTCGTTAATCGGGATCTTTTAGCATGTTTAAAAATCCTTGCTTGCTGGCGGCAGATTGCTCCGTGTAATGGGCGCTCTGCTGCCGGCAAGCGATGATAAGTATAAGGACGGGCAGTGGCATTAACGATGGCTCATGCACACAAACTTATTTTCTTATGGCTCATGCACACAAACTTATTTTCTTTCCGCGTCCGTTCAGTTTTTTTTTTTTTTTTTTTTTGCGGACACCTTTGAAAAGTTATTCCGTGTGCATTCTATTGCCCTATGTCCATTCCGCAAAGAATAGAACATGTCCTATTATTGTCCGCATCACAGACAAGGATAGGACGGTTCTATAGGGGCCAGCTGTTCCGTGAAATACTGAATGCACATCCATATTTCTTGCAGATCCGTGTTTTGCGGACTGCAAAATACATAAGGTTGTGTGCATGAGCCCTTATATTGAGGAGGAGATCGATGCATGTAATAGCAGCGGTCTCTTTTTCTAGCGAGCAGACGATTTCTGGAGGGAACCTACCATCCTGGCAATCACCCGGATGATCTGTCAGCGTGATAGTGCCTTCATTTATTCTAATCCTGCCTGTAATAGTATCACCTCTGTGTATAGATAAGACAGGATCCACCATTCACTACAGGGGGTTGCCAGATCTTATCTATTCTTTCTTTGTACAATGACCTCTGCACAGGGCACAGAGCAGGCCTAGAAAACTCTCCCGTAGAAGTCAATGAGGTCCCCGTCTGACCATTGTGTGTATGGTCCATGGGGCTGCCGTTTTAATGTACTCAAGAACCGCTCAGGTAAGATTTAAAAATTTAAAAAATCTGCAATCAGAAAATAAAAACTGATTAGAAAAAAGGAGATGTGTTACTATATGATTTTAACTGGCAGAATACATTTTTGGTGACACGTTCCCTTTAAAAGTATCTAAACAAGATTCAGTGATGGGGTATGTCTCCAAACTCGGGTCAAGGGCATTGTGCCTGCTGGAGTCTATATTGTCCTTTATGGCTCTGGTGAACATGACGTAAGAAAAATCATGGAGCGGTGTGGATCCCACGGGCATTGTGACGTAAAGTTTTTTTGCGTTTATTCTATTTTGATTCTCCTAGAGGAAGTTAGTCTAGGTGTGCTCTTAGCCTGGCCATAACTAGTTTTAGCCCCCCCCAACCCTAGAGACGTATTCAACACATTTCTGGTTTGGGGATGATAATTTGTATTTTTTATTTTTTGCCGCCAACTTTTTGAAGTGACTTTTTTCCATGTGTCCCCATTGCATTGTCTTGACTGTCTGAGCAGGCAGTGATTGATAGAAGCGTTCCTTCCCAATAATTGCCTGCTCGTCAGAGGAGGAGCCTGCGATCGCTACGATAAGGTGATTGGCAGCTACTTTTTGCGTGACAATTATCGGGAGCGAGTGTTCGTAAAAATGTTCATTCCAGATAATAGTCCCGAGTAGAGATGAGCGAACTATAAAAAAAAAAGTCCGGTGTTCGGGTTGTGGTAAGTCGCGCATCCCGTTATGGATTCCACTATAGCGGCATATGGAATCCATAAGGGGCGGCTGCCACCAACCCGAACTGTTGAACAGCCGAAGGACCTGGGGTGACGTCACTGTCATGTGATCAGTGCATGTGAATGTTCGCTCATCTCTAGTCCTGAGTAAGGGCAAATTTTTTTTTTTTTTTTTATTTATAATCGCCAACTTTATTAGATTTTAATCAAGAAACTAAGCTGGTTGCTTAAGAAGGGTACTGTTTTTGCCTATGTTTGGCAGATGCCTCCAGTGTAGTCATTGTTGTAGAACCCATCATTAAGCCATTGTCTTGGAGGAATCTGGGACACCTTGCTCAGAGGTGTAGTGTTCCTTGGAGCTCATTAGCCGCAGAGAGGTGTTAATCATTTTACTTCCCAGTCATATATATGTCAGGACTGAGTGGAAACGAAAGCTGACTTGTCCCCCAGTGATGGCCAAGAGCTATTTATCTCTTGATTTATGTGTGAGAAGTCCATCTTTTTTTGTTGTTGTCAGCTTTGAATAAAGAAACCTAACCCCAGCCTTGCAGTAATTTGAAACTATCTTCTCGACTTCTTCGCATAGCGATCACTCGGTGGGTGCGGTATACCTTTATCTGATGGTGAAGCCTGCACTACAATGTCATAGCCTCCGGCAGTGGTTCCATGGAGGGGATGTCTTGGGAAATGTATTATTGCAGCTCCAGTCATACCTGGTGCTTTTCTGCAACATTTTTATTTATTTTTTGTCAGTATAAGTTGATGTAAAATGTAAAATAAAGAATAAATAAAAAAATTGTATTCATTAAATGCCCTATGAAAACCCGTTTGCGTCAGTGTATTGCCAGTTTTTGATGCGCAACCTCCAGCATTGTCACTGGAGCCTTCAAACGTTGCCGGGGTCTATTGAGTCAATAAAGGTCTTCTAAGACTTGCTTGTAATGGATTCATTTCTGGTCCTAACTTGAGATATGCAATTTAAGGCATTCAGCGCCTGATTGGTCTGACTGCAGAAAGGTCATCCATGAAGCCTTCTAGCATTTCCTGCTTCTGAACATAACAAAGATGCTGCATGCTTCAGGTATAAAGGCCTAGCATTCCTCAGGTTATATGAGGCATGCTGTGTGTTTGAGACCAAACCCGCTAAGAGTCTCTCTTATTACATGTCACTTACTGAATGTTCACATCTGCATTGGCGACTCTGTTCGGGGCGGGCTCCTTTTTATTCAGCTAAAAAAGGGAAAACCCGAACAGAAACCAAATGGACCCAATTATAGGCAATGGGATCCGTTTGGTTCCGTTGATTTCAGTTATGTGCCGAATCTTTCACTTCCATTATTTTCATTGTTCCTCTCCTTTAATAGAGCAGAACAGCGGAAATAACTCTCAGATGTGAACGTGGCCTTACCAGATTTATAGAAATTTACAGAAACCTCCGAGCTCTACCAAGCCGTAATATAACACCAATGGTGCATTGGACTGTACTGTACCTCCCTCTCTGCCGCTGAGGTTATTTCTGTCGAATTCCGTATCTATTAGACGGAATAAGAAATTGGGGCATGCCCAATGACATGGCACTTTACTGAGGCATTCGCTACTAAAGCCAGTGGGGTCATGAATCAAACTGGTGTAAAGTAGAACTGGCTTAGTTGCCCTTAGCAACCAATCAGATTCCACCTTTCGTTTTTTCACAGCTCCTTTGCACCAGTTTGATAAGTCTCCCCATTGTTTCTAGTTGAGAAGATCAGGGCACCACACTTGGACAATACAAGCGTTCCATCAGCCTTTGCTGGCTCTGTCTGACTCCTAAAAGGGGCTGTCCATCGACATACGATAAATATCCAATAGGTGCTAGTCCCACCTCGGACACCTGCCCCTTTCTCGACATTCGGCCCCCACCTCGCCTGTACAGGGATGGAGATGTTGGCCGTGCAGATATGGCTTTCTCCATTCTCTTCTATGGTCGGGTAAGCCCGCTCGGCTATTTACAGAGGTCTTAAAGACATGAATGAAGAAAGTGGCCACCAAGAAAACAGCAGTTCCCAGACGTGGATATGCTATAAATGTCCAGATGGGAATACCCCTCCAGTGTTTTGAAACCTGGCAGGCTGTTCCAGCAGAAGACTATCCTTTAGGAGTTCACTGTCTCCGGCATAGCCGGATAATGACAGGAAGATGGGGATCTGGTCGCTTTCTGGCATAAACACTGATTTTTGGCCAGACAGAAAGTCCTGCATGCACAACTTTTTGTCTGGCCCCATCCCCGTGGGAATCTCATTGGGGATCTGGCGGTTCCCGGCACTAGCCGGCTGTGCCATATACGATGTTCCAAACGTTGGCATTCCAAACGTTGATGTGAAGGTAGGGTTAGATGGCTGTCGATAAGCTATTCCAACCACCACCCCTCATATAACCTATAGCCAGCTTAAACATGCATGTGTTTTCAATGGGCAGCGCAGAATAAGCCACTGCCGAATGCCTCTTGCGTTGGTTTCTTTCCCTTGGGGACAAATGATTGGACATGTTGCCGGAGTCGCCTGACTCTTCTTTTTTTTCCAACACGTGCCATTGAGAGAGAGTCCCTCATCAACCCAAGAGTTTAAATGGTCCGGCAGGGTAGGCTCTATTTCTATCATTCTTATATCCAGAATCATAGTTGATTTATCAATAATACTTCTTGTATTGCTGCCTGGTGAGTTTTTTTTTTTTTAATTGATTCCCCCATAGTTTTTTTGAAACTTTTATTTGAATTTTTTTAAATGGTGTTTGATTGCGGTACGTCTTTTTATAATTAATTTTGTATAGTCGTACTCAAAAGTTTGTATGTATGTGTGTGTGTGTATATATATATATATATATATATATATATATATATATATATATATAATATAAAAATCATATACACACACTGGTTTTGGGACCCTTGCTATTTTCTCCCCCTTCCTTTAAATTCAGCAAAACAGGCGTGTAATTCGTTATTGAGCAGAACCAGTGGGAGTGCTTTGTGCAGCCCTTAATTAAGGGCTTTGTATGCCTCAACAAAGGAGGGTGAAGAAAAAGTATGATTCAAGCTCATTGTTGGCTGTCCCTATTGGCCTGGTTTACTGGCCAGCTATTGGTGCCCTGTGTGCTTTCTGCACATAACTGACACTTTTGTTCGTGGTTAACGGAGGTGAAAGAAGCCAATTATTGGCTTTTTTTTCTTTCTCTTTTTTTCTTTTTTTTTTTTTTTTTGCAATTCCGTGAAAGGCAGCTGCAAAACGATGGAAATAAAAGGCAAATATTCTTAGATCTGAGATGATTTGATTAAACTTTTTTTTTTTTCTTTTCTTTTCTTTTTACTTTTTTTTTTTTTTTCAATTCTTGGTACGTTGCTTTTAGACCGAAGAATTTTATTGTGTACTTTGAGCCTTTTAGGCTTTTAGAGGTGATGTTTACTTGTCTAACAGAGGTTTAAACTTCCCGAATCCCTGTGGAGATATACAATGGATGAAATTCTGTAACAACTATCGATTGATAGAATTTGGCAGCTCAGATGGAACTAGAAATGTGTTAAGTCTTAACATTTTTTAAGGTTTACATAGTACCTTACTAGGGTAAAAAAGAAAAATGGATTACAGACTGGTGAAATTTGGCATACATGCTAAATGTGGTCATTCTCAGTCTATAGATTAAATTTTTTTTCCCTTAGTAAGGACGTCAACATTCTCCGTCCTAGACATATTGGGAAAATATTTTTGGGGTATTACCAGACTTTCAAAAACAGAATGATGTCTGCCTGAGTTCTATATGGAGGAATATGGTGTTTTTCGTTGCGTAGAGCACCCAGTCTAGTCATATTGTTTGGACACTTCGGCATAGAACTGGTCTCGTATTTCTGTTTTTAGGATAAGTCCTAATGGACCTTCCTTGGTCTAGTTTAATCGGATCCAATCTAAGCACAGTTTGACACATTCGGCCTATGTGTAGTACCGTTCTTGTGGTGCTCACAAAGTTCCACTGTTGTAGAAATCCAATTTTTGAGGGGGGAAACCTATGTGAGGTCAATAACATGTAGCCTTCTTTTAGCTGTTGTCCTTTATCTGATCTAAAGCTGTGGTTCCATTGCTGTACAGAAGAAGTGCTGACCACCTAGCCTCTGTATTCAGAGGTGGATAAATTCCAGGAAGTAGCTAATATACATAGAAACTATATTTTTGGTTATTTTCTGTTTGCCTATGGAATTTCTTACTGTTGGCTTTTACGAAAATCCGAAAAGCCCTTGAAATGGTCTTTAGAAGTCTACCGTCATTTGTCTACTTCTTAAAGTTTCTGTAGGCTTCAGATCCTTCTTAGAGCCAGTAGATCCTTAAATATCTACAGGGTTATTTGGCTTTCGGATCTTTGCGCAGACTTTTGATCCCTGCCTCTCTATTTGTGGTATTTTTGTCTAATGAATTGGTACTAGCGGTATATGGCAGCTACTCTTTTCCTTAGCTTCCATAGCACCAACCATGTTTGAGATGGTTTGCCATCTTTCGGCCTACATTTATGGCTGTTTTTTATAATGGTGTGTAATGACATCTGGTGAACCTGCTTGGCTTAGAAATGAGAATATATATATTTTTTGCATCTTTAGCAATTTTCTTTTTATTACTCTCCACCACAATGTATTTTGTTCATTGTTTCTTCAGGGAGTGAAATGCGGAAGATGAGCTCCTCCTCTACGGGGCCAATCAGCCACTTACAAATTGACGCTTTGTGACTTTCTCCAATTGACACTGTTTGCTTTGTACTTTGGCATGAATTCAGCGGCTCTCTATACTGTACGTGCCAATATTTATCTTCTCTTTCACCATTCCTCCCATCCTGGACACTTGCTAAGCTCCGGGTGAGTTAATTAGAGGAAAGTAAATGTGACACAAGGGAAGTGGTAGCTGATGTACGTCAAAAACCACTCTTACATGGCAGCTGCCACCAGTTTATGCTTCAGTCTGTTGTGTCTTCTGGTTTTTACGTTGGCCCCTACTTCTAAAATTTTTGCAATTGTCTACATTTCCCTCTCTTAGCTAGATTTAGTAAGCAAAATGCACCAGAATTCTAGTGGAAATTACAGTAAAAATATAAAGGGTGCTGGTGGTGTCTGGCATATGCTGGATTAGGCAGTTCTGGTATTCTGTTCCTATGGCAAATTTGTACATGGCTTTAGATGGAGAGAACTGTCTAAAGCCTGTATTAGAAAAAACAGCACTCAAATTTAGGAAAATAGAAAATTAAATATTTATTGAAGCCACCTTTATTTTTCAGTATTTACGGCCACTGTTTTGGTCCTCCCGGACCTTTTTTGCGGCCTTGCGTCTGTTGTGTTCATGGAGTGAAGTGGTGTCACTTTTCTGCCAGATGATCGCCAGTAACGCCCGTTAGTGATCTAATACTGCTGCCGATTACCCAGTTTTGCTTGTTCATTGGGTGCTCTGAAAGATCGCGATTTGTCGGCGGTAGATTGTTCTGTCTAATCGCAATCTGCTGTGGCAAATAACTAGACTGCATGGGGACGAGCGATGGCAAAACGGTGCTCCTCCCCACTATGAAGGAGATCTCTGCATGTAATGGCAGCGGTCTCCTCCACTAGCGAGCTGGCGATTTACAATGAAGGAACGCTTCCCTCCTGACAATCGGCTGGTGTAATACAGCTTTAAGGGTACTTTGACCTATTCGGCAGCAGATCCACCAGGCTGTTCTGGCAGAGAGTAGCCTGTCCGATTTTTTGCTTATCCGGCACTGTCGGATTCTACAGTTCACTGCCAGATCCGCATTGACTATAATGGGGTCCGCAGGTGATCCTGCCTCTTTCTGGCATAAATGCTGGATTTTGACCGGACAAAAATCATTGCATGCAACGTCAGCATTTGCGCCAGGTGTGAACGTACCCTAAGATGTGAACGTACCCTAAACTGTATAAATTTGCACCAAACATATTCACCCACCCACTTGAGAAACTGATAAATTTGGCACAATGAAGAAAAGCTAGAGTGTGGTTCAGAACTACAAAAATTTGGTTTATTCATCTGCCACCCTCCCCCGAAAGAGCAGTACTCCCACCCTGGTCAGTTTCTTGTTCCAATTGCTTTAATAGCTTTTTGTATATCTGAGACCCCCTAATTGGGCAGCGCTACACTAGAGAATATTCACCCATAGGCCTTGATTGACAGATCTGTCGGAGAAGTTACCCATAATATTTAATAATAATAATAATATATAATTTTTTCTCTGATGTAATACACTGTAATTGTTGCCGGTCTCTGTACATCTCCTGGTCTATATATATATATATATATATATATATATATATATACATACATACATACATACACGGATGTTTTATTTGACGTAAAGGTGTCTTCCCCAGTAAACCTGTAGGAGTGGGAATCATTTGTACTAATAGGAATCTGCTCTTTTTCTCCCAGGGGGTATTTGGTGTTTTTCCTTTTTCTCTTGCTAGTCTAGTAGTCAGAACCTTATCTTAAATACCTGACCCCTGAATTCATTATCTGCAACCTCTGCAGCCACAGAGTGTGATGTGAATGGAATACATTCACTGTGAGGCTCACCAGGGTAATGAATTGGGGTGGAGTGCATGTGAACGCGCATTTAACCTTTGTGCAACCGGACAGGAAGCTACAGGGACATATTAAAATTTTATTTATTTTTTTTCCTCTATGTGCGGAATTTGAATATCCAGTTTGTTCTTTCAAATGTATGATTCACTTAGTAGAATACAAACAAGAGGGACGAAATATCGTGTCTGATGATCTATGCCACTGATTGACAAGAGGGACTGTAGAATTCAGAAATACCTAGTAGATTAATGGTAATTGCAAAATATTATGTGCTTCTGTATAAAAAATAATAATAATCGGACGTAGACTTCCATAGCAACATCTCTAAAATGCTCCTAGAATCATAATCTCATCAGAAGTACTCCTGTCCTATTAGGGCCTACGGAGGTCCTACTTTAGGTTCTCTGCTTCTGTTCTCCACAATGGAGATGACTATGTCGGAACTTCTCCCACTCTGGCAGCCTTGGCCTGTATTACAGTCACTCACTCTTTCACCATGTAATACTACATTAAAAGGCCTGGTCCAGGATTTTGATATTGATGGCCAATCCTCAGGAAAGGCCATCAATATCAGACTGGTCGTGGTCCATCAACCTGCAACCCTACTCATCAGTACTCTCCACCAGGCTTGGTTCTCTTGGCTACAGCGATGACCATTCAAACTAGCAGAAGAACTCCAGCCTATCACTAACCTCTAAAGCCAGGTATTTGCTGCAGTGTTGTGTGTATATGGCCACCTCATTGCTGCCCCCAAGTGATCATAACCCAACGGGGAGCCTGGTTCAGGAAAGATGGGCAGTTTAACAGATCTTTCGGTATTTTATGCCATTTTTCCCTTTGGTTAGAGTTCGTCTTCTCTCATTCAAACCCTTGAAATGTTGTCTAAACTTCATGATTTCGGCAGGATCGGCGACCATTCAAAGGTTTTTCCATGGAAAAGTAGAAAAGATGACAGTACTCTAGGTTAACATTTGCTTTGGCGTTGACGTTCCTGCCGGGTTTGACCGTTGCAGCAATAGTAAGCCGCAACCAAGAATACATTTCAGACCGGTCCGGTGCGATGTTATATTTTGTTATATTTAAGATTTCATAATCTCTAGCGTAAGAGAAGCGTGCACTTCTAAATTCAATGGCAGGTTTCGTTTTCAAGACTCGTAGCCAAGGCTTATTTTGGACCAGCCGGGGACATTATCAAGCCCCCTCCTTCCTAAATAGACATGGAGAAAGTGAGTCTGTTGCCAGGCTGCAGGAAACTATCAAAACACAACTGCTGACCCAAGTGCAATAAATAATCCGGTCTTTACAGTCTTGTAAAACATATTTTTAGTCAAAAATAATAGTGCCAAATGTATTGCATATTTTCCATCTTAAGACTGTGTATTCCTTGTGCTACTTCAGGCTATTGCCGTGCAGGGTTTGACATTTCCAAACCGTCACATCTAATTTAAAAGTGGCAAAGCATTAGCTGGCTCGCCCACGCGTTGTGTGGTGTTTTCAGAAGTTATCTTTTCCTGAACTTCTTAGTGTTCCCCCCCCCCCCTTTTGTAGAGGGAACTATACAGTAATTGCTCCTGAACTGTTGTCAACGCGCTTTCATTTCGTGTGTGTGTGTATGTATGTGTATATATTGCTTAAAACTATGAAATGATTATTTTTGGCTTCCCGTTGGACAGGTCCTTCACAAACCATTTTGTCCATGAAGATAGCAGCGGACGTGCTGAGGGTTGAATAGCTGGTGTTGCTTGTTTTTGAGAGACACATGCATTTTTTAGCAGAGAGTTAGGGTACTTTCACACTAGCGTTGGTGCGGATCCGTCTCTTTATTTGCACAGACGGATCCGCACCTCTATTGCAAACATTTGTATCCGTTCAGAACGGATCCGTTTGCATTAGGTTTAAACAAAAATGACAAAGTCCAAAACGGATCCGTTTTGGATTATATTGAAAGTCAATGGGGAACGGATCCGTTTTCAAATGCACCATATTGTGTCACTGACAACGGATCCGTCCCCATTGACTTACATTGTAAAAAAAAACGGATCCGTTAGGCTCCGCCTCTTCAGACGGACACCAAAATTCTGCATGCTGCGTTTTGGTGTCCGCCTCCAAAATGGAATAGAGGCGGAACTGAGCCTAACTGATGCATTCTGAACAGATCCTTATCCATTCAGAATGCATTGGGGCTTAACTGATCCGTTTTGGAACGTTTGTGAGAGCCCTGTAACGGATCTCACAAACGGAATCCAAAACGCTAGTGTGAAAGTACCCTTAGAAGAAAGCTTTTGAAAAAGACTTTTGAGATCTTTCACAATGGGATCAGATGCTGTCTGCCGTTGGGCTCAAGCACACCGCCTGTTGGTCGGCCGTTCCGTGCATTGGGGACCGCAATTTGCAGTCCCCAATGCATAGGCAACATCCCTGCAGATTCCGCAGACAGATCCAGACCTATTCAACTTGAATGGGTCCGTGATCCGTCCGCACCGCCAAAAATAGAACTCTGTAGTGCTTCCGTGGGGTTCCGTGCCTCTGTTCCGCACCAGACCTTCGGATTGCGGACCCATTCAATTGAATCGGTCCGTGATGCAGGGTGCAAATGGCTCAGTGCCCGTGTTTTGCAGACCTGCTTTTTGCGGGCCGCAATACGGGTACGGCCTGCACACGTTCATGTGTATAGGGGCCATTCACACGTCCGCGTGTTTTGCAATCCGCGGTCACTGGCCATGTGTGTTCCGCGTTTAACAGACTGCACATGGCCGTCACTATGATAGAAATGCCTTTTCTTGTCTGTGGCTGCGGACAAGAATAAGACATACTCTATCTTTTTTTTTTTGTGGGGAACTACGGATGCGGACAGCATAAGGTGTGCTGTCTGCATATTTTGCGGCCCAATTGACATGAATGGGTCCTCACTCGTTCTACAAAATTGAGAAACTGATGCGGACCCATTCATGTGGAAGTGTGAATGGCCCCTTACCCTAAATATATACAGCCCTAGTACGCTCATGTGAAACCTAAGCCTCGAGGCCCATTTACCCATGCCGGCTGATCAGGCAGTTATTAGGAACTAACCATTTGCTCCAGATAATTTTGTGCTCGTCAGAGGAGGTGAGAGCTGCATTTAAGTGCAGCAATCATCTCGTCTGTATGGGAATGAGCGATCACTGCTGCAATCACTTGCGATCATCCCAATTGAAGTGTATGGGGCTTAGTGCGACACCAAACATAGCCACTATCCATTGTACGGCGGCATGCTTGGTAAGCACTGAGAAGGCTGCGGTGCTCACAGTTGTGCAGGTGCCTTCTCATACAGCTGATTGGCGGAGATCCTGGGTGTCAGACCCCCACAGGTCATCAGTATCTGATCAATCATGAGGATAGGTCATCCGTAGTAAAATCCCAGAGAACCCCTTTAATTGTTTCTGGGCAGCAGATCCCTTTTTACAAAGCACACGGTGCTGCCAACAAACAGAGGTAGGTGTCTGCATCAGCGATGCTTTCACCCAATGAATGAGCATTTGCACCTTCATTGAGTGATTGGCGACACCTTTACACCGGCCAATTATTGGTAAAGAACGTGTTTATAGATGGAGACTCCATTAATGGTAACCCATGGACAATCCTAAAAATCCGGCATGCAAAATGGCCCCATGCCGGATTATCATAAAAACAAAGGCATTTTTGGGTGGGTGGTAGAATGTGATCAGACACTCCTGGTAATAAGGGATACAGGATCATAGAAAACTAATATCATTGTGAGGTTCCTGTGCAGATTTTTACCTTAAGGAGGTTGTCAGGCATAATTTTTTTTTTTTTTTAAGTTCTTAAATGCAGCAATTGTGATAAAATAATATACTATGGATGCCTGTATGTACCTTTCATCCCCCGTCACTTCTAGCTCTGGTGTCTGCCAAGCTTTGATTGGCTGCAGCAGTGATGTGCTCCTATCTTCACTGCTGCAGCGTCATTGGCTGCCGCAGTTATTTACTGTCTACCACCAAGGATAGTGATCGGCTGCAGCAGTGTCTGGGGTACATGGTCGTTGATGCAGCCAAACAAAGCTTGGCAGATAGGATCGGAGCTGGAAGTGGCGGGGAATGAAATGGGTACACAGATGATGTCATGGCCGCAGCGGCGGGAAGAATTGATGAGGCAGTGCTGGAGGATAAAATACGGTTCGTATATTCTCTTTTATTATTTAATGACAATTGCTGAATTTAGGGACTTTGTTTTGTTTTTGTTTTTTAAATAATTTAGCCGGCCATTTTAAAGCAGATCTGTCACCATAATACATGGTACCATCGATCGGTGAGGTGGGTTAAACCCTTTTCTTCCTAATGAATATAGCAAAATCCTAAATCTGGGCCGTGGTATAGTCTATTAGCCAAATGACGCCATATTTTACTGGTTCCAACCATCTTATATTATGTGTTTTATTGTGTTTCTTAGCCATAATCTAATTTTTGGCTATAGTTTCTGTGACTAGGGACCCATTTACTAATGCTGTTTAATATTTAGGCCAGGTAGTAAGAAGATGCCCCAAATATATCCTAGTGTCATATGTCGTGTGATACATTTAGCACGTCTCTGAAGAAGGTAGACAACTCTCTTCCTTCCATCCGCTCAAGGTGGGCTTACTTCACCCCATTATTTGCACAAAAAAAAACTATTTTACAAATAAAAAAATCTTGTGAGAACTAGTTCATCTGCCCCGTGGTGTCTTCTGGATCATACCAACTCTGATTTAGATGTGTAGAATTTCTGTGTCTCGGACCGTCTCGAGGACAGATGCTGGCGAAGATGTTCAAGAATGAGCCTTCTGAATTTGGGAGAGGGGCCAACACAAACAGTAACTTTGTTTATAGTCCGCTGACAATATTCTGTATTGTTTCTAGGGTTGTGCGGTCTACGGCTTAGTGTTCCTGGCAGAATTTTTGACGTGTTTTTGTTTTGGGTTTTCAGTGTAAATTCTATTAGAGGTTATTCGGGGTGGGAGGGTGGTGATATTTTTTAAAAGGTCAGCATGGGTTGAAAATCAGCATTCCTCACCTCACCGATTCCCAGGCCGCTGCTCTGGTCAGCGTTTTGTACAGAACATGTAAACTTTACACCCAGAAACCTATCCGTCTCAGAAGCATCAACTAATCTCAGCTAAGATGATAGGGGTGTGTCTGTCAGACTGCGAGTGGACTGACCCCAGTAGCAACCAGCAGAATTGGGAATGCAGCTCTGAATGAAAGTATTAAAAATATTTACACGTTAGATGGTCAGGCAGTACTTCCTAAATTGACGGGTTTGGCCAGCTTAAAGGGGTTATCCTTCTGATGGCCGCTGCTGCATCTCCCCGTCGCACATATCAAAACATCTGGAGGGGGGGATGGAGGGCAGCCAATAGCAGGTGGCAACAGGAACGAGCCTCCCTAACATCACGGGTGTAGTGAGGCTCGTTACCATCTTGGCCTGCTATCCCCCCCCCTCCGCCGGATACCGTGCTTGGTATCACAGCTCAGCCCCATTCACTTGAATGGGACAGAGCTCCGGCTAGGCCATGTGACCGGTGAACATTGCATCATTGGCCTAAGGTAAACTCCCCAAACGGCTGATTAGCGAGGGTCCCAGATGTCAGACCGCCATACCAACCCCCGCCAGCCGATTAGATACTGATGGCGTATTCTGAGGTACGTCAGTATAAAATAGTTAACCAGTCTACAGGGGTCTTTGTATCAAAAATATGATTTATCAGGCCCTGGCTCTAAATGTTTTGTTGGAAATAGTTATGCAGGTCCGAGCTTGGCACTTTTCAGCTGCCTGTGCGGAAAGCAGAAGTACTGCCACATCTAGGTTCCATGGCACTACGTGGCCGCCCTATATTTACTTGGACTGTAACTCATAACTGGATACTAATTTAAGATGCAGAACACATGTTTGTCCACAGCTGACCCTGTTCTTATGGGGTTTTTCATGGTCTGCAGATTGCTGACATCAAGATTTTGCGCTCCATGTAATAAAAACATATTTTAAAAATTTTGTGTTGGCAACATTCAAAGATGCTATCTGAAAAAGAAAAGATAATACGCCTTAGAAGCGTAGATTCACCTTTAGTAAACATGTGGTAATGATCTATGTCTGTACTTTCTGTCGGAGGTTGCCTTCACTTGTGACATCTAGAGTAGCACAGCGTGCAAGCGTGTTCTTGCCATAGAAACATCGAAAACCCTAGTGCAGGGATGGGCAAACTGTGGCTCTCCAGCTGTAGAAAAACTACAACTCCCACCATGCCCTGCTGTAGGCTGATATCTGTAGCCAGACTGGGCATGCTGGGAGTTGTAGTTTTGCAACAGCTGGAGAGCCGCAGTTTGCCCATCCCTGCTCTAGTGGAACCCATTATAGTTCAGTGAGGTCTGTCCGGTGGCGTTTCGATCATTCTTGTCACAGCCTCAGGAGCCATAGCACAGATGTTATCAAAGTCTAAAGGCTCCATTAACAGGGCTAACGATTGTAGAAACGGTCTGAACGTCCCACAGATCAGCCAACAATTGAATTGTTTGTCAGCAGCACACCTTCACAGGGGGATGTGCTGCTGACACTATGCAAAGTGTATGGGGGCAAGTGATCTTTCGAACAGTCATTCACTCCCATGCAGTTCGTATTGGCCAATGTAAAGAACCTTTTAGATGAGTATCGGTCAATTTAATGTATCGGCAGCCCTTACGGCCCAGCTGCAGCTTGTGTAGAAGAAGCTGACGGGTTTTAAAGAGCACCTTCAGCAGAATCAACCCTTTTAAACCAGACAAACCACTTGATAGAGTTGATCCCGTTGATTAAAAGGATACCTGTCTTGTGAAAATCGGTTGCAGTGTTCATGAGATACGAAGACTTTTATTCTTCATGTAAATGAGGGATCAGTGCACCAAGGGGCAGGGCCTATCCACTCGGTGCTCCTCAGCTTTCCAGTGCTGGCCACGCTGCTCTGAGCACTCAAGCCCTCCTTTGCACGAAGAATGAAAGTAGCTTTTTCTTGGGGATGCCACAACTGAGGGTACTTTCACACTAGCGTTTTGGATTCCGTTTGTGAGATCCGTTTCAGGGCTCTCACAAACGGTCCAAAACGGATCAGTTAAGCCCCAATGCATTCTGAATGGATAAGGATCCGTTCAGAATGCATCAGTTAGGCTCCGTTCCGCCTCTATTCCGTTTTGGAGGCGGACACCAAAACGCAGCATGCAGCATTTTGGTGTCCGTCTGAAGAGGCGGAGCCTAACGGATCCGTTTTTTTTTACAATGTAAGTCAATGGGGACGGATCCGTTGTCAGTGACACAATATGGTGCATTTGAAAACGGATCCGTTCCCCATTGACTTTCAATGTAAGTCAAAACGGATCCGTTTTGGACTTTGTTATTTTTCTTTAAAGCTAATGCAAACGGATCCGTTCTGAACGGATACAAACGTTTGCATTAGAGGTGCGGATCCGTCTGTACAAATAAACAGACGGATCCGCACCAACGCTAGTGTGAAAGTACCCTGATTTTCACAAGGAAGGTATCATTTTAATCAGTAGAACCTACCCTACCGGGCAGTATGCCTGGTTTAATGGGGTTGGTGTTGCCGACAGGTGACCACCGCTATAACGTTAGTAGACTGTCCTGTTGGGTTAAGCAGGCACAGCGTTTTTTACCGCTATTTTTGCTGTTGGCAATTGGAAGTTGTACAAATGTATAGATAATTTTACCTAGTTTGGTTTCTCGCATGGTTTAGGTTTAATGTTATTTTGATGAGATTATCAGGTTTTTTTAGGTGACTTGGGAAAGAGGCCACAAGCAAAAGTACAAACAAGTGGCAGAATAGGCGGACCTTTACTAATTGTGCTTCTGTGTTTTGATCTTTCTTCACCTAGTTTTATATTTTTACTGTTTTTGAAATTCCAAATAAAATATTCAAGTTCCTAATATTTTTTATTTTATTTTCAGGGATATCAGTATGAACAACATCACAAAGTTGCCAGAAGGTGCATTCAAAGGCTTGCCTTACCTTGTAGAATTGTAAGTATATATGTCCATTGTGATATATGAATTTACCTTTCAAACTGAAATCTCCCCCCCATATTTTACAAGTATGGCATGCTCTCTACTGGACTGTATTATGGGTCTGTATGCGCTCTTGTGCGCCGTTCTACATATATGGGGTCATTTATCAAACTGGCTGATGGACCTCCTGCATGTGTCCAAGTATGGTGCCCTGATCTTCTCAACTAGAAACACCGGGTGATATTTATCAAACTGGTGTAAAGTAGAACTGGCTTAGTTGCCCATAGCAACCAATTAGATCCCACCTCCAAAGGAGGTGTTAAAAATCAAAAGGTGGAATCTAGTTGGTTGCTATGGGCAACTAAGCCAGTTCTACTTTACACCAGTTTGATAAATCTTCCCCGTAGTTTGGAAAAATGAGAAGAAATCTCGGAATATCAAAAACTCCCAACTCTCCAGGCCTTGATGATATAATCCTTTTGGTACAACAGTAGTCCTTCTGGGTTTGTGTTTGGCCATCAGGTCCTGGACATCTGGAATTTTGCCATATATTCAGACAACTAGGGCTGCAGCTATCGATTATTTTAGTAATCAAGTATTCTATCAATTAATCAAACGATTAATCGAGTACTCTAATAAGAAAAAAATGAATTAAAAGAACATTTTCCTTTATAAAAACTCAGCAGCCCCCTCTGTGCCCTCGGCTCCCCCCAGTGCCATCAGTCCTCTGTGCCCTCGGCTCCCCCCAGTGCCATCGGTCCTCTGTGCCCTCTGCTTCCCCCCAGTGCCATCAGTCCTCTGTGCCCTCGGCTTCCCCCTAGTGCCATCAAGTCCTCTGTGCCCTCGGCTTCCCCCCCAGTGCCATCAAGTCCTCTGTGCCCTCGGCTTCCCCCTAGTGCCATCAAGTCCTCTGTGCCCTCGGCTTCCCCCTAGTGCCATCAAGTCCTCTGTGCCCTCGGCTTCCCCCAGTGCCATCAAGTCCTCTGTGCCCTCGGCTTCCCCCCCAGTGCCATCAAGTCCTCTGTGCCCTTGGCTTCCCCCCCAGTGCCATCATGTCCCCCAGTGCCATCAAAAGCGATCCAGTAAGTGCTGCACCACTTCTAGTGACGCTATGTTCATCAATCACATGGCAATACCAAGCACAGCCACTAGGCAGTGTACTCGCTTTGAGAATGCCGTTTTTACAGCGGATTGGTGGGGGTCCGACTCCCTGCACCCCAGCCAATCTGATATTGATGACCTGGGCCATCAAAATCCCGGACAACACCTTCAAACCTGTTGCTATTGACATCATAGCCAACTTTGATCTGTAAACCGCAGTATTTTGGCTCGAACAGCACAATCCAGTCTCTGCTTGCTCCACTATTTTGTAGACCACCTTGGATCTCCACATTATAACAACGACTGTGTATCGTTTCATTGTCTAAGTAAGTGGGTAATAAGATTTCTCTGTATCGGCAAACAGATGTACTGAGCCATAACGCTTTCGATATTGTGCCAATCACGACTGTTCCATATTTGTACACGTGTGTTCAAAATGGCGTAAAGTCAAACTAATTAGTGTTTACACTATCTGAGTGGGTGGGAGCTTTCTAAACCGCAAGCTGTGTATATGTAAGGGTCCGCAAGACTGCTTTTCCAACTGATTCCAATTAGCCCGTCCTGTCGTTCTGTTCGTACGATGAGAATGTTGCTTCGTTCTGTCAAAATCAGATGAAAAATAGCTTATTGAATATGTACACAAAGCATAAAGAAGCACGTTATAGTCCTTGCCGCACAAAGGACTAAAATTTGACTCTCTTGTTTTCCTATCCTTTCCTTTCAAGGGCAGGGGGGCGGTCTCCGCCATAGACTGTGTTCATTGAAGCTGGACTGGTGTGACCTAGTTCTAGCATTTGGAAATATCACACAACGAGTTGTGAGAAATCCACTTTCATGCGTAACAAAGGGTGTGACGAGGGTGGAATTTGTAATTAGCATCTATTAGCGGAACAGACCTCTGAGCACGCAGAGCAGTTGAAGGGAAGAAAAGGGAAAAAATAGGTTCTTGCGTTAAAGGGGTTCTCTAGTTTAGAGAGCCCATTTTCATATAGGGAGGGAGTCCTTTGTTCAGGAGCCTTCTCCTTTTGGCCAGAATGTAGAGTGGTAATAAGGAGGTTCTGGAGGACACAAACAATTGATTCCAGTGGCCACTATGTAATGCTTAGTTTCTCCTGTGGTGGCGCTGTAGGGAAATTAAACACTTACTGCTAGGCTTCCCCAGAAATCACAGCTGGTTGCTGAAGAAGCAAACCACTCTGTAGTCGCTCATTGTCAAGAAACCTTTCTAACAAGTTGATATTGTCCACATATGGACCTTTTAAGGCCTGGTTTGCACTTTAAATTTCTGAGGCCTTTTTATTTCTTTAGGGTGCTCCCCCTCCTTCCATGTAGCTCGGAGCCAGTGGTGCCCGAGAGACTGTTAAGTTCTATAACGGGATCGGTCAAGGTTCCATTATGGTTTCCGTAGTTTAGATGGCGAGAAAGCATGCCCTGATGAAATTGCCAATGGATGTACTACCAACGCATTCCCAATTCTGCCTCTTGCCATTGGAAGCGGTCGGCAAACTTATCGACAGAGACAACCCTGACAGGTTATTTTAGCTGAGCCAGTATAACCCTGTGAGATTACTGTACTTACTGCACAAGTTCAGAGCCTGGGGACAGATCAAACTTCAGTTCTTCACTTCATGGTCTGTGCAGACACTGCACCTGCTGGGAAATTGCAGCTCTGAAGCCTAGAAAATTGTGAATACACCTCAGGAATAAAGTATAGATTCCATTACTGAGCTCTAGTTATAATGAATTTATAAAAAAATAAAGTTTTCTTTTCATGTAGATTAATTCTATTTTTGAACACTGAAATAGTGCCTGAAGGAGGAGATTCACTTAAAGGGGTATTACAGTTGTGACACATTATCTCCTATTCACAGGTTGGTGGGGTTCCTGCCACTGGGACACCGACAGATCTCAAGAGCAGAGACCCCATACCCCTAGGCCCCCTCTAAAATGAATGGAGCAGCAGATCAGCAGCTTCGGAGACGGCAGAGAACAGAGCTCCGCTATTTCCAGAACTCCCATCGATATGAATGGAGCGGCCCAACATATACTGCTTTGTTCTTTTTTGGGGGGGTTCCCAGCTGTAGGACCCCTATCGATCTAATAGTTATTTGTCCTATTGATAGGGAATCACTTGTCACACTGGAATACCCCTTTAAAGGCCCACCCTGTAATTTTGGCTTGAAAAGGCTGGTGCCAATATATAGCCCTCCAGCCACCTCCCTGCGCAGTCCCACTCATTGCTTTACGCGTGCCTCCTGCGCTGCAGCATAAAACTCCCGGTGGTCCGAGTGTCTGTTTTGGCTGATGCAGCCTTACAGACATCCCCAAATTGCTTCCAGATGAGTCTCTTGGGCAGACAATAGAGACACGTTAAAAGCTTTTTAGATTGCAACATGCAGTCATTTAATGGACTCTTGGCAGGTTATTGATTCGGCACAGATTACCCTCTTTTATCTTCAGGAACTGTCCGACAATCCGGCATCTTCCAGATCTTTAGTTGTCAGGTATTCTGATACCTAGGACTACTTGATGCTCATCTCTAGCGAAACATCAAGCCTTTTTTAAGGATTTTTTTTTCTTTATCATCCCCACCGCAGTTCTGATGTGTTAAAGTTCTGCAGAATGAATTTGCCTTCAGATCTGCCACCTCCTGTAACTGTGAACGTATTAGCTCAGCCCTGTATGAACGTCCCGTCTGGAGGTACGGCTCTAAACTTCCCTCTCTATTAGCCAAAAATGAGTTACCAACAAGGAGCTCTTCCTCTGGTGGACCATACCCATTCATTTGAGTTGAATGACCAAATGCAGTACCACTTTCCACCCGTAGGGGCGTCTTTAGCGGAAATGACTAGCGACAGCAACTCCCTTGGCAAAATTAGCTAGTTGATCGGCATCTAGGCAGCCTTTAGGCCTCTTTTGGACAAACAAGTGGAAACTTGTCCATGTTCTGGATGACATGTTTTTCAATGGGCCACACACTACTAAGTTCACTTGGAATCCAGTTCTGCCCACAGACTCGCATGCTGTGATTTTCATGGCACAGACCAGTGGTCATGAGCAGACTGGCCATAGACCCTACAGGGGAATTTCCTGGTGGCCAATGCAAAGGGGGCCACCCAAGCCCTCCTCATGGTACCAGCCAGGTCCATAAAGATCTGATGGCCTCAACATTAATGTAGGCGCATCAAGCGCTTGGGCACCTGTCCAGCGGCCGCAGGTGCCCTCTTGAATTCAACTGTATTGCCTTGCTCTGGACGATGATACAGTCTCATACTGTGGTGCGTGCTACAGTATTTCATGCTGGGGCGTTGTTATTTTGTTCTGCACTGCGGTATTGCTGGACCCACCTACTTCTGGTGCCCCTGCCCTCTCTCAGTTTGGACATAGCCTACAACACAGGGCCACTTTCAGTTTTTTTCCCAAGGCCACTTTACGTTTCCAGTCCACCCCTGCCGATGGTCCATGTAGGCAATCTTTCATGGTTTAGTCTGGATGCTGTCCGTCCTAAACATGGACAGAAACCTCACTCCTCATGTAATCTCTTGCTCTGTATATAAAGTGGCTTAAGTGATCTGAAGGAGATATTTCTATCCCTGATTCATTAATTATACCTTTCACACTTGTTGTGTCCTATGAGTCATCTCCATATCAGGTTAATTCAGGTTAAGTTTCCCTCTCTCGTACGCATTAGCATGATGTTTCCGCCTCTATTGCTAGGTATCATTTTTTTGGACGTCACAAATTCTTGGTTTAATTAAGTTTGTTGGACGTCTATAAATTCCACCTATAACAGCTATGGCGACTAAAATGTAAAAATTTAAAAAAACATTCACCTTTTAGTTGAATTCTTATCTATAATCACATACACTTGCAGTTTTTTTTCTGTTTTTAGTCACTAGGTGGCGCTCTGCCAGAAGTGTTAGGTCTCATGCACACAGCCGTTTTTTGGATTCATGTCCAATTCTTATTTTATTGAGGATTGCACATTGTCCCATTCATTTATATGGGTGCACAAGATAAATAAAAACAAATAGCTCTTTGTTCGTTCTGCAAATTATAGAACATGTCCTATTCTTGTCTGCAGTACAGTCCCTTCAAGTGATATTTTGCAGATCTATGATTTGCACACTGCAGTACGGACATAGTCGTTTGCATGAGGTCGTAAAGGGAGTCTCTACCGTAAATTCACTGTTAAACCAGGCACCATGATACCTTTTACTTAGTGTTTTTTTGCTTATTTCTGTAGAGAGTGCATATAATCCATATGCAGATGAGCAGTAAAGTGCACTGCGGGCGGACCCTAACGAAATCTGTACACCCTTGCTAAGTCTGCTTCTTCTGCCTTAACAGGATTTACTTTAAGTATCCCCAGCCATCTTGATCTCCTATCCACTATGAGGCAGAGACCCCAGGAGCTCTTCATGCTTGTTGACTATGCGACCATGCGTCCTACATGGAGAATTACACTCCCTCTTTGAGATCCAGAATGCACTGAGAATTGGTAGAATTTGTGGACCAGAACCGAATTCGGAAAATGTAGATATTTCACAAGTCCTGATCTGTAGTCTGAGCAGTTCCACACTCTGACACAGAAGTCAGGACAGGTTCTCTCGGCCTAGGAGGTGTTACGATGGTGCCAGCAATATTTGCCTTCAGTCTCTCAATATGTGCACAGCTATTTCTGCCCAACATAAGTACAAGTGTGTACTTATTACATGCTCCTACGCTTTACACCTTCAACTTGTGTTTTTCCTAAACACTAAACTGATCTTCACTCCTTACCAGCCAGGTGCCTACATGTCAAGTTCTCCTAATGCTTTCCATCTTGGAGCACAAAACAAGGTGCGGCTACTTAAAAGGGATTACCACATGGAGAACAGGTTCTGCGTTGCTTTTGTTGGTGTAATTTTTCCTATAACATTAAAACTGCAGCCACCCGTGCAAATTATAAAAACTATCACAGCGATCGCTTTCCCTAAATTTTTTTTTTTTCATAGGAAGTCAATTAAATAGGTTCCTTAAGTTTTCACTAAAATTCCTCTGTCCTCTAACCTGTGGAAGCCAGATGGTTTCAGCAGTATTTACCCGCCCTTCAGGCCACCAATTCATTCATCTCTGTTTTGTTCACGTGACTTGCTGCGGAGTCTTCCACTGAGGTCCCAACTGGATGTCCTTCTGAATCTTTCAGTTCAGTTGCTCTCAAGTGATCGCCTATACTGACCACAAACTCTTCCTCTGAGGTCTCCACCAGATGTGCTCCTGTGTCTTCCTGTTCAGCTGTGTGTACGTTGAACAGGAAAGCTCAGGAACACATCCAGTCGGGACCATGGTGGAAGAGCCCACAGCCAATCCAGGTGGTCATGTGAGCACAGAAAAGCTGGTGGAATTGGCAGCTTGATGGTGGTGTAACTGCTTGCTACCACAGCTTAGAAGATTTTAATAAAAACCCGGAGAACCCTCTTACCTAATGGTTTTGGATAGAACCCATGCAGCCGCAAAGAGCATACAAACCCGCAGAGGACATGAACCTATGATAACAGTGCAGCAAGGACATGGTGCTAAATGGGCAAATAAAAACATAAACCCACCGGGCCACCATGCTGGTCTGTTCTACATTTGAGTACATTGGTTGGGTTTACCAGTGGTGTCTTGCTTACACGCAGTTAAGATTTGGTGTAAATGGCACACGTAAACTGTGCTAAATTTCTTGCATGGTTTTTAGGCAAAGAAGTATGACATTCCTTTGTTTTCAGTTCCTTTCAAATCCACTTCTGGTTTTGGATGAGAAACCTGCAGGAAAATCTGTCTTAAAGGGGTTGTCCCATCTTGCACATAGCGGGCATATTATTAGCATATTCCTCCCAAAGTCTTAAAGGTGCGGGTCCCACCTCTGGGACCTGCACCTATGCTTGGAACAGAGCCTGCAAAGTGCCAGAGTGAGCACCGCATGTGCGGCCACCCTCCATTTACTTCTATGGGAATGCTGAAAATAGCTGAGCACTGGCTCGGCTATCTACATCCGCCCCATAGAAGTGAATAGAGCTGTGGCCGCGCTTGCATGGTGCGCTACTCATTTATTTCAATGGGACTTCCGGAAACTATTCAGCAGTCCCATAGAAATGAATGGAAGGAGATCATGCATGTGCACTTTGCAGGATCTGTTCGGATACCAGAGGTGGGCACTCGCACCTATCAGACATTGGGGATATATGTTATCGATATGCGCCGAATGTCGAAGATAGGAAAAACCCCTTTAAAACCGCCTCCAAAAACTCAGTGTGAACCTACCATCTTATTGAACGCTTAATCTATTGCTCGACGTGTTCTCTGCTGTGAGTGGTACATCAGTAGTGCTAAGGCCCTCGATAGATAGATTAGATAGATAGATTAGATAGATAGATTAGATAGATAGATAGATATTACTGTTAATACTGTTTTGTTTGTTTTTTTGCTTTATCCATTTTAAAAATGTTGGCTGCCTCCTTTCTACCGGACCCTTACTCTCCTGCTGTAACTTCAGCAGCAAAAAAATGGTGTTAGATATTTCTTCCCGAAACCTAAAACCACAGCCACAGTTTTGCTAATCCCCATTCATAGTTCAGCAAATTACTCAGCCGGGTAGCTGCAAAATTATATCGATGCTTAAGTGTTTTATTACAGCTGGGTTATGCACATGTAATGAGCCTCCTAGATATGAAAAGATGCGCTTTGGGTTACTAATTATTTTCAACCTAAAGTAAAGGATATATCCACATTCACAACCAGTCGATTTTCTCCACTGCAACTGACATGGTTGGAATTAAAAAATGTATTTGGTCTACAGCTCCCATGCAGATCTATGTGTCTCTGTGGTATCCAATAGTACTGCAGTCTGATCGTGGCCTCATGTACTCCTGTCTCGTATGTCAGGAAGATTTGGTAGATTACTCGAAGTTGGAGAGGACGATAATATGACACAATCCGACTCCACAGGGTTTGTTTGTAGTCTGTTACTGTGGATACACATAGCCCTGCAAAGGTGCTGTAAACATAAATAATAATTTGTAATAAAAGCCATTTGCAAAGTTGCTTTTTTTTTTTTTTTGCATTTTAGATGCATTGGAGAAATAAAAATGCATTTATATAAAGAACTGGGTTAAGAAAACTGCCCACTATCTTCAAAATTGTCTTCAAAGTAAGAGTAATGATGATTGGCCGTATACCTGAGTACACTGCCAGCATGATTAGTTAATGCTGCTCCCAGCAACAATAAAGGGGTCTTCTAGGAGGTCCGTATTGATGACTATGATGACTCTCATCTGATCGGTGGGGGTTCGACTCCAGACACCCCCACTCATCAGCGGTTTACAGAGGCCACCGCATTCTAGGCCTGCACAATATATCGCGAAAGCAATCGTTATCGCAATTAATCGCCATATCGCAATCGCAATTTGCTGAACCCAAAAATGCTGCAATTATATTACTGTATTTTTCGCTTTATAAGACACACTTTTTTCCCCCCAAAAGTGGGCGGGAATGGTAGTGCGTCTTATAAAGCGATGGTTGACATTCTACGTGACACTGACACTATGCTGCACACGGCCGCTATGCTGCGCAGCGGGGCCAGCGATACATCAGTTACAGTGCGGGGAGGGAGGAGCGGCTGGTGGAAAGTCGTTTTTTTAATGAACACTTGTTCTTATATCTATTCAATTTTATTTATCTGTTCTGTGCAGCGCTATTAAGAAAATGGCAAGTTTTGTATTTTGTACTTTTGCAGTAATGCAAATATGTATTTTATTTTGAAAAACACTGCGCATTTCAGTTCTTGAGTTCAGCATAACTACATTTCACATTATCAGTCATCTATGTGAGCTTTTACCTTGAAAATCCAATCAAATAGACCTCTAGCACAATTCCCTTAAAATATCGCATTGCATATCGTTTTCGCAATTTTTAGGGCCCTAATCGCAATCGCACAAAATTACCATATCGTGCAGCCCTACCGCATTCTGGTGAGCACTACGTCCTCTTCCTAGGCCAGCGACATCATGTTCATCGGTCACAGCTCAGTCCCAATGAAGTGAATGGGCACTGCCGCCACACAATGTACCAACCGGTCTCATAGCTTAGTTCCATTCAGTCCTTTTCAAGTGAAGTTGCCTGAGCTGCAATACCAAAAACGGCCATTATACGATTTACAGCGCTTCTCTTGTGAGGAGGCCACAGTGCTAACCTGTGCCAGGAGTCAGAGCCCCGCCGGTCAGGAACTGAAGACCTATCCTGGTGATAGGCCATTAATATCGAACTTCCCGAATATGCCTTTAACCAACAACAAGGTTGCTTTGCGAGAGCGGTTAGGCAACTATCATGCGATATGCCTGGCGGGGAGTGTATCTCCTCCCGCTGACATTCATTCATCTAAATCTTTGCTCGTTCTGAGCTTAGGAGTCCAGTGGGTGTATAATTCAGTGACTGACCGTTTATCGGTATACGCACAGTCATACCGGTTTAGGACCTCCACCTGGACTCCGAAGCTCAGAATGAGCGAAGATCAAATCCAACAAATTCTAAGTTTTATAATAAATGTTTTCCCATAAAACTACATATTCTGCTCTTCCCTTCCACTCGATACCTTGCTGCTTGCAGATCAGTCTGCATTTTCAACTTCCCATAGGGCAGACCCTGTAAAGTGTTTTTGGGACTGGGCCAAAGGAGATCTTGGCACTTGATGGTTTTTCTCTCACTCCACCAGGAGAATTTCCTAGCTAGTAAACTTGGTCACCATATTCTCCTGACTTTTGGCCACAATTTGTTTCCCTACGTGGTGGCACCTCAAACTGTTGCTTGGTATCTCAGCATATAGCAGAATTACATATTTCCGATTACTCTGTATCCCTCTCTAATCCATCCTTGTCCAACGATGCCACATTTAGACCTGACGCTCCATACTGTAGTCTTTGACAATTTTGTAGCACGTCGTCACTTGTCTCCCGTCTTGTTCTGAAAAAAAAATTTATATTTTTTTTTCTGTAGATTTTATTCAGCTTTTAAGTGTTCGTGGTCATGAACGTTCTTGTGAAATCAGACCACGTGTATAATTGTCCCCAAATTGGGCATTATCCATGAGCTACTCCATATGTCACGGATATGAGCTTCCAGGTGATGCCTTGATGTTAAAGGTTTTAATATGTCACAGAAAACAAAAACTGCTGCCCGGAGGCTAAGAAATGTCTCATCTTCCGTTTCCTCAATCCTGAAGGCATTATTTATATCATCCAAAGAGCTTGTGTCTAGTGCTAATAGTGCACATCCCCTCCCCGCCTCTAATTATGAGGTTCTTGACCCTTATAAGCAGTAAGTCCGTCAACGGCCCACGAATATTTGGCAGGCATGTTAGAAAAACCTTTCGCATACTCGGCCAGTTGTATCCTGTTTCCTGGAAGATTGCCAAAGTGAGGAAAAAGCGGATGCTGGGTGAATTGCTCTTCTCTGTTAGTTGGTTTAGCCGGCTGAATAAACAGGAGTTGCCTTGAGGTAGACAGTTCATCTCTACTTAAAGTCACGCAACAGCCTTGGTTTCTGCACGTTCCTCCTCTCACACACATAGTGGTAAGGGGTTGTCAGAGATAATTTAAAATTATCAGTCCTGCAGTAACCTAAAGTAAGATCGTCTCCTCTCTTTCTCCAGCGCTGTCTTCCATCTTAACATCTGCACAGTAAAGTCTGGAGTCCGGTGTAGTCTGATTCCAGTGAAGAGCAGTATAGAATTGAATCCACATCAATTTTGTATTTTTTTGCGTTAAAGGAAAGCAGCAGACCTCAAGTAAGGTTACTTTCACACCAGTGTTTTTGCTGGATTCGTCATGGATCGGCAAAAACCTGCTTCCATTCTGATGATACAACCGGATGCATCCGTTCTGAACAGATCCGGCTATATGAGCTCTAAAAAGGCCAAGATGGATCCGTCACTAAAACCATCGTAAGTCAAAGGGGGACGGATCTGTTTTCTTTTGTGTCTGAGAAAGCGGATCCTACACTTATGACTTGCCTTGTGAGTCCTGATGGATCGTCTTGCTCCGCATCCCATGCCGGACAGCGAAACGCTGCTTGCCTTCCCCAATGGGGACAGAAACGGAACGCATTCTATTTAGCTCGGTTCAGTTTTTTTTGTCCCCACTGACAATGAATGGGGACAAAAACTGAAGCGTTTTCCTCCGCTATTGAGATCCTATGACGATCTCAATAGCGGAAAGGGAAAGCGCAGATGTGAAAGTAGTCTAAATTCGCCTGCTATCTGAGGCTCGCTGAAATCCAATGCAGTGGCCGCCAAAACATCCCCATTCATGTGAGCGGAACAAATTCAGTCGCATAAGTTTTTGCAACAAAACCGCCACATGTTCCCTATATGATGAATAGGGCATTACGAAGGAAGTTTTATAAACTTGCAATAAAATGTTTTTCTTCCTCTTCTCAGTGCTGGTTTAGTGATCTCATAGAGAAGCTAGTGTCCAACACACCTTTAATTCATCCCTACTTCGAAATTTGTAGAAAAATGTGTGTGTGTAGATAGTTGGTATGAGTGAGATAGATGGCGATTTTATATATATATATATATATATAATTTTTTTTTTTTTCTCCAAATTTATTTTCCTTTAGTGTATGCCTAAAACATTCTGTTATTATAGAAACTAAGTTGGCTGGGAGACACGTGGTGCACAAGCGCGGCCTTTCGAACATGGGTCCCAAGGTGAACATGTCTGGGGGAAACACAATTTAGCAATGGGATTTTTAATATATTGAGTCCCAGAATGTTGACTTGTGCTTCACCAGATCCGTTCTGGTATCGTGTTTAGCCTTTTTTTTTTTTTTTTACGCCGATCTTAGGGGAACGCTTTTTTTTTTTCCTGGTCAGTCAGTTGTATCATAAAACCCAGATGTTCTTTCCTGATAATTGCCTGATTGTGAGCAGAGTTGAGGGCTGCCTGTCCTTGTACAAATTCATCAGTTCGGGGCAGCAGATTCCTGTTTACACTGAATGATCTGCTGCCCAGGAACAGAAATTTTGGCATCCGAATCAGTAATGCTTTCACCCAGTGAGGGGAGCATTGTCTGGCAATTATCAGGAACAAGCCGCCCTAAGAACTGTCCTCCCCAATAATTGCCCTGATCACCTACCTTAACACTGCTGGTCCCCAAAACTGCTAGACAAAATCAGATCTTTTTGGAAAACTTTCATAGCCAGATTTAATGGCACTGTCGGGTCAGTCTACTGTCTTGATTCTCTTACATTGGTCGCCATCAGGCAATCTTCACTTGTCCAATTATTTACTTTCCTGTGGGTAGGAGGAACTTGCTGTTAAACCCCAGATGTAAGAGCAATTAGCTGGCAATTATGAGCACATCCCCTCTCTAATAGCCATGCAAATTGTGACGAGCTGGCTTGAGACGTACCCTGCGCGCCCCCACCTCTTCTCAAGGAACCGTTCAGTTTGTACTCGGCTTACGGTGTAAAGTGATCTCGTGTTGGCAACCCGGTGGCGGGGATTACTGGGTGTGCCACATTTTAGCACTTGTCTGATTCTGCATTCGGGAATGGGCTTGTGATATTTAAGCCTTGGTGGAAGCAAAGGTTGGACCACACAGAAAATGTTTATCAGGAAGGAGGACAAGCAGAAGAAAACAAGCCAGGAGGAAGGACGCTGTGCCGAGAAATGCACATCTAGAAGAGATTATTTTGTTTGTTGATCTTCGCAGATTGCCAGAATCTGTAGGGTGGACGGGCCTTAGAGACCGTAATTAACCCTACCTATAAAGTAAATGCTCTCAAACCTGATGTCAAGGGGTCCTAATGTGGATCTGTTACATATTCGAAAGTCAAATATTTTATGTGAGAATTTTTTTTTTCATTAGACCATTTATTTTTTTGCATTACATGCTGGAAAAATTAACGTACAGACGTAATCCATTCCCCCCCCCCCCCCCTGCATAGCCTTAAACAGCGCGTGAAGTCCGTACCACGTCGGTACAGGCTTTTATCAGAGCAAGCGGAGGCAGGAACTGGCAGGAGCAGCGATTGTATGCCGCGGCCTGTACAGCGCTCACTGGGCCCTGCGGTGGAATACGTACTCCTGACATATCAGTGGAATGTGCCATCAGAAAATGACCTATTGTTTAACGTTTTTATGTTACATATTTTTAAAGAATTTTTGGCAAGAAAACAAATATAAAAAAATCTGTACTCTTCGCAATGGCCAATAAGCCTGAGCTCTAATTCTTGGTCTGTACAGATTACTTTTCAGCAGTCATCTCATTATCACAGACAGACAGGATTTCTATACAGATAACACAGGATCCACTACTCACAGTAGGGGATATAACAGTTGATCTACTCCCTCCTGACCTCTGCACAGAGAATGCCTGGACAATCTCCGATAAAAGTCCATAAGGTCCCCTCCTGGTCATTGTGTCTGTGGCCCATGGGGGGATGTTGTGAGGCATATTTCTAAGCCCCCATAATCAACCAGAAAATATAAAGAATTTGTTGTGCTATATGGTTTTAACTAGTAGAAAAATATCATAGGTGACGCGTTAGGCCCCATTCACACGTCCGCAATTCTGTTCCGCATTTCTATGGGGACAGACTTTGTCCCGCTCGGATCCAGAATTGCGGATCCGCACTTCCATTCCGCAAAAATATAGAACATGTCCTATTCTTGTCCGCAATTGCGGACAAGAAAAGGCATTTTCTATATAGTTCTGGCAATGTGCGGATCTGCAAAATGCGGAAAGCACATTGCCGGTGTCCGTGTTTTGCGGATCCGTTGATCCGCAAAACACATGCGGACATCTGAATGGAGCCTTGCCTAGTTCCACACTTGCGCTAAAGCTATTGTAGTATTGACTGGTACCTCAGAACCAAACCAGGGTTCGGTTCCAAGTTTGAAATGGTTTTCACTTTGAAAATCAAATACCAAAGTTATTCAACGTCTCGTGCGACTTCGCGAATAACTTGCGGTACTTCGGCTCATCAGAGCCCATACTTTAAAGCTGTACAGAGACGGATCTCCGTACAGTATTAATCCGAAGTTTTGAACGAGGTGACTTTGGATGTAGCATCTGAAGCTCGCGTTGCTCATCGCTATTTATCACCTTCTAATTTTGTGATGTCTTTTTGTTTTGTAAATGATCCCTCTGAATTGTAAAGCTCCGCGGAATATTTGGTGGCGTTACATAAATAAAGATTATTATTATTATTATTAATAATTGCGGCCAAAGGAATGTCGTCGCGGTCTGCGTTTATTCTAATTGTGTTTGCTGCTCTCACCGCCCCATCGTAAAGATGGCGTAAGCTTAGACCAGCTGTGTAGACGGGGGCTCGGGCTGGATGATAGATCTGGTGCAGGGATAGACTCTTATCTCTGACTCTATACACATAATGGTGCATCTTATGCAAAGCTTTGCCCCCTTTCTGCTAAGCCCCGCCCCTTTGTGCGGTTCATGCAAAAGTGTAGCATCCCTAGATGCGCCAATTTGCTGCTCTTTTGAGAGATTTTTGGCACAGACACATTGGTAAATCTGGGCCACAGTATTTGATCATCTATTCATTACGTGACAGGCAGGTGGTAATCTGGGACTCCGTGAAACATCGAAGTTCTGCAGAATGTTTGGTAGCCAAATGTATGCGGCTTTACCAGGTTGTGTGGTTTTTTTTTTTTTTTTTTTTTTTTTTATTTTAATAATAATTTTGCGCTCATGATTAGTGCATTTAATAAGAACCAAAATGGATGGAGAGAGGGGGAAATGTAAAAACGTAAATGTAAAAAATACTCTCTTATGGAAAAGTGAAGTGACCATTGTGGTGTGTGTTTTTTTTTTTTGTTTTTGTTTTTTGTTTTTTAATATAAATTTTTATTATTGGAATAGATTTCTTTTGGCAATGGCCGTTCCATATTTGAATGGCAAATGAATAATAATGAGCTGCTAATCTAGGTCAGTGTCTCATTATGAGTGAGCGCTGGCAGGATCACAAGGATGATGGCCGGTCTTTGTCTGATAGTACAAGCCGTCCTGATTGAGTACTTTCCAGGTCTCATTACTGTACAATGTGTCTCTTATTGCCATTTACCCTAGTGATATAACAAGTTGCATGTTCTTCACAATCAGTTAACGATGGCTCCATTTTTTTTGTTTTTTTTGTGAACTCATTATTACAGTATTTTTCATAAATTCTAACGTTATCTAAATTCATTTTTTCCCCTCACGGTCTCAATTATTATTACAATTTTTCTTCCAGGCGGCTGGCGGGCAATGACCTCTCTTTCATCCATCCCATGGCCTTGTCTGGCCTGAGAGAACTCAAAGTTCTGTAAGTAATTGTGCAGTTTTGTTAGTAATTACATGCTTGCCCTACTCTGTCAGCACAGCAAGCCTTTCCCTGTAACCCTCGTAGACCCAGGGGAAATTGGTTGTCCTCCTGTGACATAGACCCCCCAACCACCACCACTTTACAATATTTGTAGTTGGGGTCTGTAATTGTTGCTGTCTTTAGCAACCAAAGAGGGGCTGCATACATTTATGTGGTAGCATCATCCTGGTCATCGAGAGAGGGGCATCAAATGTTGTGCAACCACACACAGGCCTTAGGTATGTGACCATACTGTGGACCATATAACCTAATGCAGCATGTGTAGCAGTCTATGGGTCCATAGCTCCATCTGCCTCTCATTTCTTATAGCATTTGTATACCATAACATGCATCCGATGGGACATTATTACAGAGGTATTCTTCCTTTTGAAACCTTACCTTGTTGTGCAGCAGATGACTTAAAACAGAGTGCATTTAGAGCCACGGGGACTTGTGCATCCGTACGGCCTCAACGTAGGTTCCTCAGCCATGTCCATAAGACTTTGCTCTTTTTGGTCTATCTCCAGGTGACAAATTAATTTTTAAAAGGACACCTGGACAGAAACCCAACAGATCCCCTTATAATCAATAGGGCCTGTTTGGCTCGGCTTATGTCCGTTGTCTGCTGAATCCAGCACTTCTGTTATTTTCTTCTCCTGTAACAGAGCGGAAAAACGGAAATCAATAATTCTTGTGTGAAAGAGGCCTAATACGTTTTTATTAAATGTGTGCAATAATAATAATTTCATATGTATGGGTTTTGTAGGACTCTTCAAAACAACCAGCTGAAGACTGTCCCTAGTGAGGCTTTGAAGGTCCTGGGATCCCTTCAGTCACTGTAAGTGGTTTTATGTTTTTGATGGTTTGTGTTTCTTTTTTTTTTTTTTTTTTTGTTTTATTCTAAAAATTGTGATTCATCTATAGCCGGAATGGGCAAACTGCGGCTCTCCAGTTGTTGCAAAACTACAACTCCCAGCATGCAAAGACTGCTTACAGCTATCGGCCCACAGCAGGGCCTGGTGGGAATTGTAGTTTTACAACAGATTGCCCATCCCCTAATCTATAGGAACATTTTGGGCTCTGTTCACATCTTGTCTTCAGCTGTCCGTTGAAGTTCTACATTGAGAGTATTCTCGAACAGAAGGCTTGGGGGTGTATGGGCCCTTTTAGAATTTCTGAGATTTCCGTGCAAAGGAGGGAACTCGAGGCCAATAGTTTTTCTGCATCAGGATCTCTGGAAGAGATGGTGTTAAATCCACTGCTGAAATGATCCTGAAAAGTCTAGACGCCGCCAATTACAAATTTGACATGGGTAACCCAGAAGGGAGCAGCTCTGCTTTGTAAGGATACTTCATTTTACAGTTGCCCGTTTTATCCCTCGATGATTTAGACGCCTGTCTCTTCATTATGGAAACTGAGAGTGTTGTGCCGAGAGTTGGTCGTTTGTGTGGCAGCGCAAATAACAGCGTGTACAGCTGCAGAAGTCTGGATTTAGGCTGCCGGCGAATAAATAAGTGTTATGTCTGCCGTGGACTGGTGCCCTTTCCCAGTTTAGAATATGCATTTGAAGTATGGAAGATGCTTGTGAGGTTTCCAGACCGACTAAACACTATAATTTAATCTATGCAAAGATCTATTTTGGTATCCCCACAGTTATCATTGCTGTGTGTCGAAATGTCTGCGGGACCGTGTCAGAAATGCCTTACATGGTAGATGGTGTCTTCAGCTTGATTTTTGCCTTCACAATTCCTTCACATTGCTAGGAACAAGAAGCTGGTAGACGAGCACTCAAGCAAAATTTCTCTGGCATAGCTGGGGCAAAGCAAATTTTTATTTATTTTTTATTTTTGAGCATGCTGGGAGTCGTAGTTTCACCACAGCCGGAGTGCCGGAGGTTAGCAATCACTGAACTAGGCCTTGGGACATGACCAGACTCGTTGCCATCTAGGGTGTGCCCCCACGGGGCATTAAACACAGTGGAATTGTATGCAGAAAATACACTGCATAAGAAAATGTATGTTTTAATGTATATTTATCTCCACGACAGACTTAACACTGTGCAATGTATGCTGGTATGGCTTTTAAAGGAATTTTCTGGGTGTTGATTATTGAGGACCTACCTGCCGATCAGCTCATGAAGCGCAGCACTGTCCATTGAGTAGTGGCTTTTCTTGGTATTGCAGCTCAGGCCCATTCACTTGAATAAGACTCGGCTGCGCCTAGAAAGAAGCCTTGGCGTTCACCGGAGGCCACGGCCTTTTCAAACCACTAATCAAAGGGGTTACTGCTGATCTGATTTTGATGGCCTCGCCTTAGGATAGACCATCAATATCAAAATCCCAGCAAACCCCTTTAAATCCACAGCATAACAATTTATACAGAAAATGTTACCTTTTGCACTTTGCATAGCTTGATTAGTAATTTGTTTGGGAAAATATTCGGTATGACTGGTGCTTTACTTATTTAAAGGGGTATTTGGACAAACGTTAAAAATGAGAGTTCAGCTAGACAGTGTTAAAAAAAAAAAAAAATAAAAAAAAAATTCACCTTTTGAAAGTCCTGCCAGTGTCCTGTCCCTACCCGATCAGTGGTGATGCTTGCAACAAGCAGCACTTGACCACTGATGCCACTGATTGGTCAGCACTCAGCAGTGGTCATGTGAGTGTATATGGGACGTCCTCACTTCCACGCCCGCAGGGACCAGAATCGGCGGGTCTTGGCTCTACAGGAGCACTGGAATGGCAGAACTGTGAAAAGGGGAGTCCTTTTTTGTCTAACAATGTCTTTAAACCTTAAAGGGGTATTCCCATCTTAGACAATGGGGGCATATCGCTAGCGCTCGGCTATTTTCGGCGGCCCCATAGAAATTAATGGGTATGGGCGGTGTGCCCTCCGTGATTTTCAAGGCTCCATTTATGAGATAGGTGGGACCCGCACCTATTGGACAATGGGGGCATAGCCTAGCAAAATGCCCTCATTGTCTGAGATGACACAACCACTTTAAAGAAGTTATCAAGGAAATATTGATGACCTGCTGATCCCCAGCGGTTTCGGGAAGCTGTGGCGCTCGACCAAAATCTAATGCAGCTGAGCCCCATTGACTTAAATAGGGCTAGGAACTAGACCATCTGATATTGATGTATGCCAAGGCTAGGTCATCAATATTAATCCCCTTTAACTCATTCTGAGCCTTTCCCTTCAAATTTAGTAATATTAAATGAGAATGAGGAATTTCAAATTAACGTACCAACTACGTATGTAAATTCTACTGTTGTGTAAGACCTTCATAATTTACCGTTGCTAAGAACATTCCCTCAATGTTTTCATTCTCTTCTCCTGTCCAAACACCTTGACATCCCTGGTATCCTCCGAGAACGTGTTCTGTTGAAAGGTGCTTTTGTTTGGATCGAGACACTATTTTAACAGAGAGATGTTGTGCCAACTTTTTCAAGTTGGTAGGTTTGGCTCATTGGGTTGTGTTCCACAAGACCTACCAGGTTGTCTGACCTAAACCAAATCCTCCTAGAGGTCTCGATGTTTGCACAGCTCCCACGCCTCCTGCCAAGCAACAGCCGTTAAATACACTATGGAAATGACTGAGATCTCCCATTCATTTAACTCTTCCCCGTGTTTTTGGGGAGCAATATATGTAAAACAAGACATGCCGATATGTGAAATCAGTAGGGATTGGCGATCTAGAGTGCAGGATTGACAATAATGAGCCTGATCATCCCTTTTAGGGGTGCAAACTCTAAAAAAAAGCCGTAATATGGTTATACAGTGTTTTTTTTTTTTTTTTTTTGTTTGTTTTTTCAATATAATATATACCATTGAAAATGGTATAATAATTCTTAAAGGCGCAGTAGACAACTCCTTGTTTTGTGTCGCATATAACCTGAAGAGGACTGCAGAACAGCCTGTGACAGCGAAATGGGGACCATGTAATGGTTTATTTTTCCTTACACTACACAGCAAAGAAAAGTGATTGCAGGTGTGTTTGCTGCATGGAGCATATACCTCAATCGGCTTGTCTCTGGGTGGTCTGCAATCTGGCGGATTGGGTGAAGAGCCTTTTTGGCTTGGCAGCCACAAGAACCTAGAAAATTTTTGGACTTTTTATTGGTTTAAAAGGGCCAATTGACCGTTTCATAGTGATGACGTCTCGTGGTTGCTACACATAAGAAGTCGTTGGATTCAGGGACTGACCCTCTGTCCATTTAGAAGAGCGATGGTGCAGTGTAGGCATGGACTGATTCACGTGGACAGGAGCAGGGTTTGGAGGACTCTGCTAGTCCTATGCATATTACAGTGCAGAATATCTGCAAAAGGCCCACGCCGATAGCGTCAAAGCACAACCAATAGTCCTGGCTATTGAAATGGTTTTGAATGGTTCCCACTTGGGTTCATACGTTTTTGTTAGAGACTTGTTGATTGATGGGCTATGGGTGGATATCTAACCCCACCACTTCAGTCTATTAAGATTAGGCCATCTTGCTTGGCTATAGTGAAGGCTTTTTTTTTTTTGACGTTTGACTAGTTTATCCCACCGGAAAATCCTCCTTTTGATCTTCGGGGGAGGTTTATGAATCTGGAATAAGACGACAAAGAGGGACAGGTATTTTCTCGTCCGTTTTTTTTATTTTTTTTTGACAAAGCCTCAGGCCCTTTGTATCCCGAGATATTTTAATGCACCTCTGTTTAAGTACTCCTTTATCTTAAGAAGGCAAAAATGATTCATCAATTCAGGATTATTTATTTGCATTAGGTAAGAAGCATGCAGGTGTCATTACGTAAGGGGAGTCATCTCTCAGGTCACTGCTTTGCATCAACAGTGTATTTTGAGAATATCTTTCTTGGCTTGTAAAAATAATTCTGACACATTCAGAAGCCTTGAAGCAACTTGTCAAAGTGACAGGAGGATTGATGTGAAGGGAATTAGTCTTTCTATAAGGTGTACTCTTTGTAAGAGCAAGGAATGCTAAGTTATCCTTATGCCTGTCTTGATTATTTACAATCCAAGTATTGCTCGGTGGATGATTGGTGTTGTCAGCGGTAAAAATGTATGACCTACCTTCCTCTGTTAGAGATGGTTTTGAATGGCCTATGCATATAGGGGTTACCCAGGAGTATATAAACCTAGCTAAATAATAGGCTTGCTCTAATTTTTTTTTAAATTGGGAAAAAAATGGGGTTTGTTCCATTTAAATTTGATGGACCTATCCATTGTCTATAGTTATTAAACCACCCCACCAACCTGAAGGTGGTCATGAAGATCTGCACTTGGGCTGGATATGGTTGAGGTAGGCAACTATGCTGTTCAGTTAGTTAACTAGCAAGTTTTGAGATTTTTTTTTTTTACAATAAAAGAACTTTTTAATGGCATTCTTCCAATGGGCTTTTCCCCTATTAGTATTTTTATAATGTATCTATAGAGTGTTGTACTTTGATATGGTTCATGGCTAGCCTCGAGGAAGGTGAATACAAGTAAATGTTGATTTGATCTGAAGAGGGAAAGGTTTCACACATTTAAAAGGCAATCCAAGTTCATTGGAAGACCAGAGAAGGTGGTGATACACATTAGATGGAAGTGGATGATGATTGAACAGTTGTTGATGGAACAATCGTCTGGTGGGTGAATGATCATTCTTCCAACAAAGCCCTATACATTTTAGTCTATATTGGCTATTACAGTCATTCACCTTGGCCATATATGTTCAGTGATACTGGGTCAAGGACTAACGTTTTTTTTCCCGGAAACGTTCTTTCACGGAAAGATTGTTCTTGAAGTAGCGACTGTCTGACACATTTTGGTTGAAATTTGTCCTTTGTCATCAACTTTAGATTAATGTTCATAGCCGCTTTTTAAAGTTGTTTCCTAATTGTTTATCTGGTTGACCCATCTGAGCTTGTGGTTTCCCCCCCAAGATAAGTGGTGCCAGAGTTGTCTGGACAGGGCTTTTCGTGTTGGTCCTTTTATAGAGATGTCCATTCGGCCTAGCCAGAAGTCTAGGCATCTCATGAAGTGGAAGAAGATAGCTGTGTTGGCCAGACATCTTCTAGCTATGACCACCTTTCATCTCAGAAGCTGGCAAGGCCGAAAAAAAACACAAATCCTCTAAATTTCACACGCCAGATAAGATGGATGACGACTCTGCAACCAGAAGTGAAGCTTCAGTTTACCTCAGACGAAGCAGACCATCCAACATGTCTACAGCTGTTCCACGGATTTCCTATGTTCCCGGTGACAGGATGGATAATGCCTACAATCATCAGCCTTTGTTTTACTTTTTGAAAGGAATAAAATGGCAACTGTCCGCTCCATCTTCATTTATCAGCTGACGGTAACTGAGAAAGGAGAAAGATTGGAGATCTGTAAATGATCTCTGGCTGCTTTGTTTTGAGAAGTGTAATGCTTCGGCAGCGCGACCATTAATCACCAACGTGACAGGAAAGTGCAGGTGTTTTCTGTTTAACTAGGAGGGAGCCTATCAATTTGAAGTGTAACTTAGGTTCTGCCACAGGGGCATCAGCCCAAGTTTCCATTTTAACCCTTTTCAGGTTGGAGAGGCCTACCTCATGCTCTTTGTTCTCAAGCGCAACTTCATCATTTTCCCAGTTCAAAGTATCCCGTAACTGAGGATTAATTAAAACATCCAGTGTAACGTGATAGCCTAGGTGGGGCGCTGGTTTAAAGCTTAGCTCTTTGTTATAAACGGTGCTGTGATCTCTACTGAATGATGATGATTTAGACTCTGCTCGATTGATGTTATTTAGGCTCCAAAACACACATAAACAGCTTGTCGTGAAGCAGAGGGGAAGCGCCAGGGCAGGACGCTTTCTGGTGAATTCATATGTTTGTTGGACGGTTCTTTGAAGTCGGCGAGTGACGCTGATGCATTTTCTGTTTATTGGTCTTTTGCAACAAGCTGCACGGAATTAAATGTGGAAAATTCTCATGTCCATGGTATAAAGAGGGGGGGGGGGTGTTCTGGTTTAGAATAGGTTTTTCGGATATTTGATTTTAAAAAATTTCCTCTTTTGGATCTTCCCTTATTATGTAGATACTGAAGAAGAAAAAACACCTGAGTATCAATTGCCAAAATAAATTAACTTTATTGAATACAAATATTAAAATACATGTACATAATGCACAGGAAGGTGGCAATGGAAAAGCGCCACCCTGGACTACAACGCCATCGTATACAGAGTTATTGCACAAGAACCCCTATGTAATTGTTCTAAGTATAAACATGCGAGACTAATGATTGCCACTACCTTGTCCGCATATCCAAGTGACCATCTCCGACCTGCACCCCTACATATGGGGACAATCATACAAGCATGGACAAAAATCAGGGGAAAAAACAGTCTTACCGAGTGACGGATGGAGCCAAGAGAGACCAGGGTGGCGCTACCCCGACGCGCGTTTCGGCGATCCTTCGTCTGGGGGCCTTATTATGTAGAGTAGATAGTGGACGGCTCACTCTAAAGGACCCATCCTATTGGTGCGTGTACAGTCCATTGATTTCTAATGGCCACCTTCGGAGTATGGTTTTCATTAAAGAGATACTGGTGGCTTTTCCTATCATTTAGGAAATGCTGCTCTATTATTTAGTTTGGACATTGGTCAGAACGTCTCACTCTGGAGAACCCATCATGCTGGTGCATGTACATTCCGTAAGTTTTTAATGGCCAACATTGGGGGGGTTACTGGTTTTCATTGAAGAGATCAAGGTGATCTATGTAGACTTGCATACAGGAAATGCACCATGGGAAAAAGTATGCAAATTAGCTCTCTTCCCGAAGGAAGAAAGCGATGTGTCATATTAACCAAACCAGATACTCGCCTGTAGACAGCGGTTTTGGGGTTCGGTTTAAATGGGAGAGTTTTCTTCCCTCTGGAGGAGAGCCAATAGACATACAGTGGGCACCAAGTACTTCTTCATTCGTCTTGGTGCTGCAGGCAAATTGAACACTTTCTTCGTAGGTTTTCTCATTGGTTCTAGCTGATTGATGTAAATAAAAAAAATTATTATAAAGTCCTTGAGTTTCTAATAATCCTATTCAACCTTTTCCTAGTTGTATCTGATTTTGGAAAGCTTGGTGTCTACTTGTGTAGTACCCGTGGTCTCCAATCTTTCATTCTCCAGTTTTTGTGGCTCTCAGACTCCTAGTACGAGCTGGGAGACCACCAACGACATGGGGTTGTGGATGAAACGGGCCGATCTGTTTCTTCTATTCCGAATAGATCTGCAGCACGGCATTGATGAGCATGCCACTTTAATGGATTCTCCAGATCAGGATGTTAAAGCCGCAGAGCATGGCGACCAGGCACAAAGAACAATGTAGTGCCAGTGTTGTATTTCATGTGTTTCACAATCTTTGGGCAGTGCAGTTACTTTGTGTACAAGTGTATAATGGGATGGAAAAATGAATCGCACCAGCAATGAAGGCAATAGGGATGAGTGAACCCGAACCTCACCGGCTTTCGGGTAGTGAAGGAATTCGGTTATGGATTCTGTTATAACAGAATGTAATTCGATGACTGAATGCAAAATGGAAGCCTTTAAGAGGCATTCCGTCATAATACAGGTCTATTGCCAAGCATAATGGACCCGTCTGGTTTCCGTTTTGCAGTTTTCATATTCCGTTATAATGGAATACATAACGGAATTGAGGTGAGGTTCAGGTTCACTCATTCCTAAATATGGACAATCGCAATACATTAGTAAGTGACTTCCCAATACATTAGTAAGTGGCATTTGCTGAAGTGAGACAACCCCTTTAATAAGAGCATTAAATATACTGTAGCCAAAGCCGTAGTTGTATGAAACTAAAGCCGCATTCCCTTTAAGATGGTGTACCAGGTGTACCCTTTACCCACCCCCCCCCCCCCCAAACACTGAGAGTATTTATTTCATGTCTTCCTGTCCGGTAAACTTGGGCTGAACCGTTCTGATGAATTGACTGTCTCTCTTGCAGGCGACTAGACGCGAACCACATTGTCAGCGTGCCAGATGACAGCTTTGAGGGTCTGGTGCAGCTCAGGCATCTATGGCTGGATGACAACAGCTTAACGGAGGTGCCTGTGCGTCCACTCGGCAACCTCCCATCCCTTCAGGCCTTGACGCTGGCTCTGAACAAAATCACTCACATTCAAGAACATGCCTTCTCCAATCTCTCCAGCCTGGTCGTCTTGTAAGTATATAGAGCGTGAATTACTAATCTGTCTGTATGCAAACGTCTGGATCTGGAGGCTTCCCTGCAGGTCGTCTGCAGAATGTGCGCTGCTGTTTATAGTAGCTTGCATGCTGCATGTGCAAGTATTTGGAGAAATGATGTGTATCTCTACATACTGCATATAGAATATGTATGGAGAGAAGAAATGTCTCTTCTATGTACTTTCTCATTCCCGTGCACTCCCATGGATTCTCTCATACAGTATATTCTTTCTCTTTTTCTCATGCATAATTTCTTCTCTCATACAGTACATTATTTCTCTTATGCTCGCTCTCTCTTTTTCATACATGTGCGCGCGCATACTCTTTACCATACATGCTCGCTCTTACATTCTCACTCTCTCATACATGCACTCTTACTTGCACTCTCACTCTTATACATGCACTCACTCTTAGGCCCCTTTCACATGAGCGAGTTTATCCACGCGGGTGCAATGCGTGACGTGAACGCATAGCACCCGCATTGAATCCTGACCCATTCATTTCAATTGGTCTGTGTACACGAGCGTTGTTTTTCACGCGTCACTTCTGTGTCGCGTGAAAATTTGCAGTTATGGCCCCATAGAAGTGAATGGGGCTGCGTGAAAAACGCATTGCATCTAGAAGCAAGTGCGGGTGCGATGCATTTTTCACTGATGCTTGCTAGGGATGTTGTTTGTAAACCTGATTTTTTATCACGCGCGTGAAAACGCATCAAAACGCATTGCACCCGCGAGATAAAAACTGAACAACTGAACGCAATCGCAGGCAAAACTGAATGGCTTTGCCTGTGAAATCGCACAGTTTTCACTGAACGCATCCAGACCTAATCCGGACACGCTCGTGTGAAAGAGTGCCAAGCTACAAAATCACAGTGAGATAAAATGGTCAACGTGATTTTGTAGTAAAAAGGTCACAGAGAGGCACGGAGCAGTATCAATTATGTTAATGCTCTGTGTCTCTGTGGTCCAGAGCGCGGATTCCACACATTGGATCCGCACGTGTGAAAGAGCACTTACTTTCATACATGCGCACTCTTGCATGCAATCTCACGATTACATTCACTCTCTCATACATGTGCTTTCTTACATGCACGCTCACTCTGTTACTGTACACGTGCACTCACTCTTACATGCACTGTCTCTCTTGCATGCATCCCCTTTCCCACTCACTCTTGCATACATGTTCTTTTTCCCATTACTCACTTTCTCCAGCTCAGGGCTTTCTTGCACTCGCTCTCCGCTCTCACTTTCTCCAGCTCAGGGCTTTCTTGCACTCGCTCTCTGCTCTCACTTTCTCCATCTCAGGGCTTTCTTGCACTCGCTCTCCGCTCTCACTTTCTCCAGCTCAGGGCTTTCTTGCACTCGCTCTCCGCTCTCACTTTCTCCAGCTCAGGGCTTTCTCGCACTCGTTCTCCGCTCTCACTTTCTCCAGCTCAGGGCTTTCTCGCACTCGCTCTCACTTTCTCCAGCTTAGGGCTTTCTCGCACCCATTACTCACTTTCTCCATCTCAGGGCTTTCTTGCACTCGCTCTCCGCTCTTACTTTCTCTAGCTCAGGGCTTTCTTGCACTCACACTAGCTCTCCGCTCTCATTTTCTCCAGCTCAGGGCTTTCTTGCACTCACACTCGCTCTCCGCTCTGTTTCTCCAGCTCAGGGCTTTCTTGCACTCACACTCGCTCTCCGCTCTCACTTTCTCCAGCTCAGGGCTTTCTCGCTCTCACTTTCTCCAGCTCAGGGCTTTCTTGCACTCACACTCTGCTCTCACTTTCTCCAACTCAGGGCTTTCTTCGCTCTCACTTTCTCCAGCTCAGGGCTTTCTCGCTCTCACTTTCTCCAGCTCAGGGCTTTCTCGCACTCCGCTCTCACTTTCTCCAGCTCAGGGCTTTCTCGCACTCGCTCTCCGCTCTCATTTTCTCCAGCTCAGGGCTTTCTTGCACTCACTCTCTTGCTCTCACTTTCTCCAGCTCAGGGCTTTCTTGTACTCACACTCGCTCTCCGCTCTCACTTTCTCCAACTCAGGGCTTTCTTGCGCTCACACTCGCTCTCCGCTCTCACTTTCTCCAGCTCGGGGCTTTCTTGCACTCACACTCGCTCTCCGCTCTCACTTTCTCCAACTCAGGGCTTTCTTGCACTCACTCACTCTGCCCATCTGTATTAATATTTTTGTCATATCTATAAGCAGGAAGCAGAATTGGATATCTGGCAGCTTTCTTTATCCAAACATTCCTTTATCATTTCCAGACACCTTCACAACAACAAGATCAAAACCCTCGCACCGCACTGCTTTGATGGGCTGGACAGTCTGGAGGCGCTGTAAGTACCTGCTCTTCTGCAGTACTCATCCATCGGCTTATTCTTTTCCCGGGCTTAAGAGACTGATGGCATGAAGGCAGCGTGGCTGTGTATTATCAGGACATATTTCTTTCATTATAGATCTGTTACTTGAGGGCATGAGGCTCCAGGGATGTGTTTCAACACATTTACTTTACCATTCTCTTTGTACTGTGGGGGGAGGAAGACATTTCTTGGAAAATGCAAGAGAAGCCATCGTCCCTCCAGAAATTTCACCATCGGTTTAGTTAGCGAGACATGAGACTTGCAGACTTCCAATTTTCTAGACTGTGTTTCTGGAAGAAAGCAGTCCTATTTTTCTAATTCTGGACAGTTCCTTTAAAAGGGTTGTGCCAAGTATGGAAGGTATCCCCTAGCCCTGACTGCTGAGACCCCCCCGATCCTGGTTTGTCGCTCTATTCATTCTCTATGGGACTGCCAGAAATAGCCGAACACTGTTCTCCATCTCCAGCAGTCCCCTAGATGGAGCAGCAGGGCACATGCTCATCGGGAACCGTAGGACCACCGTCTTTAAGATTGTTGGGGGTTACAGTGCTCAGACCCCCCCCCCCCCACACACACACACACACACACACACTGATCACTTAGTTATCCACTTTCATACTTGGGGACAACGTCTTTAAGGTTGCACTGATCCTTGCAGCCTGATGGCTCAGTGGTTAGCACTGTTGTTCTGGGTCCGAATCCGACCAAAGGGAAAATGTCACCGTCCTATCACAATTATTGCTGCAAAGATGCAGTTTTGCTATGATTTGGTGAAATGCATTGCAAAAAAATTTAAATTGGACAGAAAACCCCAGATAAGGCCCGCTCGCCCAATCACTAGCCATACCAGTGACCCATATCGGCCACTGACTGACTGAGTAGGCCTTTACCTGGGGATTGAGATGGAACCAGGAAGTGGAGAGCAGAGACTGAGCCAGCTTCATATCAGCCACGGGACGGGTCAACAAGAAATACTTCTTATATTTAACCCTTTGTTGGCCCAAAAAAACTTTAACTGTCTTTCTATGAAATTAGCCTAGTGTGCACATCTGTGAGATGTCAATGGTGTCACTTCTCGGTATAACGCTGTAGAATATACTGAGGTATATGCAGTGGGAAACTAATCCTGCATTTTTGCCATGAAGCCCTTGCCTACCCCATCAATATATGTCTGCTGTGATTGCGCTGTATAAGATGTGTTGCAAGTCAAGCTGAAATCCATTTGTTCCTCTTGACTTGTTAAACATAAGCATATCTATATTTGTTTCCTTCCCCTTATCCGGTGCCGCTTCCATTACGGTTATCGCCTCACACGGAAGCCGGGTGGGTTGTATGAACATTTATAAATATATGGGGGGGGACTCTCTTTGTTGTCAGACCATGTGACCGCAGCGATGCGGCTTCTAATTCAACCCAGGCAGACAGTCCCACAAAGGAGGAAGGTCTGATAGAGACAATTAAGAATACAAGTTATGCTTAAGCCAAACTGGTCCGGGAGATAGGATCAGTAAACACTGCGGTGCCAGTCACTTCTTCTGATCACAGATTACACTGCAGATGGCGTCGTTCATCTTGAAGAATTTTTCATTGCGTGCATTAAGGTTTGATTTTACGTTCATGAGGATGGAGCATATTTCCATTCCTGCATATTGCAAGGATATAAGAGGCCAAACATTTAAAGGGTGTGTCCTAAGGATGAACAAATTTTCTTAATTTTTTGGGTCCTAATCGGCAAAGAAATTAAATCTTGTTAAAATTGATTTGATCCCGAATCAAATGTAAGCGAGAAATTTTGGTGTGATTGCCCCTCATCAGATCTTTAAAACCTGCCTCAGGTTGGTGAGAGGCCTTGGTCAGGACCCCGGGGTGCTATTTCTCCTTATGGAGAGAACCTTCATTTATTTTATCGGGGAATGTAGTCTGCATGGAAATCGGCAACACCTGTGTATCTTTCGGCTGAGATTTCCTTTTCTTTGAAAGGAAGGCGTATTCACATATCATTTTTTATTTTTTTTCCATCAATCCAGAGGAGTGTTGCTTGGCCTATAGGACTCCTCACACCTACTAGGCACTGTCCATAAGGAGAAATAGTATCCCTTGGTTCCTGACCAAGGCCTCTCGCCTAACTAAAAGTTCTTACTGCACTGAAGAAATTCAGTTTCTACCAAATCAGATTTTTTTTTTTCAGAAATTGTTTTCAGTTGAAAAAACCCACGGGTCTAACTAATTGATTTGCTCATCTCTAGTTTGTCCCATATCGCCTTTTAAGGCACTTGAATACCTTAGGGGGGTCTCCAGCCCTGAATCCCCTCAAAGTTACAGTGGGCAGACTCTAACTATCAGCAAGGGCAGACTTAATTTTTTTAGAAGGGTCCACGGTATCAGATCGGCAGGGGTGCAACGCCTGACATCTGCCGACCAGCTATTTGCATGGCTCTGTCAGCTGTGTAGTGGTCATGCCTGCAGTGTAGCTGGTTCAGTCCACAATGGACACGGTCACATGCGACACTGCACCAGTCATTGTGACCTGTCCCCCCAAGCGCTGTGTCAGTCAGCCATCTTCTGTCACCAGATTTAACCCTATTAAACTGGCTGATATTAGCGATGTGCTAATGTCAGCAGACCCTCACTCTCCTAATATTATGCTTCTGGATGCCACTGTTACTGTACAATTTTAACTTTTATAATATGCTAATAAGCCTCTAGGAGCAGGGGGGACATTGCTGCTGCTCCTAGAGGCTCCGTTCGCCCACCTCAAGTCATGCCCTGCCGTCCTTGATTGACAGGGCCAGAGTTCGTTTTCTGTGCTGGATAAATCTCGCGCATGCGCAGTCCCAGCAAACAGGGCCAGCAGGAGGAGACGAGCGCTGCCTGGTCCTGTCAATCAAGGATAGCAGGGCATAACTTGAGGTGGGTGAACGGAGCCTCTAGGAGCAGGAGAACCCCTCCCCCCTGCTCTTAGAGGCTAAATAGCATATTATAAAAGTTAAAATTGTGCAGTAATGGGGGCATCCAGAAGCATAAGTTAGGGTCTGCTGACATTCGCACATCGCTAATGTCAGCCAGTTTAATAGGGTTAAATCTGGTGACAGAAACCCTTTAACGGGGATGTTCTGGTTGTAGCAATTTATTCCCTATCCACATGGTAGGGGATAACTATTAGATCCGCTGAGGTCCTACCGCTACAAACAGTTAAACGACAAACCCGGCTCTGCTGCATCTGCACCCATACGGCTTTCTTCAGTCTCGTGGTGGTTTACCGCTCTGAGTGGCCATCGCCGTCTGTCGTACTTTCCTTGCCTTACTGCACGGCACGCATGAAGCTGCTGGTCTGAACTGAGCTGACCCCTGGCCATTGTTCTGCTGGATCAGATATAAACTGCACACTGAAGGAAGTAATTAAAGATGGAAAGACAAATACTGTGGTGTAACCAGGGGATCAAGGATACCACTGATTGTGCGTACACGCCAGCCCTTCCACCGTGTTTCAGGCGGATGTGTGTAAATATAATGTGCCTTTTGTTTCTCTACTCAGTGTACAGTATGTGGGCACACTGTCTAATGTATTGTAAATAGCTTATATATTTAAAGGGAATGTGTTGGCATAGAATGACATTGCTTAAATCGTATTTTTTTTGCATTTGGGACAGCGCAAACGGGCGTTTACCTGATCTGAATTCACAGCGCCATATGGATCTATGATGGTGCGAGTTCAGGTCAGTTAAAGGGATTGTGCAGTGCAAAGATATTGATGACCTATCCCCGGGACAGGTCATCAATATCAGATCAGCAGGGGGTCCGACCTCCACCGATCAGCTATTTGAAGGGGTAGCGGCACTCATGTCAGTGGTCATTTTTTGCTCTGTTTCCTTTGCGGCCCCAGCGCAGTGTAATTACAACTGCTCGTCCCATACCCCCAGTACTCCTATTCCATCTACACTATTAGGACCTATATATCTACCAGAGGGGTTCCCTGCTTTTTACTTCCCTAACTGATAAGTGTAAGAGGCTGTATGGAGTCCCTGCGGCTTGATATTGTGGAGCAGTACGTACTGCATGGTGTTCTGTACAGTTCCATATTACAGTATTCAGCATTTGATGCTATTTTTTCATATAGAATGTAACAGAAAAGAATATTAGGGATTGGGCACTATACTAAAGGGCTCCTGTGAGTTATTTGTACTTATGACACTGGCTGACCTGTTACATGTGCGCTTGGCAGCTGAAGTCATCTGTGTTGGTCCCATGTTCATATGTGCCCGCATTACTGAGAAGTTTAATATATGCAAATGAGCCTCTAGGAGCAATGGGGGTGTCGCCGTTACACCTAGAGGCTCCGCTTTCTCTGTAACTGCCACGCCTTTGGTACCTTGACAGGATCAGGCAGTGTGACCATCATGGCGCCCCTTTCAATCAAATTTGAGAGGGCGTGACCGCTCTCTTCCAACCCCGATGCCATACCATATGCATACATGCTCGGTTTGGCTGCGCCTGTATGTGTTTTTAATGGGGAGAGAGGTGAAAAGTA